>OY293414.1:67016873-67654088 GCA_958502065.1 Chrysolina americana | reverse complement strand
TATCATTATCGTTGTTATTATTCTACCTCTTGCAACATTCGCAATAGCACTGTCCACTCTTTTTCTCAGAAGAACATGATACATCCTGATATAAAAACAACCAATTGAAAATGAATAAAATATCAAACAAATGACTTTGAGCTACGTTCAGTGTTGGCATGGGACTGCGGCACCGAAAAAACAAATAGTAGACAGCACTTTCAGGGCCGGTATATCAATGTTCAGTTTAGAGTCTCAGTTAGCTGGCAAACAGCTAATAGTCCTCGGGCCCGGTACCGGGAGAAAATAAATAATTACCTAAACTTGAGACTTCGTATATCTACTGTTGAATATGTTATATCAGAAATATTCTCGCTTTCATGTTGTTCAACTCGACGTACGTAATCTCAACAAATTGATGAAAATTCTTTTCCTTTGGTATCTACTGGGCCCGAGGACTAGTAGCCGTCGGCCAGCTAACTGAGACTCTTTACTGAACATTGAAAAACCGATCCTTACTGAATTACAGTCATATTGATTGCTTGTCGGCAGCCAGCAGAACCTCTTGTTCCCAACCATGCCGGTATTTCTATTATTGATCATGTTTTCTAAACAAGTGCTCCACCACTGGAATGTTAAGAGGTATCCAAAGATCAGCTATTTACGAGAAATTATAGCGATCAGAACGGAAGGAAGTTATTACCAATGACCAATAATGGTTAATCACAAATGGTAAATTGTGATAGACGAAACATTCCATTTGAGTGATATATCTCCTATCGACCATAACGTTCTAACCACTGAGAACAACTTAACAAACATCAATTCGACTGCCCCTAAATGAACTCATATTTTTAAATCAATAATATTTGAGCATTTAGCGAAATATACCCCTGAAATGAAATTATTGATTTTTAAAGATGATTAATTTTTTCAGGATTTGAAAATGATGATAATTTTCCATACATGGACATAAACAGTTATTTTTCTATTGTATGTGAATGTGAGTGTGGATTTTAGTCGGTTACAAATACAAAATACAAAATTATTCACATTTGAATGTATTCATCGGGATAAATAATTCCAATACATATTTGTTGTCAATTCTATAAAATTGCTCAGTTGATTCCACTGAGTATAGTAAACTCCAACAGAACATTCCAGCAGTTTTCGTCTGGTTGATAAATGAACTAAACGGTCTCTTCAGTCTTATTCCTCAAATGTTTCATAAAATATTGACAAACACCGGATTCATAAACGAGGAGATGCTCCCGATGATGCCTCCAAGGGTTTGCATTATAAGAAATCCAAGTTCGGTTTTGTCACCAATCAAACTGTAAAAAATTGAAAATGATTTCAGGTTTATGTGAATGATGTGAAAACAGGACTTACTAGGAAAATAAATATGAGAAAATAGAAGATATTAATAGCCATAATGAGTTGGATGTACATCAAATTACAGGAGAGCCCTCCTAAGCAAACTTGTGTTGTGGCATTGCCGTTCTTTTTTTGAATACAATTAGGAACAATTGGAGGAGAAATGCATAGTGAATATCAATGGCCATTGAATGATATCTAGTATATAGCTTTTAGACAGCCAAAATTATTCTTCACATAGATTTTCAGTTCAAATTTCATTATTTTTTATACTGGAAAAGTGGAGATGGAAAGAAGGAAGATAATTTGCGACCAATATAAGTAACAGAACTCTTATTGAATGATCAATCGAATTACCCGTAAGGAAGAGTGATCCCAATTATATAAACAGTCGAATGATTATAAATTTGGTCAGTTTATTGTTGATATTGTTATAAAAGTCAGCTGGCTGCACCCCTACGTACAACTCTTCAGAAGTCAGAGACTTGTGCGAGCTAGGGGAAGGCGTAGGCTTACCTTTTTATACATGTGATGCCCTGTACGAGACCGGTGGCAGTGCTGAGATTCGAACTCATGCTCCTACGGATGTTTGGATTATGGAGCGAGCACTTAACCCGCATGCCACTACGGCCCATAGGTAGTCCTAGTGCGACCGTACTATGCTACGACGTTCAGAGCAAGATTTTTTTGCAATTTTTCTCAAATCTTCTTTGTCTGGATTTTTCGCCCATTGGAAACCTCTCGTTCAAAATACCCGTATATAGATTGCTAGAGCTGCGAGCAATGGATCACTCTTACTTACGGGTTAGTCGATTGATCATTCGATTATATCACACAGCCTGGTCTCTAATTATAAATTGTACCGGGTAGATGTTGAAAGAGATTTGCAATATAGGGTAAAATCATAACTTTATGCAATAAATGGTATTATAAAAATACAATTTGTTACAATATTATAAGTATTAAGATTTGAGTTATAATTTTTCGTATATAATATAACAAAATTCATATACACATAATACAACAAAGTACATAAATATTTTAAAATCCAATTCCAACATGGATTGAAAAATGTGAACATTTTTGTTTCACCGAGCCTGTCTCTTGTGAAACACATACAAAATATTTCAGGTTAGGTTAGGTTAGGCGGATTCATTACAGAACTTTTTCTAACCCGCTATTATCCCGATTGTTTGCACGCCCTCTTAAGGCTTCTGACGTAAAAGCATGCGTTGACAAATATAGTAAATTTGACTAACAGTTTCGGTACTGGCAGCATGTTGGTTTCCAGTAGACATATTTCATGAACTTATTCAATCAGTTGTATTGCAAATAGATCATTTTGTTTGTTTACCAAAATATTCACACATTTATTGTTATATGGTATTAATTCGATAACTCATATTCAGTTTCATTTCATTTTTCACAATAAGTCCAAATTTTTTTGGCTGCATCATTAATTTTTTTGAAATATATTTCCCTCATTATATTCATATATAAATCCCCTGCATTTTTTATTTTCACGAAATCACCCCAAGAAAATCTTGATGAATCAGCAAAAAATGCAATTGGAAAAATGGGTTCGTTAAGGTTCTTATGATTTTTGTTAATATTATGGGTTTTTCAATGTTCATTGAAAGGTTTCAGCTATCTGGCTGACGGCTAATAGTCCCCTGGCCCAATACCGGGAGAAAATAAATGATACCTACCATAATGGTTGAAACTTCGTTTATCTGTCCTTCATGCTGAGTTGGACAACATTCCATTTGCGAAAATTATCGATAACATGCCGTCCAACTCGATATGAAGAACAAAGATTCGAATGCTTAGACTCTTAAATTATCTCGGGAAATCTGGAAATATCAATAATCTATTGTTATAGCCATTATATTTTATGAGCTGAATAGATATTCACCAATAGTGCATATGTTTCCAAAAGAAAATAATAAAAAATTCAACACAAAAAGAGACTATATTCCTATTCTATGTGAATTGATATTTCTAATGTTTCTCTGTTTATTTATCATATCATTACATTTATCGATTCTGAAAGTATTTCCATGAAGGCCCTGCCTTCAGTGGATCTCCTTGAGTTTATTTATTGAATTTTACCGTATGAACTATTATTACAAATAATTTTTATGCTATAACTAATTATTACTATCATCAATATCAAATATGTATATACACTTTCTGCTTGATTAAACCTCACTATGATCTTAAAAAAATCCTCCAAGAATGAGTTTACTCAAATAAAGTTTAAACTAATTACAGACGAACTATCGAAAACAAAGTTATCATATTACAATTTCATCAGTATACACTTCTTATCTGTACACCTTATTTTCATCGTGATAATATGAAATCCAGTTGCAATCTGAACAAGTATCGGTAGAAAATTATGAAAAGTGACTGGCCTTAATAGTATATGAACTTTTCGCCTTCGTCTTATATCCGTTTTATCCGTAGTTCCCATATAATGTGCCTAGACAAAATACATGCACATTAAGATGGGATTTTAGAGAACGGTGCATTCGTATAGTAGTGGATAAAAACGTACAAAAAATAACTGTGAAAAACGCCCAAACCAATCATTACCCATTTGTACTAGCAAATGCCTAAATACAATTGATTAATATCACCTTCACCACTCCGACATTTTTCCGAAACCCTTCATTGGGCAAAAACGATACATGAATGAATTCATTTCTGAGTTTAAAAACATAATAATTATGTTATAGTAATTATTATCACACAAATAAAGGCGGAAGAATGCTAAAAATGTGGACAGAGGGTATAAACTCGAGAAAATTTGTTGAAATTTCTACTATCCTGGTGATTATGAAAAAGAAATGTATTTTTCGCAACTCATGTATATTATTATGAAAATGATCAGTTTTCAACAGGATACCATTCATGTTAGTGATAGTTTTTCACTCTAGAGAATGATGGAAATTAAGCAAATGAACATTATCATGCGACCTAATAGAAATATACTGAAAACAATTTGATGGAATTTTACACTAATGACAGTTTATCTCACTACTTGGCAGTTGAATCAGCAAACGAACGTTATTTCGTTCGACAGTTTACAAACTTTTTCACATTAAATTTTGAACTTCTCTCTATAACTATAGTCAATAGGGACTCTGATAGCGAAAGTCTAGTATTTTAAAAACAACATCTATTGTAGAAAAAATAGCATTTCATACTCGATATGAAATATGTATTTTCATGTCTTTTTGAAGAATATACTACATTTTATCACTGATCTTTCATTTTAAAGTGAAAGAGGAAAAGCAACAGAGAAACACTGTTGAAATATAGTTTCATTCAAGTCAATTAGCATAGGAATTATGATTAATTATTAAAAGCCCAGCATGTTTTTGCTGATCATGGTGCCACATTGCACTTAAGGCAACCTGAAGTACTTTGCATTATTTTCTCATTTGTGCGCATTCTCGACTTAATTTTTTTGTAGAAAAACAAGCCAAGATAATATAATTTTACGAGAACAGTAATAACTGATCAGTACAAAAGCCAGAGTACTCCTGTAATTGATTTGTATTTTTATAGATATATCCATTCAATCACTCACTTTTATTTATTCATTTTTTTCATTTATTCATTTATTTATTTCAGTAATTGAAGTGTACAAGAGGACAAACAAATTGTGAAGAATGTTAGAAAGGTTTGATTGGTTTTTAACAAAAGCACAAGATAATTCAAATCAATTTAATCAGGTAATTACAGATATATAAATAAAAATGTAAAAATATATTGATTGATATTGAGTTATTTCAACATGGTGTGTTAAGATTATGAGCAGCTAAATTTTTTATGATCAAACAGGCTTCGATGATATAGGAGATATAGTCAATTGAATAGTATCCGACATTTGGAAGGCTATGACCACCTGCAAACATGCAGGTTTCAAAGTTACAGCAAAAGAGTAGGCTTGTTCAACACGATGAACGATAGTAGCCGAAAACACCTGCACCTACGAAAAATGCCACGACCCAGAATATGTCACAGCGCCATTCACAGGCAAAGAAAGAATTACTTTTTTGTAGCATACACTCTAGGCGCAGAGTAAATGCATCAATTTCCTAATTTTATTTCTTTTTGTCGCACTCATCTCGATATTTAACCAAAAAAGAGATTACGGCCTACTGACCAGAGATCAGCCTCATGTTATCATTTCAAGCATATTTTTTGTGACAGTAGAATTCGCTGTTAGGCAAAACGTTCCGGCTAGGGATTATCGCTTGAGCCAGTATTTTCAAAAAACTTCTCAATTTATGCCCACCTCATTTGCAGCGATTATACATTTCAATACAAAAGTTTGACATTGATTTGTATACATGCCATTTTAGAATTATTAATAAATCGAAAAAAGATCAGGAAATGATTATTTCAACTGAATGGGTAAGAATATACAAAAACGATGTGAAAGGAAATATAATTTCTTATTTAGTAAAGGACTGTTATTTAAATATAATATATATGAAAAAAATTGAAAAGAAGTATTTTAAAAAGTTGCATTCTTGTCATTTTGGCAAATATTGTACTAGCCAGGTATGAGTGGTGAAATTGAAAAGTTTATCAGAAACTTCAAGCATGTGTAGTATCTCTCAAAGGAAATAAAAAAAAACGAAAAACATTACAAGTAGATTAATACTCTCAATACTCAAATGGCCCTGAATATGGTTAGTACATGGATATATAAGGAGGGTCTAACTATCAGTCCCTCCAAATCAACCATTGTAGCGTTTATCCGTAGAAGGAAGTTAGAGAACTTTGGACCTCTGACCCTTCAAGGTACCCTCATACAGTGGAAGCCAAATATTTCGGGGTGATCTTAGACTCGAAACTTACCTGGAACAGCTGGCAAAGGTGAAGAAGAAAGCAGAAATGACACTGATGTTAGTCAGACGGACACATGGGGAAACATAGGGGCTAAATCCCAAAATAATTTATTGGATATACAACATTGTGGTGAAACCCATGATCACATATGCATCTTTGGTATGGCGGACAAAGATAACACAAAAAATAGCCGCGGCTGAGTTGAGCAAGGTACAAAGACTTGCATGCTTTAGTATAACGGGACCTATGAAAATAACACATCAGCTATGGAAGTACTGTTGGACCTTTCACTGATTGATATAAAAATTATGGTAGAGGCAAGAACGGGACTTCTGAGGCAACAAAATATGAGCAACAGATCGAATCACAATAAGATAAACGAAATAGTGGGAGGCAAAATTCTCGAAATGAAACCAACGGTCCACATAACTCCTAGGTACTCCTTCAACATCAACTTCTTACAAGATCGAAGGACAACATCAGAGGCAAACCTGGGGAGAGGATCTGGTACACGGACGGATCCAAAACCAAAGAAGGAACTGGTTCTGGAATATACAGTGAGGGGAGAAACTCCCAAATAAGCGTCTCACTCGGAACAAACACCTCCGTATTCCAGGCAGAGATGTACGCCATCTTACAATGTGCGACAGAAATCAATATGAGAGAAATGCTAACACACAGATCAAAATATGCACAGACAGCCAGATGTCACTGAAGGCTCTTATGAACCCGAAAGTGATATCAGGACTGGTTTGGGACTACCGAGAAGAACTCAGTACTCTCACAGAACACAACAAATTAACTTTGATATGGGTTCCAGGACACTATGGTATCGAAGGCTGATCAACTAGCCAGATGGGGTTCATCAACTCCATATATTGGCCCAGAACCCGCACTCGGGATTACCAAATCCGATATTCGAGAATGCATTCGGGACTGGGTCAAATGAAAACAAAAGGAGAGGTGGCATGAAGCCCCTCAATGCACCACGTGAAAACATTCATTAAAGAACCTTCAAAACACAAAATAAAGGGCCTTCTCACTGGTCACAGTCCAATGAAAAAACATCTGCACAAAATGGGACTGTACAACGGAGAACTCTCCTGCAGACAATGTGGTAAAGGGACGGAAACAGCCAAACATGTACTGTCAGAATGCGAGGCTTTATACCGCAAAAGACAGGCAATTTTCGGGAATCCTAGACCAACTCCCGAAGAAAACAACAGTCAACCGGTAAAGAACCTGTACAGACTGGTACAGGGGACTAGAGTTACGGAGTGGGTGCTGTAAAAATAACCTGGAAAACACAAAAAGCCAAGAGGCTGAAGTGTAGCTGGCGAAAGGACCAGCATCCAAGAGAAAAAAAAAAGATTAATACTCTTCATTTCCTGAACTATAACTATACAGAAATATTATTCGTCAGTCTTCAACAGTTCATCTGAAAAACATGTTTTCCACAATATACCTAAAATTCTCATGTCAGATAATGGACCTCAAACGATGTTTTCAAATGTTTTTTTAATAAATGGTACATGGAACATATTGATTACATCAAGTCCAAAACACTCTAGATATGAAGGTTTACTTGAAAGAATGATTCATACTTATTCTTATAGCTCCAACAAAAGATCTCTTGAAAAAATATTTCGAACCCTGATTTGAAACAATTTCGAATATATAACAAAACATCAGTAATATTTTGAAGAAAAATTAATAAAAACAAAAATTATATTATGACTAGCATGTTAAAATCGTCCATGTGCAAACAGAAATAAAAATATTCTCTTATAATAGTGAGGAAAAATTGTTCAAGACAAAGATCATATGATACAAAAATGTTCAATGCTGGAAGAACCATTTTCAGGAATCGTAGGAATATTAAAGAGATATTGCAATTCTCAAAAACGTCAGTCATCAATTGAGTTCGCACGTGCAATGTGAATTTGAAATAAGGACAACTCCAATAGAATACGGTCTTTCTTTATAGGAGGACGGATTTTCACTTCGGGCAAGATCGTGGATACGACTTAACTCAGGCCTGAAAATAATATTTTCAACACAAACTGGTATCGGAGACTCCTTTGGCTATTCTATCATATCAGTAATTGTGTCTTAGTCTAAAAGAAATTATGTAGAAAGAAAAATCTGAGTTACAGTATTTAATTCATAGGTTATGAATAACGAACGCCCATGTAAATAAGGGACGAACAGGCAAAACTGCAATATTTCTGTTTTTAATCACAGAGTAGTGCCAGTCACTATAAAACTAAAGTTGTCTTCAATTCTGCCTGGCGTTATTGCAATATATCTCTATTATTACTAAGTTTTTTAATACGAATGTATATTTCCATGAAGACATGTTAAAAAGTTACTCAACTGATGAGTAAGGCAGTTATCAAAACTCAGCTGCTTTTATGAATGTACCTAGTTTATCTTTTGGCACACAGGTAACATATTCCAGAAGAAAAAATATATTGACAATATATTATCTTCTTCCTCAACAACCAATCAGTGGATTTCAAATTTTGAAATTCAACTAATAGCTTGAAATATAGCTTGTCGCTGTACTTTCACGGTGATGAACCTGCTTAGTTTTTGTTTTACTAACTACCAAGTGAAAATAATGATTTAAATTATAAACGTCCAATTTATATGTTTTGAAGGTTATCTTTGTTTACCGACGCGGACTCGTTGTATCTTCAGCTTTGGGATTGCAATTCATTAATATTCCAAAAACAGATTATTATTTATTACATTACCCCTGATAATAATTGTATATCTTTCTTGTGAATGAGGGGAAAATGATGAGCACAAGTAGGCTAAGCACATAGACTATCACTTATTGTTATTGGCTGAAAAGAGAAGGGAAATTGCATTCAATATCGAGAATTACTTCCTGAACTCCTCAGGCTTTACCCAAATTGTTAAAATGGTGTTTCTGATCTTAGAGGTCCTTGGTGAAATGATGTCGACGTCGACACCACTCTATACCGGCTTTCTTGTGCAGGTAGGAGACGCCTATTATTATTATCATTTGTCGTGGCGCTGTCGTGCGATTCGCTGATTTTTGTGGCATTTTCCGTTTTCGGCTTTAAGAAAATTCGGAAAACCTAGAGAAAGTACAACTCCTCGGTGCGCACTCCAAGCAAGCATTATTCTTATTATTGAGTAACTGTTGTATTTGCAGAATTCATTCAGCTAGCACAGTGAAATGCAAGTTCACTTAATGAGTGAAACCATAGGAATATCCCGTGATGGTAGATAACAACTATAATTATTTTTCTACGTGACGCTCTAGAGTAACTCAGTGAATTTCGGTGGCACATCAACTTTCAGCTGTAGGACCGCTGATGGTCTATGTGCATTCAAAGCAAGCACAAGACGTCTAGACAAACCACACTTGCTTTCAATCACATCAGTTTCTGCCTCGTTGAAGACGTTACCAAGAGAGGCTCTGAACTGTCAAATGATGAAGACGGTGTGAGACATGTATGGTGTTTTAGTATTGATCCGCAAGAGGGCCAGTGAGTAATCGACCCGGAAATCTGGTTTTTGTCGAGCTGGTATTCTGGTGCGACAAAACTAGAACTACAGCTTATTCAAAAGTTTCTGCCAGTTCTAATATTTCCACTGAAGCTACTATGAGTGTTTCATAAAATTCAAAGACCTGTAGGTACAGTCTTATTACTTGTCAGCCTTCCAGTGCACTGACAGGAAATTTTGCTTGAGCTTGTAAGTTGCCACTGGATGACCATTCCAGGTAGAAGCAATCCTTAATACTTTTCATTATAAAGATGGACGCCTGGAGGAAACGCAATCACATTGTCTTTAACTTTCCAACAAAGCACACTTAGTAGTTATTGTGGAGAGGCCACTGCCCTAGCTAATTAAATAGATCCTTAATTATGGACCCTTTTTACCATAAACACACAAACATTATGTTGGTTTATTCACTTCAGAATACATTTTTAGTAGACCTTTTTTCATCAATGATTGTCTTCCAGCATACGTATTTATTCATCTTCTCATATTTAGTTTTATTTATGACAAAAATTCAATTATTTTTAGGATTCCTTAGTTGAACTGTCGAATTGAGTTTTTTTTGTTAATACTTGCGCTTATACAGGCTGATTCACGGTGGATGGCACATTAGACGTTTCTGGTGAACCAGACAACGGATCACTTTGAAAATTTAATGGAGGGCATATTCGGACATTCTCTAGCCAACTAAAATATTTTCGACAATGCGGTGTTGCCGCTTCTATTAGAAAGCAGTAGCAACTTTGATTTTTCACTATGTATATAATATTATTTTTGGAATCTCCAACAATTGCCCGACAACTTTTCTTGATATTTCCCTATACCTATCTGTTACCGTTTTCGAAATAAAAATTTATTTCAATTTTTTTCTTCGAAAATCATGACTTCTAAAAATGCCGATATCTTTCAGTTGAGAAGTACTATGATATCGAAATTTGGTTTGGAGTTAGGTGATACTTGGACACTTCCCACACGTCAGCCTAATCTCCGTTACTTCAATACAGTGTGGTAAAAAAATACAGTTTTTTCGTTTGCTTGAAAAAGTTGCTGAAATTTGATTATTTTAAATGGAACACCCTGTATATTATTGAAAATTCGGAAAGCTGCTGAAATTTGCTTTCTTTCTATGTATATCATACCTATACCTAACTAGTCAAGTGTCGGACTTATGAGCATTTATTTGTGAAAATGTCCCTTCAGAATGGTATTTCCATTCGGTATTTGGTAAGCAGGCCATGATTACTATTTGACAGTAGCGTTGTGACATGCTCCTATTAATATCGACATTTTCGTCACTTCAGAAGTTGCAAATACCTTCAAAACGATGGAACAAAACAATTCAAACGAAGTTCTTATGAATTTGTTTATTATTTTTGGACAGTGTGATAAAATTATCAGCAGAACATGTAGAAAGTTCAATGAAATGTATCCGAATCTACCGACAAGGAACCTCAAGAAATTTATACGAATTCAGAACAATTTCAATGCATTTGGATCAACTTTGAAAGCACCAAGAAACTTGCCTCGACCCGTAACTTCGGAAGACAACCAGATTAATGTCTTAGCATATTTTCACGCATTTCCCGAGTCATCGATAAGAAGTGCTGAAGAAGATTTGGGTATAAAATATTCATCGGTCCAAAGAATCTTGCGAAGACATAAAATGCATGATTATAAATTCATCAAAATTCAAGCAATGAAGCCTCAAGACCCTCAACAGAGAGTAGAATTTTGTGAAATGTTGTTGACACGCATTCAAGAAGATCCACTTTTTTTAAATAAAATTATTTGGACTGATGAATCGAAATTTTCGAGAGAAGGGATTTTCAATAGAAAAAATCGTCATTATTGGTCCAGTGAAAATCCTCATGTCACAACAAACAAACAACAAATTGAGGTACGTGATATACGAGTCATTAACATCCAGAAGCTACCTGAATATTTTGGAGAATACTGTAGAGAGTTTCGTGGATAATCTGCCACTCGAAGAATATCGAAACTGTTGGTACCAACTAGACGGAGCTCCTGCACATTGCACAAGAGAAGTGAGCGCAGAACTGGAAAGACTTTTTGACGATCGGTGGATAAGGCGCTTGGGACCATGGAATTGGCCAGCGAGATCACCCGATCTTAATCCATTAGATTTTTATTTGTGGGGAATGTTTAAAGAAAAAGTTTACAAAATACCCGTGCGTTCGAGAGATGAATTGTTAGAAAGGATTGCCCAAACATTTGAAGATTTGGATCCCAATGAAATCAGATCTGCCACCACGAAAGCAGTCAACACCCGCATTTTAAAGTGCTTGGAAGTGAACGGCCAGCGATTCGAACATATTTTGAAATATTCCACATGATTGTTTTACTTTTTTATAATTATTCATATCAATATTTCCAATTTTAAGTTTCTTGGTGCTTTTTTAAAGTTTATCCAAACATATTGAAATTGTTCTGAATTCGTATAAATTTCTTGAGGTTCATTGGCGGTAGATTCGGATACATTTCATTGAAGTTTCTACATGTTCTGCTGATAATTTTGTCACACTGTCCATAAATAATAAACAAATTCATAAGAACTTCGTTTGAATAGTTTTGTTCCATCGTTTTGAAGGTATTTGCAACTTCTGAAGTGACGAAAATGTCGATATTATTAGGAGAATGTCACAACGCTACTGTCAAATAGTAATCATGGCCTGTTTACCAAATACCGAATGGAAATACCATTCTGAAGGGACATTTTCACAAATAAATGCTCATAAGTCCGAAACTTGACTAGTTAGGTATAGGTATGATATACATAGAAAGAAAGCAAATTTCAGCAGCTTTCCGAATTTTCAATAATATACAGGGTGTTCCATTTAAAATAATCAAATTTCAGCAACTTTTTCAAGCAAACTAAAAAACTGTATTTTTTTACCACCCTGTATTGTAACGGAGATTAGGCTGACGTGTGGGTAGTGTCCAAGTATCACCTAACTCCAAATCAAATTTCGATATCATAGTACTTCTTAACTAAAAGATATCGGCATTTTTAGAAGTCATGATTTTCGAAGAAAAAAATTGAAATTAATTTTTATTTCGAAAACGGTAACAGATAGGTATAGGGAAATATCAAGAAAAGTTGTCGGGCAATTGTTGGAGATTCCAAAAAATAATATTATATACAGAGTGTTCCATTTGAAAAATCAAAGTTGCGACTGCTTTCTAATAGAAGCGGCAACACCGCATTGTCGAAAATATTTTAGTTGGCCAGAGAATGTCCGAATATGCCCTCCATTAAATTTTCAAAGTGATCCGTTGTCTGGTTCACCAGAAACGTCTAATGTGCCATCCACCGTGAATCAGCCTGTATACTAAAAGAATAGCTCATAGTCATAATTGCTCTACAAAACTGAATAGCACTGGGGAAAAAGATATCCCCAATCGTGTGGATTTCTTACTTAGATTGTCTTATTCAAGTTAATTTTTTTGTTGATACTCACTTCCGCATACTAAGAGAATAACTCGTACTCATAATTGCTCTACAAAACTGAATAGCACTTAGGAGATATATGTATTCCCAATCGTGTGGAAACCATACTGGGAGATTGTGTCTTGGCAGAGCATTGCAAAATAGAAACAGTGGCGCCATCATGAGAGTCCTGGTAACATCGAACAGGGCAAACCATTTGGCATTTTGTTTCTGAAACAATAAATAGTTGAGATGTTTGAAAAATAAGAGAAAGATACGAAGTGAGAAATCTTCGGATTATTGAAATTATTTCATATCTTTCATTCAAATATGACTGCACCTTTAAAACTTCTACACATCTATTCGAATGGAGTCATAAAAAAATAAAAATTAAATCAGGACTATTAGTTTTAATCCAAAAATCTTCGGAATTTTTCGAATTTCGAAAAGGTGTTTTAATGAGCACCAAATTGCGCAACTCCATTCAACCGACCTCTTATTCCTTCTAGTTTCCGAGATCCCAATGATGAGGTTCCAATTTTGGCACCCTGTACAACAACACAAAATATCGAAAGTTTGAGAAACATTGGCTTCTCTTCTTTTTTCGCCAAGTAGAAAAACCACCAGCGCTTCAACCCACGCAGCAACTAGTAACTGACAAAATTGGGGTGGACCACAGCAACATAATTAAGTACCAGAAGCAACCCTATTGGATGCCAACCTATAGGGACGGATGATCCCGGAACACTGAATAGTAAAAAGAGATGGTTATTATTGATTTATTACAATTGAAATCGTCAAAAACAAGTAGTCCTTTGCAAGGGTAGAAGGTAATTATTTTGCCGAAAATATTTCAAAATAAAATTACTTGAACCTCTTTGAACCAAGATCAAAAAGATAAATATAACACTAAGAAATATTATCATATATAAAAAAAAAATTCTTTCCTTTGGCGAAAAAATTTTAAAGAAAATAAGCAAAATTACTCGCGTCTGTTTGAAATGATATATCAACTTGATACAACTAAGAAACAATGCCAATACAGGGTAATTTACTACCACTTACACAAAATTATTCAATGTGCTCTCCGCACCAGAAGAAGTTTAAAACCAAGAGGGACTGGATAGAAAGTACCATGCAGGTTCATTTCCCCATCCCCCCTTCATCATACTCGGGACTCATTGCAGAGATGGTGGGGTTAGAAGTGAGATTGGAATGTTACTCACATTACAACATGACAACACGAATGAAATATTTTTGCAACCGTAACACAGCACAACAGAATTACATGGTATCATGTTGAAGCAAATGTTCGAATGTTGCTCGCTATCACAAAGTTATGCACTGCACCCAAAATTTTTCGGGAGTTTGGATGGCGTCTATTTGGAAATTTTTCAGCGAATTCCCGAACACAAGCTCTGGGAATTTTTATTCACGGCACCATGAGTGACAATTATATCACAATATTCCTCAACGTATACGATCGACGTGAAACTACGATCACTGGCATCTCAAACTGACGACTGACGATGTTTGTGCGGGTGACACATACGTGCACCATTGCCACGTCTTCTCACCTCTCTGCAGTGGCTTATCGAATGTGGTTTATGTACAAAAAATTGGTTCAGTCATCTCGGATAGCTCTGAAATTTTACAGGATTGTTCGCACATGATAGACCAGTACTCCAATAAATTTTGTGCAGGTGGTGGTAAATCACTCTGTATATGAAAAGACAAATGGGAATTTTGATGAGAAAATTGAAAATAATCAGGAGTAAAATCACCAGTTTGTCAGAAACAAAAAGAAAATGGCCTTTTGCCATCAAATGTCTCCAACTGAATTTTCGTGGGTGCGTTATGTGTATATCTGTATTCTGTTACTGAGAGGTGATCTAGTAGTATTTTCGAATTATTGTTTTTGGTTTGGTTATTCCTGCATTTTTCGTAACTTTGCATTTATCAGCTGTCCGATGATGTGTCAACTGTCAGCGGTCAACTGTCAGCGGTCAACAATTTTATTTCACGAGCTCCCAGTGTAGCTGAATTAGCTTTTGTGTATCTTACCACAGATGACTTAACATGTCATGATTTTGAGATGTTCTGATTGATCAGTTATTAGTGAAACCTCAATGTTGATACCTCATCTTCCGAAAATGAGGAAGCAAGGTGGATTTTGTTTCCGAATGAGTGAGTTTTGGTAGTAGAATCTGGAGAAGCTATACGTGTCTAGCCCGAGACGTGTTTCTAGGTTTTGTTCGGCTGACGACTCCTGATTTTGTCAAGCGAATGTTCCATTGGCTCCGGAAGCAACAGCGACATGTAAAACAGCGATGTAAGGAAACAGCAATGGTGACAAAATAGCGTCGTTTTCATAACAGCGATATTATTTCAAAACGATGTAATAAAACTGCGATTTAGTGGAAACCATTCATTGAACTATCTATGCTGAGGAAACTTCATTTATATGAATATATTTAATCATTCGTAATAAGTGTGGTCGGTGGATCAGCGGTCTAATGCACAGGCCGTTCGAAACTCCTGCATAGCGATAGTCAGTTCCAGCCCGATGTAGGTACGAGAATTTTTCTCAACTACTATATATCGGATCGATGGGCGACCGTATGCCTTGTTGAAAAGCAAGTGTATTGTGAGTTGTCTAGATGCCAATCTCGTCTAGTATGCTAGCTTGGAGCGCTCACCGACCACCCGAGGTGGTGCTGTAGGTTTTCCGGGTTTTCTTACAGCTGAAAAGTGAATAAATCACCTAAAACATCAGTAAGTCGCCCCGGAGCGCCACGGCAAATAATGATAATAACCGTCCTTTATATACCCGCACAGGCTATGTTTGGGTACACTCAACGAGTGTTTATGAGGGAGTATTATTATTATTGTTATACATCATATGAGAGTCCATTATTATATTGACAAATTTAAAGCAATAGCCGCTAAATAATCCTTAACACACCGCAATGATAGATTGAAGAAATTTCTTCAATTGAGTACATGACGAACTCTGTACTGAAACCAGCTCGGTATCTCATGATGAAGTTTCCAGTTTGGTTTTGCTCCATTTGAAATCTATCCAAAAGTTCTTTGGAATATATTATACCATGCTTTCAACGAATTATGGATTCTCGGAAAATCTGTATTAATCCGATCATAGATGTTCCATATAAAGATAAGATGTCTTGGCATAATTCCTTTTAATCTCTACATACTATTATAGATGTTATTTTGACGGAAAACCTTTCTCCTTCAAGGATTTCGTATGCAAACCGTACATCTCTTGGGTTGCCTTCATAAACTTACTCTGAATGAGGATTGCATACTCCGAATCATATTTTCAAACATGTTATTGTAGTATTACTCTACTCACAGAGTAAGTTCATGAACGCAACTTTGGTGGTACGAAACTCAGTGCGATTAGGGTATAACATTTCAATCTGAATTCTTGCCTGTACACATTTTTGGTGTCCTCTGAATATGAAGCCAACGATTTTGAGAAAGATTAAAAAAAATCACTTATAACCAATTTTTTAAAGAATTCTTTGAAGGCAATTACAGCTTCTATTACAGAATCAAACTTCACAGATTCAGTTTTTGAAGTAGGCTGTGAATCATCAATTTTTTTTTAACAGCTTTCATCAAGTCTCCTGTTTACCATTACCGAGAATTGCATACAGCACCAGAATTAATTACTTCATTTCCAATAAAATTTTGTATTGATTGCGTAGATTTGAAATACAATGTCAGGTGCTGTCTTGAATATCCTTTCGGCACACCTAAGATTGAATTCAGTTCTTTGCATGTTTGCATTCATACCAAATAACAGAATTCTTTCAATTAAGTCTATATCGCACAATGGAAAGCATCACCTTTCAACATGTTACACTTTATAGGAATGAAGTAGAATTTTCATTTTTCTTTTGGTGAATAATCTGTCTTGTGACATCATAAATAGGTGGAGTAACCACACCTTCTGTGTTAACATTTTGAGCGCATTCTTGTAAAATCAACCTCGGATGATTTTGAGCAAATTGTCTAACTTGATATTTTATCATATCAGCTTCATTGCTTCTTACATCCGGTCCATGTGTATTTTCACCAGTGGGGGTTGGATGATCAATATCTTGTTTCATTGCTATCAGTCTATCTCTGTATCCAGTCTTTGTGAAATGCCAATTTTCAGAATTATTGTACGTTTCATCATTTCTGTATTTGTAACCTTTGAGAAGTAGTATCCGACCACCTGTCTGGGGGTCTATGAATTACATTCTCGAAAAACTTTTTTATATATTAATGTCACTTTTATAATAGCAGTATCAGAACCCATGGGTGCCTGGTAACGTCTATCGTCGCCATTTCATTGAGTCGCTCAAATGTTATGGCGACATTGCATAATATCGTGTTTATTTTATATCCCTTGTTTATTACCAAAGACATTTCATTACTTCGTTATTTTTTTAAACGCTCTCATAGTATATAGCTACTCTGAAAAGCGCTAATTCGTAACTCGATATTTTAACAATCGTCATTTTGTTCATCGCTTTATCATTCCGGAGCCGTTCCATTCTATCCACCTCACCGATAACTCCAATGTTCTGGCTTTTGACAGTCTATATTGGACATTATGGCTATAAGATACTTTGTACCATAATGGCTTTCTTGAATGAAGTTTGCTTAGAATATTCTCCAGTTATATTATTATTATGTATTTGTCTTGCAAATTACAGTAAAAAAATGTAATGGTGTCGTTCAACGAACTAATTTACCAAAATATTTAGAATAAATGAACTACCAAACGAAATAGAAAAATAATTCCGACTCGAATTTTTCCTAAATTGATTTGTACTACATCTAAATACAATTATAAATCAAAAATATGTCCGTAATGAAATATTTTCACCTCAATATGAGTAATTTTGGATAACTATTTCTTAAAGAATTATATTTGATAAAATTTAATCTACATATTCTCATCCTTCATATTCCCAAGTCTCGAATAATGTCAGTACTGATATCTGTAATCCGGGATAAGGTACTTAGTTACTATAACTTTTCTCCAGTTTATTATATCATGAAAATGAATGTATGTAGATGCCGGTATAATTTTGTCATTTTATCCCTTTCATTCAGTTTCATTATGGCCATAGAAAGCATCATTTGTATGCTTTAAAGATCTCATTAAACTTTCGCAGCTAAATATATATTATTATTACCGTGCATATGAGCAACTGGCAGAAATAGTTTAACGCTTTGATTTCATAGCGGTTCTTAAAAGTTCATTCCAAATCCCTAATGAAATTTCATTGCCAGCTTTATTATAGATTTATAGCGAGAACTTGAAAGCAGTGCTATAAAACCATTATAAATCTGTGTTTCTATGTGGACTATCCATATGCCAAAAAGAGGTTATCGTGAAGAGCTATCATAAAATCGTCACAAAAAGCAATACCTATAATTGAATGCCTGATGGTGTTATCTTATAGGTTTTAGAAGTGCTTTAAAACCGACTCTCGAATCGATTTGCTCTGTGATTGGAAACAATCTATGACTTGCATAAATCGTATTGGCCATAACCTAACCTCCATGAAACTTTCTTGAAACTAGGGTGAACCTAAATGACATTTAAATTGTTGCATGAGTGAGGAATGTCGTCTAACCTACTCTTAGATTGATGAGACGCAAATACATTGAAACTAGTCTGGAGGTGGTCATTACATTCTACTCATGTCACTCGTGACTGTGCTATTGATTTGATATTGACAGCAATTGCCTTTATGATATTGTTGGGGATCAGATCAGCTTTCGCCGTGCTATAAAAATTTTTTTCTTTTCGTATATCTGTACGAACAAACAAAGGTTTTTTTGTCTTTTGAACTACTGTCTGTGTTTCAGTGCCCGTAAACACTCTGATTTTCAACATACTAAAACACCTTTCACACTATTAACACAGAGACGTAATTACTCACTGTGAAAATTGGTCTGCCAAAGAAACGTCCAACGAGAGCCATGATGTCACCCAGTAGAAAAGTTATAGTGGGAACGAAGAACTTGTCTGAAACAGATTAACACAAAAGTTTTGAAGTTCAGCTTACTCATTTGGATCCTGAAAAATGTGCTTCCTAATGATGAAACAAATAGTGCAGGAGCACAATGCTTTTATCTTGGAACCAGGTTAAAGCTTCAATGATGTTGTTGTTTCGTTTCTTAATGTTGGCAATACATTTTTGTTTTTCTGTATGGTGTGAAAATTTATACTTTTTCAAAAATGCTTATTAATCTTGAAAATTTGTTTATATTATTCTTGAAATACCGTTATTTATATTTTGATTTCTTTGAAAATGTGAAAGATAATCTTCAGTTGCTATTTTCTTGAACAGTGGACATGAATTTAAAATACATTTAAAATATAACTATTTCGAAAATAATTGTTTATTTTGATCTTCATAATGACATTTCTTGAATATATGAGAGCAAATCTTTTTGTTTGTATTGCTTGTGAGTATTTGAAAAAAGATTATTTCATGGTTTTAAAAAATGTTGGGTCCAGTGAAAAAACGTATTTTTTTTTTCCTAAATTGACATTTTAGCGACATCTGTTAGCTTGTAGCATGAAGTATCATCATACCAAACCTTACAAGGAACAAACAATGAGATTCCATAAAAAACTGCGGTCGGCAGTAGGCAGAACAGTGGCTTAACCGGGAGTGTTACAATACTGACTACAATTTGAATCGACTGTGTACATCAACTTATGTGAAGTTCCAAATTTTCAGAATTTTATTCCTATGGAAACAACAAATTCTTCTAATGAACGTGTTAATTTTTTCACAATAATCACATATTCTCTTTCAATATCTTTTCCTAAATACTATTTCGTACCTTTCTTATTCTTTGATACATCTCATTACTATTTTTTTAATTTCATTTATACCATGTTCTATTCGAATTTTGTGGTTCGTTTCCTAATAATATCCTTTTCAATTTTGTTATGTGTCAGTCATTATTTTACACGTCATTTCCAAGTTCTGAATTGTATACCAAATGTTGATTTGTTTCTAATTGTGCAATATTTGGTGCCTTTGGAATCCACAGATTCAACCAAGCAAAGTATTCAAAGTGAAAGAACAAAAATAACCGTGCTCAATTTCTATTATTAATTTTCTTCTAACTTTCACTTTTTTTAATCAATTTCAATTATTTCATTCAATAACAGTACACATTATGAGTGAAGTGAATTAACATGAGAAAATGCCCTAACTTCAGTTTTTTTCAAACTTCTTATATACATAGCCGATTTTCATACTTTTGTAAAAAATTGTAGTGTCCATCATTATGGCGACGATACGCAGTTTTACCTCTCTTCTGATATCGAATTTTTGGATTCTTTTGAAAAACTCATCAACGAAGATTTCGAAGCTCTTTTTGATATTTCTGCAGCTCACAATCTCAAACTAAATGCCGGCAAGTCGACAGTCATGTTATTTGGACCAAATAAAGTGAGACAAACCATTGTAAATCAACTTAATATAAAAATAGGTAATACAGATCTAGAATTTACACATAATGCCAAAAATTTGGGGCTCTGGCTGGATTCCGACCTTCGGTTTACCAAACATGTGATATCCTTAACTAAATCTTCCTTCAATGTTCTGAGACAATTATATCCTAATCGCGACTTGATGTCTGCCAAACTCAAGTTACAACTTTGTGAATCGCTAATCTTTTCCAAAATTTTTTAATGTGACTCGATATATGGACCCGCACTTCTCCAATCTGACTCCTTACGTTTGCAGAAGATTCAAAATAGTTGTTTACGTTTTGCCTATGGAATAAGAAAATTCGATCACATATCTCACAAAATGAACGAATCAGGTTGGTTAAGCTTCGAAAGATTCCGCTTACTACATTTACTGACTCTCGTCCATAAAGTTGTAAAACTCCAGCAACCAGAGTATCTTCACAATAAACTGATAACTTTCTCTAGCATTAACAACTCATCTACACGAAACAGATCAACTCTGGTGATACCAAAACATAAAACATCATTATTTAAGAGGTCATTTTCATATAAGGCAAGCACTGAATATAATCGGGTATCTTGGGAAATTAGATCCTACACAATAATGATTTTTAAAAAACGTTTGAAAATTAATCTCCGCAATACAACATAAAATATAACGTACACAACTCAGGCAAAGGAATAGGCAAACGATTTGAAATTTCAATGAATTTTCTGATTATGGCGTTTATGTATTTACTTTCTCTTCTTGTTACTAACAGATGTATATTCAGGTACTCAGTCGCTCTATTTACTATTGTATATCTTTATGTATTGTATAGTTCTATTTGTATATTTAGGTACTCAGTTTCCCTAATTATACTGGGTAAAGTTGAAAAACAGCTTTAGCTGAACTTCGCCCTTTCATCATAATTATTAATGCTTTTTTCTTGCATCTTTTCAAAATTCTTGTAATTATGATGAATAAAGACCATTTATTATTATTATTATTATTATTATTATTGCTGAGGTATGAGGAAGATGTATCTGTAGTAAAAGTATTTACTATAACCCATTATTCTTGAGATTTGTTCCTTCCATTTCAATATCATAATTAGGTAGACACTTAAAATATTTAACAAACTAAATAACACTTACTGCTCCACTGGTTTCCAGGTTGTCCATAACCCTCAGAAACAACGAGATTGGTTATATTTGAATGCGACATACTCATGGTTGCAACAGCAATGAACATCATCGTTATGAAGGGCCAAATCCCGATGGCAACTTCTTTCATTTCAGCAAAGGAATGCACTGGTTTTTTCACATCTGCTTCAACATCTCCCAAGTAATATTCGAAGAACGGAAGGTATTTGCTGATGTAAGCAAGAATTAAGGTTACCGTTAGTACTGTCGTACCAGTAATAAAGTAGTATCGTGCACTCTCCGTTGGTGTTCCACCGATAGCTAAGCAAATTATTTGTATTACTGCACTTGCTATGCCCGATGAGCTAGTTCCATACATTTGGCTCATCAGATATTCATGCGGAAATCTTGATATTAACGCCAAATTACTGAACTGGAAAACTATCTGAAAAACTAATAAGAATTATGTGAATATATAGTTACAAAACAATATATTAAACAAGGCATATGATTTGAGAACTACTGAAGACAGATCTAAGCTAATATAATTGATATATCAATTAATATATTATCGATTCACAGTTTTGGATATAAAGATGAGCTGACCAAAGAAAACTTTGTTAATAGAATTGATTCAGAAAGTAATCGTACTGCTACATCGCCAATAAATTTTAAAATAAAAAAAAAATTCTTTAATTAAAAAAAAAATAAAAAATTATTGATAAGGTCAATAAATTAAATAAGAGTTGAGTAACTATTATTCATTGAACATGTGTTGAATCAAATTTGTCACAATCGATGTACGAAACCTCCCACCAATTACTATTACTATGTTGAAACTACTCGACTCAACAAGATATTGTCAATCATATTCAAACCAATTGAAAGAGTTTTAGAAAATATCACCTATGGACTAACCACTTTGATCAAATTTAACCCTTTCGGTCACGACTTCTTGTATTTGGGAAAAAAAAAATTTGTGTTTGAAAATTTTCAAGTATTGATTTTTTGAAGATTTTTAGAAAAATTCAGAACAATGTGACGTCATTGGTTTTTGAAAAAAAAATGTTTATTATAACGAACATGGTGACTCAATGAAACTCAATATGATCTTCAAATAAATAAGTTTATTGCAGAAAATGTCAGAAAAAACAATGAAATGTCAGCATTTATCTATGGTGAAAATCCCAGAAACAGTTGCGATCTCTGTTGATGCATAAATGTACTTTACATTTCTCACAACAGAAATGTGTTTTCTTCATACAGCTTCCATTCTTGCATCTGGAACCATCTTTACTTGGATCAAAAACAGAAAAATGATCAAATCTGATCAAGACGAACTTCTGAAACAGGTCGTATTTCAACCTTACTCCGCTTGGGTGAAGATGTGGACGGTGGAGATGATGAAGACGACGGACGATTAATTTTCTGCAATATGCATCCGGAAATGAATGAGATCTAATATTTTTGCTTTCGGAACGTCGAGCCTCTGACAATCATTTTTATAATTCAACCAGCTGTTGGCGCACGCAATATCAATGGCATGCGTAAACATGCGCAAAGTCCATTTTCTACATCGTATGAAGGTGCGAGACATACTTATGAGAAAATCTAATTTATCAACACCGCCCATTCTTTCGTTATAAAGCTGTATGACTTCTGGACGTGGTATTTGTATATATTCTTTAGTGGTCTTATTCCATCGTCTACACATATCAGTTTTTCCTACACTTACAAAATTAGAAGCAATAGTAACGGTTTTGTTGTCGTACCATAGGGTCATGATGACCTCGCCATCATTGCTCAGTACTTCTTGGACGATACCCATATTTTACTATTATAATACCTTCAGAGGTTGATTTTTCTAATAGATCAAGCTCATCATCGCTGAGCACGTCAATATCTGAAAAATTGTCCATTAAATCTAACAACTCCGCCTCTGTTAGACCTCTTCGTTTAGCCATGTTATCACCTTATTTCAACAAGTCCTGCAAAAAAAGTTTGACCTGGAGTCACAATGTTCGTTAAAACGAACACGTCAACAAACCAAAAGACCAAACGCAAAAAAAGAGAAACGTGTGAAAAATATATATCAAACTTGCAGTCAATAGTATAATCTATCGCATAGAATTTTTTTCTTCCAAAAACTTACCTTTTTTGTCACAAAAATTCCCACTACAAAGTTTCCGTATACGATAATCTTCAAAACAGCCCTACATGAGAAATAATTCCATATGAAACATTCGAACAGTAGCCGATAGATGGCGTGAAAGATCATTAATATGCTAAGACAGGTTCGTTTAATGGAACACTATGATATTAGGGCGTAAAAATTATTCTGGTGGCATTTGAAGACATACAAATTCAATGTTCGTTTAAATGACCACAGTGACCGAAAGGGTTAATTTCGAATCGAAGTTAAACAGGAACATTTTTTGTGATATATTTTCATTCACAGTCAAACTAAATGGTTCTTACCTTAAGGCTGAAACACAATGAAAGATTTATGTTTTCAGTTTTAATTTCCCTAAATTTGGATATTTTTTCAACGCGAAACCATCATTGCCATTATTATTCTGATCACGCCTCATAAACAATCTTGTTGATAAAATTCAAGCTTTAGTTTTCAATACTGTTTTATTTTAAAAATTGATATCCAAAATCCCAAAACTCAAAACTTATTATATAAAACTTCCATCGTGTCTACGGCTTTATACAACTCATTTCATGCAGTGCCATTTTTCTAGCTCGACAATCCCGGAAAAAGCTTCTGCTAAGAGGCACCTTGAGTTCTCCAATCTGATTTTGCAGAGTGGGCAGTCCTTCAGTCTCAACTTGCAGAGGTAATAGCCTCCGATCAAGTAATACAACCTAGATGAGTAATACCTACTCATAAAGTTTTCCCTCAAATCATGACATTATTGCCATGTCGCAATGTTTTAATGATACAATAAGCACGTTAGCTAGATTTTGATATTTGTCAGGTAGATTAATGGCAACGAAAACCGTCTTGGATGAAATATATAACGATAAGAAGGCAATTGAAACGTTCATTGCAGCTTGTTGGGAGCATCTAAAAACGATAGTATTTCCATCGCCGAACGGAGATTCTTCGTTGTCGATATAGCCTTGTCAGTACGACAACGCTGCATTTGATATTCGACAGAACAATCATTTGAAGCTCTCAGTGTAGTAACTATCGAGAAAGGGAAATCAAATTGGAAAAGAGAAAAATTAATGAATTATGAAAATACATGTCAATTAGAGAGAGCATCGGCTGTTCACAAAATCCTGTGGACATTATTTCATCATAATTTCAGGTTTCCATTCCATACAGGGTTTCCATCACTTCTATTTAATTGAACCTCAATATTTCTGTTACAACGCACGACACTGCCGTTGGGGGGGAAGATGTCCCTTACATACAAATCTTAATGCGTGTGCGGCGAGTTACTCATCTAGGTTATGTTATTTGATCGGAGGTAATAGCAGTGTCAGGTCAAGTAAGTCATTCAGATTTTCAGACTAGAGTTGAGCAGGAAAACAAACAATAGGTTTTTATCGGTGTTGAGAAATTTCCAGCCAGTCAGAGTAAAGCTCCAGAAAATGCATTATTGTTTGATCAAGCTAGCTGACTGATCCTTGCGCGTGGGTTCTATGAGACAGCCAAAAGTGACAAGTCGATTTCTATATATTTTTTTTATTCTGTTGAGAATCTTCCAGGTTTTCCGAAAGAGAAAACCCCTCAGATGCTCTTAAGAGCTTGTACGAGCAAGGAAAAGATCCGGGACCAATGGCCCGTGCTGGGCTTTGAACCCACGACCTTATGATGGTCATGGTAAGGCAGCCGAGCGCTCTACCATCACGGACCTTTGTGAAGAGTTTATGATTGTGATCTGATTCATGGAAGAAATCAGAAGACTGGAAGTGTATTTAATCAATATTAAGTTGGTTCTACGAGCTCAGGATGAGAGTGACGTCGTATTTCTAGAAGTGACTCTTATTTATCAAATAGTTGTTAGTGCAAAAGATTTGCTGATCTTGTCCACGCTGAACTGAGCATGGAAAAGGTAAAGAATATGGGTCCAACTGGGATTTTGATGAAATTTTCACAGATGCTTTAAAACACGATAAAATTAATAGAAACAATGAAATTTTGCCGTGGAAACACCTTTTTCGTATTCATTTTTTGAAAAAATGTATGTCGGTACTCACTTTTGACAATCCGTTGGACGGATTATTTAACATATTTTTCCAATTTAAATGCATTGTATTGTATCAATATCAATTTTACAGATACAGAAGTAGCAATTTATGGGAGGCATAAACAATCAATATGTTTGTTAAATAACGGCTCTTTCAATCTGTCATAACTTCGACAACTTCAGAATTGTAATTGCGACGTTGCCAATTCAATTCTTGAAATGATGGATTTAGATATTATATTCGACAAATTCTTTAGGGAATGAAAGGATTGCTTATTGATCATATTTGACGAATATTTACATGTCATGTTGAAAATTGCATTAAATGGGTGAATAACTATATATGAGTTGAAAAAATATGGAAACGTTAGGAATAGGTGAAAAATGGGAGACAAAGCCTGGTTTTTGTAAAATTACAACATATGCTTCAAAACATGACAAAAAACAATATAATCAACTATTTCATCATTAATTAAACAGATCATGTGAACCTATGTTTTCATTCGAAATTATGAGAACCTGCGCACCTGCACATTTCCTTGATTACTTCTGCGCTTGATCAATCTGTAAAAATAAGTGCGCGTGCAGGTGCGCTAGCCTAGTCTACCTATTTTATGAGTCATCTTCCTCAAAACTATGCAAGCAAAACGAGCACGTTTGGCAGACATTTCCCAAATCTACCACGAACATTTCGAAAAGATGAGAACCTGCGCACCTGCACATTTTTCTCATCACTTTTGCGCATAGCCGACATTTCAAAAATATGCGCGTGTGCACATGCTGTCGCTTGGTCCACATACTTTATAATTAATTTTCCTTCAACCCATAATATGATTTGAAATGGGAACTATATCACAATACAGACCATGCGAGCAAAGCGAATGCGCGCATTTTCCTTACTGGTCTCCATACTCCTATTAATCTACCACGAACATTTCGAAAAGATGAGAACCTGCGCATCTATGAACATTTTCCTCAACACTTTTGTGCTTAGCCGACATTTCAAAAATATGCGCGTGCGCACATGCACTCGCTTGGTCCACATATTTTATAATTCATTTTCCCTCAACCCATAATATGATTTGAATGGGAACTATGTCACAATACAGACCATGCGACCGAAGCGAGCGCGTTTGGCAGACATTTCGCAAATCCGCGCGCGCGGATTTGCGAAATGTCTGCCAAACGCGCTCTCCATATTTGTATTCATCTACCACGAACATTTCGAAAAGATGAGAACATGCGCACCTGCACCACTTTTGGGCTTATCCGACATTCCAAAAATATGCGCGTGCGCACATGCACTCGCTTGGTCCACATATTTCATAATTTATCTTGATGTGCTAATGGACAGTCCTAAAATACACCAATTACCTTACCAATTGCCTCTTTAGTCTCTATTATACGGGCAATTAATATCGCTGTATGACAGAAGCTCTCAATAAACTGACACAATAATGGGCTAAAATCAAGCGATCGATATTTGAGAATTGAAAGAATTTTTCATTTTTCTATATTTTTATTTTCGTAACAATTTTAAAATTTATTGAACTCATCCTATGAATATTCTATGTAATAAAATTGGCAACGTCGCATTACTAATGTTGACAGTTCAAAGTGGCCTGTTATTTGTTAAATAAAGTGATTGTTTATGTATTTTGAATAAAGACCAGTTTTTTTTTTTTTTTTTTCAGAGGTTTATTTTACCTACACAATGCTGAATATGCGTGGACAAAAGTGTTCATGGTTCAATATAGTGGATTTAATTGCAAATTACGTTAATACTCCGTCCAACGGTTTGTTGTCTCTCAAAAGTGAGTACCCACATACATTTTTTCAAAAAAAAAAATAGAAAAAGGTCTTTCCGCGCAAAAATTACGATTGCTGTAGTGTTTTTATGATATTTCGAAACTTCTGTGAAAATTTCATCAAAATCCCAGTTGGACCCATATACCCTGAGCATTCCACTATAGAAATAAACACGTGAACTTTTCGTGTTTACAGCAGTTTCGAGTCGAACGTTATATTGAGGTTTATCGAAGGGCTTTTGGTGATGCAGGCAAAAATTGCAAAGCAGCAGCCATAAAGCGATAGACCTCATGGACTTGGTTTCGTACGTATATATCTGGTGAAACCTACTGTAAGTCTGTTCTATTTCACTTCCTAATATTTTAATTCCCTTCATTTCTTGTACACACTATTCGGTGGAGTTCGATATCTCAATTTGGTAGATTTTAAATTCAAAGTTACCGAACCAATTTCATGTGATTTGATGAAAAATGGTTATCATAATAGATTTCGAAAAATACGTACATAAACTAGTAGACAAAGTTGAAAAGGAAACAAATTTATAACGAGAGGGTTTAATTGAACTCGAAAATTAAATAGCACTTGTTGAAAATTTTGTGAGTCAGTTCGAAACAGTCCAAGACGAAATAGAAAGAAACTCATGATCAGTGTTGTACAGAAGAACAATTTTCAAAAAGAGAAGTCTTCGAAAATAAGTTTGATAGTTCAAATTATTTGTGCAAAGGGTATATTAGCTCATTATCAAAAATATGAAATCGAAAGAAATGTTGGGTTCTGAATCAGACTCAAACTCTGGTACAACCGATAGTTCGAAAAAACAAGAGTGTTAAGTCATCAAAAGGAGGTTCGAGTTCACCAGTCATTAAAAGAAAGTATCGAATTGTCACCGATGATATAAAATTACCGGTATTTGAGGCTCTTATGAAAGTTTGTCAAAATTCCGGTACACATTTCTGTCTTAGATTGATTCGCGCGAAGACGTCCAGAGAACTATAAAATTGCATGGAGTGTAGATACTAATAGAAACCTTGAAAAAACTATCTGGTATATACCTTATTTATCATTTGAAACAACTTTTGAGTATCAAATTGGTGTCATCACCATCAGCAGCATTTAAATTCTTTGAAAGATACAGATACAGAACGCCCAACTGATAGTTGGGAGTGTTGGGACGTTTCAGTTATTTCCTTGTGTGTGATAAGTTAGATGAAGAAACTGAAAAAGCGTGAAAAGAAAATAATAAGAGTAATATTTTTCCCACTCTAGAAAACTTGAAAAATAAAGACACTAAGCAGAAATAGTTATTTGTTTTACTAGGCATAAAAGCACAAGATTTAATGCCGCGGCTGGCTCGCTACGCTCGGCTATGAAACCAGCCAAGGCATTAAATCTGCTTTTCTGCCGTGTGAAACATATAATTTTTTCTTCACATTTGTTCCAATTCTACGCAAAATCGACTTTTTCATATTTAAATTGCCATTTTAATATCCAAATAACTAAATTATTTCATCAAAGGTAACTGGGCCCTGCGTTACTATGTTTACCGCTGATGACGTTTGTTGAATTTGTTTGTTTACTGTTTACTTTGTCATTGTCAATTTTAATAACCAGTTTAATTTAAATTATTACTTGGAAGGTAGCCTTGCAACGAACTTTTTCTGCCTAGGCAGTAAAAGTGGACTTTTTCTGCCTAGGCATTAAAAGTACAACTTCTAAGCCTGCCAAGTGTCATTAGAAGGCCGCTTTTAATGTCATTTGGAGAAAAACTGTTTTTGTCGAATGTTAAATGCCTTACAAAACGTTTTCAGTTTTCAAAACATAATGTTTGTTTTGTGAAAAGGTACAGTTAGTAATGAGATGCGCGGAATTTTTAAAATTACTACTACATACCAATTTCTTTGCTGCCATCACTATCAAAGTTAATTGAAAAACTCGTAAAAAAAGAGTATTACATTTTTCAAATGCCAATGAAATATTAGTTTACTCTCAATTTGGGTTTCAGAGAGCTCAAAAAGCACAAATGATACCATTTATTCACTTCTCGAACATGTTTACACCAATCTCAACAATGGAGAAACTGTAGAGACAGTATTCTGCGACATTTCTAAAGCTTTCGATTGTGTAAATCATGAACTCCTCTCAAATGAGCTTAGCTATTATGGCTTCAAAGGAGTATGTAATAAATGGTTCAGGTTTTATATAAGCGGCAGAAAACAATTGGTTAAATCTAATGGAATTTTATCTAACAGAAAAGACATTTTATGAGGCGTACCATAAGGATCTGTCCTGGGCCCGATTCTTTTCCTTATATATTTAAATGACCTGTCCTTTATTTCAATTCAAGGACAATTCACAATATTCGCTGATGATACCACCCTCCTTTGGCATGGAAAGGATAAAAAAATTAGGAAAGATACTATCATTAAAGATCTGGAAATAGTAAAGAAATTCTAATTATTTGTGCTTCAATACAAATAAAACTAACTGACTTTCATTTAGCTCTGATGATGATAATCTAAACCTTAACGGACACATATTGGAAAATAAAAAATATTCCAAATTTCTAGGAATATTCATAGATAGCAAACTGAAATTTGATCATCATGTCATGTCAGTAACAAACAATTGGCATCAGGATGTTACGCGCTTAGAGTTGTAAAAAATGAACTGAGTTCTTCTACGGCAAAGATGGTTTATCACTCTCTAATTGAGTCTCACTTGAGGTATGGTATATCCTGTTGGGGATTCTCTAATCAATATCTGTTTCAGTCAGTATTTATTTTACAGAAGCGAGCAATTAGATATTTATGCAAAGTTGGGACGCAAACGTCATGTAGACCCCTATTCATAAGGGAAGGAGTTTTAAGCCTTACCTGTATTTTTATTTCAGAATCTGTGTTGAAGAGTTTACCTGAAAGTAATTCCCTTTATCCGTGTTCGAAAGGCGATTTCTTAAAATTCAAAAAAATGTATTCGGAATTTCGTGATTGACGTCTTTTTATTTATTTTTCTGTCATCTTTTTTTTTACAACTGTTCTCAGAACTCACTGATATTCACATATACAACATTAAAATGAGAAACAATATACAATGTGTTTCAAGTAAATACAAAACTTATGAATTATACAACACTCTCCCCCCAGTAATTGATCGGAATTGAATAAAATAGAACAATTACTGCACATCCAGTACACACAGCCTGGGAACGGGTCTTCGAAAAACGGTACCATTGGCTAGTCGAACGTCTACCACGCGGACTCTGCCATCTCTAGCTCTATGGATTTGGATAACTTTTCCCTTGGGCCACGTATTCCTCGGTCCATTAGGGTCTACGAAGATCACAACGTCGTTTTCTTTGATTGTTCTTGATTCGGTATACCACTTTGTTCTCTTGACTAAATAAGGCATATATTCTTGAGTCCATCGCTTCCAGGATAAATCTGTTAATTTTTGCGCAGCTTTCCATTTTGATAACAGATTCAGGTCAGATTCTTCTGTTTGGGAGCAAGGAAGAGCGGTATAGTCGGAGCCAATCAAAAAATGGTTTGGAGTTAGCGCTTCTGAGTCATCTGAGTCCAGTGATACACGAGTGAGAGGTCGTGAGTTGATGATGTTTTCAACTTCAGCAAATATTGTCCTGAGTACATATTCCTGTGGGTATCTTGATTTCAGGAGTTCGTACATAACCTTCTTTACCGATTGAATCAATCTTTCCCAAATACCACCCATGTGTGGACATCCTGGAGGATTCCATCGGAATCTGATGTTTTTCAGGGAACAAAACTGGCTGATTTCTGTCTCACTGAGTCCTTTGATACAATCAGCTAGTTTTTTCCGCCACCTTGAATTGAGTACCATTGTCACAATAAATTTCAGAAGGAAACCCTCTTCGGCAACCAAATTGAGGAAGTGCATGAATGAAACCATTGGTGCTCAAATCATGGGCAATTTCTAAGTGTACGACCCTTGTTGCCATACAGGTGAAGATATCACCATACCTTTTTTCATGACTCCGTTTGACGGTGATCAATATAGGTCCAAAATAGTCGATACCACACTTGACAAACGGTCTTTCTGTAGGTTCCAACCTACAGGGCGGTAGTTGACCCATTATTTGTATTTCTGGCAAAGTTTTCCTGTTTTTACATTGCTGGCATCTACTCCAAGAACTTTTAAGAGCCTGTCGCATACGTAAAATCCAGAATTTTTGCCTCAAATTATTTATCACAGTTTCTTGCCCATGATGGCAAACTTCATCGTGATAATGCTGTATTAATAACCTGGAAATATTGTGATCAGGGTCCAAAATAATGGGTTGTTTGAAATCTTTACTGACACCCAGTAAATTATCAAATCTCCCTTTGAGTCGCAGCAATCCAGTCGTTTCATCAATTGAGCAAGACAGAGTGAATAATCTACTTGCTTTATCAATTGGTCGATTCTGTTCAAGAGTTTTAATTTCTCTATCAAAGGTGTCTAGTTGACTCTTCCTGAATAATAAATTTTCAGCTACTGAGATTTCGTCGCTATCAAGTTCAGCCAAATTCTGTGAAGACCTATCTAGAATCCTTCTGTGAGGCATTTTATTTTTACAGCTTTTGATGAACCTCAGCATCCATCCAGTAGCTCTCACAAGACGACACCATTTCGAAAATCTTACCGGATCAGGGGTTGGCAAAACTATTTTTTTCGAAATTTAGAAAAACAAAATCTTTCCTAACTTCCAAATCGAGATCATCATTCATTTCCAAATGATCTTTTGTCTGGGGCCAATAGTCCATTGACCTTTCTAAAAATGTTGGGCCACTTAGCCATCTACTATCATTTGAAAAATGTAGTCCATTATTACGTTTTGTTGCCTCATCTGCAACGTTCTCTTTGGAGGGAACATATCTCCAGTCAGAAGCGTTTGTCAAATTTTGAATTTCGCCTACTCTATGAGCAACAAATATTGCGAACCGTCTGGCTTCTGAACAAATCCAGTGGAGCACTGTTTTCGAGTCACTCCAATAGAAAATCCTATTGAAATTCAATTTGAGGTTATTTTTCAAATAATTTCCAAGGCGTGCACCAATGAGGGCTGCCTGTAACTCAAGTCTTGGAATTGAAATGGGTTTCAACGATGAAACTCTTGCCTTGGCACTTACAAATACTGTCTGGATTTCATTTTTCCCTTGGCAGCGTAAATAGGCCACTGTGGCTTACGATTTTTCGGAAGCGTCACAGAAGATATTTAATTGTATTTCACAATTGTTTCTGTCGATTGTGAAATACTGTCTTTGAATTTTGAAATTTGACACATTTTTGAGGTCAAACAACCATGTTCTCCATTTTTCGTTAAGAATATCGGTTATTTCATCATCCCACCCCAATTGACGTCAACAAATATCTTGAAGCAAAATTTTTCCTTGGATGATGAAATTTGACAAAAATCCTATGGGATCAAAAATGGACATAACTTTGATAATTTCTCTCTTAGTCGGTCGTCTTTTGTTTTCTACGATCAAAGAGTCAATTTTATGAAACTTTGTTCTGAATAGAAAACTGTCTTCGAATGAATTCCAATAAACACCCAAAACACGTTCTGTCACTGCTTTTGGGTTTGTATCCAATTTTTTATCTCTCTGAGCCTTTAGATTTGAGGCGATGCCTTCAAGAAGTTTATCTGAATTGGATATCCAGTTGCAGATGACAAAACCACCCATTGAATGGACGTGAATAACATCATTTATCAGTTTTTTACCTTCATCTATCGAGTCAGCGTTACCCAAGAAGTCGTCCATGTAGTGTTCCTCTATGATTGACTTACTCGCTTCAGGATATTTCTCTTGAAATTCTCTGGCATTCCGATTCTTGGCTTCCTGTGCTAGACAAGGTCCATTTGTGGATCCGAAGAAAACTACGCCGATTTCATAAACGTCTGGATCACGATGTCTATCCATTCCACGCCATGAAATTCTTTGTGATGCACATTCTTCCTTACGTACCCTGACTTGCAAAAACATTTCCTTAATGTCAGCTACGAAAGCAAACGCTTTTATTCTAAAATTGAGTAATATAGTCTACGAATCGTTATACAAATCTGGACCAGTGAGCAAAAAATCATTGAGACTGGCTCCATTACTTTTTGAGGCAGCATCAAATACAATTCTCAGTTTAGTCGGTTTATTCGGATTTATGATACCAAAATGAGGGAGATACCAGGTTTTGGGACTGGGTTGCTTAGCTTCGTCTACAGAAAGCTTTCTAATGTAACCTATATTTTGAAGATCCAACATTTTGTCGCAGTATGCCTTGCCATATTGAGGATTTTTATCAATTTTTCTCTCTGTACACAAAAGTCTTTTCATGGCAATATTTTTACTTTCTGGAAAGATGATTTGTTCATCTTTCCAAAGCAAACCAGTCTCAAAACGATTCCCAATTCGTTTCATAGTATTATCTAGAATGTTTTGAGCTCGAACGTCTTCTTTAGACAAGGCTTTATCGATTTTGTCTAACCCAAAACAATCTAGTTTCCATTGTTCTTTCACCAGATCATGTAATAAGTCTAGATCGTCTTTTTCGTTATTATTTACATAGCAAACAAAACCAATTTTATTTTCATGATCATCTTTAGTCTCCAGAATATTTCCGTGGATTACCCATCCCAACAGCGTCTTGCTGAGGGCGGGCCCATTCAATGGGCCAGTTATAATTTTTTTGTTGACTAATAGAGGCCAGATATCTTGACCAATCAAAACTTTTGGCTTGGCATTTATCATTGATATACCCCTACTATCTATATAAGGATATGTTTTACAAATCTCACCTACATCCACCGTCTGTGTTGGTAGTGACATTCCTTTTATTGTCCTTACGTATCTTAGTTGGAACTCACCACTTCCATTCTCGGATCGTACCGTGAAGCTTACAGTCCTGGAATCATCCTGCTTCTTCGGTTGGTTGTTTGTCCATTGGAGACAAAGTGGTTGCTGAGGACCATCCATATCTAACGTATCTGCTAAATCTTGATCAATAAGAGTAACCGTTGATGCATCGTCTAAAAGGGCATAAGTTTCAATACTCTTATGGTTACTACAAATCATTATAGGCAGAATTTTCAGTAGAACATGTTTATTTGTAGAAATATGACAATTGATATGAATATTTTCATTTTCAGATGGAGATGGTTCTATACTGACGTGCTCATCTTCTTTTTTGTATAAAAGAATATGATGGTTCTTTTTGCAGCCATTTATTCTGCACAACTTTTTCTTTCTACACACATAAATATTATGAAATGGCACGAGACAAGCGAAACAGATTTTATTTGTTGTCACTAGTTCCCAACGCTGATCCACAGTGAATGTTTTGAATTTGGTACACCCGGTCAAGGCATGTATGCCATCCTTACAACAAATGCAAGTTTTCTTAACCATAGTTGTCAATGTCATTTCCTTTTTGTGAAATGATTTTGACTTTTTCGTATCAGTGTCATCATGAGATTTTGGAATTTGAATTTTACTAGCAATAATTGCTTTTTTATCAAGCCATGACGCAAATTCCACTAATTTATGTGATGAAGACGTTATGCTGGAAATGTGTTCAACCCACATCATCTGATATGAATTTGAAAGTTTTTTCAGAAGTTTGTGTAATAAAATGGGATTCTGTAAGTGATCTTGAGCATCTAATGATTCAATGGTTCCAACCAGATTTTTCACTTCATCAGAGATATTTATGAAACAGTCCAGTTTATATTCTTTAACAATTGGAAAGGCTTTCAATTGCTCGAGAAGTAATAAAATTATTTGTTCTGACTGCCCAAATCTACTTTCCAGAATTTGCATAATCTTATCAACATTCTGAGGCATGATGAGTAAGCTTTGAACTATTTTCTTAGCATTTCCTCTCAAGCATTTTTGAAGGCGACAATGGTTTTCCTCCTGTGAATATCCACAAATATCAGTTGAATTCCGGTATTGATATATGAAGTTAGGCCATTCTAAGGGATTTCCACTAAAAATGGGCAATTCTTTTGGAATCGACTGTCTTGTCAGAAATTTCGTTAACTGATTTGGAGATACTTGATTTGAACATTCATTTGCGACATTCACAGATGGAAAATGACGAGAAAATGGTAAACAAGATTATTTTATCTGACATGTTCCCTTTTTTACCCTTTCTGGTAGCATTTGCTCCTGCTTGTTATCACTCACTGACTGACCATTCCAAGGATCCTTACAATCGACCCAATTTTCAATATTAGGACCTCTATTCGACCTCTCACATGACGCACTCGACTCAGAATCATCATTTTCATCTATTTCAGCTAACCTGAGGGCTAACTCTAGATCTAACTTTTCTTGTTTCCTCCTATACTCCAACTCCAACATTTCTTGTTCTAGAGTCTTCTTCCTCAAAGCAATTTCTAACTCGGCTTGATGTCTTCTTGATGCATTAGTTTTAGTACCTTTTGTCGTATTCGTTTTGGCATGAACCTTGCTCTTTCCGCAACCTTTTGGTCCACCAGACTCTGATGCGACTTGATCTGACGAGGAAGCTAGATTTGGCTCTGGAGCAGTTTTCATGTCTCTGGATATTAGACGTGCGCTTCTCCTCAATGCATGAGAAGTAGACATATTTACCACAGAGTAGTTCAGTTAGACGAGAAGGACCATATGTTGAAGAGTTTACCTGAAAGTAATTCCCTTTATCCGTGTTCGAAAGGACCATATGTTGAAGAGTTTACCTGAAAGTAATTCCCTTTATCCGTGTTCGAAAGCCGATTTCTTAAAATTCAAAAAAATGTATTCGGAATTTCGTGATTGACGTCTTTTTATTTATTTTTCTGTCATCTTTTTTTTTTACAACTGTTTTCAGAACTCACTGATATTCACATATACAACATTAAAATGAGAAACAATATACAATGTGTTTCAAGTAAATACAAAACTTATGAATTATACAACAATCTATTTGCCTAACTCACAAAAAATACCACACACCAGAATCTCTGAAAAAAGTAAGACATAATACCCGACAAATTACAGATGGGAAACTATGTCTTCCCATCCCAAAGTCGGCCTTGACAAAAGATTCCTTAATCTATGAAAGTAAAAAAATATATAATCACATACCCGCAACTTTTAGAAATGAGGTTACGTACAGTAAATTTAGAAATGCTGTTAAACAAGCACTATTAAAGAAAGCCTATTACACTCGAGATGAATTTTACAATGATACTTTGGTGTAATCTTGATTTTATTTATTTTAATTTGTATGAATCGTATTGTATATATCTGTTGTTTTGTATAATTGTTGAAAGTTTATTTTTAACTTACATATTTTACATTTTAAGCACAAATGCAATTTCAAATTTAATTGTTTGACGTATGATGAGTTTGTGAACTGAATCATTAATTATAAATTTTTTCACCTTATACATTGTCTTGCGTATAAATGTGTTTGCTAATATTTTTTAATTTTATGACATATTCGTGAAACTGCGTCAAAATGGCTGTTTATTTTTATGTTTATTTTTAATATTCTTTACAAGCTTTGTCAATAAGAATTTGTTTCTTCGAAAATAAAGTATATTTCTCTCTCTCTCTCAAAAAAAAAAACAAGTGGGACATTAGAAATATTTCAGTCATGTTCAAACTGTATGGAAGCCGATTGGCTTCGAGTGAAGATTTTTTCGTGACCATGTAAAAAATGCAGTAACAGTAATTATATACGATCTCGGTGAATTTGGAAATTTTACAAATAGTGCGAGTAATATACCGGATGCTTCTAAAGCGATCACAATCGAAGGTGTACGGAAAATAATGAACGTGTTAGTGTAGGAAATAGGTATAACCTCAGAGGTAACTTTCAAGCGTAGTGTTTGACTTAGGTCAACATATAACAAATTCCAAATACTTGTCTCATTGTACCAAATATTCCAAATCATCTGCTGCCCCCATCTGTGAATAGAGAATTGATAAAAATTTCGCAAAATTTCCTTCTTGCTGAAGAAGATTTTTGTACTCCTAGCAATCTAGATCTTATTCTTGGTGCAGAGGTGTTTTACGAGTTTTTATGTGAAAACATTCATATATCCGAAACAGATCGTCAACTTTTCTGCCAAAGAAGTGAGCGAGTTTTCGAACGGAGTATCACCGACGAGACGAATGGCTCTTTTTGGACAGACCTCAAAAGCTTCATTGTGTGTTCAAGGGCTGTACTCGATATGTGGGTACAGTATTCTACGGCATATCGAAACTGTGCCTGTGAACATAATTAGTCGATGGGAAGTGAAAAAAATTTTCAAGTGGCACCTTTAGTAATTGACCCCATAAGGTCCTCTCATGCAAGGATGCTGCCTATGGTGATAGTGATTAACGAACTGGAGCACTCAATGATTTGGATCTCCAGACACTCCATGGCACAAATAACATTTCAAGATTCATGATAGGCCTCGTGAGGTTCTAAAGACCATAGCAATAACCATTTTGAAATAATTTTCCCATGAAATATTATGATCAGAGGAAAATTAACTCCACATTTCCTCAACCTAGAATTTCACAAATCGTGAATCATGTCAGTACTAAAATTCGTGATCCGGTATCAGGCACTCAATTTCTATGTCTTCATGAGTAAGTACAAATCAAATAGTGAAACATTTAGTTACTTTACCATGAGAATAAACTTCTATAGACGCAGGTTTAATTTTGATCATTGACATTTCATAACTTTCGTTCAGTTTTATAATGACCATAAAAAAATTCATTTGAATACAGGTTCTTTTACGACGAGCGTTTGATAGGAATATAATGAAGAACTATTCAAAACACAACATGAAACTTTATGGTAGTTAGTTTTACAATATGGCCTTCTGTTTTCAACTTCTGGTCTCTTTGTGTTATACCGCAAGTAGGGGGTAACTTCCTTATTTCAAATTGATACCCCGTATTTATTTTCATTACAGTTTTTGATTTATCAGTTGATTTATAGGTACACTTTGTGTAACAACGCCTATATCCTTTTTTAGTTTTCGAAATATTGATTCTGACACAGACTACTAGAAATATTCTGAGAAGACTTTCAAGAAACTGTCGTGATTTCGGATTTTTTTCAACCCATCCAGAAAATTTGTTAAAAGACGCAGAATTTCTAAAAAGGATTTCATATTCGTCAATAAACTGAATATTCATCAAATATAATTGGCGTTCCTTTGAATATCACCACGTTCAAAATCTTAAACCTCATGACTTACAAGAACGAGTGGAATTCTGCGAGTGATTTCACATCAAAATAAAAGAGGACGCTGAATACATGAAGAACATGATATAGACAGACTTTAATGACCTCAAAAAACATTTGCTACTACTGGGATTCAGTATTGACGTGTAGATAAGCAACTGACATTTGAGTAGGAATAGTTTTATGCTCTGATCTTACAGCTATTCTCAAGTGTACTTCTCAAAATCCTAATGAGCTAGTTTCATAACATAGTTATGGTATGGACTTGACTACTATAAAACCATTATAAATTTATCTTTCTAGACAATTGAAGTCATCATAAAACCTTCATAAAAACAAATATTCTCAAATGCGAAATGGTGTCATCTTATATTTTTCAAAAGTGCTTCAAAACCAGCTCATGAATCTACTTGCTCTGAGAGAGTATTAGAAACAATGAATGACCTGCATGAACAAAAAAGCTGACAGGTTTTGATGAAATTGCTTTACTTTAGTAATAATAGTCAATATTCGAACAATACAAACATTTTTTTTTATATGCAGTGTGTTTCAATTCTCATGGAAACCGTATCATAAGTAATTTTCAAAGTAGAACCATGAAATTTCTGATACACTAGAAACGAACTCACTGCACAAAAGGAGTAATCTTTCATGATATACACTGCACGCCAGTAGCAATGGAACCACCCATTTTTCCGGAAAGTTATATAAGTGGGCAAAATTGGCACAAAATTCTTTTGGATTTGTGTTTAGGATCCTCAAATTACTAACACTTTTTTCCTGAAAAAATATCTGTGCTGAAAAATCATGATTTGTCTCATTTCTCATTGAAACGCCCCCGTATCTTTCTTTTCGAGAATGATGAAATTCACAAGATTGATAGATATGCTGAAATTGTACCTATCAACTAAGTGGCCTGGTCCTAACTGATATACTTCTCAGTGGCGATGAAACTACCCACTTTTCCAAACATCATAGAATGCATTTGCGATCGAATGGAACAAATGGAGTATCAAACTACCATTTGAATTAGTACGTGCACCAAATGCATTTCATTTCAAATGAACACTAAATTCGATATGGTTTTGGTATTTATCAACTTAATTTTCTCATCATCTCTCCTCACAGAAGATGAGTCGTGCTGATTGTTTATAGTAAAAATAATTGAATAATGTTTTTCCACGATTGTCAATAACGATAATTTAAACGTAGCATTCAATTCTTCGATCAGAAGTGAAACAAATATATTTCTGGTTTGAAAATTTTCAGTAAGATGCCCTTTCTGAGTTCCTTTCTAGTATAGTATTGATCCTGAAAATTTCACGTCAAAAATAACGGAAGATACGGGGGCGTTTCCATGAGAAGTTAAAGAAATTAGAATTTTTCACTATTGAAAATTTTCCAGGAGACAGGTGTATTAGTAGTAATTAGGGGATACTGACCACAAATCCAAAGAAATTTCGGGCCTATTTTGCCCCCTAATATGACTTTCCGGAAAATTGGATGGTTCCATCGCTGCTGGCGTGCAGTGTAGGATGAACTTTTTCATACTGTGAGTTCATTTTTAGTGTATCTATCAATTCTGAAAACTTCATGGTTCTTACGGAAGAAATGAGGGTGTTTCCATGAGATGTGAAACACACTGTATACATGGTAATTATATATTTCAAAAAAGTTTGTTTTTCAGAAGTGAACCTATTTTGCGAGTGCATGCTCATAATTGAGGACCCCCGCTGTCGTGCTCTCAAACATTACTTGCACTCAAATACCTTTTGATACAAATAACTAATGTAATACACTACAAAATTACAATAACATGTGTTCGTAGAATAATGAATAACTCTGGACAAAATGACATGAAATTTTAGAGAAGTTGACATATGCAAAACTTCATTTAAATCGTTTATTTTTTTTTCGAGAAAATTTTGAATAAATCCAATACATGCAGAGTTAGATGCATAAATATAACGTTTACTTTGAAGACCATTTCATCAAGATATTTCATGAATACCTTCAGAAAAAGTGATCGAAATGGTGAAATGTCTCGTTCACTAAGAAGATAATTTAATTGATTTCGGTTGCGTACTTACCACTTATCAGAGTGGACACTAACAAGGTCAAGACGAAGAATGCTACTTGCCCTGGAAAATATTTTGAATTCAAGTTGGGCTGATATAGTCCTTAATGGCAATTTATAAAGTTTGTTTTGGAACATTGAGCATGCTTACATGAGTCTGTATTGATGTCAACGAAGGCAGTAAATACAATATAAATTATAACTATCGTCAAAAGTGATACGAAAAATCTTGTTCTTATGTGAACTTTATGTCCATATCGTGTCAAAATCATGGTGGTGATTAAAGCTGGTATTGAGTGGATAGTGGATGAAATTCCCATGAAATTAGCCTGCAACTTGTTTCTGTGATGATTGTCATAGTTTTCTTGTGATGGATCTTTGAATTTATACATCCAATACTGAAATATAATCGATTTTCACAGATAGCAGAGATATCATCAATATAAAATGAATATATACGTACATCAGTTGCGGTCATGAAAAACACATTTGGCATCACTCCTCCCAATCCGAAGAAAAAGAAGAGGAAATATACTATATTATATTTGTCCTTTGGTGGTGGAGGTTTCTCTGGCTTACGTTCATGAATAGATAGTATTGAAACTGAAAAAGAATATTCTTTTGAAATTTCCTCGAAATGATTTTTGTGGTAAGATATTTTATAAAGAGAAAATATAATCATATCCCATCATCTATATAACATTGCAGTGTAATATCAGCATTATACAATTTATTCTTTTATAATTTTCTGCAAGTACCCATTCAGAATAGAGTTTCACCAATAATTTTATAATGAAGCATCGTGCCGTCACGGTTCATGATGAAACGCAAAGTAAGGTATGAAACGTAGGGTATCCCAGAAGAGTAATTTTAATAACGATATATTCCAAGTTGAGACGACTGGTGTAAATTGTAATAACAAAAAATCTATATTGGTATCGGTTCACCTTTTATCAGTGCCGGTTGGCACTGATAAAAGCCTAAATTCTAATTTCAAACTCAATAGAATTTGCTGAATACAGGGTGGCCCATCAGTGTGAGGAAGTACCGTATCTCGTCCATCATGAGGAGTATGAAAAAGGTTTCAGATAAAAGTTATATGGTTCTTTTTGATGCATGTTATGAAAATATTTTGGAATACACAGAGTGTTGCCTTAAAGCGGGGCAACACAAGGCATAATTTTTTTTAAATGGCCCACCATGTGAATTATTCGTTTGTTGAACTAAGTAAGAGGTTTTACATACGCAAATAGTTCCTATTTCGAAAATTTTATGGTGTTGTCAAGTTAATGCTAAATGATATTTTCGGAAAAACAGACCATCACAAATGTCATCATAAAAACGGAATAAATTAAATTTGAGAAAAACTATAAGATGAAATGCCGGTATTGACTGAGAGGTATATAATAATGATAATAATGATCATTTGTTTCCTTAAGACAGTGACAAACCGTATAGAAAAAGTCAATTGTTTACATACAATGTTGTATACCCACACATACAAAATAAAATTAAAATGGCACTAAAAAAAATCCTGATTTCACTGCAGATTCCTATGATAAGTAGGTATTCATCTAGTTTATAAAAACACTGTTCCGTTGAGTACGATTTCAACTTATGTTTGAATAATTCTTTAGAGTGGCAGATTTTCACATTTGAAGGGAGAGCATTATATATTCTGGGGGCCATATGACTGGGAGATTGCTGAGTTACTTTGAATTTTCCGAATGGAATTAAAATTATTTTTTTGTCTTGTATTGAAATTATGATTTTGTTTGTTTCTCACATATATTTCATCATTATTTGTGAATACCAGTATGCTCAACTCTGATATAACTGAACAAGGAAATGTCGATATTTTCAGATTTTTGAATACATTTTTGCAGGAAACAATGCGAGAAAGCCCCGTCATTGATCGTATAATTCGTTTTTGTGCCACAAATAAATCTTTCGCTAGGGTAGTAGACCCTAAAAAATCACCCCGTACTGTAGCCTACTCTTAACTTGTGCATAGTAGAGCTGTGTCAATTGGTCAACAATGAGTACATGTCGTAAACTTCTGAACTGAAATGCAATCGAATTCAACTTTGAGATGAGGTAATTGCAGTGAGTCTTCCAGTTGAGAATTTCATCTATTCGTAATCCTAGAAAAGTTGTTTGATACGAATTAGTTGAAATCGATGGATTCAATTCTTTGGATTGACATTACAGCTCATTACATTCTTTTTGAATGTGGTGAAATCACAGTGCTTTAGTTTTCGAGGTAATAAGAAACAAATAATTTGCCGAGAACCATTCATTCAAAGAGATCAACACCTCATTTCATCATCAGTTATTACTAACGACGTATCATCAGCATACATTGTGAAAGATGATGATAACGGAAGTTGATCCAAGTCATTGAAATAAAATAGAAACAGAATTGGTCCCAGTATGGACCCCTGAGGAACACCAGTGTCTATTTCAGCATGCTCCAAAAAGTGATTGTTTATAGCTACATACCGTGTTTGTTTAAATACCAATGATTGTATCCAATCTAGAGGACAACCGCTAATTCCATGCCTATTCATTTTTTCCAGTAGTATATCGTGATTGATAAAGTCAAATGCTCTGCTGAGGTCACAAAAGATTCCAACAAAGCATTCTCCTGCTTCAATATATTCTATTATTTTTGAATACTTTGGAAAAAGTTGATCTGTGACTGGTCTATAATTTTCAAGGCTCTGACGACAGTTCTATTTATAGATGGGTGTTATTTTACCACATTTCAGTAAGTCTGGAAATACGCCAGTAGAAAATGACAGATTAACCATAAATTGAGGTAGTGTTATAAGTTCTGTAATGCACTTTTTCAATAGAATCGTAGGTATCTCATCTGACCCTGAAGAAAATTTGTTTTTCAGTTTACTTTTAAGTAACTGAAATAGTTCAACCTCCTGATATGGCATAACGAAAAGAAAAAGACTGAAGTCATCATCACCGGAGACTCTATTGCTCAATATCTTTTTGGGAGCATCTACATAGAATTCATTGAAGAGATTGGCTACATCTCTTGGATTTCTAGTAATGATGTTATTATCATTTATTGTTATGCTTGATTTCATAGCATTCGATTTGTTAGATAGCTCTGACACCAGTTGCCATGCGGATTTCGGAGGATTATCTGAATTCTTTATTTTGTTTTGATAGTATTCCTTTTTTGTTTTGGTTATCAAATTACCATGTTTATTTTTTCTGACTTTATAGATATTTTTCAGTTTCTCAAACAGGAGACAGGCATCAACTTGACAAACTTCAAATATCAAAAACTTAAGTTATGTTCTGCCACCATTTTTCATAACTATTTCATCTCTACATATTTGGATGGCATGATATAGTCTCTGAAACTGAAACATTTAAAAAAAATTTCAATTCAATTTTCAATTTTTCAAAAATTTTCTTTCTATTTAGCTAGATTTTGACACTTGGTTACTGTTACTGGGATTCAACATAAATGCAATATCAAACTTAAAACTGAAAAACAGTAGGGACAAGTCTGAATAACATGTTTTTGTTGAAGTTTTAGGGCCAGGTAACCGAATAGTTGGAAGCACCGACTTTCAATCATTCTGGCTGCCGGTCGTTTGGGTACAAAGCTTAGCGAGTGCAGTATATTTTATCTGATGGCGAGAGAAACTGCTAAGAATCGCAAGTTGAAAGGCATGATTTCGTTAATCCCTAATTTTCAACTTCTGACGGCTGCTGTTCGTAGGGTGACAACAGCTGGTTAACGAAAAAACCAATTTTTCAAAATTTTTTGATTTATGAAAGATGCTTATTGAACGATAAGAACAAAAATATTGGAAATTTTTGACAACTGCTCAAAGTGACTACTGGCTACTTCCTAACAATAATGTATTCGGTTTTTAAATTCTTCACTAACTTACCTCAACATATTGACTGGAATATTTTGGAATACGTCCCTACTTCTCTTTTTTGTATCATCTTTTATCAACGAAGGTGTTCTAAAAACTTGATCTTTAACACAGCCCAAAATGAAAAAATTCAATTTTATCAAATCCGGTGAGCGAGTTTGCCTCATAAGGTCAAAAGTAACCAGTTAATATTTCAACACCGTAAAAAGTTGTCTGTGAGTGAGTGAGCGTTTTGTACGGAGCATATCCTATAGAAAACTGTTAGTTCGTGATTTCTGTTAATGTCAAGGTGATAAACACGCAGTTTCAGTCTAAATGAAAATGAAATTGAAAATTTCACAAAATTTGTCAATTTTAGGGGCTACGTCATATTTGCAAACCTTATAGGAATGCAGTAGTTCTTCAAAAGAGTACAGAATATCATACTGGGCGTTTCTTTAAAAAAGTAGAGCTTTTGATTATTGAAGTTTATCAAGGTAATGCCTTTGTATAACATCTCTTGTTTGAGAAATGTAACTTTCAGTCTATACCGACATTTCAACTAGTCTTGGTGTTACATGTCTCAAATATTTCTGCTTGAATTCTATTCAATTATTTTTATTATGGCGTTCGTGTGATTATCTGTTTTACTGAAGATTTTCTTTCGTTCAGCAGCAACTTGACAACGCCGCAAAATTTTCGAAAAAAGAAATATCACCGTCAGTAAAATATTTTTCTCATTTCAACGGTAAAACAATTTACTAGGTACCAATAAAAAAAATGTATGATTTGTTTTGCCCGCATTCAAGAAACACTCTTTATATTTCAAAATATTTTTATATTAGGAAACAATGTGAATCATGTAATTTTTTCAACTGAAACATTTTTCCATAATCCTCATGATAGACGAAGTACTATACCTACTTCCTCACACTAATAGGCTACCATGTATATATTTTACATGATGTTTTGGTGAATCATTTCTATTACCTTACTTTACGTTCTTGCATCACCTTAACTTACGTTTACGTTAACATCTCAAATAACCTACTTTAATGAAAGATCTGATGACAGATAGTAAATTTGCAGTACTGATACCGATATTACTTGTAGGTGCGGGATAATAATTGAGGTCTGAGTTTGATAAGTGAGCTGGAGAAGTAATGGTTTTCAAATATTGTAGTACCAAAATATTTTTCTGAACTCATTTACGTGAAATTCTCTTCTCATGGGGCGGTCCTTTACATGGGTAATAATAATAATAATAATAATAATAATACTCCCTCACCAACACTCATAGATTATAACCATGGTCATAGCTCGTGCGGGCAGAGAACGCCCATTATTATTATTTGCCGTAGCGCTCCGGGACGACTTACTGATTTTTGGTGGCGTATTAACTTTCCAACTGTAGGAAAACCCGGAAAACGTTCAGCACCACCCCGGGTGGTCGGCGCGAACTCTAAGCAAGCACCAGACGTCGGTATTGGCATCTAGAGAACTTACATTGCATATCGAGTCTTATGAAATTGAGAAAATTTTTCTCGTATTCCAGAATTCGAACCTGGCCAAATGTGAGCGAAAGTTTATAAGGCCGGCATCTAACCACCTCGCTACCGCAGTCGAAGTAAATTAATGGCATCTAGGAGGAAAAAAAATAAAAAATTTGGGTACACAGTCTTAATAGCCATCCAAATATAGATTAAAAGAGTTCCCACCTCTCAGAAGGGTGCTTCATTCTCTTTTGCTTCAAAAAACCACCTCTAATGATATCTCCTCTCAGTTTTTTCAAATTTTCTTCAAAACCTTTACCTTGACAAGAAAAATGCATGATACTTAATTTGTTTTATTTACTCGTTTTCATATTTCATGTCCCATACATTTTTTTCCTACATCTAGCCCTAATTGCAGAATTAGCATTTCGAGTTGGTTAACGATGGTAAAGAAAAGACAAATTCACTAAAATTACGATGATAAAAGCAAGCATATTTAATAAAGGAAAAGCCCAACTGTAAAGTTGATATATACTAGAAAGGACTTGGACGATGCTTTGAATATATTTAACAGTCCATCATCGTTGAAACCTGACGTTGTTCCAGCTGGAGAAAAAATACAAGGTACCTCGTACTGTTACATCATTAAACCAATATAGATTCATTTTATTTAACAAAGGACCCCGCACTTTTTACTATATAAAATGGCATTCTGCCAAATGTTTCAAATTTCTGGTATTTTGTAGGGGTCGGTCTCCTTGATCAATTTATTTGAACTTTTTGCATGCAGTATTTTCAGAATATCCTTTGGCAACTATCATCCCCAAAAAAACCCCAAGAACTCTTTCCCGTTACAGGGTGCGATTTTTCGAATTTCGAAATATTGATGCTATATGGTTTGAAAACACTTGCAGGATGAAAATAATCACATTCCAAATTTGGTCTTTGAAAACCGGTCGAGGACAATCTTTCAGTATGAGTTATTCGATAAGAATACACGTGTTATAAATTTTGGTCGTAGTTGGATGATCGCGGACGGTCGGTCATGGTTGCTCAGTGTGCTGGGCTGTCTTTGTCAGAATATTCTCTCCCAAGGAGTATTTGAAGTGAAATAATAATAATACTCCCTCATAAACACTCGTTGAGTGTACCCAAAGGCATTGCCTGTGCGGGTAGAGGACGGCTATTATTATTTGCCGTGGCGCTCCGGGGCGACTTACTGATGTTTCAGGTGATGTATTCACTTTTCATCTGTAGGAAAACCCACAGCACCACCTCGTGTGGTCGGTGTGAACTCCAAGCTAGCACTAGACGGGATTGGCATCTAGACAACTCACCATACACTTGCTTTTCAACAAGGCATGCGGTCGCTTATCGATCCGATATAAAGTAGTTGAGAAAAATTCTTGTACCTACATCGGACTCGAACCGACTATCGCTATGCTGGAGTTTCGAACGGCCTGTGCCTTAGACCGCTGATCCACCGACCACAATATTAATGGAATATATATTATCATGCACTGATCTTCTCTGAAGTAAATATAAGTATATAAGCTGGGTGCCAACAAATCTGTTTCTAGGATATTGAAATTTGTACAGAATTGAGAGCACGTACACAAATCATGGAAATTTTTCCGTCCCAGGACAATAAAGTATATGAAGAAATACGTTTTCAAAATATTTTTATAAATAATAATATACAATTTTTTTGAGTTGCTTTAAAAGAATGTTATATAGAAAAAAATGCCATTCGGATAAGGTGGAACATAAGTGTAGATTTAAATGGTTGATTCTGTCACAAAAGGGAGGAATTTGTATTATTTGCAATACAGATATATTTTGCCGGGATTGGTGTCTTTTCACTCCAGCAGGGTTGGAAACATTGATTTCTGTGATCAGACAAAGATAATTCTTATACAGAAATCTTGTTGAACTGGCGTCCGAAAATCTACATAAAAAATGTCAACAGATATACACACTCAAGTTCTAAGAATTTCCACCATCGTATCGGTTCATATCATCCAGTGAAATCCAAACTCAGGAACAGTTTGGATAGCAATGCTGTTTCATCCGGTTCCAAAAAATGTGCACCAGAAATAAATCGACCGTTCAGGACAGTTTCTGAAGCATCAACTGAAACTATTGAAAAAGTGACAACTACTTGTTTGGATGAAGTTTTGAGAACAGTTATGAAGAGAATAGCTCATTTAGATTCAGTAGCGGTTTTTGCAAAATATAACCGGGACTGGCCATCCTCATAATTCTCATATTATCCATGAATATTCTCACCTCTGGTCCATAATGGTAGATATACTTCATCGCAATTTTAGGAAGATTAACACCGTTCTAACGATCAGAAAGATGACTTTGCTTCAGATATGAGCATAAACCTCACCGAACCTAACCTAGCCTACAAAAAGTATTACAGGACCACCTTGTAAATCCATTTCTTCTATCGAAGCCGTGGAAGCTTTACTACTTTCCAAAAAAAACTCAACTTTTTTTTAGTCAAAAATGTTTTATGTTCTACTATGTGAACTGTAATCTTTTGAGCTTTAATAAAAGTAAAACTAAATTTATAACTTTCATGAATAGTACAAAAAGATAACCCTAAAAAAATCCATTAACTTTCAAGATAGCTCTGATTTGACCAACTGCAGTTATGAAAAATTCACACAAAATACTACAAAAATCAAATATTTGGGGTAATCATCAATGAATCGCTTAGATGGGATAACCATTCTGGATAGAAGAAAGTAATATATGTATTCTATAAATTCGGAGATTTCGCTACAGAAAATATATTGAGGGTCGTCTCTACATTTTTTTGACATTGCATTCTAATATCATCGGATGAAGTGTCCAGCGTTTTGGACTCTTTACAATTCATTTGATGTTTGTGGAAAATTTTTAAGGACTCGATGTGAAGTATAGCTGTTTTTGAACTTAAAATTAGTATTGGATTTGGGCTACATTTGATTTTTTTATATACGTACTATTGATTCTTGAAAATTGTTCTGAATGAATTAGTCACTGCTCTAATTCCTAGTGAGGGCTTGAAAAAGTTTTATATATTTAGAGTTTGCCACTAGCTTACCTATTGAGGAGAATTTTTTTTATGTTATCAACAGATAAAAAGCATATTTAAAATTGTCAGGATTTCGCAATCTTATTATTTTCGAGTTGACCATTGAAACTTCCGATGGATGAGAAAGCTGCAAAATTTGTTGATATTTGAAAAATCTAAGTTTTGAAATTGAGAGTTCTTCTAGCTTCATAGTATCGCATACCAACATTGTATGGTTGATTTTCTACCAGGAGTGCCAAGAATATCAGTGAAATGGTATTTTCTGATCTGAAACGAGTTTACCACTTGTCGACATTGGACATGAAACAATAAGTATTGATATTTCCAAAATAAAGAAATTTTAGCTACTCGTCGATATGGTAAAAGAGGTAAGGAAATAATTGATTGAAGGAATGCAAAAGTTTTTTATTCCATAACGTTAAGATGAATTTTATTTCGTTCCTTCCTATTCCAGTACCATCGACCATCCTAAATGTCATGTGCATATGAAATGGGGAACCTAATTATTTGGCTCATTTCATGAGTAAAAATGCATATAAATATATGTTATGATATGCTTCGTTACCAATCTACATGACGGGGAATTTTTTATTATGTTCTTGGGATCGTTACATCATTTGGCTCGCAAATTGTTAGTGAGAATCCACATATAATGTTTCGTTTTCCCTCCCATAACTGTTTCGTGGTGCTGTGCTTATAGATTCTGAATTATAAAATGAGTTTCCTGTTTTGTTTAAAATATTGTTGTTCTTCTGCAGTTTTTCCGTATCTCTAACCGTTTTTTTTTTTTTTAAATCCAGAATTCGCTACGAAATAAATTTTTGAAATTGTTTAGTCGGCACTGGTGTTATTTGGAAAATTTTGACAGTTTAGTTGAAACTCTTTGTTGAAAATTGAAGCTGGTATGAAAAATGTTTCAGCAACCTGTAGATCGGTAACGAATTATTTGCGGACCTATATTAATATGAATTTTTATTCATATCATAAGCCAAAGAATCACCTCAGTCCGTATGTACATTACATGACATTTAGTAACACGTTGTATATGAACCCGAAACTATCGCAAACAATCATTTTTAAAAAATTAGGATTCAACTCACTTTTTCTGATTTTCAGATCAGCTTCATCTTTGAATCCTTCCATTTTCAAGAAAACTTTCCAAAATCAAATGCAATATCACGACCAACTAGACTGTCATTTCTATACAGAGGCAGATAAAGCCGTTGTTATTAACGAATTCACAATGACAAAGGGATTGTTTGTTTTAATGTATGTGTGCAAATGTCATATATTTAAATGAAGTTATTATCAGGTTTATTTTGATTATAATCATTCTAATATCTGTCAGTTCTCGTGTCTGATAGAATTTCTCATTATCGTGAATCAATTTCACCTCACTCTGATTACTTTTTAAAACATCTGATGCACTTTTGAAAAAAACGCATTTTTATTGTTCATGAGGAGCCACAAAGAAGAATTCTACTACTTTTATTTTCTTTAGTTTTGTCAAGTGTATCAAGGACTTCCTTGGGGAGGAAGGCGTATTTTTGGTAATGTTGTCAACTAGCGCCGGCATGCTCTCAGAACTTGTAAATACTTAGTTACACAATCGTTTTTTTGAGGTTTCAGGACAATTATATTGTTATAATTCTTTACCGAATTTGTTTGTTCTCAAGTGAAGTTTATCGGAAACTAATTCAGCTTATTTTAGGAATTACTGATTCTTCCCCAGGATGATTGTTCTGCGATAGGGGGTAATTACTCTCTGTTACTCATGGAGGTTTTTTCGTAAATGCGTCCCAATTATTGGCCAGATTAATCCTTTCTCCTAGAACTAACAGTCCATCTTCATCTTCCATTTGAAAACCTATTCATGACTTCTGGTCACTTCTCTTGTGGATATTTCAAGAACTCTGGACCATTTAACCAACGTTCTGATCTTTTGATGCTCTTACTGCCTAGACATTGTCTTGTATCCAGTGCCATCTTCAACTTGTGTTCTCTCTTGAATTTCTCAAATTCGGTGTTTATATTTCCTTCCATCATGCTCTATCAAATGCAGATCACATTCTGAATAAGACCAGAAGTATTTCCCAACTGTGGTTACCTCCAGTTCCTCTTCAAACGTTTCAGCCAGTCTGGAAACCATAACACTCCCATTACCCCCTTTTCTTGAATACATCTTTTACTATAAACCATAGATGATAGATTCAGTTTTCCTATCATCACTTTATCTCTAAAGTTAATCTGTGACAATAAGAATATACAGGCCGTTTCTTTTATCATGTGGTAACATTGTTATATTCTAAACCGTAATAGATACAAAGACGATTAAATGGGAAAAAATGTAACTATTGTGGTGAGCAGTTCATTGGCCAGAGAAAATCTACGGGGACTCTCGCCCTTCCCGACTTATACAGGGAAAACTAAAAATGCTGTTTTCGGTTTTTTACGAATAGAATGGTTATTTCAGAAAATATAAAAATGAAAGATGAAAGTTTTATTGCATTCAAAATGTACTAGAACTACGTAATGTTATATTTTTAATTAAACGTTTCGTGTCCACACGGCCACCATCAACTATTTTTTTCAAATACGGACCTGTCTATTTCATCACAAATATTGATAAAGCGATGAAATCACAATTCAGTGGTATATCACACCTGACATTTTTATAGCGTTTCATATAAAATAACTGGCATCAGCGATGACAACTATTTTTAATTACGGTCCTGTCATTTGTTCTTTTGTAAATTGTTTTGATTTCTTCAAAACTCATTCAACTATTAGGATACTTCAGTCATTACCCAATACTTTCGATAGGAAGATACCCCAACACAACGAACATTCGTATTTTTCCTTTTTGGGGATTTTTGTATTACATTAATCCTTGAGATTCAATGCTGATTTCTCCTGTATCAATTTTTACACGGATTGTTTTCATAATTCTTAATCGTGGAAGTAATGAAAATATCAGTTTTTGATCAAAATACAAGTTTTGTCTAATTTGGTACAATTAAATAGCATCTCACTTCTTTTACCATATTTAAACACGTAGGCTTTGCTTGATTTCTATGGCAGGAAAAATAAATGAGTTGTTGATATCTGTTAAGAACTGTCAGACATTTAAGCACTCGGTTACATATTAAAGATGTATTCGAATGACGAAAGGACTGATATACTACTTACTTATGCAAAATCAAATAGAAATCCTCTTTTGCCAAGAAATATGTATGGTGAGCTATACCCGAATCGTCGCATTCCAAAAATTCAAATGTTTAGACGATTAGAAAGAAATTTGAGAGACTGTGGTGCATTTGATAAAATTAAAACTAGGAAATGTATTGTTACTGGAAGTATAAGGAACCAAATAAATGTTTTCGGTAAGCAAATATTACTTTATAAAGACTAAAAAGTGAAAAATAACGTCTTTTTTTAAATCTAGGATTGGTCAGACACAAATATATTTCTAATCAAGATTGTTCTTAACGAGAAATTGCCCACGAACTTGGGATATCTGTAAAATCTACCAGAAATATTTTGAAAAAGAACAAATACAAATCCTACAGGATATACAAAGTTCATCACCTTAATGGAAGGGATTACGGAAGGAGAGTACGATTTGCGAAATGGTTGAAACGTAGAAATAGGGAAGTTCGAAATATTTGTAAAAAAATAATATGGACGGACGAATCAAAATTCACCAACAATGGTTGGTTTAACAGAAACATCCATTATAGGTGGAATAATACGAATGAACATTTACATAGAGAAACCAATTTCCAAGAGAGATTCGGAATAAGTGTTTGGTTGGGAATTTTGGGAACAAACATACTAGGTCCTTTCTTTAACGGTGAGCATTTGAATGGTGAAATGTATTTAAATTTTGTATCCAATGAGTTTGATGGCTACTTAGATGAATAATTGCCATTAAGCACCCGCCGTGAAATACAATATTTTCAACAAGACGGTGCCCCTCCCCATAATGCAACAATAGTAAGGGAACATTTAGATGCAATATTCCAAACAAAGTGGATTGGAAACAATGGACCAATTTCCTGGCCAGCTCGATCCCCAGACCTTACTCCTTTGGATTTTTTTGTCTGGTGATACACAAAGGATAAAGTTGTTTCAACACCTAGTACCGCTATCGACCATCTCAAACAGAAAATAAGAGATGCATGTAATAGCATTAAAACCATAATGCTAGAAAATGGCCACAGAAATTGTATAGACAACTTATGTGCATTCAACAAAGAGGTCGTCAATTCGAGCATTTAATGTAGAATTGTTTTTCTGCATTGGTTTTATTTTCTTCCACAAATTCATTATGAAATAAATTGTTTTTTTGTTTATTTGATTTCTTCTCCACTTAAGTAAGTTTATTTCTGGGGTAAATTGCTGTCGTTCGTCTCTGAAACTGCAGAAATCTTTTATGAATTTTTAAAGTATAAATACAATTTTCATAGATACATTCATTCAAAACGTCACTGATAATTTTTACATCGAAGCGTTAGATCCTGTGGAATTCATAAACAAACTAACGACAGGACCGTAATTAAAAATTGTTGTCACTGATGAGGCTAGTTATTTTATATGAAACGTTATAAAAATGTCGAGTGTGATATACCACTGAATTGTGATTTTACCGCTCTATCAATATTTGTGATGAAATAGACAGGTCCGTATTTGAATAAAATAGTTGATGATGGCGGTGTTGACACGAGACAGTTCTAGTACATTTTGAATACAATAAAACTTTCCTTTTTCATTTTTTATATTTTCTGAAATAACAATTATATTCGTATACGTTGGGAAGGGCGAGAATACCCGTACATTTTCTATGACCAATTTACTGCTCACAACAATAGTTACCTTTTTTCCCATTTAATCGTCTTTGTATCTATCATGGTTTAGAATATAGCAATGTTACCACATGATGAACGAAACGGCCTGTATACATTCGAGTAACTTGTTTCTTGACATGATTTAATGGTCACATCATCATGCAAAGTTGTATGTTTGTAATATTAGGGTATCAATCGAATGTGGATTGTTCCTAATTGAGCATTTGAGCGAATATAGCAACAAGAAACATGGGCCCATTCTGATATGCAACCCTAAAACTTTGTAATTATCCAGTGCCTGATTAGGAAGAGAAAGGCGATTACGTGCCAGACAACAACTACTTCCCCCTACGAACATTGAATTACATTTGACATCTTTTCAAACGCCTTTTCTTTCTCCGATGGGGTAATGACACACATCTTTGAAGAACGAGAATGTGTAGCCGCATCTTAATTAATTTGTATTCTGTTTAATTCAGGGGTTGACTTGAGAATTCAAGCCAAGAATCATGTTATATTACCTCAACTAGTTCTACACAAAGAAGGTGTCTGCTTTTATATTGTCTCTTTGTATCTACGTAACTTATGATCTCCAAATTACACCTAATAATTTCACTTTACTTATCTTGAATACTTTTCATAAAAATTTGATTGCGTCAGATTTTCCATCTCTTACAATATAGTGTACTTAAAGCATGCTTTTCTTGATATTCTTCAGACTATAATTTCTTTTCAATCCTAGACATGAACTAAGGCTCAGATGTAATTAGAGTTGAGAACAGATTACAGTCAGGATTTTTTAGGGTTACCACATTCATGTATAGGTACCATATTATTCTGTGTCATTTTCCTTGAACAGGTCATATCACAGTTTCAGCGGTGTCTAATAGGTTATTCTAAATTGCAATTTTTGAGTTTGTCATTGTGAACAGTAATGTTCTAGTTGACTTCAAGAAACGAACTCCTTTTATTGTTTTTATCATGTTTTGTATCGACTGCAGTACTGTTCACTATACAGAGCCACACAAGAGCAGTTTTATAGGAGTATACTTTAGTTTCACACCGAGATCTACTACTTATTTACATGAAACAAGTTCAACCCAAGCAATAACTATAAATCCAGTAACAATAAGGTACTAATTAAACAGAAAACATAACGATTTCAAGATTAACAATGAAGTGAGATAATGCAATAAAGGCATGCACGGAAAAATAAAAATATTCAAAATTTATACCTATTCAATTACAAATTATAGAGGATAAAGCGGTTGTTACAGATTGTTGAGATTCAATTATGATAATCGAAATTTTGTTAATTACTTTCAGTCGGATGATAGAAATCAATAAAATCAAGAGATGGAAAAAAACGTAGATAATTGATCAACCGAAAAGAATGTCCCTCTTCAAAGATATCATAATTTTAAAAGAGATTAGTTATCATATAATTATCAAGATTAAAAGCGATTACTTTTGATTATATTTTTTCCTATCTAATCACATTTTTGCTCTTACGGTTTGGACGAGTGAAGAGGCAATGCAAGGATATCATAGCATGTGCCAATAGGGTGCTAGGACCACCAGATGCTGTTCACGTTTAAATCGTTCTAGGGTTAATTCGTTTTGCTCGTTATAACCAAGGAGTCAATTATCGAACAAGTTTTTTAGAACATGTGCTCGATGCTGCCAATATAATGAACCAGTTGAGTCCCATTGATATAGGCATTGGAATTCCGAGCAATATATTAAGTGGATCGGTTCATTCTTAAAGGGCCGCACCATAGTAGTGAAGGTGAAAAATCAATGATCTGAGGAATTTATGATTGATTCAAGGCGTGTAGCGTCCTAGACCCCTTACTATCCTTTTATTTATTAACGATTTTCCTGGCTACATTAATGACAACAGAGTTGATGAAGCTGCTGTTGACACTACCTTCGTAGTTTTTAGTACGGATACCGAAGAAACACGTGCAAAATAGCTAATGTAATCCTTCACAGTTCATGAATATTTTTTTAGAGGAAGGTCACTATTTGATTGAATGTGAAATTATTATGTAACAAATTAACACATAGTGTACAAATTTCAATAAACAATAACTGTTACAGATGTATTAGCACCAAATATCGTGGAATAGAATTACAACCTGAGAAAGCAGTGTTAACATTTTCATATGCTCGTATTCAGAGTTAGTAACATATATTTTTCTTTCATATATTTTCAATTCAATTCTTTTAATGTTAGTTATTTTCTGGGATTACTTCGTTCAGTTTTATAGATTCTCAGGAGCGACACAAAAACACACATATTTTCTCATAAAAATTATTTTAGCACATTTGAATGTTCGATCAATATTTTCAGTATCTAATGAATTTAGTGATTTAGTACAGAGCAAGGACCTAGTTATAATTGGTATTACGGAAAGTAGACTGTCTGATGATGTGGCATCTGATGCTGATATGTTGCCGGGATATGACTTGTTGAGAAAAGATAGGAATTGATTTGGGGGAGGTGTTGCACTTTACTTCAAAGATCACTTCAGATGCCAAATTCTTGATATAGACTTAGAATTATCAAATAAGTTATGTGAACACTTATGGGTAAAGTTCAGGTATCATCAGAAAAATTTCATCATTGGGGTAATATATAGGCCACCCAAAAACACCGCAGTTAAAGATTTTGTTAGAGATATGGACAACATACTTTCTGAAATAATTCATACTGCTGATCATCTACTCTGTGTTGGAGACTTCAATCAGGATATGTCTGTTATTGGTAACCTTGTGAGCGAATGTTTCAACTCATTTAACTTTGTTCAGATGATTAACGAGCCTAAGAGAATAGATGGTAGAGCAGCTTCGATTCTAGATAATATTTTTATCAGTGACCAGGACATAGGTGCGGAGGCAGGTACGGCTAATGCTGATTTGATATCTGACCATAAAATGGTTTTTGCAAGCTAAATATGGAGACGGAATAGGTGAGAGTTAAATTTGTGACTTTCCGTGACTACTCTTCATTCAATCATAATACCTTTTATCATGATCTCCAGAACTTACCCTGGCATAAACTATTAGTTGAAGATGATCTCGATAAGAAAATTGAAATATTCAATGGGTTATTGTTTCGTATATTTGATATACACGCTCCAAAAAAAGGGTAAGAGTAACAAAGTCAAAGTCGCCCTGGCTAACAGATAATGTAAATATTTTGATGAATGAAAGAGACAATGCACTGCACACATATAAAACAACTCGGACTGTAGAACACTGGCAGAGATATAGAAGATTACGTAACTTCACTCTTACTTCCCTGAGAAATGATAAACGAGCATATCTCAATAATTTCTGCAAAGTTGATGATAGTAGGAAAATTTGGGCTACTTTGAAGTCAATGAAAGTTGTTGAACAAAAGAAAAACATAATTCCCAAGGAAATTTCCGATCCTTATGCCATAAGTGACTACTTCTCTAAAAGTTGGACAGTTTGTAATAACGATATTTGTAAAGATGCAATTCGTTTCTTCGAGACAAATCATTCAAATAATCATTCCCAAAAATTCGACTTCAAAATGGCAACGGTTGCCCAGGTCCATGATATTTTATTCGAGTTAAAGTCAAACGCATATGGTATTGACGATATCTCAGTAATTATGTTAAGGTACTGTAGTCCTTTTATTAACCCCTTCATTACACATCTTGTCAATTATAGTATTGAAAAATTCAAATTCCCCAATTTGTGGAAAATGTCCATAGAACGACCCTTGCCTAAAGTATCAAAGCCAGTAGATCTGTTCGATCTTCGTATCATAAGTATTTTGTCCAGTCTTTCTGAAATTCTAGAAAAAATATTGTATTCATAAATTTACGAATATGCTAAAAGTAATGCTATTATCCCTTCCTCCCAAACTGGTTTCCAGAAAAAAATTGGGTATAGCCAACTGTTTACGCCCCGTATCATATTTTTTGTTAAGTTTATAATTTAAGTACATATACCTGTATTCAATTTAATTTTTATTTAACTCATTGGGAATCCCTTTAGTTTTCCATTGTAATACATTGCTAGTACAAATTATTTCTTTATTTATGTAGAGTTCAACTTTTTTTTATACAAGTCAAGACTCGGCTATTCAGAATGGCCTATCGCGAAGGAAATCACCTAGCGATACGGGCAGTCTCAATTTTACTCCCGGTACGATCGGTACGCTCGTATATGCCATTTTTCGGCAGTACTCGAATTACGCAAAAGTACGGTGTCCGTGCAAGGAATATACTTCCCTAGTGCTCCCTAGTATACTACCATAACCAACTACAGTCCACAACCCCCCTCAGGAGACCGGTGGTTGCAACCCCAGAGGAGAAACGGCTGAGTGGGAAGCCAGTAAAGGAACCAGGTAGGCCTACATGTTAGTCGTTTTTTCTTGACTTTGTTATTATTGCAATCCTTACCAGTCTCAAATGTAACATTTTTTGGTCGGCTTCGAGCCGGATTAATTGGTTTACTAGCGGCATTCTCAATGAAAATATTCCAATTTCGTTTAAACAGTAAATATTTTATTAAACGTATTTTATTTCAATCATAGACACAGACGGTAGGACCAGTTTTTTGCGTAGTTTGTTAATCTCGTTTTGTTTTTTGTTGAACAGTCGCTACACTCTACATGTTTTCTTGCCGCTTAGGGAAACATTTTACTGAAATAGTTTTTTGGAACGATAAACATTGATAATATCACGATACTTTGATAAAAAAGTATAATTTGTACCAGGTCAATAAATTTGCACTATAATTCGATTATTCTGGTCATTCTCTTTTACATATCCATATCTTTCACTAGTAAAAACTTTCAAGTTGACGTCTTTCAAGAATTAATTTATAGTCGGGATGGCCGCAAAACAGCTCAAGCAGTACCGTGCGACAAGAGATATACACCGATCCCGAATTCATGAAACTTTTGAATTAGCTCTTGCTGCGATAGATGATCTATCGCGGCACAGTTCTCTAAAAATGCGATACTCTGAATTAGGTACAACTTATGCAGAATTTAACGAGTCTCATAGCTCAATAGTTCAATTATTATGTGTTCAGGAAGAGCCTGGACTTTTGGAGGATGAAAATAATTGTCGACAAGAGGTCGATAAAGAATATTTTCGTATCAAAACTATCTGTTATGATCTCTTTGAAGCAAAGCCTATACTTTTGCCGAAAGTATCAAGTGTTAGGCTGCCAAAATTAAATGTCCCTAATTTTAGTGGAAATTTGAAAGCTTGGCCGACATTTATCGATTTATTCAATTCGTTGATTCACAAAAATGACTCTTTATCAGATATAGAAATATTTCAGTATTTGTTGTTAGTTGTTTCCGGAGAAGCACTCGCTTCCCTCAAAAATCTTCCTCTCACAAATGACAATTACTCAATCGCTTATAAGACATTGACATCGCGATTCCAGAATGAAAGACTATTGGCCAACTTTTATTGGGAAGAAATAAATAATGCTCAAAAATTAACCTCAGAAGCTCCTCGGGATCTCAGATATTTATTAGACATTTTTAGTGATAATTTGCAAGCTCTAAAAAATTTAAAGTTTCCCGTTGATAGTTGGGATTTCGTCTTGTTCCATTTATTGAGCAAAAAGATAGATGCCGAAACTCTGAAACGTTTCGAACTCAACAATCCATCTTCAGGTGTTCCAAGATTTGATGATCTTTTTAAATTTCTGGAAAAACAATGTAAAGCTCTCGATTCAATGGGATTTACCAAAAGTATCGTTAAATATACTCCAAAGTCTCCCAATAAAAAACCTGTAACTTACAATAAATCCGCTCCTACTTTTTCGTCCTCTCTCTTGGTAGATACCAAGCCAAATATCAATCATAGTGCGCTATGTAAAGCTCCCCACACAATTTACAAATGTCCCTTATTCGCAGCTAAATCTCCAAAAGAAAGATACGATTTGGTGAAAAAAAATAATTGGTGCACCCACTGCCTCGGGTCAAAACATACTGCAAGATATTGTAACTCCACGTCTAACTGTAGAAGTTGTAATGGTTCATTTCATCATACGTTACTGCATTTCGACTCTGCCAATATGCCTTCTCCTTCTCTTTCCGTTACTCAGCCTGAAAATGCAGGAACCTCATCGGAAACCTCTTTGATGAACCCCGGTGAAATCCAAACCACTTCTATGACTAACGTTCTTCCATACTCCTCCACAGTTCTTCTTTCCACCGCTCAAGTCCAAGTGCTAGATATTCGTAACAATTACCAAACTGTTAGAGTCTTACTCGACTCCGCAAGCCAAGCCAACTTTATAACTGAAAAATGTTGTCGAAGGTTAGGTTTGAAAAAATGTAAACTGCCACTTTCCATCAATGGATTAGATCAGATGCATTCTGCAGCTTCAAATGCTGTTACTTGTCGTATCGCTCCAGTATACGCACCAACTCCCGTTTTTACCATTGAAGCTGCTATCCTCCCGAAAATATGTACGGTTATGCCAGCGTACACCTTTTCTACTAGAGACGTAGTTAACCTCCAACTTGCTGACAAATGTTTCAATATCTCTGGCCCTATTGAGATGCTCCTAGGAGCTGATATTTTCTCCTTGATATTGAGGGAGGGAAAAGTAGTGGGAAGTGAAGACGTTCCTATCGCTTTTAACACCATATATGGGTGGATTCTCATGGGAAAAATGTCGTTGGACCCAAAACTGACTAACATAACATCCCTTATGAATTTGGTTCATTTGGATGCCACTTTAAAACAATTTTGGAATGTGGAAGAAAGTTCACGAGCCAACATTTCTTCGCCTGAAGAAACTCAATGTGAAGAGAATTTTATAAAAACTCATTTTCGTACCCCTACTGGAAGATACGTGGTTTCTCTCCCCTTCAAGAATGATATCGAACCTCACTTCCATTCTACTCGAAATACCGCTCTCCAACTTTTGAACTCACTGGAACGTCGTTTACAAAAAAACCCCCCTCTCTATTCTGAATATTGCAAGTTTATGAGAGATTATTTGGACAACAATCACATGGAACTGGTGTCTCCGAACGAATCTTCCCACAAAGTTTGTTACATTCCTCACCATTGCGTAATCAACAAAAATAGCCCCACTACGAAATTGAGGGTTGTTTTTAATGCCAGTTCTCGCTGCCCCTCGGGTCTCTCCCTGAATGACCATTTACTTGTTGGTAAGAAACTCCAACAAGATATTGTCGTTCTCTTATTAAATTTCCGTACACATCCCTATGTCTTTACCGCTGACATAAAGGGTATGTACCTTCAAATACTACTAAATGCTGACCATCGAGATTATCAACGCATTTTATGGCGATTTTCCACTTCAGATGAGGTGAAGGACTATCGTCTTAACTCAGTCACCTTTGGAGTAAACTCTGCGCCTTTTCTCGCTATTAGAACACTCTGTCAGCTTGCTCAAGATGAAAAAAAAGATTTTCCCCTCGCCGCCTCAGTGCTCATGACTGATATTTATGTGGACGATATCATCACAGGATCGACTACCCTGAAAGATGCATGTGAACTACAACATCAGTTAATTGAATTGCTCAATAGGGGTGGCTTCAAGCTCCGCAAATGGGCAAGTAATCACCCTAGCCTCTTGGAAAATTTTCCCCCCGATGAATGTTAACCTCAGGACCATTCATTCAACACTGAAGATTGTGTTGTTAAAATTCTAGGACTGAAATGGCATCCTTCTCGAGACTATTTTTCTTATAATGTTATTCCCCTGGATGAAGTTTGCACTAAACGTACAATCTTATCTCAGATTGCTCGCATGTTCGATCCCCTCGGTTTTCTCACTCCCGTTGTCTTTTTGGCTAAACATTTGATGCAATATATATGGAGTTTAGGGCTAGAATGGGACCAAACTCCTCCCTCGAATGTGATTGAAAGGTGGACACAGTATAAAGCTGAATTACCCCTTCTTTCTAAGTTGAATATACCCCGTCATTTTCCAGCTCTCTCTCAAAGGTGTGAACTCCACGGCTTTGCGGATAGCTCCGAACGTGGATACGCCGCAGTCGTATTTATTCACATTAGGAACTCCGATAATGAATTTCAAACTTTCCTAATGGCTGGTAAATCAAAAGTGGCCCCTCTCAAAACATTGTCAATTCCCCGTCTGGAACTCTGTGCTGCTGCACTATTGGCCAAGCTTATGAGGTTTATTCTCGATACTCACTCTCCAAGAATGAAGTTTCATAAAATTTTTGCTTGGTCTGACTCAATGACCGCTCTCTATTGGATAAAATCCTCAGCTCACCGGCTGAAAACTTTCGTTGGTAACAAGGTGAGTCAGATTCAAGATAATATACCCCCAAATCTCTGGCATCATATTCGCAGTGCTAATAACCCCGCCGATTGTGCTTCGCGAGGTTTACTCCCCTCCGAAGTTTAAGAACATCCATTATGGTTCTCCGGCCCTGCTTTCTTTGATCTCCCTCAAGAGCAATGGCCTGTGGCTCTCGCAATTGTTCCCTCTCCCGAAGCAATTCATGAAGAGAAAACCGTTTCTCTATATTCTTTCGTGTCTTTAGACTCTGTAGACTCTCTTTTAGAGAAGTTCTCGTCCCTGAATAAAATTAAACGTATAATTGCGTATTGTTTACATTTTATAATGAATCTTAACAATCCCCAAAATAAAAATCTGGGGCATCTTTCTCAACAAGAGCTCCATTTATCTCTATTAGTCTTGGTTAAGCGTACTCAACATGTCGAATTCAGCCAAGAAATATCTAAGTTACAAAATAAATCTCCGCTACCTAAACCATTTCGCAAATTGAACCCCTTTATTGGAGATGACGGCCTGCTAAGAGTAGGTGGTCGCCTGTCACATTCGGGTTTAGCATATGATCGTAAGCACCCAGCATTACTACCTGGAAAAAATCGTTTAACTTTTCTCATCATTCAACTTTTTCACGCTGAAAATATGCACCCCGGGCTCCAGACGTTACAGTTTTTACTTGTTCAGCATTTCTGGATTCTTTCCCCAAAGAGAGCGATACGTCATGTACTCTCTCGATGTTTAAAATGTTGTAGGGCTCATCCGAGCCCTCTTCAGCCCTTCATGGGCGATTTGCCTGCTCTAAGAGTCAACCAAGTCAAGCCCTTCCAATGTGTCGGAGTCGATTACGGCGGCCCCTTCAATATTACTCTTGGGAAAGGCCGTGGCATAAAATCGCAAAAGGCATATATATGTCTTTTTGTTTGTTTTGCTACGAAAGCCATTCATTTGGAACTGGCATCAGAACTTTCTTCCGAAGCATTTCTCGCTGCATTACGCCGTTTTATCAGTCGTCGTGGGCGATGTAACCGCATAACCTCAGACTGCGCGACGAATTTTGTCGAAGCAAAAAATATTCTTTTGCAGCACATGAAAGAAGCTTCCGATTGCGAAAATGTAATATTTTCTTTCAATGCACCATCTAGTCCTCATTTTAATGGACTCAGCGAAGCTGGCATAAAATCTGTAAAAACCCATTTATATAGAGTTGTGGGCAACCAAATTTTGACCTATGAGGAGTTCTATACTCTTCTCGTTCAGATTGAGGCCATCCTCAACTCTCGCCCACTTTGCGCCCAGAGTTCCGATCCCTCCGATTTATCTGTTTTAACCCCTGGTCATTTCCTGACCCTCGGACCTCTCACTACCATACCGTAGCCTGACTTGACTCACCTGAAAATGAGCCATTTGAATCGGTGGCAACTGTTACAGCGTCTACACCAAGATATTTGGAGGCGTTGGCACGACGAATATCTTCACACCCTCCAACAGCGTAATAAATGGCTTAAACCTGAAGTACCATTAGAAGTTGGCCAATTAGTGTTGATAAAAAATTAATTAACCTCTCCGCTTCAATGGCGGACAGGCCGAGTAGTTAAAGTGCATCCCGGAGCGGACGGAATAGTCCGAGTTGCGACTGTTCGAACTTCTCAAGGGGAATTTAAGAGGCCCCTCGTGAAACTTTGTGTTTTACCCTCTGCTCAACTTGCCTAAAATACTGTGTATTTTGGGGTGGGGTATGTTTACGCCCCGTATCATATTTTTTGTTAAGTTTATAATTTAAGTACATATACCTGTATTCAATTTAATTTTTATTTAACTCATTGGGAATCCCTTTAGTTTTCCATTGTAATACATTGCTAGTACAAATTATTTCTTTATTTATGTAGAGTTCAACTTTTTTTTATACAAGTCAAGACTCGGCTATTCAGAACGGCCTATCGCGAAGGAAATCACCTAGCGATACGGGCAGTCTCAATTTTACTCCCGGTACGATCGGTACGCTCGTATATGCCATTTTTCGGCAGTACTCGAATTACGCAAAAGTACGGTGTCCGTGCAAGGAATATACTTCCCTAGTGCTCCCTAGTATACTACCATAACCAACTACAGTCCACAACCCCCCTCAGGAGACCGGTGGTTGCAACCCCAGAGGAGAAACGGCTGAGTGGGAAGCCAGTAAAGGAACCAGGTAGGCCTACATGTTAGTCGTTTTTTCTTGACTTTAATATTATTGCAATCCTTACCAGTCTCAAATGTAACACCAACTCTCTAATCCAAATTATAAATAGTGTAATTGAAAGTCTTGATAAAAGAAAATTGAGTGTATTGACGCTACTCGATTATTCGAAGGCGTTCGACACCATAAATCATAAATTACTTTGTGCTAAATTCAAATACTATGGCTTTTCAATCAACGCGTTATACATGATCGATTCATATCTCACAGACCGCAAACAGAAAGTATTATCGAGTGATAAAAAATCAGGTCAGTTTGGTAGCAGGCGTGCCACAAGGAAACATTTTAGGCCCTCTTTTTTTCATAACTTATACCTCGGATATTTTAAAATCATTGAACAGGTGTAATGTTTATGCCTATGCTGATGATACACAAATGTTGCTTGGCTTTCCTCAGGATCATATTGATGAAGCGTAAGATGCTATCAACAGAGACCTTCATGAGTTCATTCGTCGCAATCTCATTATATCGTTGAATAATACTCCGTTAACCATATTCGATGCAACAAAAAAATCTAGGATTAATAATTGATAAGGAACCTGCGCATCAAAACTCACGTCGATAGCTTACTGAAAAGAACGTACACCTCCCTAAGAACTCTATATAGTAATAGATTTGTGTTGAACTTTAACATACGTAAGACTCTCTGCGAAACTCTTGTTCTTTCACAGTTTACATACTGTGATTTCCTATATGGGACTTGTCTTGACAGTGTGTATAGATACAAAATACAGAAGGTACAAAATTTCTGCATACGCTTCATTTTCGGTCTCCGAAGATATGATCATGTTACCGAAAAACTTATCGAGTTGAAATGGCTTAATATGGAAAATTGCAGAAAACTTCATTTATCTATGTTTATTTATAAAACGCTAAGGAACCAGGACAACTCCTATAATTTGCTAGCTAGATCTCAAACTCACTCAGTCAACGTCAGATACAAAGATAATTTTACAATGCCCCAACATTCGACAGCCTTATTTCAAAGAGGCTTCACTTATAATGCTGTTAAACTTTACAATTCAATTCTAAACCATGTTAAATTATTGGGTTCACTTGATTTCAAAAGATATATGGTAGATAGTCTAAGAGCCACTCAGTAGATCCGTGTCTAATTTAATGATATGTCACTTTATTAATCAAACACCATTTGTTACTTATAATTTTATGATGTCGCTTATTGGACCACCTTTCATCTTCGACTGTTTGCCACTAGAAGGTTAGGTGTAAGAGTAGCCCAAGGCTAAATCTCGCTTTCTTGTGGTAGAATGAGAGGATAAATACTTTTTGATTTGATATTATGTGTAATAATAAAATAAAGACCAAATTATTATTATTATTATTATTCATAGTTCCCGGTATACACATTTACCTAAATAAAGGACAGCTCTTACAATATTCGGTTTTGTTCATATAATCGAGATTAGGCGAAGGTATACCATAAGTCACTTGAATTTTTACCGTATATGCTCATAAATTGCAAGAATTCCTATCCACAACACTTCCCAATAGGCAATTCGCATGAACCAATCAGAACTATTCTGGCCAAGGCGGTATATTTGAATCAATGCTAAGGCGATATAGTAGTCACAAGTTTTCAACTTGGATTGCAAGGTTAGTTTTGTTAGGTTAGATCATGTTCCCTTCTTTTTTCATTTTCAAGCCATAATAGAAGGGAACATGATCTAATTTAACCAAACTGGACTTTGATATCCAAGTTGATCCTTAACGTAAACTCAAATTACATTGCACAATACGCAGGCGTAACTGATTGGTTTTGATTGGTCCATACGGATTGCCTATGGGGAAGTGTTGTGGATAGGAATCCTTGCCATAAATTGAACAGACTTGCAGATGTCTTTTAAGGCAGCCTATCTTCACGAGAAAGTACATAGTTTGTTGCACTTCATTATATTCACTATTATTCCGGAAACGTTTAATAATAAGTACCTGGGTACTTAAGTTTCATCTTACGGTTTTACTAACGAAGCGATTTTGCAACTCTCTGGACATGGAGTCATTCATAATTCGCGAAAATTAAAGTACATACTGCACTAGTAATTTGGTAACACTTCAACTGAGTAACTATAGTATAACTATACTGAACTTCTTCTTCGAATGTCCGGTTTTATATGTTCTTGACCCTTCACGTTTTGTTGACGTAGGTAGGTTTTTGCGGGTTTTTCTACAGCTGAAAAGTGAATATGCCACAAAAAATCAGTGAGTCTTTCCGGAGCGACAAATAATAGTAATAGCCGCCATCTACCCGCATTGGCTAAGCCTTTGGGTACACTCTATGAGTGAGTATTATTATTATTATAAATATCGTTAAACTGATCCTCTGAGCAATGAGATGTATATTTTAAGCTATGATTATATCATCTGCATAGGTGAATCATGATTTAATGGCGTCCAGTTGTCACTTTTATTATCATTTATGGCAAATTCCACTCAGATGTGTTTATGGCCCTAATTTATTGATATTGTTTCTTATGCAGAGGGCGATATAATGACGCGCTGTTGAAAGAAAAGGATGAATCACTCTGTCATATTATCTGGGAATTCACTAATTATGTAGGTTGCTGGGGAGATTAGCGGTGAACTTGCGATATTCATGCATTTCTCTGTTAAACAGGAGAGAGATGCATACGACATAATTTATTATTATGATATCTTAGAACGACCTTCAAGAATAATAAATTACAGGACGTTGTTTGATGACGGATTATTTCTAATAATCAGTATGGGACAAGGTGGCTCGTGACACTATACCGCGGAAGTGCACTAGTACTCCAGGAGCAATGTACATTTTACTTGGACTCAATTCCGAAGTTAACGAAAATTTGTAGGATGGTTTAGGGATGGTAGAGGGTGTGTTTTCGAACACGTGGACCCTGTGCTCTTTACGGGGGGAAGGAGGAAAGGTGATTTTCCGGACTTTATTTGGTTATTTGCCTATATCTTCTAAACTGTGCTGTTTAGCGAAAATACGGAAAAACTTAGTGATGAGCATTGAAATTTATTGGTTGAAAGTTCTTTCCGATAGCATAAGATACAGGCGGTCAAGAAAATGTAAAATTTGTCAAAATGTAAGGAAATGCAGAAAAATACAGTTTTGGACTAAAAAACATTTACAAGTATAATATTTAAAAATATATAGTGCCCTAAGAATTCAAAATAAATTATTACATGTCTCTTAGTGGAAAGAGGGTAGTCGTAATCGCTTTGACTGCCTCATCCTCGCGAGCACACATCTGATCGAAGAGGGTTGGCTCATCTTCGTTTTCTTCATCGGTATCAATTCAGCCTCTGGAGAGTTCTTGCAGCTATTTTCAGCGCAGTTCTTGCACAAGAGGCCTGCTTTTTTGCAGGAACACTGCATCCAGTTGCATACTTGCATCTGATAGATGACAAGATTTCATATGGAGCAGCATCCATACTCATGGTTGTGGGTACGACTCCTGTAAAAAAACGAAAAGAAAATCGTTATTAATATTCTCTTGATGAAAAATGTGAAAATTTGATACAATCGAAATGTGATAGTAATACCAACCTTGTTTAGTAAACGTCCAGCCATACGCAGATGGCAATTTCCTCTGCATCCCCTCATTCCCTACCCAAGTTAACTTTGACATAGACTCTGTACGAGTGGAACTTGGCAGAGTCGCGTGTAGGAGGCAGTCTTGCCAATTGAAAGTTTGGCTTTGCCACCACAGTTTGGAACATGCGATATCTCATGTCATCCAAACGTAACCAGGACCTTTTCCCAGGCATCAGAAATTTGATGTGGCGTAGGATCAGGGTCCTAGAAAATGCTAACTGTATTGGAAAGCCACGGGCGTTTTCCGAGCACTTGCAGGGCATTTCCAAATAGAGCTGGGGTGGTATCGCATCCAGTCATCGCATGCAGGAAAAGAATGTCCTTGCAATTGACTTTGAAGGAATGCGATGAGTATAGGACGCTTCGGATATTACCTCTTCCACTCTTCTGGAAAAATATGTTTTTTTTAAGAACCCAACGCCGTCAGCAAAACCAGCAGATCGACATCTTCACCGGTGATGGTGAGGCTGTTGCAGCTCATAGCTTGGGTGATGGCAGTCCCCACTATCAAGACGTCAGCGTCTTCTTTGGCGTGCTTTACGTGAATGCCATTGGCTTTCATTTTCGACTTCAGCAAGGCGATAAAATGTTTTTTATCATTTGCCAGAAATGTTACCTGTGGAATTGCACTGCTGGTTGTGAACTTATTGAAGGCGACTTTGGTAGATGAATGGAGCAAAGAGCGTCTATACCTTTCTGCTACTTTCGTGCTCTGGTAGTTGTGGTCTAAGGGGTATCCGTCGAAAACTACGATAGCATTTTTGCCAAAATGTCGCTTCACATAATCAACATATAAGGCAAATATGACTTCAAATGTAGCTTCTCTCGATTTGCTCCAAACAACCTTATGCAGCAGAAAGTCTCCAACGATTAATGAAAAAAGAGGGTCGGTTCATCTTCGTTTTCTTTATCAGTATCAATTCAGCCTCTGGAGAGTTCTTGCAGCTATTTTCAGCGCAGTTCTTGCACATGTTTGTGTAACATGTCCTTCTACCGAAGAATATCTCACGTGATAATGGCAAAGTGGTTTAGGGGTAATACCTGCTTGTAATGACAGAACTAACTTTTAGAATCCCCAAGAATTCAGGTATGCATATTACTGTATCAAAGGAGTCATGAGGACGTTAATTACCTAGGGCAACATATTGTTGAGTTTACCGAGGTTATTAACATCCAATAACTCACGTGATAGATATTTAATTTCATTTCTGACTAAATGAAATACGATTTTGATCAAATACAGCTTTTGGATATTGAATAAAGGGTTAGATCGAGTAGGAGTATGCATAATATGTGTAATAGTACACAGGAATGTGTAAAAGTATAATTTTATCAGACGAAAAATTTATATTTTTTTGCTTTTTCTCTCATTTTGAGGAATTTCACCTTCTTTTGAACTCCTATATCTTGGATATTATTTCGTCAAAAATACTTTCGACCAATGAATTTCAAAGGAAATGTAAAAATGCTCTTTCACATAGTTTTTCCCGATTTTTATTTTTTTTCAACATGACAACAAAGCGTTATTTTAGAAAGTTATTATTAACTGAATTGTAGCTTAAACCTATTCCTATAAAACCAAAAAAACAATTCCGAAATAGGACCATTGTTTGCGGAATTTAATTTTTTGAAAAATGGCGATAAGTAGCGAAGTTGGCAAAAACGCGACATCCACCTCGAAAATGTCAGCTTAAGTTTGAATTCGAGTCTTTCTTGTTGGAATATACCAAAAATAAAAATTCGCAAGTGTATTGTTCAAAAAGAATCATTAAGTGATGGAACAACGACATCATCAGTCAGTATTATTAGTCTTAGATATTATTTCGTCAAAAATACTTTCGACAAATGAATTCCAAAGTAAATTTAATGTTCTTCCACATGGTTTTCCCGATTTTTGGAAACCACATAGTTTAGAAGATATGGACAAAAAAATCGCGTTTTTCCCTCCCTCCTGTGAAGAGCACAGGGCCTTCGTGTTCGAAAACTCAGCAAATACACCCTCTACTATCCCTTAACAATCTTTCAAATTTTCGATAACTTCGGAATTGAGTCCAGCACTCCCTGAATTATTTTACAGGGCTCCTAGATTAATGGTAATGTTTTGCAATACTTCTATAGCCTCTGTCCAAAACCACAACTCCACCAGGGTAATCCACATGTCTTGGTCAGTTGGGTTCAATTCAGGCAGTGAACTTACGATAGTGACTGCCATCGAGCTGGTAGGTTCTGCGCAGTTGGACTCATCGCTAGGCATATTTGCTACAGGTCACTTGATACATATGCATACAAATGAATTGCCTTATACATCCACAATCAATACGATTCACCTCTATAAATCATTTCACCAGTTATTATTGAAGTTCTATTTTTACTATTGACAAATGCTCAGAAATTGTTCGGATTATCTTCAACTTAATTGCAATACAATGCAAATGCCTCGTTCACTTTTTATTTGATGATCTATTATTCTACTAAATTCCTAATGACGACTAAAATTACCTGTGGAAGTTTTATATAATAAGTTCAAAGTTTTGCGATTGAGAATGTTCATTTTAGAAATATACAAGTTGCAAAACAGAATTGAAAAATTGATTTGTGGGGCGTGATCTGAATAATAATGCCAATTCCAGTGTCGTTTCAAAGGAAAATCCAGAATTATAAAACTTATTGCTGAAAATATGAATCATTGCGTCTCATCCTTACATCTTACCGTAAACTGTAATTTTATCACGGCACAAAAAAGTCGGTGAACAGTTCATATTCCAAATATTTTTTATTAATTGAATAATTTACAGCATTGTCAGTTCGTGTACTTGTTAGGTAATCTAAGATTACTGGATTTCGTGGTATACCTATATTCCTATTGAGAAGCCTTTATGAAGGAGTATGGTTTCCAGGCTTAGAGGCCGTGGTCGATTCACCTCCGTGGAGGCGGTTCCCTCGGACGTTTTGCTCACAACTGCGGTGAGCATCTTCAGCTTGGTTTTTGTCTTCTCGAAGAGCGAGGTAAAACTCATACAGCAGTTGGAGAATCTTGGCAACTACTTACTTTGTTTTGAATAACATGCGTTTGTTTTCCTTTTTCTTGGGGTGTCTGGGTTACATGACTAGATCTAGATGGGATGTTATTATTGTCTACCTGTCTAATTAAAGAGACGTGATTGCCCTGTCCTACCTGCTCGATTGTATTAATTGATGGTTTTATGATCTTGTTTTTCAGGGCTGGGTACCGAATGAAATGATACCTCTATCATAATTTTCGGAGAAGGCTAAAAAATTTTGACCCAAAAGCACTTGTTGCTTAGTGCTTGTTCCAGATCCACCAATCAAATGAAAATTGAGATCATGTTTCTGGTTTACATAACTCAATGTGACGTATTTATGCGGCAGCTTTGTCACGAAATTTGAACAATTAAAATTTGAGTTCTGATAAAGTGAGCAATTCACAGACGAAAATGAAATGTTTGGGAATAACTGCATATAAATGAAATACTTAATGAAATTCCCCCGTTCGTTATCATACTGAACCGAAAATGTTGTGGAATAACATTGCCGGATTTATGTCAAAGCGAAAACTAATCGAGTATGCCGTTCCGTACCGGGAGAAGAGTGAAAAACAGTTTCATTGATTCTTGATTATTTTAGTCCTCTACTTTTGGATGGCCAGTTGGCTTTAACTATCTAGCAATGAACGTTGATTCAAGACCAGGTAAAGAAAAAAAATTCCAAATGTATTGGTGTCTATATACGGCCTCATGCTTTTTTAAGAAGCTCGTGTGAATCCCGACGTCAAATGCTTGTTCGGAACACGCACCAACTTCCCAGAGTAGTGCTGTAGGTTCTTCCGAGTATTCCTATAGATTGAGATTGTTTATACCACCAAAAACAAATAATTTGCTCCAGAGTTCCATAACAAATAATAACAATCTACCCGCGCGCCATGGAGTGTTAAGCGATCACTTCCTAATAGTCCAATAATATAAGGTTTCAAAAGCAGTTTCCCAAAAAAAATAAAAAAAATTTCTCAACGGATTTTTATGTTTTCTTTAGCGTGCTGAATCCAGATCTGGAGTTGGCTACAACAGCAACCATCGGCTTCATATTCAAAATCACGAAAATTCGCATGAAATATCGGTTCTTGTTCGTTTTTTACCTATAACACGACGAAAAAGCGTTTATTTTAGAAAGTTATTACAAACTAAATTGTAGCTTAAAACAATTCCTATAAAACAAGAAAAACTAATTCGAATTCGGTCCATTGATTGCGGAATTTGATTTTTTGAAAAATGGCGATAAGTAGCGAAGTTGACTAAAAATTCGAAAACCACCTCGAATTCAAGTCTTTCTTGTTGAAATATGCCCAAAAAATTTCTCGTAAGTGTATTGTTTGAAAAAAAATCGTTAAATGATGGAACAACGACATCATCAGTCAGTATTATTAAAGTAAGCAAAGTTACCACTTGAGCTACATGAGAAATGTAGGAAATCGTATCTTCATAAAAAACCGATTGCAGCAGAGTAATGTGTCACTTCTCTACGTTCAAATGTTCTTACCTTTTTAATTGAAAGTCACTTTTTTATTCGTGGTAAGCACATGCCACCAGATTACGAAAAGATAGCTATGAAGAGATCACCTTAGTATCGTAATTCAAAGTTCCTCGTGCAATGATGACTAAGGACGTGCCATTATTGAGCTTTTGGCGGCAGTGCATGATTTGTCACGGCACACGGTGTATTCCAATTATTACGAATTCAATGACACCAGGTTTGATAGGATAACGAAACGAAGGCAGAGATATGTTCATGGAATTTTCTCATATGCCAAGTGAGTTTACTAGAAACTTTTGACCTCCCTACTTATTCTAATTTCAGTCACACTCACATAAGCAAGTTACTTTATCCATACCTCCGCAGCCGTTTGACACAAATTCATCAAATCCTAATTTTATCCACATTAAAGCAATTTCTGTAGGTAACAGTTAACAAAAAAAGTTGTTCAAACACTAGGTTGGAGTGCAATATTTCCAAAACCTTTGCATCAGTTGATATCAAAAAATTAGTTTCCATTCAAACAGGACTTATTCGTGCATGGATGCAAGGACCCACTGCATAATAATAAATAAATGAATATCTAAGCAGTAAAAAAACATCAGTTGAAATATATTTGGTAATGAAATTCTCAACACATGATTAACAAAAAATTTATTCATACATTTATTTATGTAATGCGAGCATGTAGAACTATGTACCATCTGTGAAAGTAAAAACAAGATTAATATATTTAATCACTCTCAGATTCAAACCTGTCACCAATGTATATAATAATGGGTTTGACAGCCATATCACAAAGGAGCTTTTCTCGCTCATACCATTTTCCAATGAGTGATACGGTGTGTTTTACACATTTTGCCCTGAATTTAGTGTTGCACTTCTCTAATGCTTCATTCCACATACCTAATACTTTTTCATCACTGTATACATCTTTGCCAATATGATTGTTGTCTTACAATGTGTGGTCGGTGGATCAGCGGTCTAAGGCATATGCCGTTCGAAACTCCAGCATAGCGATAGTCGGTTCGAGTCCGATGTAGGTACGAGAATTTTTCTCAACTACTTTATATCGGATCGATAGGCGACCGCATGTCTTGTTGAAAAGCAAGTGTATGATGAGTTGTCTAGATGTCAATCTCGTCTAGTGCTAGCTTGGAGTGCACACCGACCACCCGAGGTGGTGCTATAGGTTTTCCGGGTTTTCCTACAGCTGAAAAGTGAATACATCACCTGAAACATCAGTAAGTCGGTCCAGAGCGCCACGGCAAATAATAATAATTGACGTCCTCTACCCGCAGAGGCTAAGTCTTTGGGTATACTCTATGAGTTTTTATGAGGGAGTATTATATATACCACTTACTATATATGAAAAATCTGAACAGACCTCGCAGGAAAAGAAATCCTTCAACAGACGGCCGCCCCAGAGACGAAGTTGATGACGCGATGTAATCGATTTTAGAGTCTCTCGAAAATAGTTCAGAAGATAGTCAATTCACAATGGAGGAACTCTTGAATGAAATTGACCCAAATGGCACTCGCCCTCCACAAAAAACTGTCAAAAACTGTCTCCATGAGAAGTATGGCAATGACATTTTTTTTCCCCTCTTGGATCCTGGTCTTTTCGCCAGCTACACTTCAGCCTCTTGGGCTTTTTGTGTTTTCCAGGTTATTTTCCTACAGCACCCACTCCAACAATGACATAAAATTTCTTAAATTGTGTGCTTCAAGGGTACTGATGTGCACAAGACCAATACAGATTCTTGCTGATAGATATTTAGAAGGGGCGTGTTTCAGGAAAACTCTTTCAGTCCTCTTCTTTTCTATATCTCCCTATTGCAATTGTCCATTGCACTACGGAAAACCTGCGGATACAACTGCGGCACCCCAAGCAACCGAAGGCATAAGTTCACCCATCTGTTCCACATGATTGACCCCAAATTATATGCCTCTGGGATCTTCATTAGTCCTTGAGGGTAGTGCTATCGTAAGGGAGTTTGGGATCGATAAATGTGCCATAGTTCATCTCCAAAAGTGGTCGATGCAAGGAATATGGAGAGAATGTGCAAAAAAGCAGGGATGCGGGAGCGAGTATCTTAGAGCTACATGGGGATAAGCCAATGCATGGGGTCTTATCCACTTCGCATTTCTCAGGTCAAGTGGGCTGAAGTCAGAAACTGAGGGATTCATAACACCCTCGTCTCTACCGTAGTCGTGTGATGGCTATAGATACGGAGCGTGTCGTGGGGCAGCTGAGATCATAATGAATTTGCTGTCAGCCTGCTGGTTTTCGTATCTCTCACGTGACTTCTTGGGCGGTCATTTTGCACTTAGTTTTGCCGCTTCAAGTTATATTTCTTCCTCTGGTGAAATCAATTTTGAATATTTCCACAAAAAATACCCATAAATTGTCAAAAAGCAATGGTTATTTAACCCGTCGCTAAAGAAATATACAAACAATTTGCGATTTCTAGAGAACCGTCAATAATATATGATTTTATTCTGACATGTAAGTAGGCAGCTAATGACACTAGCGCACCGCACAGTTTTCCATGCGGGAAACGAAAATAGCCTACTTTCGATATGCTAAATAAGCATGTGAATATAGTGTTTTCAGAAATTTGTAACGAAATAGTTATTATCCTAACAAGTACGGAAAGAGTACCATTCCCGCATGAGACTGCCGTTACCCGAACGACGCAAAGCGGAGTTCGGGTAAGCAGTCGAGTGCGGGAGAGTACCTTTCCGTATGAGTTAGGATCAATATTTTTTCTACAAGCGCATTGAAACATCTTATGTTGCTCTCTTGAACAAACTTTTGCGTGCAGGAAAAATTATTCCCGCACTAGTACGGGAAAAACTCACTTAAAGTGACAGTAGCGCACTAGTGCACTAGTGCGGGAAAATGACACCTCTCAAACTAAATTGCGTGCGGGAATAGGGCGGAACACGCACGCTTGTAGGAAAATATCTTTATAAATGTGTTCGTTATTTTTTTATGAGGAATTTGACGTGAAATGAGTGATTTATATTTTCTGCAATTTTATAGTATTCTAAATAAAAATATAATAAACAGAAATGTTTTTTGCGATTCAATGTTTCATGGCTTTACATCAAAATATTGCCACGCTTACCCTTAGTGCACAAGTGAATTTCTAAGCACTGGTACACCCGGTGACTAGTTTTGCTTGGCTACGAGAGGTTTAAATGAGGTCACCCTGCATTACGAAATGAAATAATTCATATAAAATTTAAAATAATTATATTTATTAAATAAAAAGAGGAACGAGCATAATTGACAGACAAAAACAAGATTAAAAAGTAGTGACAAAATTATTTAGACAAGAATTGAGTGTTACGGTTAATAGAATAGAATAGAATGGCCTCAGATAAAAACATAAATGATAAAATCTAAATATTAAGATATAAATGAGATTATACTTTTTTTTCATGCTGTGATACAAGCCAATGATATACATTCATTGGTCGGAAGTTCAGGTACTCATCAATTGTGTAAAAACAATTATCACAGAGGAATTCCTTGTGATATCTTCTGAAAACTATTTCAGTCGTTATGGATATATGGTAATTGGGGTAGTTTTTGGCCCCTTAAGGTCTGATATTTTTGTAATTATGAGCAGAAGGACATATTTGAGCAAATGACGCAATACACCAAGTATTGAAATATAGAGTAAACTTTGAATTTTTTCCTATATGCTATTGAATTATTCTGATAGAAACAAAAAATATATTCAAACGCCCCAAAATTAAAATTTTCGAATCTACAGTACTTGGCCGCATCACTACAGAGATTGGCCTTCAGACGGTGTAGTCATTGGCCTATGATTTTGAAACTCCAAACCATAAGTGAATGAATATCCAAAAATAATAAGTTGATAAAATATATATATATATATATGTTCAGATAGGTTTCCGCGGTCAGATATTTGAAAACAACTACTTCTCTGGCTGATACCTCGACAGATATTGAATTATATATATCCATACATAGTATACAAAGTTATAGTCACCTCTTAAAGGATTGTTATCGACTGTTTTACAGTCACTGGAACATTATTTGCTCCTTGAAACAAGTATATCACATATATATATATATATATATATATATATATATATATATATATATATATATATATATATATATATATATATATATATATATATATATATTACATTTATACAATATTTTGTTACTAAAAAACAAGTTTTGCAATGGAAAATTGCAGAATTTGATTTATGTAAGTTGTGTCTCTTCATACATCGAATATGGTTAGATCTGGTACATCCCTGGCATCTAATTCCAAAATTAGTAGATGAAAGATTATTCACGCAAATATAGCATAGTCCAATAGAAATCTTAATATTTAGCTCCTCCGATATTCCAATATCTTTAATCAGGTTTTTCAAGGAGCATTCTTCACTAGGGTTGAAAATGTCTTCGGAAATAATGTCTATGGAATTATTATTTTTTATCTGCATTTTCCATTTTCGATACACATTCAGAAATATTTGGTCTCTTTGACTTTTTCACTGTCAATTGCTTCATTTTATTATCCTCTAACCTTTTCTTCTTATTCTCTTCTAATTTAGCCTTTTTAAAAATTTTTGCAGATTCTTGTTCTTCTTGCCTTCTTTTCATTTCTTTTTTCTCCAATTCCTTTGCAAGCTTTACCTCTTCTTGTTTTCGTTTATTTTCCCTCCACTTTGTATCGGTTTTTACGAATGAGATTCTCTCTGTATTTTTATTTCCTTTTCTCTGCTATGTTTTTGCATATTTCAGAATATTTTCCAAATTTATAGGTATACTATTTTGGATATCGTCATTGTTTGCATTGGCGATAGTATGAACTTCCTCAATTATGACATCACTTTCATTTGCAACAGTATATCATTAAAAATAATGGAAATATTTTCCAAATCGACTGTTGAGAATTCTCTTGAGATTAAATCAACATCTAATTTTTCATTCAAATTATTTTCTTCCTCATCATTCCGTTTTTCAATATATTCTGTGCCTGTCGTTTCCATTTGTCCTCTACTCAAAATTGTGTCAAACTCTCCTATGTCTCGGTTTTCTTGTCCTTCATTTATTTCTTTCTCATTCATACCCAATTCTAGATTGTTTTCAAAACTTTTTCGTTCCTCGATATTTCCTTGTAATAGATCTTCATTATTAAGCAATGACGGTCCAGACGATTCACTCGTAAGTATATTATTTTGTCGTAACTCCAGTTGGTTACCAGATTCATCTCTAAATTCAGTTAAGTCCATTTCGTTACTTGCATTCCTACTTTTTTTTTTCTGATTCTTTCCGCACAATGTGGAATTCTTTCCACAGGTTATAAAGCAGAATGAAATCAGTGGAGTAATTATCAGGTTTTTCAGATAAATTCTTGAACAGTTTGATTTTCTCTTCAACAACGATATTTAGAAAGGTTTCGTAGCTCATTGGTTGTGATTTTTCATAATCAACATTCTCGTTCTTCTTTTTTTGGTTGTCCCCCCAAACATTTTGAAAACTCTATCGAGTCTGGATTGAAGGGATATAATCCAGTGGCGCGAAACCCATTTGTTACAGTCTTCTTCTTTGCATATTCTTTTACCACTTTCTCTAAAATGGGTGCGAATTTATCCTTTCCAAGAATACAATTTAAATTGTCTGTCTTCCTTTTCAAAATTGCCTTTTTCCAGCCAGTTCTCATTGGCTTGAAAGCAGCTACATCTGCTGGTTGGAGGATTCTAGTTGCATTGGGATAAATACACGCGAGTTATATACCACGCGTGTATACAATTTGTGATAACCTGGACTGCACTGATGAGGGACAACATTCCGAAACCGGTCTGTAGTTGGTTCACCATTTGAATCGGGTGAAGTCCTGCTGTTTGTTCAGAGAGTTCTTGCAAAGTTGTTCCTTCAAAGTAAGGATCTTTGCACATGTGTCTGACTGATATAATTCAATATCTGTCGCGGTATTAGCCAGAGAAGTAGTTGTTTTCTGTCGGACACATGCCATACATACTATACAAAGTTATAGTCACTTCCTAAAAGATTGTTATCGACTGTTTTACAGTCACTTGGACATTATTTGCTCCTTGAAACAAGTATTTTACATATACCATTTCGTATCCGAAATGTCCTTCTGGAGTGCTCTCTAATCTGTCGTCAAGGTGGATCCTGTAAGCAATTGCAGTATTCATCTCGGCGGACTGTGACGGACAGCGAGACCTCGCGTGTATACAATTTGTGATAACCTGGACTGCACTGATGAGGGACAACATTCCGAAACCGGTCTGTAGTTGGTTCACCATTTGAATCGGGTGAAGTCCTGCTGTTTGTTCAGAGAGTTCTTGCAAAGTTGTTCCTTCAAAGTAAGGATCTTTGCACATGTGTCTGACTGATATAATTCAATATCTGTCGCAGTATTAGCCAGAGAAGTAGTTGTTTTCTGTCGGACACATGCCATACATACTATACAAAGTTATAGTCACTTCCTAAAGGATTGTTATCGACTGTTTTACAGTCACTTGGACATTATTTGCTGTCCACGGATCGTGAGCTCTCGGAATTGAAACGAAAATACTCTATTCACTTTATATATATATATATATATATATATATATATATATATATATATATATATATATATATATATATATATATATATATATATATATATATATATATATATATATATATATATATATATATATATATATATATATATATATATATATATATATATATATATATATATATATATATATATATATATATATATATATATATATATATATATATATATATATATATATATATATATATATATATATATATATATATATATATATATATATATATATATATATATATATATATATATATATATATATATATATATATATATATGTATATATAATAATTTCAACAAATTCTAGACGCGGTTCAACCCGAACTTTTAGCTTTCATATATATATATATATATATATATATATATATACATATATAAACTAAAAATTCGGGTTGAACCGCGTCTAGAATTTGTTGAAATTCAACGTTTCGGCTCCGATTTTGGAGCCATTTTCAAGAACTGAAAAAGAAAGATAATTAATAAATGGTTGAAACGTAATTCTACGCTGAGGTCTCAATCTGCCTACTCCTCAGGTATAATTACGTTAGGTGTTTGTGACTTGACGTCGGGGTCTCAATCTGCCTACTCCCCATGTCTCGCCACTGGTTCTCTCTAAGGTCTCAATCTGCCTACTCCTTCGAGAGAACTGAGGAATTGTGGGTTGAGGAACTGTATTTATAGTGGGCGTGGCTGTAATGGCCGTGTGCAATGTATTGGCGCGAGGTGAACTATGGGCGGGAACTGAGTTGGCGCTAGATGAGCTGTGTGCGGGAACTTGGTTGGCGCTAAGTGAGCTGTGTGCGGGAACTGGGTTGGTGGGAAATGAGTTGATGCGTGCAATGAGAGGCTTCCAGGTATTGGGAAGTCTACGTCCGTCGTCGCGGGTGTTGAGGCAATTGGGGCGCTTCTCTATCTCAAGGGCTTCTCGGATGATCCTGGTTTGCAGAGTTTTCTCGGTGGAAATTGTTTTTGTGTTTTTGAAGTCTATTTTGTGACCTGTGTCTTCTCGATGTTTATAAAGTGCGGAAGTGGAAGATGCCTGACGCACAGCAAGTTCGTGTTCGTAGACTCTGGAAGTTACTCGTCTGTTAGTCTGGCCAATATAACTTCTCGGGCAGTCTGAACATGGTATTTCATATATACCTTGAGAATCGTTTGGTATTGTGTCCTTGGGAGATCTGAGGAATTTGGATATTTGGTTGTTGGCCGTAAATATTGTTTTTATCTCGTGTTTTCTCAAGATATTACTGATTTTGTCTGTCACACTTTTGATGTATGGTAGGAAAGCTTTGTGTGGCTGAATACTCTCTAGTGGATCATTTGTTTTTGGAGGACGGGTCAGTTGATGGCGGATAGACTTGTCGATTAGCGAATTGTTGTAACCATTTTGAAGTAAGGCTGATTTTAGTTTGTCCAGCTCTTGTGGTCTATTCTGGTTGTCGGTAAGCTGAATTGATCTGTATATCAGGGAGTTCAATACGGAGTTTTTTGTGCTGGATGGTGATGAGAGTTTGCGTGTAGGTATCGGTTGGTGTGGGTCTGTTTCCTGTGTACTGTGTGGGTGAAAGAGTTATTGGATTTCGTGATGAGAACGTCCAGGAAAGCTAGGGAGTTGTTCATTTCGGTCTCCATTGTAAATTTCATGTTGGGATGGATATCGTTTAGGTGATCTAAGAACGTGTTTAAGATTTCGTAACCATGAGGCCATATGACGAAAATGTCGTCAACGTATCTGAACCAGCAAGTAGGCTTGTGGTCGAATGCTTCTGCAGCCCTGGTTTCGAAGTCTTCCATGAAAAGGTTTGCAAGGACTGGAGAAAGGGGGGAACCCATGGGAGCACCTTTCACTTGTTTGTAGTAAGTTCCTTGGAAGAGGAAGTACGTGTTGTTCATACAGTGACTGATGAGGTCCAGGATATCTTTTGGAATTCTGTGTTTCGTTTTAAGGATTTCTAGCGTGTCCGTTAGGGGAATATTTGTGAAGAGGGAGACAACATCGAAGCTCACTAGGATATCTGTGTTCTGGATTCTATAGGATTTGAGAAGGTCTAAGAAGTGAAATGAATTTTTCTCGTAGGATGAAGCTTCTTCTGCTCGTGGCTGAAGAGTACTCGCTAGATACTTGGCGAGGTTCTGGGTTGGTGATCCAAAGGCACTGACGATAGGTCGGAGTGGGATATCAGGCTTGTGTATTTTTGGTAGTCCGTAGATACGAGGGGTGCGTGATGACTTCTCTCTAGGGATAGTAGCTTTCTTGGTTTCAGCTGGTAGTTTAGAATTATTGATCAGATTTTTGGTCTTCTTTTCGAGGTAGGTTGTCGGATCTCGTTGGGTGATCTGATACTCGGATGAGTTTAATAGTGTACTCATTTTGTCTACATAATCTGAGGTATTCAGAACTACTGTGGCGTTGCCTTTGTCTGCTGGGAGAATGATTATGTCAGGGTTGTTGTGGAGGTTTCTGAGTCAATGTTTTTCGGCAGGTGTTATGTTGGATGGAGAGAGTTTCGCTCTCCTGAGTGTGGTGGCAATATCTTGTCTAGTTTCTTCAGCTGTGTTTTCTGGTAGATGGGTTATAGCGCTTTCTATTTGTGTGATGATGGTTTCTGTTGGGATTCTGTTTAGTGTGATGGAATAATTGAATCCTCTTGATAGTAGTGCAAGGCTAGTTTGATCTAGTGGTGTGTCGGAGAAGTTGTGTACTAATACAGGTGATGCAGCTGGGACCAAGGGTTTGATGGTATTCGTTAACAATGCACAAAGTTTGTTTTTCTGTGTTTCTGTTTTCTTATTGCTGATGTGATCTGCTTTGTCCTGAGATATCCTGGTCAAAGTGTCCCAGATGACTGGATGGATATCTACGGTGGATAATTTGCCAAAACATTTGTAGAGTGAGGTGTTGGTGATGTCCAAATTACATCTGATGTCGTGAAGTGTTTTTCGAATAAGTGCTTGGCTAGCTTTATTGAGAATACGCTGGGCTGACGATGAGGTATCATGATGTTTCAACCGGAAGGCTTTGGGAATGACTGTGTGGTCTCTGCATGATTTGAGGAACGTGAGGTCGCACAGGAGTTTGGATCTTCGGATAAGGAGTGATGAATAGTTTTTCGTGAGATGGAGAATATCCTCCCCGTAGAGGCGTGCAATGTGTTCAGATAGGTTTCCGCGGTCAGATATTTGAAAACTAAAAATTCGGGTTGAACCGCGTCTACAATTTGTTGAAATTCGACGTTTCGGCTCCGATTTTGGAGCCATTTTCTAGAACTGAAAAAGAAAGATAATTAATAAATGGTTGAAACGTAATTCTACGCTGAGGTCTCAATCTGCCTACTCCTCAGGTATAATTACGTTAGGTATTTGTGACTTGACGTCGAGGTCTCAATCTGCCTACTCCCCATGTCTCGTCACTGGTTCTCTCTAAGGTCTCAATCTGCCTACTCCTTCGAGAGAACTGAGGAATTGTGGGTTGAGGAACTGACACATGTGCAAAGATCCTTACTTTGAAGGAACAACTTTGCAAGAACTCTCTGAACAAACAGCAGGACTTCACCCGATTCAAATGGTGAACCAACTACAGACCGGTTTCGGAATGTTGTCCCTCATCAGTGCAGTCCAGGTTATCACAAATTGTATATATATATATATATATATATATATATATATATATATATATATATGTTCCAGTGACTGTAAAACAGTCGATAACAATCCTTTAAGAGGTGACTATAACTTTGTATAGTATGTATGGCATATGTCCAACAGAAAACAACTACTTCTCTGGCTGATACCTCGACAGATATTGAATTATATATATCCATACATACTATACAAAGTTATAGTCACCTCTTAAAGGATTGTTATCGACTGTATTACAGTCACTGGAACATTATTTGCTCCTTGAAACAAGTATATCACATATATATATATATATATATATATGAATAGTAACTTGTGACATCTACAGTCACTAGTTTGAAACTTAATTCGACACGAGCCATGGAATCCAAAGGTAGATGTTTACCTACAACATTGACAGGCAGATAAATGTTTATTTGTTCTGTCCAACCCAAGACTCAATCAAGTTTCTCGTGCGTTATGAGGAACGCAAGCAGAATCTAAAGTGAATAGAGTATTTTCGTTTCAACTCCGAGAGCTCACGATCCGTGGACAGCGCTGTTTCGTTGTTACCAACTCATCAGCACGGCTTTATGAGGTCTCTCGAAGTTGAAACGAATGCACTCTGAATTAGTACCATAAGGCAAAGAGAGTATAAATGAATAGTAACTTGTGACATCTACAGTCACTAGTTTGAATGTTGTAGGTAAACATCTACCTTTGGATTCCATGGCTCGTGTCGAATTAAGTTTCAAACTAGTGACTGTAGATGTCACAAGTTACTATTCATTTATACTCTCTTTGCCTTATGGTACTAATTCAGAGTGCATTCGTTTCAACTTCGAGAGACCTCATAAAGCCGTGCTGATGAGTTGGTAACAACGTAACAGCGCTGTCCACGGATCGTGAGCTCTCGGAGTTGAAACGAAAATACTCTATTCACTTTAGATTCTGCTTGCGTTCCTCATAACGCACGAGAAACTTGATTGAGTCTTGGGTTGGACAGAACAAATAAACATTTGTCTGCCTGTCAATGTTGTAGGTAAACATCTACCTTTGGATTCCATGGCTCGTGTCGAATTAAGTTTCAAACTAGTGACTGTAGATGTCACAAGTTACTATTCATTTATACTCTCTTTGCCTTATGGTACTAATTCAGAGTGCATTCGTTTCAACTTCGAGAGACCTCATAAAGCCGTGCTGATGAGTTGGTAACAACGAAACAGCGCTGTCCACGGATCGTGAGCTCTCGGAGTTGAAACGAAAATACTCTATTCACTTTATATATATATATATATATATATATATATATATATATATATATATATATATATATATATATATATATATATATATATATATATATATATATATATATATATATATATATATATATATATATATATATATATATATATATTACATTTATACAATATTTTGTTACTAAAAAACAAGTTTTGCAATGGAAAATTGCAGAATTTGATTTATGTAAGTTGTGTCTCTTCATACATCGAATATGGTTAGATCTGGTACATCCCTGGCATCTAATTCCAAAATTAGTAGATGAAAGATTATTCACGCAAATATAGCATAGTCCAATAGAAATCTTAATATTTAGCTCCTCCGATATTCCAATATCTTTAATCAGGTTTTTCAAGGAGCATTCTTCACTAGGGTTGAAAATGTCTTCGGAAATATTGTCTATGGAATTATTATTTTTCATCTGCATTTTCCATTTTCGATACACATTCAGAAATATTTGGTCTCTTTGACTTTTTCACTGTCAATTGCTTCATTTTATTATCCTCTAACCTTTTCTTCTTATTCTCTTCTAATTTAGCCTTTTTCAAAATTTTTGCAGATTCTTGTTCTTCTTGCCTTCTTTTCTTTTCTTTTTTCTCCAATTCCTTTGCAAGCTTTACCTCTTCTTGTTTTCGTTTATTTTCCCTCCACTTTGTATCGGTTTTTACGAATGAGATTCTCTCTGTATTCTTATTTCCTTTTCTCTGCTATGTTTTTGCATATTTCAGAATATTTTCCAAATTTATAGGTATACTATTTTGGATATCGTCATTGTTTGCATTGGCGATAGTATGAACTTCCTCAATTATGACATCACTTTCTATTTGCAACAGTATATCATTAAAAATAATGGAAATATTTTCCAAATCGACTGTTGAGAATTCTCTTGAGATTAAATCAACATCTAATTTTTCATTCAAATTATTTTCTTCCTCATCATTCCGTTTTTCAATATATTCTGTGCCTGTCGTTTCCATTTGTCCTCTACTCAAAATTGTGTCAAACTCTCCTATGTCTCGGTTTTCTTGTCCTTCATTTATTTCTTTCTCATTCATACCCAATTCTAGATTGTTTTCAAATCTTTTTCGTTCCTCGATATTTCCTTGTAATAGATCTTCATTATTAGGCAATGACGGTCCTGACGATTCACTCGTAAGTATATTATTTTGTCGTAACTCCAGTTGGTTACCAGATTCATCTCTAAATTCAGTTAAGTCCATTTCGTTACTTGCATTCCTACTTTTTTTTTTTCTTTTTTTCTGATTCTTTCCGCACAATGTGGAATTCTTTCCACAGGTTATAAAGCAGAATGAAATCAGTGGAGTAATTATCAGGTTTTTCTCTTCAACAACGATATTTAGAAAGGTTTCGTAGCTCATTGGTTGTGATTTTTCATAATCAACATTCTCGTTCTTCTTTTTTTGGTTGTCCCCCCAAACATTTTGAAAACTCTATCGAGTCTGGATTGAAGGGATATAATCCAGTGGCGCGAAACCCATTTGTTACAGTCTTCTTCTTTGCATATTCTTTTACCACTTTCTCTAAAATGGGTGCGAATTTATCCTTTCCAAGAATACAATTTAAATTGTCTGTCTTCCTTTTCAAAATTGCCTTTTTCCAGCCACTTCTCATTGGCTTGAAAGCAGCTACATCTGCTGGTTGGAGGATTCTAGTTGCATTGGGATAAATACAAATCAAAATTATTTTCAATTCTTTACAAATATCTCTCAATTCATATGTCAGGTGGGTGCTATGACCATCTACAAAAAGTATTATAGGAAACTATTTTTATTTTTCACCAAGAAGGGGTGTAGTACATTGCAAATATAATTTTGGAAAACTTCTGCTTCTGCTATTCAGGTAGGATATATGCCGAAATTTCAGCCTTCAATCTTTTTTTATATTTTCATTGGTGGTGTTGTGAGACCCGTGGCAGAAAACGTGAACATTACTGTTATATTCTGTTTAGAAGGGTCGTCTTCTACCTCGTAAACATTCCTTGTACCCCTTGGTGCCAATACTCTTGAATTCTTTGGACACAAATTAAAACAAGTTTCGTCACCATTGAAAATTAGATACCAAGTATGTCTTAATGTCTTTAAATCATTTCCTAATATCTTTCTCTTCTCTTTCGAATTGCTAGAATGGTATGGCGACAAAGGAAGGCTTTATACTATCCGTCATGTGGATAATTATCCTTGAACGGATTTTTTCGGGGTACTTTATCCCGAAATGATTTGACAGCAAGCTGAAGATCTTCTTTCCGTCTTAGAAACCCCTTCTGGGCATTTTCCACTACCCATTTGACCAGAAGCTCTTCTTCTTTATTGGTCAGTATGGGAGGTGGACCTGGACTTATTTTTGTGAACTCAGCACTCCTCCTGAATTGGAGAGTTGCTCGAGGAATATTGAAATGTCTGGAGGCCTCTCTGAGTGGTACCCCATCTTTAATTGCTTTTAAAGCACTTTGCAGCTGCTGTTCAGTATATTTTTTGCAGTATCGACTACCCTCTTCAACTTTGGGCATTTTGTTGCACAGCTGAAAAAACACATAGAAATACAGTGATTGGCCCCAGTTGATTATAGTTATTGGCCTCCGGTCAACAACTGTGTACATATATTTCAATACGTTCTCCGCCTATTTTGATCATATTTATCTGTTCTGAATCATTATTAGAGCATTAAGACTGATATTGGAGTAGAGCAGATTTTATGCAGTCATTGGCCCAGAGGCCATTAACTGGTTATGGCTGATATTTCCAGGAAATCATTAGCCCCCAATAATTAATTGAGATTTAGAGGTTAGAGCTAGAAAAATAGCCAAAATTCAATATATAATACAATACGAACAATAAAAAACAACTATTGCATATTGCTAGTACAAAATAACATGAATACACCCACCTCAAAGCACACTCTACCTTAACTTTTTCTGAACTAGTCACTCTATTTACACACAAGTAATGCACCATGACATGGAGATCGCAGACATATATGTGTAATGATGCCAACTGTGGAATTTGATATTATATTATGTTAGGGAATAGTGCAGGTTTGTTTTGGTACCATCCGGGTGGTTTGATAGCATGAGTTATAGTTATTATGGGCGTTTGAAAAATGCATGGCCAATGACTACGTGAGGGCCAACTACTGTATCGTTTACCCTAATATCCACTGGAAGTTCGTTGTATAACTGGCTTCCTGCATATATTGGAATTTTTTTATATGAAGTAAAGTTACATTTAGCAGTGTAGAGATTTGAGTTAGTACGTGTGAAGTAATCGTGGATCTTAGAGTTCGTTTTTATTTTACATTTTTTCAAGTGGATGTATGAAAGATGTATAGATAGATTCCTACTACTGGCATTATTTTGTGTGTTCTGATTATATCTCTGTAGGTGGGTGTATGTTGGCTTCATCCCAAAAATAGTTCTCAAGGATCGTTTTTGTAAAATGAATATTTTACACACATTAATAGCTTGTCCCCATACGATTATATTATAGGAAACTCTTGAGTAGAATAGAGCATAATACGCAATTACTAGGTAAGCTTGGTCTAGAGCATTTCTCAAAGTATTCTTGTAACACGGAGTTCACTTTGGATGTGACATCATCGAGTGTTCTTCCTCTAGTTATAATAGATATATCGTCAACATGTCCATGTGATATGAATTCTGGTAATTCATTCTCATATGAAAAAAAAATTAGGGGTCCTAACACTCTACCTTGAGGGCTTCCGAGAGAAATGTCCTTTTCAGATGAAAAGATATCATCAAATTTCACCGTTAATTTTCTATCAGATAGGTAAGAAATTAACCATTCATTGATGTGGCCTCTGATTCCAAGTTTTCCAAGTGTCAAAAGCACAAGTAAGGTCGAAAAATACGCCAAATATAAATTTTTGTTGTTTATATTATCATTGATGTATTGAGTCATCTCAATTGGTACAGTTTCTGTAGATAAATTACTTCTAAAACAATGTTGTAATCAGATTAAATTTGCTGAGATAGATTCTGATAGTGATAATTTACTCAATCACTTTTGAAAATACACTTAATAATGAAATGGACCGATGGTTGTTTATGTCAAAGGAGTCACCTATCTTGAATACTGGAATTATCAGTGCCAGTTTCTACCTACTGGGAAACTGCCCTAGTTTCACAGATTTATTTATGTCAATGAAGAACACAATGATATTTCATCTAAACATGCTTTCAGAAACTTTATTGGGATTTCATTAAAGCCTGTAGAAGGTTTATTTGACATTTCCTGTAATATACTTTTGATTTCACCATAAGATACAGGAAGGAAAAACATTGTATTTTTACTTACATTTATACTACTAGTGCAGTCACTGGATAGCGATGGGAAATGTGAGTTCAATTTATGCTGAACAGAGGTGGAAAAGTGGTTAGCAAATAAGTTCGAGAGTTCTCATTTATCGTCTACAGTTTCTTTGTTATGGTACAATACAATGTCTTTCTGGATATTGGTTTTTATTGAGGTTCTGGATAACAATAATCCATAATGTTTTGTTCTTATTATTCGATTTATCTGCGATGGCTCTGTTTTGTTGTTATCTTTCTTTTTTGGTGTTTTTTAGGTAAAACTTTATTTTTGTTTTATTTAACGTGATATTGTTATCACAGACAATTTTTTTGAGTGTTTTCAGATCTTTCAAACTCTGTGACTCTGATATCAGAGTTAGTGAGAATTTGAAAGCATGAGATTTTTCATTAAAACATGACAGCTTTCTTTTTGGAAATGCAATAAGTACCTGACTGTTATTCAAGCAGTGAGCAGGCCAAATAAATAAAAAAAAACATCAAAATATGAATTGGATTTGGTTTATTAATTATTTGTAAAAAATTCCTTTTCAAAATTCCTGAACATAACTCATTTCCTGCTTCTGAAGTTCTAAGGATGAAAGAAATAATTGATGTAAACGATATAATATCATTCAGTTGTTTTGAGACTCACAATTTGTTATCAATATAATAAAGTGAGTATAAAATTAATTATTGTTGTATACGAAAAAAATGTTTGCCCAATTCAGTTCAGAACTCAAATATTGAGAAACCTTCCTTATTGCCTCTTGTGTTTCCGAGAGAGTTAAGGTAATAGTTCATAATAAGGAATTTGATTAATTGGAAACAAAATCATATACAGTTTTCAGTCGTTAGTGCTTATTTGTATATTTAAATTATCATCGAATCCCTCTAATCTACAGCACCTTGTTGACCCACACTGCAGTTAGCGGTGACATAATGCTCCCTAATATCATTCCAATAGTCGGCATTAAAATGAGGGCTTCCTCCGTTCTGTCCCCCGCCAAACTACAAAGAAAAACATAATTGAAATATTCATCAGTAGTAGATTACAGCAGACGTTTAGGTAATGAAAGCATGAGTCAATTCAAGAAAGATATCGGTAATGAAAATTGGGTTGAAGTTTCGATTAAAACTGACATCAATCTTGCATTTCAGGCATTTTCGTCAACATTCTCTCACTACTTTGAATATTTTTTTCTAAAGGACCCCCCACCGCATCGATGGGAAACTGGCTTTTGGTGAATTTGCTTGATTTTTTTATATGTTACAGACCTCATGATGCTGATTAAATATCTCCATTGCACTAACGTTCTAAATTCAATAGGTTCTATTAGATCAGAATATGATATAATTTCGAAAAACCAGCATGGATACTTGAACCGAAAATCTAAAAATACTGCGGTGTTTTTCAAGTATCAAAAAATAATAGAATATATTCGAGCAGGAGAATGCCCTGTTGGAATTTTTGTGACCTAGCAGAGCATTTGACTCTATCAATATCGATATACTACTGGCAAATTTTAATTGGCATGGAATTAGAGGTTATGCTCTAAATTGGTTGAAATCATGTCTACTCAAACAAACACAGTATGTAGCTATCGTCAATTTCCAGAACATGCGGAAATAGACACTGGTATTCCTCGGGGGTCCATACTGGGATCAATTCTGTTATGTTATATTAATGACTTGCAACTTCTTTATCTGTATGCTGATGACGTCGTTGATATTATCTGATAAAATGGACTCTTTCCTGCGTGGATGAATAATACAATGAGGTGTTGATCTTTTCTGAAGAATTCAACAGAAGACATCCAAATCGTGAACCAATTCACCATACCATCGTCTTCAGGATTAATACTTCATTCAATAGAACATAGAAACGGGAGAGTTAATGAAAAACATTTCATCGATCATCAGACGTGAATTCATTGAGTTTTTTTTTTGTAAAGATATTTGGAAGAAAGTGTTAATAAAAATGGATTTCAAAACTTAAATGAATTAAAGAAGAAGATAAGGCAAAAGTGTGGTAAAATTAAATGAGGAAAAATTGAGGAAAACCCGCCAAAATTTGAGACGGCTCTGGCTTTTTGAAAAATGTATAGGGCAGGGCGTAAGGAGCATAGTATATAATTGAAAATACCAATATCGTGGGAAATGATTCCATTTATTCCAGTTGTTGGTTATTTTTCAAATCAAATACACGTTCTCAACTTTTGATTTTGGTTAAACTAGAGACAATTCCATGAAACGATTACAGCCATGTTAATTTGTAGTAGGGAGTCATAGTATTTTTTCATTGAATCTTTTCTGGAAAGTTCATAGATCCTTTTTCAGGGTCAGTCGAAAAAGCATGTAGATAAGTGAAAATTTGTCATCATATAACTGTCACCCTATATGAGATACTCGGCTGAAAATTTGTTTGTTTATAGGCGTTCAAAATATGCCCAAATCGAATAGGCTATCTATTATTTAAGGAAAAATGACTACTAGTCCTTCTCGAAATTTTGACCCATTTAGCAGAGCAGTGAGCCTTGATAATGAGATAAATTCATATATGTCAATACCTTTGAATAGAGCTTGAAATTTTCATTTTCCGAAAATGGTTCATGGGATCCAAAATAACAGGGTGTTGCAGTTTCATATCACACACAATGTCGTCTTCATTGATATAAATAGAGAGATATTGCAATAACGCCTGGCAGTATTAAAGGAAACTTTATTTTGGAAGTGATTGGCACCATTATGTGATTAAAAACAGAGGTATTGCAGTTTTGTCTGTTCGTTCCTTATTTATACAGGCGTTCGTTATTCATAACCTATAAATCAAATATAGTTTAGCAGATTTTTCGTTTTACTCACATCATTTATTTTTGAATAAGATACAATTATTGTGATGATAGAATGGCCAAAGAGGGCTTCGATATCGATTTGTGTAGAAAATCATATAATTTCCAGGCATGAGTTATCCACGATCTTGCCCGAAGTGGAAAAAGAGGAACTTACATTGTGGTCTTAATCGTCCACTAATCTAGGCAGGCAGTATTTTAATAAAGTTGTCCTTATTCCAAATTCATATTGCGCTTGCGTACATGTCAAAATAAGGACAAATTTACCACTGCCTGACGTTATTATAAACTTCAATATCTCTATATTATCTGATGGAGTCGTTATTTGAAATATTTGGTGTGTTATTTGTTCTTAGGGATTTCACCAATAATATTCAGAAAAGTGTCAATAATAATGAATGATACAACATAAATTGAAGTGCGGTACTACATGAAGATTGGTTTTTAGGACCAGACATTTCAATTGCACAAAAAGGATTTTCATCTTTTATCGCTGTACTCTTTAATTGCTATCAAAATGAACCAGATGTTACTTTCTACAAGAGTTGATTTGTCTAATTACTAAGCTCGGTATCTTATAACATTTCTAGTAGCAATGGTCAATAAATAGTTCTTGTAGGTATACTTACTTGGGTGTGCTGACGAAATGAATGGTGGCCATAACATCATTCATGAAGCAAGAAACTGCAAGCAATGTAATATATTCCCAGTCGTGGCTAAATAGTACTGGAAGATGTTGTCTTGGTTGGGCGTTGCAAAACAAGAATAATGGATTCATAGTGAACGTTTTCACAAAACTGAAAAGGACGAACCATTTGGCATTTTCCGGCTGAAAATAAAAAATATGAGCAGTTATATTGAGAATATTCGTTTAAAATAAATAGTAGGAATTTACTCCTCTCCCCCCTTGGCACCAAACCGAAGTTTATTTTGCCACAGATATTCTGTAATCAGGAATTTCAAAATATATTGATATCATGGATTTTCTTACAAATGATAGGATAATATTACAAATTTTTTCGTTGATAGTAGCTAACAAGACAGTAATATTTGTGAAAAGTGTAGTTTAAAAAGAAAGTGGGCTGCGAAAGAATTCTGGCCGGTGTTGGGCGTTTTTGGGACATGCATCCGCCAATTAAAAATCGTCACAAAAGCATAATATAGAGTTTACATCAATGCCAATTCTAGCCAAATGGGAAAGAAACTTACCATGATTCAATTTCATACAAGTGATGGTAGTAGCGCCAAATCTTGAAATATTGAATTTGTCTAAGTAGGGGACGCTTTTTGTGTAATGATTTTTAGATTTAGAGGTGAATTCTCTCCAAAGTCTCGTTTTGTATTCAACGTTTGCGATTATGTCTTGCGGAGAAGAGATATTGGTTACCTTTTTTAAAGACCTGGCTCCTTTCGCTGCTGAATCAACTTTCTATTTTTGATATAATATTAATCAATATATGGGATGCTTTACCTGAGATTGGTAATAGTAGAATCATTGAAAAAATACTCACCGTCATAATTGGACTTGCCCAAATTCTTGAAATCAGTCCTATAATACTTGGCATCAGGAAAGTAATTACAGGAGTAAAATATTTGTCTGAAAAAGAAAAAAATAGCGTTACCCATTTTCGTTATTTGTCACGTATGATCACTTGTGATTGTGCAATTACTATCCAGAAGAAAGATGAAAGAGAATGAAATTTTATGAGTAGGTAAAATAAGTAATCGAATATGAGGCATAATGGCTACGAGATATACTTTTGAATTTTGTTTACGAAAGTTACTGAGATTTCATTTATGCCAGGCTAAGTGTTACTTTTTATACTAGATATTATATTCAAAATTTCATTTTCAGTTACAGTTTGCAGAAAAAACGAGTTTTTTTAAATTTTCTCAATTTCAGTTGATGACTAGACCGTTTTTTCTATTTGGTTTGACATGTTTTTACCTACATTCAAAGAAAATAGTTGAATTCAGCTGTTATTTATTTATTTAAGCTATATTCTTGGTTAGTATCTTTGAATTGAATTGGATACGTCAAAATTTCGGAAATTATTCCGAGTATTTTCGTTGGTTATATGTTTAATATTTATCAAATATTTTTTGGTATTCATTTTACATTTATAACAATCGTATTTTGTTTTCTTGATTAAGTTGCACAAACAATTTCTATAACATTCGTATTCTTTTTCATGATCTTCGGAAAGTTTCTCCACTGATTTTTGGTTGAGGTAGTCCCTATACTTCATAGAATTCAGGATGCCGAGCGTCATCGAAGGTTTTTATTACGTCTGATTTCTCGTATTTCTCGATTGAATCTGTGTACTGCTTTCGATGTATAGTAATATTTTGTTTATGAAGCATGTGAATTATGGTTCCGGCTCGTCAATTTGAAACCCTGCTTCCCAAGTTTCATTGCCCAAGAAATTTTTCAATTTATTATTGCTGACATAAAATAGATTTGCAGTTAGGACCAATCTGTCCGTCCTGATAAGATTTTCCCTTTTTTCAATTTACGGGATACATCTGTAAATAGTCGAAATTTCTAATCAACCATTCACTAATCGGAAGTAAATTGTTTCTATACAGCATTTGCTTTTGATTTCCTTGTCTAGTAACTTGTTGATTTTTTTTGCCATTCGCGACATTCCAGTATACACTCATTGAACCAAACGTTCTCTCTCTCTTTCTTTCTCTCTATTTTTTCAAACTGCAATGTATCTTCACTCATTGAAATCTTGGTGGAGGACGTTGTTTCCGACAAATCCGTCGTCATCCGGCCTGGGTACCGGCGTAGAGGTAGAGGGGTACTGACAACTCCACAATTATTTTTTGATCTTCACAAACATACATATATTTATATTAAACATTTGATCAATTGACATACTTGCGACGGCAGACATCACTAAAACAAATGGTTTTCATTCCCAAGCGACATTCCCGTAAAATCCGTGTGAATGGACGAAATATTCATGTTGTGTCACTGTCGCTGTCGAAAGAAACTAACTAAGTAGTGATTGACATCAACTTTGACAAATCCGTTAAAAAAAATGACGAATTAACATAATGACGAATCAACAAGCCAGTCATTAACAACAATGCCTTGGTTGACTTCGCAACTATTAAAAGTTATTAAAAATGTTAGGTTTCGTTCGTAAAGGGGGTTTGAAATTTTCCTACCGAATACCAAACGTGGGTAGATTATTCTTGGACATATTCAAGATTTTGTAATATTTTAAATCACAATAAAATAAGCTTGAAAGTTTAACTTCACGTTCCTTCATAATCAACAGCTTCAGTCACAACTGATCAAGTCGCTCTCACTCAATTATTTCATTGTCGATCTTTTTAAATATTTTGAAATAATAATATCCTGTAAAGCATATGATCAGTACTTGAACTCGATTAATTCAACTCACCTGTCCATGGATCACCATCTGCATAATCTTCGGGTACTATCAATATCAGGATGGATGGACTACTCCAAGCCATTGTAGGTAGAGCCCAAATCATCGGAACTAACATGGGCCACATCCGTTTCATCACTTCTTTAATTACTGCTAAAGTAGGCAATGGTTTCTTTGTAGCCGCAACAGTATCACCCATGTAGAATTGAAACAATGGCAAGTATTTGGTTATGTAGGCCATGAATACAGTTATTACTAATATGGAAGTACCACAAATGTAATACATCAAGCCTACTTGAAGTGAGTTGCCCCCACTAGACAAACATAGAATCTGCAGAATAGAACTGAACAGTCCACCTGTTGTACTGCCATATATATGGATTTTCAAATAAGATCGGGGGAACTTTGCCATTATCGCAAAGTTTGTGACCCCAAGAAGGATTCCAGCAACTGAAAAAAAAGCATAACAGTTAAGGCCTTTAGGTTGAGCGATAGCTATTGACTAAAGAGAAGGGTAGAAAAATATGGTAACGAATTAGTTAAGATCAATCGAATACAACTGCCCATGACAACTAAAACAATTTGACTGCGTTGTGCGTAGGTGCCCGAGTGTTTGGATTTTTTTTGAAATTTTAGTAAACTCGACGTACTGGCATGGACAAAGGTGTTGAAGGAAAAAATGTGATGAACAACAGAGAGGGCAATTCTTGAATGAATCAATGTCAACAGTGTCTACAGGGGTGGTGCTGTAAGTTTTACTGGGTTTTCCTACTGCTGAAAAGTGAATACGCCACCAAAAATCAGTAAGTCGCCCCAGACCGTCACGGCAAATAATAATAATAGCCGTCCTCACAGGCGCACAGGCGATGCATTTAGGTACACTCTATGAGTGCTTATGAGGGAGTATTATTTATAGTTGTAGAACCATTTTCACTCAAAAGTACCCCGCATAATTCTAATGGCAAATGGCTTTCGGTTGAAATCCCAGAATTTTTAGTATTTTGTAGATTACGACTTCCTCGGCAAACATGTCCATGGGCACATAAAATTGAATGCAATGAAAGGTTTGTATTTCGTGTAAAATTTAATAAAATCGCAAAGCGCTTTCGGCTATTAGGCCATCATCGGTGCTATACTCGTCAGGTATTTATACAGGAGCAATACTTACAAAAGTCACCAAAACCATGGTTCGGACACACATAATGTTAAAATTAAGTACTTAGTATATATATACCCATTTAAGGGGTTTTAATTTAAAATTTCCGTTTTTTTTTTCGCATTTTTCCAGGCAATGCAGAGCCTACTCGTGTTGAATTATCAACCACGAGAAACCGGAAAGGATAAAGGATTTTTATATCATGTGGAACAAATTAGAATTTTTCAGGACTGAAAATTTTCCAGGAGACAGGAGTATTAGTAGTAATTTGAAGATCCTGAACACCATTTTGAAGGAATTTCAAGCCAATTTTGCCTCAACTTTCAGGAAAAATGGGTGGTTCCGTCGCTGTTGGCGTGTAGTGTATATCACGTAGGATGACACTTTTTATGCAGTGAGTTAATTTTTAGTGTATCTATCGATCATGGAAATATCATAGTTCTACGTTGAAAATTTCGGAAGATACGGGGGTGTTTCCATTAGAAGTGAAACACAACGTATATATACCGGGTGTTCACGGAAGGTGGCTCGTCCCTATAACCTTTTTGTTTTCGGAGATATTTTTTGACAAGTACCTAACTCAACTTCATAAAAATTCCAGATTCACCGAAAGTGATACAAACTTTCGATTTTCAAATAGGACACCTGAAATATTTTCAGTTTTTTTCTCTTCATATGAGCTGGAATTCAACCATGTATCATTTGTTACCTTTCATTACCATTTTTTCATTTACATTCTTTTCTTCATTCTAGAGGGCTACATGGATACGTTCAAATAACTAATTTCAGTCAAAAATGTTTGGAAAAATACAGCTTTACTGTTATCGGTCTACATGGTTCAGCTATGTGAAGTTGAATTTGAAAATGTTCAATACCATTTTTTTCAAATAGCATGTCAGATTGTAAAAATAACATTGGATACCGCTCTCTATGCGGTTGTAAAAAGACTACTTATAAAAACCGAAAATATAACGTTGGAACTTTCGGGATTAAAATAAGATTCTGAATAATCGAGTAGCCTGTGACCAAAGAATTGAATCAATATCATCAAATTGTTGTGATCAAACTTGACGTGTAGACATATTATTTTGGAGATTATACGCAAAATTCATCCGATACTGCACTTCTCTACGCAAAGAGATATCCAGATCGGCGTTACCCGACCCTGTACTATTTCCCAAAACTGTTTCAAAAAATACATAATGTACCTAATGATGATGAAAACGATTCGTTTGTTGTTAGTAAATGTAAATGGAAATGTAAATAATTCTCGCGATCTCGATGAAGAGGTACAAAAATAGAAGTTGTTACTTACTTGAAGTTACTACGCTAACGGCCATGGTTAGAATGAAGAACTCAAGTTGCCCTGTAATTGAATAAATATATAGATATAATTTTCCCATACACAAAATTCTCATATTAAAAATACCAATGATTACAGTTAAACTACAGTAATGGTATGCAACTACTGAAGAAACCTACTACAGAAGTATCCATAATGCAGAAGTTTCTGATTGTCTGAAGGCTAAGACACAATAAAAGTGTTATTTTTATCAATGAGTTTAAAAATTTGAGATTTTCTTTCAACTTGAAACTGTCATTGCCATTAATATCGTGGTCAAGTCCCACAAAAAATCGAGCTTCCTTCACTTCAGGTTTGCATCTTGCTTTATTAAAACTGATATCCAAAATCCCAAAACTCATTACATACATCTTCTATCGTATCTTAGGCTTAACTGAAAAGTTGTCATTCAGTAGTTTTACAATCAATCAGCAGTTTGCGAGTATCTATAAATTGTAATGAAGATTTACAATGACTGAGGAGACAAAAATGCGTATTCCTTCTTGGTGATACACCTCCATATCTTATCGTTATATTCAATCACGATTCATATTCCAAATGCTATCAACTGTATCTTCTGTAGGTAGTGTGTATGCCAAATCGGTTGGAAATTCCCAACTCTGAGATTGTAACGTACCCTCCACGCCTCCACCCCCGGAAAAAACAACTGTTCTGTTTTCCAAATTATGATACTCTATTCGAAAGTTCATTTGAACAAGTCATAAAAAATAAACGAATTGAAAAAATATACATGGTAACTGAAAAATTGAAAAACCTTATACATTTATCAAGCGAAGTTGTCGTGGTGGTAGAGCGTTTGTTTTTTCACCTTGGCGGCTCGGGTTCAATCCCTACTGCCTAGCACTGAGCTAAAGTGATTCGGACTCCGCTTTTACGTAAACTTTAGGTTCCGAATCTCCCTTGCTGAGAACATCCCTGGTTTTTAGGGGATTTCTCCGAAAACCTGGATGATTCGTAATAAGAAAACAAAATCATCCAATTTCTATCATTCCAAAATACATCAATTCTCAGTAAATGCTTAAATTGTTGTCGATTCAACGCCATACATGAGAATAAGTTAGGGTCGAAACGTTGCCTGATGTTTTGGAGAATATGTGGTGTTATTCCATGACTTTCGGAAATGGTACGTTGAAGTAACTCTTTTAACGAACTGGCTGAGTGGCTTATATTCAACTTTTCAAATGGTCTCACAAGAAGTATCCAAAGGGGAATAAATTGAAAGATCTGGGGGGGCATACAATGAATCTTCGTCATCCAATCCAGTGTCTAGGAAATCTTTCATTCAGGTACTGACTAACTGCTGCAGCAAAATGTGGAGGAGCTCCTGTTAACATTGGATCAAAGGTATCTTCGATTAACTCCAAATACATTTCCCTAGTCAAACTACCTGGTACATGATCGCCAAATACTCCAGCCCAAAGTTTCAGCTGTTCTGAGTTGAGTATTTTCTTGATAAAACAGTCTTATGAGTGGCATTTGAACAGTACCGACAATTATGTCGATTGACCGTACAGTACAGTAAAACAGATACTACATTCATACGACAAACAAGTGTTAAAAGGGAAACTTAGGATCTTGTATACAAAATTCGCCTGACGGTACGTTGACTTACTCCAGACAATTTGGCAAGCTTTCGTGCTCTAAGAGTTGGAACAGAAGATCCTTAAACAGCAACCTTTACTCCTTCGTTTCTCACTGGTTTTCAATTTGACGTTTTTCATTTGCCACTGATCCCGTTTGTCGAAGTTCTGAAATTAGTTCCAAAACACATGCGCATACCGTGATGGCAGGGAAGCCGACACGCCAGTTGTTACCTAGATCTCAAATAGATAAGTACGGAAATACGCAAGTTGTATTATTTAACAATAATTCCATATCCTGGGATGTCCACCAGGATATGACAAATACAACTAACTAGTTTTATGTTTCACTCGTTAATAGACCTGAAGTACTAATGGCAATCAACTGACACAAATTGACACTGAAATGTAGGCGTAGTTCGTTAATTTTTCTTCCAAAGGTCATTATATAACTCAAAACCAAAATGTCAGACATCGTTTTGAGACTAACGAATACACATGTATGGCAGGTAATGGAAAACACTTTGAACATCTACTTTGAATTAATATAGTTTGGAATATCTAACGTCAAATTTATGCACTGAGGAATGGTGCAAAATAGAAGGATCTAGGGCAAACCTCAGCAAAAAACAAACTCATTCCCTTCACATGCAAATGAATTCTGGGGGGCATGAAACTACCCAATTTTTTTGGCGAAACACTACTGATCTTATCAAATACCTAGGGCTATTTTTGGAAAAGAAACTAACCTGAAACATGCATCTGCAACATGTAGTCAACAAAAGCAAATCATCATTTATGATGTGAAGAAGAGCATTTGAAAAAATATTGGGCCTCGAACCGAAAGTCATGAACTGGCTAAACACAGAAATTATAAGGCCCAGAATCACGTCTGTGGTTGTTCAAAGTGAAGCAAAGACAGGCAAAACTGAACTTTGGTAAACTTCAGAGGCTTGTCTGTGCATCATGACCGCTATGAGCCTTCGACAGCCTATGGGAATCATCCCAAACCTCCACCTTTGGACATCATAGTCATGGGAGAGGTGAGAATGAGTGCATAGAGACTCATACAAACAGGTAAATGGAGATCCCAACCACAAACTGGGTACACCCAAATCATTCATGTCAAGTCAATATTACCGCACTGGAAATGATATCAGACTACATGGCTGCCGCAATACGAAAAACCATTCAAGTCGGACGAATGGGACTCGCTAGTTTAGGATCACTATCAGCTGGAAACTTTCTGGTACACTGGTGACTCAAAAACAGTGGTAGGAAATGGAGCAGGAATACATGGAGTAGGCCAAAAAGGAACGTTATACTTTCACTTAGCAATAACACCACTGTATTCCAAACTGAGACACATGCCATAAGGATATGCATACAGATATGGATTTCGACAGTGGGTGGGGTTAGGATTTTTCAATTCCATTTCAATCAATAACCATTTTTTCATTTGACGTAATTTTTTCAAAGCTTATTTAATTGAATTAGCATAATTTGGAATACGGAAGAGTTGTTCTCACAAGAGGTCTCCGAAATTTAAAGTTTCTTAGCGAACAGTCACATGGCTGAACTCCTTATAAAATCACCTTTTCATTGAAGTATCACACTTAGTACTTTCCCTTTGTTCATTTTATTAGTGATAGTGACCAATGGGTGAGGAGGGAGATATGACAGTTGAAGTTATGATGGACAGATATCCCTCTTGGAGTTCAATGCCACACGCTGTATTCATGGAATCAGCAATTCAGTTAGAACAATTAGAGTAAATGAAATATCGAGTAGAATACAATAGGTTATACTTACAAGAATCCGTATCGACCACAACAAAAATTGTGAAAACTATGAATGCTGAAGTCAGAACAGAGAGAGTGCTCATCAAACGTAACCTCACATTCAGTTTATGCCCAAAGAAGGATACCAATACAGTAGTTATTACGGTAGGTACGGAATGGATCATGGAACTGATGGATGCAAAATTCGTCTGTAAATATGTTTTGTTCCTTGGGTCATAGTGATCTTGATTGACGTCTCTGAATTTATACATCCAATACTGCAATATAAAATAAGAATTTTTTCCATAGTGTTTCTAAGGTTCACTCGAAATTTGGTATAGTACTTGTTGATTCAACGTCTGGCTTACATTGAATTCAAGTAAACTGGAAAATTTGTTTATACTTTCGTTTGTTTGGTAGAATGATACATTTTTTTGTCATAATGTATGTACCTATTCATGGTGAATAGCTATTGACAATATTATGACTACTAGGATCTGACGAAAATAAACGAATATAAAATTGAGAACATAATTGTTCTCTTTCGCGCAATTAGTGTAAAACTACCGAAGCACGTCAGATATGAATACCCGTTTTGTTCATAATTATCCAAGCAAAGTTGCCCACTTTGTTGAAAAACTATGATTAGGTTGATTTGATTATTTATGGAGAGGATTGAAAATTTTCCTGTTCTATTTTGTTTTCATGGCTAGTCAGGAAAAAAGGAGAGTAAGAAAAAATTTACATTTACAAATAGAATAGAAAAATTGAATCGAATATCAATTTAATTGGCGTTCAATTCTTTTTCCAATGATACCCTGACATTTAACTTTTTGATGAGCAGTTTCCGAAAAATAGCGTTCTAAATTTACACAAGTAATTAGAATTTGCCTGCTATGAGATGCATCATTGCATCGAATCCCTTAATAAAAATGATCAGAAGAGTAGGTGTCACCCTTCCAACCCTTGAATGACAGGAATACATTTATTACGTTTCATTTGTTGGTTATTTTCCTTTAACAAAATAAAATTCAGTTTGCGAGAGAGACATTGCAAACATAAAATCTACTTACGTTTATCTTATAAACTGTTCGAAATGTCGTCCAGTTTGCTTCAAACTGTACTGAAGTCTATTCGAACTTTCCTCCAACATTACGGAAAACTTGCTGCTGTTATTTGTCTTTTTAAGTTCGTCAATATCAGAAGTTTGTGTTTTATGAACAACGGGTTTAAGATACCCCTAAAGAAAGAAATCTACGAGAGTTGAATCCGGTGCTCTAGGAGACCATTCAACTGCTCCCCTTCTGCCAATCCATCTATTCTGAAATCTCTCGTTTAACCACTGTCGGAAGAGGAAAAATTAACGAGTTGGAGCACCATCCTGCTGAAAATGTAACAGATCCTCATGCAAAATTTCTGAGTTTCTAAGAGGATCTAAGAGGATCGATAGTCTCTTCAAGCATTTCAAGGTACATATTGCAAGTCAAGTTTTCTTCCAAAAATAATGGACCAACAATGGCATTTCCAAGAATACCAGCAAAAACATTAACTTTTTGTGGGTGTCGTGTATGCCCTTCGCAAAAAAATGTGTGTGTTTTCGTCACTCCAACAGCGGAAATTTTGTCCATTAACATTGCCATTCAGAAAAAATGAACACTCATCGCAGAAACAGATGTTTAACAGAAGAATAGGGATATAGAATTGACTCCAAAAACTCTATTCTCCTATCATAATCATTCTCGTAGAGCTCTTGAAGAATCTGTATTTTATAAGGTTGACATTTTATGCAATTTCAATGCTTTTCTTACTTATCGTATGGTGCTCGTCGTCTCTGCAGCAAATTTTCCCAAAATTTTAATATGAACTTCTTCATTTAGTACTCTGGGGTCTCTTCCTTCTTTTATTTGTGACTGAACCAGTTTCGTAAAACTTATTCACCAAATCAAGCACATACCAGTGACTCATATTACAATTTAGATGTCTTTCATCAAGAAGACATGCCGCCCTTCGTGCGCATTTCCCAACTTCTCCATAAATTACAAACATTTCAATACTTTCTTGAAGAATGTAAACCATTTTCACACTTTTAAACACTTTTTAAAGTATTTACTAATCGTTCAAATTTTTTAAACAATTTTTTGCCTGAAAACAGAAACTTTTTACAACAGTAGTAAAAAAGGAAGGCTAACTGTAATCATCTGCGATGATAATTTAAAATTCTTAATTTAATAAACACTACTTTACTACTTTCCAATTTCAAACTATTAGACTACTTTTTGATGTAAATTTTTTGGAGCTAATGTCCGATGTTACCCCTAATAAAGGGTTGGAATAATACCACATAATATTTTAACCAGTTCTGGTCAAACTATGCATCTCATTATAGGCACGTTCTAATAATTACTTCTGTTAGTTTAGAACGTCATTTTTCGGAAAATGCTCATGAAAAAATAATAAGTCAGGGTACCTTTCGAAAAAGAATTGAACGCCAATCAAAATGATGTGCCACTTGATCCCCCACCCCATTTAAAATTCTAAGAGTAACATGAAACCCTCCTAGGGGGTTGAACCACGATGGCTAAAAAAATATTCCTTGAAAATGTCCCCCTTGGAAATAAAATTACCTTGTTTTTTAGATTCCTCATAATGTATACTAAGGAGAAGATATTGAGGGTGGAAAGTTTTTAAATCGACACTCTGTATATTGGTAGATATTGTGTATCAATAGAAAGTCGCTAAAGGAAAAAGTTTCAATTAATATGAAAAAATAAAAATTGGGTATGGAAGAATTGAGAAGGTGGAAAAAATAGATGACAATATTATAAAAATCATATAGTTGAAAACATGGGAATTTGTGAATATTGACGCAGTTGATTGAATTGAAAAGAAGAAAACTTGAAAATATGTCGTATAAAAGATACTTCTGAAGTTTCCCAGTTTTCGAAATCAAAATACTATTCGGGTGGTTAGTGAGAACATTTTGATAATATGTGAAAGGAACCAATTATATTTGTTAAAATTGTTATAATTGTCTGTGACTGATACTATGGTCATTCAGCATCCTTGAAGGTTTTCAACAGAACGTTGCTAATTCTGAAATGAAATTTGATTACAGAATGCTGGAATTCTCTCTCTTGAGATTGAAGAAATATTCTGGAACACCTCTGCCCCCATGCAATTCAAATGTATTTACATTCTCTCTCTTGTATAAGAATAATATTCTCACACTGGTTAGCCTTGACGCAGTTGATTGTCACTGTAGTGGCAAATTTCAGTAGTGTCAAAATTATTGCTGTCACGTTTTCATTCGAAAATATAGAAAGTATCATGAATTTATCCAGTGATTCAGAATCAGAGTGTGAAAATACACCACCTGAAATTACAAAGAGAAGAAATAATATACTAGAAAGTTTACTACCAAAACATCCGAATAATTGAGACTCGTAGTATTAACATAATATTCATCAAACATATTTTAATGAGAGGCTGGATGGCTCAGATTGTATAGTAATGTGCATCTTTTTCCTAATTCAATAGTTCATTCTTAATGCATCTTTGCGATCAAAAAATTAGTTCTGGTTAGTCCAGGATTAATCCTTTCTGATAAACAGTGTTTTTAATTAATAGTTATTATTTCGTGAGGAAATTATCTTTTATTCGTTTCCATTTGAAAATATTTTAAAATGTTTGACCGTGGAGAAAGTATAGTCTGCAACTCGGTTAGAATGAAAATTCGTGATGCTCGTGGTTCCTCCCGCTTGCCTTCGCCTCGCGCTCGGAACTTTCCAGTTGCATCGAATTTTCATTCTTACTTTGTTAAAGAATATAATATTCCACAACTGCGTGAGCCATTTCTACAAAGCGAAGATCAGCACTTGAAATCACGTGAGAGAACATTATTCCATATCATGACAATCAGGAACTATTGAAAAAATTGCCATTTTGCGGTGTTTTATAGATTAGTTATAACTCCACAAAATACTATTGTATACTTACGTCGGTAGCGGTTAGGAAAAAACTCATTGGCACTATTCCTCCAAATCCTAAAAAGAAGAATGTGATGATACCCAAATAATATTTATCCTTCGGAGGCTTCGTTTCCGTCTTCGGATCATTTTCTTGGGAATTGTACCGGAATCGCAACTCAGACAACAGTGATGCTGAAAAAATCATCATGATTGTTTACTTTGCACTATAATTCGCAATTTATTTATTACAGGCCATTCGCATTAAATGCAGTGAGACTGATAATAATTTTCGAATAGAAAATAACATTCGATCAATTAAATGATAAACAGAAGACGACGATGACATATAACTGTATTATCTAGGTACACAATATTTTTTGACACAAATGGAAATAAATATATAAGAAGTACTTAGTATACGCTGGAAATACATTCATGTCATACATACATTTTCGAATATAGTAAACTCCTACGGCAGTCTGAGTTCACTTCAAAGTGTGAATCATCTAACAGAAAATCCTACGATGGCAAAAATCATTTTCGATATAGACTATCTTTCCAGAAAAAGGCTGACTGTGATTAATTTCCATTAACTTATTCTGTTTTGAATTATTATACGAAATCATAATTATAATTGAATACAGCATATTGTTCCATAATAAGATGTATGTCATGTGACCCATTAGCTCAGTTCATTAAGCGAAGTGATTTTTGAACTCACAATCGGTAGTACGCGGGATCAAATCCCTTCGATATTAACTATTTTTATTGAGAATATGAAAACCAATCACACTTTTCACAGATTGAAGCGGTGAAATCGAACTGAACTTGATTATTTGACAGCTTATCCACACAAGTGCTGAAAATAACATTCCACACGTGTGTGGATATTAGCCACTTTCCGTCGGAATGTACAGTGCGATATACGCTACTTTCTTGTGGTCGCATGCAGAAAAGGAACTTTTTCCGTACTTGTTAAGATAATAACTATTGCAGCGTTTTTGAATATATTTTCGCGAGCGAGATTTTTTTCTCGCACTGGTTAATTTTTGGGATGAAATTCAAATGCAATGCATGTTGGATAATAGTTATTTTCGTAATAAGTACGGAAATAGTATTTTCCTACGACCACATGGGAAAGTAATGTACTTATATCGCACTGTATAGTTACACGGAAAAAGGCTTAAGTATATCACAAGCGTGCGAAATATTTTTTACACAAACGCGGAATAGTTATTATCCTAACAAGTACGGAAAGAGTACCATTCCCGCATGAGACTGCCGTTACCCGAACGACGCAAAGCGGAGTCGGGTAAGCAGTCGAGTGCGGGAGAGTACCTTTCCGTATGAGTAAGGATCAATATTTTTTCTACAAGCGCATTGAAACATCTTATATTGCTCTCTTGAACAAACTTTTGCGTGCGGGAAAAATTATTCCCGCACTAGTGCGGGAAAAACTCACTTAAAGTGACAGTAGCGTGCGGGAAAATTTTTCCCGCACTAGTGCGGGAAAATGACACCTCTCAAACTAAATTGCGTGCGGGAATAGGGCGGAACACGCACGCTTGTAGGAAATAGTAATTTTCCTAACAAGTGCGGAAAGTGATGCTTTCCCGCACGCGACTGCCGTTAACCCGAACGACGCGGAGCGGAGTTCGGGTAAGCAGTCGAGTGCGGGAAAGACACTTTCCGCAACTAACAAGAGTAACATTTTCTATCCACAAATTATTCGTAATATTTATTGTAAATGTACAATTTGATGCATTATGTAAATTTATAGCGGAAGCCAGCATATTTTTTGAAGATGGCTGATTTCCTGAAGAAGAAGGTAACTCGGGCGTTACATTATCGAAAGAAATCGAATATGCAGGCACAGGCATCAAATCGTCGCCGATCGATATAGACGTGGATGGTTCTAAAATGCACCCGGAAGACGATGTAGTGTTCAAATTGAGAATTTTGTTGGACATTTCTTTTTTTCGATTGGTGGAGTCTTCTAAATACCCCTCTGCAACTGAAGTCGATTTCCATCCTCCTAGGCGTTTGATATTAGTTATACCCACACCACAGTCAGCAAGTAAAGAGGCTGAGGAACGCCTGAAGCTGTGACCAGTGTAAAGCTCTGGATTTTGAAGGCGCAGATATACTGCTATTTCTGAGGGTATCTTTCCTATGGTATTGATTCCTACACATTGCACAGTACATTTTCCACTTTTGTAATACAAGAATAAACGACGGTGAGGATTCTCTTTTGGACGTAAATGTACATAATTTCTGTATACGTTCAAAAAATAACCATCATTTGCTTCTTCAGATATCACGAAGAATCTAGAGGAATGATTTTTGGAATCTTTGATATTAACAATTATCAGGTTTTCTTTTTCGTCTATGTCGTCAATGGTGAGTTTTGTCAGCTCTTCTCGTCTGCAAGCACCAGCCAATCCAAAAATTGCTACTAACCTAATCATGAGGTATATGTCATCGGGTGCTTCAGTCATAAATTTTGAAACGTCTTCTTGAGTGAAAATTTTGGCCTTTTTCGGTCGAAAACCGACATTCTGTCTTTTAATGAATGCAATTATTTTGTAAAATTTGCTAATAACCAAATTTTGCTTTACTTTGAATACACTCTTCAACATTGAATATCTTGCCCATAAAGTGTTCGGCTTCCATGTTTTAGACATTTCTAGAAAATAAGCCAAGAATACTTCTTTTTTATTCGGTGTTTTCACTTTTTTATTGTTGCACCATTCAATAAAACTCGTGTATTGCTTCTCATACCTTTGTTTAAATTTCGTTGGCAATAACTCTAAGTTCGCATCTGTAGCTGCTTGCACGATTTCTTGTGGAAGTTCTTCATCAGATGAATAATCCATTGTGGCAATTTCACTGAATCGAAAATTTTATATAAGTAATGCTTTGTCTGTCACTCTGACAATTACAAACAAATTTTTGTATTGATCGGCATGACAACATCAATTGTCACCTACTCGTTATCAGATCAATCAAAGCCTATATATAGGGTGATTTTCATAACAATACATTTTTATTTATCAATATTTGTTCATTTTTTCAATAAATAGTTCAAAATGATGGATGATTTTGAACAATCTCACTTAGTATTGCAACAAAAAAGCTTGAACTTTCATATTTTGTCACTCACCACTTATATTTTACGAGGATATCATATAAATGTTTTTCCCGCACTAGTGTGGGAAAAAATTTCCCGCACTAGTGTGGGAAAACTTTTCCCGCACAACTGTGGGAAAATGACACTTTCCAAACTGAATTGCGTGCGGGTAGAGAGTGAATCACGCACGCTTGTAGGAAAAGTAACTTTCCGCACGCTCCGTTAGCTCAGTTCGTGAAGCAGCGGGACATTGACTTCTGACGAAGAGTACTCGGGTTCGATCCTCGCCCGCGGATACTTTTTTTCATTATGATACTGAAAAAAATTACACTTTCAAATATTATGTATTTAAAAGTAATCATTAAAAATAAATGAAGTCAGATTGGTTCTCAGTCGGACTATTCATTAAATTTTCTTCTTTAAATTAAATAGTTTCATATATCAATTCCCTGGGAAGAACCGGTTCCTTAGGGAACCAAGCCGCCTCTATGTAGTGCGCGAAGTACCTCGACCCGGTTTTTTGCCTTAGCCTTTTCCGGGGTTTACATCGGAACAATCACCTCTGAACAAAATTAGACGACAATGCAGTATCTACATTGAATGCTACCGAACGACGACATGCATAAGCTTTGCAGGAGGCATGTATTATGCGAGCTACCACCTCTATTTGACTGAATGTTCGACCTTCCGCCAACATCAGCGGAGGCGGATACCAGCGCCCCTCTTGTCGGGACCCTGTGTACCCCTTGGCACAGGCGCTCCCTCGCTTCGCAGCCAGCAATGTCTGCGGAGTAAGGGAGGCGGCCTTCGGTGCGTCCTCCCGCCCTCTTCCCTCCTGAGCCCTCTTGGGCGAAGCGTTGGCTGAGTCGCTGGAGTTATGAACATACAGTCTGTAGTGTAGAAGTGACGGATAACTTTGGAAAATATATTTTATTTATTTATTTATTTATATATCAATTCCCTGTACCTAGTCAGGCAATCATGTGATCATCTTGCTAAGTATTTATTATATATAAAGAGCAGGCTTTGAACAATTTATGTAAAACGTCAAAAGTTATTTTGAGTATGTAGTGAATGATAGGTGCATCAATTGTTCGTGGAGGCAGCAAAAATATCCTCCCTAAAAATCCTACCAACAAAATGTCGAAGCAATCTATTTTAGAAGTGTAATTTTTTTCGTCTTAAAAAAAGTTTCTGCGGGCGAGGATCGACCCGCGTACTCTTCGTCAGAAGTCACGTCGAGTCCCGCTGCCTACCAACTATTGGACATATATTATGACAAGAAAATTATATTGTATTAGAGTGTATCTTGAATAGTAACTATTATTGATATTTTTAAAGTAGAAAAAGTTCTTGTTCATAATGATAGTTATTGCTACTTTTTAAAGTAAACTATGTCGTCTTTAATTATAATATTTTTGTAAATTATTTAGTAAATTTATTATGTGGTCGTAGGAAAAATAGTGTACATTACTCGTGCAAAAGTTATTTTTCACACTTGTGTGATTGCCGCACTCGGCTTACGCCTGGTGCCACAATATTTTCCACTCTTGTGAAAAATGTCACTTTCCGCACTAGTAATGTAATATACTATTTCCTACTTGTGACTCCCTTCAATTGGATACTTTGTGAAGACTGTGTTAGTGACTTTCACCGCATAAGTCCTACCGACCAGGTAACATTTGACTAACCCTACCATGTATGAAGGCATCAGCAGTTTGGCGATCAGTTCCTTTACAGAAACGGTATCGAAAGCTTTTTTCATGTTCAGCAGGAACGTGACTGTATTGAGGCAGCATTGGAACGAATCTTTCACAGCGTGCAATACGTTAATATTTCAGTTCAGTATCCGTACAATTTCCATAAACTAGTTTCTTTCGTAAGTAGGTGAAACATGTTTGGCCAATCGCCGGATATCTCTGTCGCTTTTTTATTGTTATTTCCATATCCACTTTGCAATTGCTTATTCAATCAATGGAGACTGACTTAATGTTGTATTATTTTATTCTTCCTATGTTCCGTTTATTGCGAGAAATTCTGAATGTAGGATGACTTACTTGTCTAACAAATAGTATCTGAATAATTTTTTTTCTCAAATATAAGCAGTTACAAGGCGATTATCCCAGAAGAGTATTTTTTTATCTCAATCCTTTGCAATGTCAAATTTGAATATATGATAATGATGATTTGTTGATTTGTTGAAAATTTTATAACAATCAAGAATGTTTTCGAAATGTCTATAGTTATGATAACCCATATCATCGATAACAGCATTATCTGAAATCGATTTTAGTGTAGCTTCTGTTGTTGTAAATGAAAGGAACTGATTTGACGCACGAGATTGATAGCCTTCGTCGTCATGTACATCATGTTCGGTTGCCTGAGGATTTTTCAAAATCGATTTAGATTGATCTGCATTTCTTCAACGAAAACAGTAACTATCACAAAATGATTCAGTCGGAGTTCAAGGATATAATGTTTCTGGAATTATCATTGAAAAAGAGTACATCAAATAAAGGAAATAGAGATTTAGTCAGGAAGGAAATAGGTTTGAAACATTATTGGTTTTTGCATTTAATGTCAACATATTTCCAAAATGAGCCAATATCATTAAATATAAATATCTTAAATGTCTCATTTTCAAAGTGAATAGTGGAGAATACAAACCAAAGTAGTATATTATCAGTCAGCTGAGATCATGTACAAAAATGCCTTGTTTCAATTAGTTTATGTTTTTCAATTGAAAATGACTAATGCAATTATTTATTTCGATTATTTGGCATTAAAGTGATCATGATATGATGATCAACTGATGTGGAATCAACAAAGTCAACTTATTGGGTAATCAGCTTTTGTTTACAAATGTCTTATGAACTCAATGAAGTGTATAATGAGTTGTATTGATCTGGGTTGTATTGATATTATCAATAATTATTTAACGTCTATTTGTTCCATTCAAGTCATCCCTTTTCTATGTACCTAGTAACTTTTTCGGCAACTGACATAAATTTTAAAGAAGCTCTCAAATCGGGAAAAGTATTCGTGTTTATAACATACCTCTGTGGGTAAAATTGTTATCGCAATTCATATTTTATTAGCATTTGAAAAACCCATAGCATGAATACCTATAATTGATTAGTGATCTTATCTTCATGCTTGAAATGTGAACATTTCACTGACTCCAGTTTGTGTAGAGCATTGTTCTGACTCATTTTCAAAACCAAAATCTAAGTGGGTATTACCAATAATTCTGCCTAGTTTGCACCAATCATGCTCTAGCCGACAATAAATAGTTATTTATGTATCAACTGAGTAAAGTGATACTTTTTTTACGAGTAGGAAATGTTGAATTCCTACGTTAAAAAAAAACACTTTACTCACGAGTTTCATACAATATTTTTTCTACAACTGTCAAAAAAAGAAAACCAACTGATGTTTTTATACTATTTATTACCTACTTTTCATCCTCATTCAATTTATTTCAAATTAACAACACAAAAAAATAAACCACAGAAATACAAAAAGACAGAATAAATTTTTCCGTCCCAGGGTTCATTTCGAAAAATTGATGTTGAAAACACAATTAATTGCATTATTGCCAATGGAAATTCTTGACTCAGTCGAATTATCTTGTTTATTTGCTGATGAGACAGTATTTATTGAAATTTTTTCATTTGTAATTGTTTCATATACTGTTATTGTATTTTTACTCATTGTTTCTTTACTACTTGATGGTGTAGATGAATTTCCAGTCAGAATTTTTGCGGCGCATTCCAGTTTTGTTTGCATGGATCCATCGACATACCCTTCCGCAACCGCACTAGACTTCCATCCTCCTTGTTTTTTCAGTTGTAATAAATCACCACCTGAATTTGCCAAAAGAGTCACTGATATTCGACGAAATGCATGTCCATGGTAGCATTCAGGGTTGGGTAAATGCAGGTAATTTGCAATGAGTGATGGAATTTTTGAGAAGTTGTTTATTCCCACAACCTGATTTTTTCTTGTTCTATAGCTTCTATACTTTCTATAAATATCCAACAAATTTAGATTCTTTATGGATGTTTCTCCGATAACTGTATATCGACGATCAACATGAGTTTTTGTGTCAGGAATTGTAACAATGAGAACATCATCTGATTCTTTTATGTGCACAGTTTTCATATTATACAATTCTTCGCGTAGGCACGCTCCCGCTATACCAAATATTAATGCAACCTAGAATATTTCATCAGTCTTAAAAAAACATAAATTTACCTTCTGCTTGAGATATATCTCATGACAAGCATCAGGCAAGAACTTATTAATCTCTTCTCTTGTAAAAGTGAGAGATTTTTTGGGCTTATAGCTGACAGATTTTCTTTTCAAATATGCAATCAATTTTGCATATTTGCTTGTGTCAATATTATTATATATTAATATCGTGGACTTCAGTTTCGAATAACTGGACCATAGAGATGTAAAGCTTCCAATCCCCTTTTTTGACGCCATGTTAAGAAATTCTTTCAAATACGTCTCCTTCGATTTTTCTGCTAGCAAATTCATTACTGCTGCTTTCGCACTATCTACGATCTCCTCTGGTGTGGTGTTTAACTCATTATCGCTTTCCATTTTCGTAGGTACTTGATTCGTAATTTCGAAAGATTGTGAGAGACGCAATTTACTAATTTGAAATAAGTACTGTCACATTGATACATTCAGGATTTCGTTGTTATTCCAATCAGTTTGTCAGTGTTGTTGCCTAGACAACCGTTAAAAAAAGTGTACTTTTTTTAACGCTTTTCCGTATAATACTGAAATCGTAATTTGATATCAAAATATTCATATACTTTAGGAACTCAGAACTACACAAAAAATTGCACTTTTTTGACAGTTGTAGAAAAAAGATTTTTAAAATATTCGAGTTCGGTTCAGACCTATCCTTCCATCATGGAAAACCAATTTTCTTACAGTTGAGCTTCCTAGCTCAGTGGGCCACAGAGGTTGTGACGTCGAATCCACGTCTCCAGAATCACAAGCTGAACGTTGAGTCATATGGTGAGATGATGATGATAGGTTACAGATTAATAGATAATAAATCGCACGTTAAAAGGTAAGACATCGTTAATGCTTGGCTCACACATGTTTCGACTTCTGAGGGAGGTCGTTTGTAGGATGACGATAGCTGGTTAATAGAAAAAAAAAAAACAAAAACAAAAAAAAAAGAAAATAAGAGAGAGCATTGACGTCTGTGAAGTTAGCTACGCAGCTCATGTCAATGCCATGGCTCTGGCGGCCCAATACCTACGATGAATCAGACTAGATGAACACCCAACCCTATATGTCGAACTACTTGATCAACTACACCTTGTCTAAAATGTGATAAAAGTTGTGTTGACGATGTTGATTGGTAAGCAGCGTTATCAGTGTCCATGTTTGAAATGTCAATATTGGACCAGGAAAATTAAAACCAGTCCTTGCAGAGCTCAACGACGCTAGAATTGAAGACTAAACATTGAAGAGGATAAAATTATCAATCAATCAGTCAAATCTGTCGAATGAAAGTCGATCGTGAGACACTCAAATCGATAAATGCAGCTCTTCAGAACCTTCTCTCTGACTGAAGCACCATGCTCCTACGACTATTTGAGCTAAGTGAACTGTTACGAACCTGGTAGTAGATAGAAAAATCATGAATCCTTCTGTTTGCCTTCTAGAAAACCATTAGAATGTACTAGAATCATTAAAGTTTATTCGAGAACTTAGTATGGAATGTTCTGTTGAAAGTTCTATAGCTTCTAGAATAATGTTATCCTATAAATACGATCACATTTGACAAGTTGGGAAGTTTTTATGAGTTTTGTTTACTTTTTAACATTTGACTATTGTAACGTTACCAAGTGAAGTTTGAAGTATTCATTTGAACTGCAAAGTGTCAAACAGTGTTATCAGTTGTATTATTTGTTCTGTGACAATAAAGGCGAGTTTATAAGTAAGTGTACCACTTATTGAACCTGAAAAACGCAACATTTGGTGACAGCAGTGGAATAAGTGGTACTGAAGAAAGAAGAGTGGAGCAGATTTACAGTATTTGATGGTGAATACTCGAGCACAGAATTACGACGAGATGGCGACGTTAGACATAATCCAGTTTTTGAAGGAACAAGAAGCGAAAAGAAAACTGGAACAAGAAGAGCTTCTCAAACAATTTGAAATACACAGAAAAGAAGATCAAAACAAAGAAGAAGGGCTTTTTCAACAATTTGAACTTCGCAGAAAACAAGAGCAAGAGGATCAAGAAGCTAAAAGAAAACAAGAGCAAGAGGAACAAGAAGCTAAAAGAAGACAAGAACAAGAGGAGCAAGAGGCGCGGTTAGTCCAACGGTTACAACAGCAGCATGCCGATCTCCTGCAACAGTTTAGTCACAGCCAACAGTGCTTCCAGAATGAAATCACCGAAAAAGTCCAGGAAGTCAGAGGAAGAGTCCAGGAGGTCGAAATTGAACTGTCCAAAATGAATGAACGGGTGGCACAAGAAGTAAACAAGAAATTCAACGTAGAAGTGGATAGGATCAAGGAGAGGATAGAAACAATACACCTTCCACACAAGCGGGCACCCTCTGAGGAAATTTACCCCACCAGTGAAAGGCAATTTTCACTGACATATCCAAGGCCTGCTCAAGCAAAAATTTTGAAGCCTCCAACATTTGATGGGCAATCTTCGTGGTCTATGTATCGACGTCAATTTGAGGCGGCAGCAAACGCAAACGGCTGGTCCGAGGAAGAAAAAGCCACTTCACAAGTCCTGTGTCTGCGAGGCCAAGCGTTAGAGATATTGCAGAATATCCCCGAGAATAAGCAGAAGGAGTATTCTAGAATCGTGGAAGCTTTAGAGATAAGATATGGGCAGCAGTATCTTTAACAAGTGTTCCAGAATCAGCTAGAGAGTCGATCCCAAAAACCAAACGAATCACTGCAGGAATATGGAGCAGATGTGGAGCGACTCATTCATTTGGCCTATCCACAAGCACCGAAAGAGTTCATTGAACAAATTGGAGTGCAAACCTTCATCGACGGCCTAAGAGATCCTGACATGCAGCAAGACCTTCGACTAGGACGTCTTCAGACCATAAGCGGGGTACTAATAGCATCATTGGAGATCGAAGCGGCTAAAAATGCATCAAGAAATACGAGATCCAAGTTACGAGAAGTCAAATTCATCGAAGATTCTTCTACGAGCGAGGCGCTGTTGAATAAGTTATTGGACTCCATATCGGCATTGGGTGAACAAATGACTTCTGAAGAAAATAAAAGGAGGCGCTGCTATAGCTGCGGAAAAACTGGTCATCTACAAAGAAGCTGCTGGGAAAGATCAAGGTCCAGAATTCCAATGAGGGTAAGGACGACATCTGCAAGCAATGAAGCGAGATCGAGATCCCCAAGCCCAAGAAAGGAACAACGTGGTCGTTTTATCAGAGGAGGCTACAGGAGATCACCCGCGCCAGAAGGGAGACCTCGAACGCCTGAAAGAAGACTCTCTTCCAACCAGGAAAACGAGAATTAGTCGGCACTAGGGGGCGTGTGTCGACTTTCAGTGTTCAAAGCCCCAAGATTCCTATCTCGACGTTGAAGAGAAATGGACAAAGTCCACTAGTCCAAGGCCAATTAGAAGATCGAAGAGGCACCTTCACTATAGATACAGGAGCTTCCAGAACAGTTGTTCGTCCAGACCTCATACAAAAATCTGTGAAGCCGATAAAGAGGAATATGGTTTTGGAAACAGCTACGGGACAAACCTCACCAATCATTGGAGAGACGCTTGTACGCATTCAGATAGGCCCCATTACCATGGAACATTTTATGTTGGTTGCAGACATAAAGGATGAATGTGTTTTGGGTCTAGATATCATGGAGTAGAACGACTTCATCCTTAATGTCAGAAAGAAACTATTGCGGATCGGCAATGAAGAAATCTTCCTGAGCAGATACGAAGAAAAAGTTCAACCAATGAAGATTTATGTTGAGGAAGACATCCATATTCCGAAAAACTCCGAAACCATTGTTATGGCCAGACTGGAAGGTGAACCTGGGGATTTGAGCACTGGAATAATTGAAAACGATGAATACCGTAACGATGGACTTCTTATTGCCCGATGTCTTGTGAACACGGAACAACAAATTCCTGTCAGGGTTGCCAATACTACGGATATCAAAGTTTTCCTGAGGAAAAACGTCCAATTGGGCATCTGCAAACCCGTCACTCGAATCATCAATTGTGAAAACATACTCGAACACTTCGAAGAAAAACTACCAACATCGATCAGAGAACAATCGACAAAATGATGGAATATACGGAACACCTATCTCTGGAAGAAAAACAGAAGGTCAAAGAGTTTCTCGATAGTCATGGAGACATCTTCTCGACAGAAACTTCAACGGGACGTACCAATCTAGTCCAACACCGAATCAACACCTGCGACGCCCAACCAATCCGACAAGCTCCAAGGAGACTACCATTTGCCAAAAAGAGAGAGGTAGTCAACATGATCAACGACATGCTGAAGGATGACGTAATGGAAGAATCCACTAGCCCGTGGTCATCCCCGGTAGTCTTAGTAACTAAAAAGGATGGATCAACCCGATATTGCGTAGACTATCGACGATTGAATGACGACACCATGAAGGACAGCTATCCACTACCAAGAATCGATGACACGCTTAACACACTATCTGGTTCAAAATGGTTTTCAACGTTGGATTTGAAAAGCGGTTACTGGCAAGTGGAAGTCCATCCCGATGACAGAGACAAGACAGCATTCTCTGCCGGACACGGGCTGTACCAATTCAAAGTTCTTCCGTTTGGAATATGTAACGCTCCTGCCACCTTTGAACGACTTATGGAACTAGTACTAAGGGGTTTGACATGGAAAACCTGCCTTGTCTACTTGGATGACGTAATGGTAATGGGAAAGAAGTTTGACGAACATTTGAAAAATTTGGAAGAAGTATTTTTGAGGTAAGAAAACGCCAACCTACAGCTCAATCCAAAAAAATGCTGTTTATTTAAAAAGGAAGTTAATTTCTTAGGCCATGTCATCTCGGCCGAAGGAATCAAGACCGATCCTGCGAAAATCGAGGCTGTTAGGAGTTGGCCACGTCCCAGAGACAAACACGAAGTAAGAAGTTTCTTGGGACTATGCACTTATTATCGAAAATTCGTACAGGATTTTGGAAAAATCGCCAAGCCACTCCATCGCTTGACTGAGAACAACGTTCAGTTTGATTGGAGTTCTGATTGTCAGCAGTCATTCACTGAATTGAAGAAGAAATCAACAACTGCACCTATTTTAGCTTATCCACAAGAGAAAGGCACTTTCATTTTGGACTGTGATGCGTCTCAGCATGGTATTGGATCTGTTTTATCTCAGGAACAGGATGGCGAAGAGAAAGTTATAGCCTACTATAGTAAAACTCTGGGCAAAGCCGAAAAGAACTACTGTGTTACGAGAAAGGAACTTTTATCAATAGTCAAAGCCATTAAACATTTCCACACCTACGTCTATGGCAGACGTTTTCTCGTGAGGACTGATCACAGCGCTCTGCAGTGGATAATGAACTTCAAGAAGCCTGAGGGTCAGGTTGCCAGATCGATAGAGAGACTCCAACAATACGACTTCAAAATAATTCATCGTAGGGGCAGGAAACACAGCAATGCAGACACCTTATCAAGACGTCCATGCTTGGAGCAGGAAAGCCGGTATTGTCAGAAACTTGAAAACAAAGAGGCCAACTTCTACAATGAAGAGCAGTGCAAAGAAATTTTGCAAGCCACTACCGTGAGAGTCGACTCCGAAGAATCTGATTTATGGATAACAGAAGAAATGAGGAAAAGTCAGAAGAAATATAACAATCTGAAGTTAGTCCTAAGCTGGCTAAAAAGTGCAGTAAGACCCGAGTGGCAGGAAGTATACAAGTCTGGTGCAGTTGCCAAAGGATACTGGGCTTCCCTGGGATTCCCTATGTCTTCGTGATGGCCTATTGCATCGCAGATGGGAGAGCCCAGATGGAGCAACCGTGGTGTACCAACTGGTGCTGCCAAAGGTTCATGTCAAAGATGTGCTTGAACAACTTCATAGTAGTCGTGCAGGTGGACACTTCGGAATCAAGAGGACCCTAGCTAGAGTTCGAGATCGATTCTATTGGGTGAATTGCCGTCGAAATGTTGAAGAATGGTGTAAGAGATGTGATCTATGTTCTTCAAACAAGGGACCGAAAGTCAGAAGTCGAGGAAAAATGGCCCAGTATCTTTCTGGTGAACCATTCGAAAGAGTAGCAGTTGTCATTCCGGGGCCGTTTCCTGTTACAGAGCATGGAAATAAATACTTGATGGTAGTCATGGACTATTTCTCTAAATGGCCCGAAGTTGTGCCCATTCCAAACCAGGAGGCAAAGACAGTTGCATAGGCATTCCTAGAAAATGTCATAGCCAGACATGGAGTTCCGCTAGAATTACATTCAGATCAAAGAAGAAACTCCGAATCCGAGTTATGGCAGGAAATGATGAACATTTTAGGCGTGAAGAAAACTCGCACAACAGCCTTACATCCACAATCAGATGGAATGGTTGAACGACACAATAAAACCATCAGCCAGTATCTGTCGATGTTCATCTCCAAGAATCAAAAGGATTGGGATGAGTTGGTGCCACTCTTTCTCCTATCGTATCGAAGTGCCCAGCATGAGTCCACCGGATATACCCCTTCAATGTTAATCACTGGGAGAGAAATGAAACTGCCAATCGATCTGCTATTTGGAATGCCACCCGCCAGGAATGTAGATGAGGACAAAGTTCTTCCAGAATTTGTCAAAGCATTGCGAGAAAGACTGGATCGAGTGCATGAATTCTGCAGACATCGTCTTCAAATCACCAGTGACAAGATGAAGAAGAGATTTGACAGGAATACTCCAGGGACTATGATTGAGCCAGGTGATGCTGTTTGGCTGTACCAACCTCAAAGAAAGAAAGGACTATGTCCCAAGCTACAGAGGAACTGGACAGGCCCTTATGTCGTCGTAAAGAAAATCAACGATTTGGTGTACCGCATCCAGCTTACCCCAAGGAGCAAACCCAAAGTTGTTCACGTGGAGGCCACGACCCTCCAAATTGGTTCCAGCGAGACAATCAAGATGGAGATGATGTTATCCGGGACGGAATAACCTAGAAGAGGAGGCAGTGTTACGAACCTGGTAGTAGATAAAAAAATCATGAATCCTTCTGTTTGCCTTCTAGAAAACCATTACAATGTACTAGAATCATTAAAGTTTATTCGAGAACTTAGTATGGAATGTTCTGTTGAAAGTTCTATAGCTTCTAGAATAATGTTATCCTATAAATACGATCACATTTGACAAGTTGGGAAGTTTTTTTGAGTTTTGTTTACTTTTTAACATTTGACTGTTGTAACGTTACCAAGTGAAGTTTGAAGTATTCATTTGAACTGCAAAGTGTCAAACAGTGTTGTCAGTTGTATTATTTGTTCTGTGACAATAAAGGCGAGTTTATAAGTAAGTGTACCACTTATTGAACCTGAAAAACGCAACAGAACATATCGACCTAGCCAACTCATAGGTCACTCTGATTCTGGAGTTGGTACGGGATGAAGACAGAACGGATGGGTTGATATTTGATGATAGTTGTGTGACAACAACCGCATCAGATGCCTTTATAATCTAAAGCTTCTGGAGACACCCCAATGCTTTTTGTGGGAAAAGCTTCAGGGTCTGAAGAACAGGTCTACTAACTTATATGGTCTTGATTCTATCTGTTCAGATGATGTGGTGGTTCAGGTTTTGCAGGCTTTCTCCAATAAAATGGGCCACTTCATCTCAATATTTATTCGTTCTTGTTCTATTATTTTTAGTTTTGTTTTGAAGAAAATGTCTCCTATTAGTTTTCTTGTTCATTAGCTTTTTCCTATATCCCAGGATTGTTGCCATTGTTCATGTAACCTAGCCAGACTTTTTAGTACGTTGTTCTGTATCATCATTCTCTCTTCCACCAGCAACTCTCAGCAAAGCTTTGGTAGAATATTTCTGTACTTCCTTTCCTATTGCTCTCTTTCAGACTGTTGAATGTAGATATGCCGTATTCTGAGGTATTATAAGAAAGAATCTGCTAAGGCACTATAAAACGAAAATTCATATTTTGTTTCCACAACTATTCGAGCTGTTCCATAAAGATTGGGGAAAATACAAGGTTCATATACAATAAAAAACCGTTTGTGTTTATTGTGCGATTTATAATCAAGACAATTCAAGTTGGAAGTCAAAATCTGCAATATGAATCTCGTATGTAATTCAGGTGTAGCTGAGATTTAATCTTCCTAAATATTAGATCATCATCATAAAATCAATTTTTGATACGAACATTACCAATCTAAAAGTTCTTGAAGATAACGCGAATAAATCGTTATCTGATTGAAAAAGAAATCAAATTAACGCGATATATCTTATCACCAATTTCATTGGGGCACATTAGGTACAGTAATTTTTGAGGAATGCGTTGATTTTTTTTTTGAAAAACTTTCACAAAAAACGATGATTAAACTGATAGAAGAAAAATTAATGTATTAATTGACGGCAGAAAAGAATATTTTTTATTCAATATTCAAGAACATTCCTGGATCTCCATACTGTGACTGATAATTATACCATTTTTGCTAAGGGACCCCGTAACTCTCTTATGCGAACTGGTTTTCCATCAATTTTTATAGTACCTATTTGACTTCCTGAACGATAGTGTCTATTGACCCAATTATATCCCACATATATTATTGAATATCATGTAATATTGATAATCAAAGCATATGGATAATCATAGAGTAGATAATTTCAACATTATCGAAACTATAACATTTCGAAAGACATCGTATTCATTGAACTATTTAATTTATAGATATTATCTTTCAGATATGTCAGATTTATTGATTATGGTATTGACAGAGTTGTTTCAGGATTAGTGCATAAAATTACTTGGAATGGATTTTGTCTGGAGTGTGACAGGAAAACGCTATTCTGTATTACAAAAAGTGATTATACCTATAGCTGATATAATATTGAAATTTACTTTCCTATACTGAATACCAATCAATAATGATAATTTATAACAGATATTACCACTATCCATTGATGAAATATCAAAATTTGAACTGGGAAATTGAAAACTGGCCATACAGTGCTTACTGATCCATGGAGTGGGAACTGAACATCAATATGGTGATAATCACAACCTTGTTCGAGTCCCCGTCCACTGGCGATTAATGCATTGTCATCGAAGCACTCTTGGTTGGGGGGAAACTCGTCTTAAATTCAGTTTCAAATAGAAATTAATTAATTAACAATAATTACTTAATTAGCAATGATTGATCAGTTAATTAATTAATTGAAAAATACACACTAGTTAGTAAAAAAAATAAAAATACTGTTTTCGGTGTCCGAGCTTGTTGGCTGTTGTCTGGAGGTAATATCAACTGCGGCATACATTTCCAAAGGCGATGTAGCGAATATCGAAATATCCGTCTGGGTAGCCAATCCTAACAGTCTGAATAAAATAAAAATTGCATTAATTCTTTTTCCTATGAACCTACTTTTCAATCAAGCTCATTGACTAGTTCAAGTTCAAGAGTGAGGTGGCACTTCTGTTATAGAGAATTGCTATGAATATTGGGTAACAGGTAAGCATTGAAACCGCATGTAGAAGGATATTATCTTATTGTGACACTTGATATGGTACATAAATAATTCAGATGTGGTCGAATTCCCATTCCCTCCACACTATCCCATGAAGTAGAAACTTTTAGATAAACATCTGCCAGGAAACAACTACTCTCCCCTTCGAACATTGAATTACATTTCACATATATTTATGTAATGTTTCTCTAGGAAAGCACTGTTGCAAGCACTAATTGTAATCGAGCATTGAATACTATCTCCCATTTGTTTGTGAACGATCACTTGCATACATGTGATTAAATGTTCTTTACTTCCATCAATGGAAGAAGAGGTCAGACATCATCAAATTCACCCTGACACACCAACGAACGATAACTGTCAAAGCTCAACAAAAGGATGTAGTAATCGGTAAGAAGGGTGTATGCATGTTAATACTGCCAATCATAAGTAGTTCCATTTCTTCAAAAGCACTCCTATTGATTGACGAATGGTACGATGGTACGTGGAGCCGATGACAGTTGAAGATGCAAAAAAGTTACAATAAAAAAAGTTGGTAAACAAAAAGTGAAATTCATATCCTTTTCCAGAATCTACCAGCGGCGCACCACATAAAATTTTATGAAGCAAAAGTTGACTTGAGACTACTAAAAAAACATTTCTTTGTGAATTCATACAATCACTTGGCATAATGGAAAATGTAAGCCCTAAAAGGTAACCTCTGCTCCAAATTTTATTTGAATATCTCAAAATCTGAAAGATTTTTTTGTTACGAATCACCCAGGTTTTCGGAGGAAATAATAATAATAATAATAATACTCCCTCATAAACACTCGTTGAGTGTACCCAAAGGCATAGCCTGTGCGGGTAGAGGACGGCTATTATTATTTGACGTGGCGCTCTGGGGCGACTTACTGATTTTTGGTGGCATATTCACTTTTCAGCTGTAGGAAAATCCGGAAAACCTACAACACCACCTCGGGTGGTCAGTGTGCACTCTAAGCTAGCACCAGACGACATTGGCATCTAGACAACTCACAATACACTTCCTTTTCAACAAGGCATGCGGTCGCCTATCGATCCGATATAAAGTAGATGAGAAACATTCTCTTGTACCTACATCGGGCTCGAACCGACTATCGCTATGCTGGAGTTTCGAACGGCCTATGCATTAGACCGCTGATCCACCGACCACAAAAGCAGAGCTTGTGCGAGCAAAGGAGATCCGGGACCTACAGCTTAAATAAAGAAAGTGGGCTCCGAACCAATTTAGCTCAGTGGCAGGCGGTGGGTACCGAACCCACGGCGCCTGGGTGGGAAGTAAACGCTCTAACACCACTACAACTTCGCTATGAAGGAAAAAAAATCGAAATAATAACAAAGTTATACTTTGACTTTAAATATACGCCTCCTAAATCTTCATACTGAATTTTGAAATACCTTGTATCAATTAGTATTCATGAAGTCTCCTGTTTCACATGCACGTATTCAGGGTAGAGGATTGCCCAGAGCGAGACCCCCTTCACGTTCCCAACAGACCCAGACTGGGGCGGGGAAAATTTCCGCAGAATGGGGGTGTACTTAGCAAGTGCGCTTTTGGATGCGAGGTTTAAGAGACATTTAGAGTCCTCATCTTGCAAGAATCATTGGGTGTAATGCAAGCTATCATGCGCTTTGATTGACTCGCAAGTCGTGACGATTTGCTCTGCTAAAAACATAAATATTTTATGAATTGGGCTGTTTTTCCAAGGAAGGATTCTGTAGGACATTAGCGATGTTATGAAAGCGACATCAGGGTATAAAGCTATTTAACGACAAAAAAGTATATTCTGACATACGCACTTGTTATGTTATCTGCATCATGACGCCAAAAACAATGCTGAAATCGAATTTTAGATCAGGATGAGGTTTCTTATATATTGATGAATCTAATCATTCAGGTGATGCATATATGATGTCATGTATTGTTGACATCGAGATAGTAATTGTTGATTGATGTTCATTTAATAGATCACATGATGAAATTGAGAACCAACTGCTATTGAATTTCAGATCAGGATATTGTTTCTTATATATGTTATATGCGATATTATGGCACTATGGCCTTCTCATAAGTATCAGGTTACATGCTTGGAAAGGCTTATCTTTGGTAACAGCGTTCGCGGACTTCCACGATGGGAACTGCCAGTGCTGATTCAACACCTAGTAAACTTATAAAAGGCAGAAGACCATTTCAAATCATCAGTTAATAAAAGCTCATTCTTACATCAATTACTATTCCTTTGTAACGGTGGCACGTACCACCTCGTATAATTTTTTAAAAAGTCATCTGCATAAGTTTTGCGATAACATATATTGTCTAATTTAACCAGGTAGGCAAAAGAGATGATGTCACGTATTGACGTGGATAGAGCGATTGTTGTTTACAAGCTTATATGACAGTCCATATGATATTACTGAAAACTTAGCGTCCTTACCCTGCAGCTTTTTATACACGGTGTGTTTAATCTCGATAGCACACTTTTCAGTTTATTCGACAAGGATTATGATTCATGTACCCAATGTCACGCATCATTCACCTGCATCATGACTTCAAAATCAATGGTGGCAATTAATTTCAGAACAGAATAATGTCCCATATATTTTATTATATCTAATCGGGCTAGTGCTAAACATACTCTGTCACGTACTGTTAACATGAATGCTCATTTGACAGTTCATATGATAAAAATGAGAAATTATCGTGAATACCTAGCAATAATTAACCTTTATAATACATTGTGTTTTAATCTTAGAGATTATTCTGTTTATTCAAGGATTATGCTGCAGATATAATAAAATAGTAGTAGTAGTAGAAGTCATAGTAGTAGGTCAGGAGGATGCAACTGCAGCCAGGCCATGGGCCCTTTTTACCATCCCCGGATCTCCTCATCAATGACATACTCTGACTAAATAAACTTCCTTGTTCCGCCCTCTCACTGATCTTCCTCACAATGTAGCCACAATAAAATTGTAGTTTATTTTACAGAAAAGTCATAATTTTCCATTGTGTGGAAATATTTTAGTTCACGATAAAATTTCTGCTAGATACAAAATATCTTTTCGTACGTACTGAACTCACTGTTTTTTTTGTAATAGGAGTAAAGCATAAATTAATAAATCAAAAATCATCATAGATCATCACAGTCGCGCCTCGTATGAGTTAGATATACCTCTGTCAGATAGATGAATGAATCAAACGGTTTTCAAGTAAGTATGGAAGTTAGTGTGACATTGAATGTGAATTTTGATCAATCTAAATATTATGTAACTTCTCCAAAGTTTTCGAAATGATTTTGTACTCTGTCATTGATAACTCGATCAAGAATTTCATATCAGATGATCAACACGGATTCATAGAAACAAATTCTTGTGTAACAAATCTCACATGCCTATCACAATATGTCTCTGATGCACTGGATAACAGAAAACAAGTTGAAGTAATATACACTGACATGCAGAAGGCTTTCGATCAAATCGATCTTCATATCCTTCTCAGACGATTATCATCATTTGGCTTCTCTAATAGTCTATCCAAACTCTTTTCAAGCTATCTTTATGATAGGAAACAATACGTTGAATACGAAAGCTTACAATCCCCAATATATACCCCTAGCTCCGGAGTGCCACAAGGCTCAAACTTAGGGCCCATTTTTTTTCTTATGTTTATTGACGACCTAGCACAGAAAATCAATTGTTCAAAACTTTTTTATGCTGACGATCTGAAGCCATACAAGGTGGTTGAGGACTATGGAAAGTATCAAAATATTATGTGCTGTCTTTTTCAAGGAAAAAAAACGTGTTGGAATTTTCCTATGAGATCAATAACGTTCCTATTAGTCGAGTGGACGAATTTAAAGATCTGGGAATTGTTTTCGAACAGAAATTATATTTAGCTCCACAAATAGTCCGTCTCATTGGCAAATCAAATGTTGGGATTTTTAATAAGAAGAACAAGAGAATTCGAAAATATTAGTACAATTATCACACTTTTTGATGCCTATGTGAGGTCTAAGCTCGAATATGGGTCGGTGATTTGGTATCCTATTTATAACTGTCACATATATCATGTTGAGAGTGTTCGAAAAAAAATTACTGAAATATATATATATGTTACAAAAATACTAGAATATATCCCCTAAGAGGAACTGACTACACTACTCTCCTGAATCAGTTTGATTTAGTATCCTTGAATACACGTCGGTTCTTTATCGCAGTATCATTCCTATACACATTGATACACATAAATAAATATCATGTTCTCTACTCCTACAAATGATAAACTTTCATATTCTACGCCTGAATTCTAGGACTGAGAAGACATTTTATTGTGACAACAATCAAACGAATACTAACCGCAGGGCGCCCGTGTCAATAATGTGTACAAACTACAATTCAATATGCCAAATATGCGACATTAATGACAACTCGCTCTACAATATTTCTAGATGTATTCTGAATAGATCCTTTCACCCATGATTATTGTTGTATATACAGTGTCTTTCAAAAGTATCGGAATGGTCTCATATTTCAGAAACGGCCCAGAAAAATTTACGAAAATTTCGAAAGGGTGATTTTTGATGATGCCCGATTCAACGGTGATATCGGCAATGTTGCCAAACAGTTTTTCAGGTATTGAGGGTATCTCAATTTTTTCAAATAGAACACCCTACTTGTTTTCATTGCCATCAATTCAGAGACACCTCATCACTTATATCTCCAAATATCAGATTTTAAATTGATGGAGTTTTCAAAATATGACAACATGGCTTTTTCGTTCAAATGTCTGGGAACGTTCCAATATTTTCAAATCGGTTCAAGTAAAATTCGTGAAATTGTATACAAGATAGTTTTTGGTGATGTCCGATTTAATGGTGATATCGGCAATGTTGCCAAATCAATACTTTTTCAGATATTGAGAGTAACTCATTTTTGTCATATGGAACACCCTATTTGTTTTCATTGCATTAATTAGGATCGATAGTGTGGAAAGTCCATATATTTTATATTATTGCATTGAAAAATTTATTGAAAGACTCATATTTCTTTGGTTTTAGTAACACAAGGTCGGGTGAATATACAGGGTGTTTCATAATTAAATGCTGATTTCAAAGGTTACGATTAAAAAAATAAAATGCATTCGTTAAGACTAATAGCAAAGAAAAATCGCACATGGATACAAATTCATGCATTTTATTTATTAATTCTGAAACCTTCTGCTGGACAAAGAAAATTCGGGTGGCCATAGATACTATTATTATATATACAATTATAAAAATCATATTTATTCGAACAAAAAACAGTGGCATATAATTTTTCATTATGAAAGTGTTGCAGGTTTTGTTAACAATGATGCCGCAAATAAAAAATTATAAAAGCTCTTATCCCGTGAGTACTTTGGATGTGCCACAATTTAAAAAAATAAGTTGCTTTGAAGATGTTCGAAAAAAAAATACTTTCTCATTGAATTGTAACACCCTGTATCTCAGGAATGAAGCGGTTGCGGAAGTTCGTTCATTTGAATAATGTTTCCTAATATATTCAAATATTAATGTATATTTTAATTCTTAGATTCTCACGGACAAAATATGGTGAACTGTTTATTCGAGTTCCTTTCCATATTATGTGTTTCTGGTCCTTCGGGTCCTCAGAAGGACAATTTCCTCGATGCTTCATCAAAGTCTCATTTGCCATCATCAGGAGATGTTAACTGCCTAAACTAATCTATTTGATAACTCCAGACAGTTGTCGTCACCTGAATACGTTACAAAAAATCAGTGAGTTGCTCGGAGCCCCACGGCATATAATAATAATAATTTTCGATCTCTGGCTGCAGAAGCTATGCCTTTGGTAGCATATGTGTTCACGGAGTACTATTATAGTTATTTGAAAGAGATAGCGACCGTTTACTATTATCAGAATTGTTGAGATGTTGAGAAAGATGTCGAAGAAAACAAAATTTTAAATTGTCGACGTTTCGAAACTGTATTGTTTCATATTCAGGACTCTGAAGTATGACAACAAAAACATATATCAAAATGGAATTCTCAAATGGAGGTAAAAATAAAATAAATTATTTGAGATTACGATGGTTAAAAATTTTAAAAATATAAGAATCAAGTAAAACAGCCCAGACACTATACAGAAGAGCAACACTGTTAAAAAACAATTAAAATTGTTTTTCCGTTAACCAGCTGTCATCCCCCTACAAACGACAGCCCTCAGAAGTCGAAACTTGTGCGAGCTACGGATTAACGAGGTCTTACCTTTTAACGTGCGATTCCTAGCACGAGACCAGTGACCATGCTAGGAATCGAATCCACGTCCCTCTGATTGATAGACTAGCGCTCTACCATCATGACCACTGTCAAGACTAATGTGCGATACCTGGGAGTACAGCTCGACAAACGCACAACATGGCACAAACACATTAATCTAGCTATCCAGAGGGCAGCGGCTGCGGTAAAAGGCACATACCCTCTGATAGCCAGAGGTTCACATGTCTCTATAGGCCAAAATGGCCATATACAAACAGATGATCCGGCCAGCCATGTTGTACGCATGCCCAGCGTTCTGCAACCTGCCCAAAACTCCCTTTATGAGATTGGACAGGATGCAGAACGAAGTGCTCCGTATCACCACCAAGAGTGATAGATACATTCGACTGGATGTGCTGCGCGCCCTTGCTGGCGTCGACTCCATCCCGGCACATGTTAAAAACCTGTCGGAGAAATTCTACAGGTTTCACCTCTCCAAGAGTACGATAACGAGGGACCTTACCAGACTCAGAATACATGACAATCAGCCCCGCAAACACGGCGGGCTGATATATCAATCTTTGGCCATCTTTCAGGAAAGATGGGAAGAACCGGTTCCCTAGGGAACCAAGCCGCCTCTATGTAGTGCGCGAAGTACCATGACCCGGTTTTTTGCATCAGCCTTTTCCGGGGTTAGCACGAAACAACCGCCTCTGAACAAAATTAAACGACAAAGCAGTATCTACATTGAATGCTACCGACCGACGACATGCATAAGCTTTGCAGGAGGCATGTATCTTACGTACCACAACCACTATCAGTTGGAATACTCGGCCAACCGCTAAGACCAGCGGAGGTGGACACTAGCGCCCCTGACCGGGACCCTATGTGCCCCTTGGCACAAGCGCTCCCTTGCTCTGCAGCCAGCAATGTCTGTGGAGGAAGGGAGGCGGCTCTCAGTGCGTCCTCCCGACCCTTCCTCTCTCCTGGACCCTCTTGGGCGAAGAATTGAGCTAAGGACGGAGTTTGTAGTATGTCAAATGAAGTGTAGAAAGAAGATAACTCTCTACAATAAACCTTATTTATTTATTTATTTATTCATTTATTTATCATGACCACTGCGGCCCATCAATGGTTACTTACATTTAGGGTGGTTCTCCGAGTGAATGTAAGTAACCATTGATGCTGTTCTTCTGTATAGTGTCTGAGGTGTTTTAGTTGATTATTAAATTTTTTATATTATTAACGATTGTGATCTCACATAATTTATTTTATTTTTATCTCCATTTTGTTCCATTTTGATATATGTTTTTGTTCTTATAATTCAGAGTCCTGAAGATGAAACAATACAGTTTCGAAACGTTGACAATTTTTTAAATTTGGTTTTCTTCAACATCCCGACCGAATTCCCACCAACTCAATATTTCTGATTATAGTAATTATTATATATTACTATTATTATAAAAATCATCGGAGTGAATATTATTACAAAAGATTCTACGCCACTGCACATGACCGCTGCGGGCTGATTCCCGTAAGCCAACAACATCGAATTACATGAATTTTCATGTTGTTATAGTCTAAGCATCTGCACTAATAGTCCAAGAGGCTGTGAATTATTTTCTACCTATTTTTTCAGTCGGTGTATATGAGTTAATCTGTTCTCTCACTGATAAAAAACAAGAATTTTCAAGGAATGATTCAACAAATTAATATACGAAACAAGTCCACTTATTTTCCCAGTAATAAATATTTTGCATTTACTGAAGTTGAACAAAAAGTTTGTGAAAATATCAGTCCAGCTTAGCACAGACAGCGGAAAGTGAATTCGCTGAAAATATGCGTATTAATAAATTCCACCTGCCAGACATATTATCCATACTCCCAAAACAACCACACTATTTTTTTGTACTCAACTTCATTATAACTCTAACTACTAGAAATGTCTTTTTCTCCGGAAAAAAGGCACTGTATTCGTATGTCTTGACGGATTTTCCGATTAAACCCATCGTAAAACCCCCCTGAATTTATATGAATTTTGCTTAGAATTACTAACCGAACAATTATCCATGTTTACTGACCGCAAAGTTCGTCACGGCTTACTGGAATAGGATTCTTCCTTACTCCTCGGTGAGTGGGGTCTAGGCATTTCTTGACAATTCAATGATGTATGAAAGCAGACTAGCAATTGATACGAGGCAAGTTGAACAAGAGTCGAAATAAAGAGAAGTGAGGTGATCCCGAGTTCAATCCCAGGTTGATCCAAATTTGTCCTATTCCGTCCTTTTTTTTCGATTTTCCTGTCTGCTATTCCATGAACTTCTTTTTGATTTGAATTCACTTTCAAACGTAAAACACTTTTTCACTATTATTTCTTATTTACACATTTTTATATTTATAATTCATTCCAAGCTAATAATTTAAAAATCTATCAATTCTATTATGTGTAGGTAATAAATATGCTCATTGCACTCATGCCGTTTCTAACGTTTTGTTCCTGTGCGAATCAAAATCTCCTTTGCCCGTATAGCCTATGCTCCCTCTCGAATAATTGTGGAGAATATTTCAATTCTGATATGAACCGCTACTCTTGTAGCACCCGTCTACTGATGAATCCATAAATATTTTTTTATTTTTCCTGGGTGAGTTTTCACTGGTAGTACTTCTATTTCCACCTTTGTTTTTGAAGATTCCTATTTTGGTATACGAAATATTGAAACTGTTTAAGACACTAGAGAAAGAGGGAAGTTTTCTCTGTGGATTAATTTCAATCAGCAAGTCAATAATAATTGTGTATTATGATTGGGAGTTATATTCCTCAACATTTCAATTGTCAAAATTTTCATAATGTTTTTTAACTATTTCAGCTAGATGCGGTATAACAACGAATGTTACGATAAGGAATTTAGTTTATCAAATATCAGATCATTATAATGGTTTATATGAAAAATAATTCAACTCTTCATACGTATGTCTGATAACAAATTTGAAGTACAATTGTGATGTAATTTTCATTGAAGTTTTTACAGGTCCTACACAAAATATATAAATCGTAACGCAAGGCTCATCCATGCATATCTTTGAAAATGAACACCAAAAACAAATATTTATATGAAGTCAATCAGGGATGAATGCAATCATGAATATTTTTAAAATATTTTCCATTTTTCTAAAATGAAATTTGGTTATGAAAATAATCCAGCCTTTCGCATATTTTCCTATGCTATAGTATTGTCGGCAAACGTCTGACAAAGTTTTTCTATGAGAATATACTTTCCAATACTTTTTGTAACTTCTTCATTTGGCTTCAAACGAAGTCTGAGTACTAGTCGGAGTGCTTTCTATAGATGGCTTTGTTGCTCACTTTCTTAGTGGGTACCGGGGTTATCTTAACTGACAACAAAACCGACTGAGAATCAATTGCATATTGTGGAAATAAATAGTTCTCGTGATGAAATTGATCTCACTGAAGAATTTAATTAAAAACTTTTCGATGAATTTTTCAAACCTAACATAATTTTTTTGGAATACCAAAAATGAAAACGAACTCGATTACGTTTTTACAGAATCCTGAGGTTGAATAGGAACGTTTGAAGTTGATGGTATGATCGTTTGCTCGACGAACCCCACTCATTATTGACTTTTAACTATTAGAAATTCACCCTGTCAATTTACATACCTATATTCCTCTTTATAGTTCTTGAACTTCTCCTCTAAAGTTCATTGAGGTTGTATTTCATACTCTGGAGACGATAGATTGAAAAATAAATATTAATTATTGATATATTATTGTCGTTCGAAGTTGGTCAATTTAAAAACTGCAGTAGGCAAGGACCTCTATAAAAATCAATTTACTGATGGATTTATTCACAGCTTCTTCATACATATTTGAAATCAATTGTCTATTCTTTGGAATGAACATTCTGCAAACCATCCGTAAAGATAAAGAACCTTTCAGAAATTTGGATTCATGTATCTAGCTTGCTTTTCTAGATAGACTGGCGTTTGTTTTTTGTATTGCTAATTTAGTTATGTGAACAATAACATTACTTCTAACACAATTACATACTGTCCTAATTTATAGTTTTTTATTTAGGGATTTTATTCAACTAACCTTTTCTGAGTTCCTTTTCTGCAAGTTGATTAAAGTCTCCCATCTTGATACCTTCACTTCTGAGATGGAACTAGACTAACACGTTTAAATCAAAAAATCTGTATTGCAAAATTTTGATTTTTTATCTTACTAATATCATTACATCGATATTGGAACAATGAGTTCTCAATAAAACACTTCAATTTTGATTTTATCCATATTCAAATGAAGATCTCATTTGGATATCAAATAGTTCTTATCAATAATTAGTACAGGTCACAACAACCTGCAGAAATTAGAAATCCGAAACAAAGTCATATTGGCATGGTTGTCTGGTTTCGAAGAACATCGGAGAAAAATCTCTAGTGGGTCCAGAAACCTCAGGTGGTGTCGCAGAATCAAATACAAAGAGGTCTTTATGCAAATAGATACGAACCAAAGCTCAAGGAAGGTGGAACAACTACTCATGAATGAGACAGGTAGAAGAATCTCACCTGGTGATATGTTACTAACCGACGCCATTTTGAAGACATGATGGGTCGAGTGACACCTGATTCGAAACGTCTTACAATTCTTTGTAGTCCACAAAATTTCAAACAAAAATATTGTTACAAAACAAAATATCGGTACATTATGGTAGAGCTCTGCCATATCAGGATCTTTTCGATGGCTATTAATGAGTTCTATTGAAATCATCAAACCTTTTTTGGTGTCATTACATGAAAGTTTTTTTCCTAAAAACTGCTGAAGAATGCCATCTTCGAATGAAATTTAAATGACAAGGCAGGTGATTGTTTCATCATCCAGAATAAAGAACAATGTTTATTTCACATGAATATCTGAGTAATTGAGAAAGAAAATCAAATCATATGATAGAAATGTTCACCATTGACTTCCTGGCACATGAAAAGACGATTCTGGAATCCGCTTCTTACATTTCCAAACTTTAGTGGTGTAAAATTCATGCCTACGTCTCTTATGTTCATTTCTCATTCCTGTGGCGGTTCTATACTCTTGGGATTTGAAATATTTCCACAAAAAATCTAAAGGGGTCAAATCTGGCAAGCAAGCTGGCCATGCAATAGGACCCCTCCTGCCGATCCTTCTATCCGGAAAATATTTATTTAAAAGGTTTGTTAATGGCCTGAAATAATGAGGAGGTGCTCCGTCTCATCGTATAATTGTACAGCTACATGAGCACTATAATTAAAGGATGTTATTATAACCGATTGCCCCGATTACCTGGGTCGATATTATTATTATTGATTTTCCTTTATTATGTGTTTCTTAATAATAAATCAATTACAGATACAAAAATTTTTGTAAAAGGATACCTTTTTTGCTGAGGTGCAGGAAATCTTTTATAGAGAAATATCGAGTCTTCAAGGTCGAATAATACTGTCAGGCATACTCACTGAAACCCTCCACCTCTGTGAAGGTCCGGTCAGGTTATTGCCTCCGGTGACACTTAAGCCTATTGGCCCATTATGTCCTACCTTGGTTGTTACGTCACAGTTCCCAATCCAATACTTTTGTGCCTTGTATGAATTTGTACAAGTTCCGTGTTGGGTGGAAACTATATAGTTCTGGGTCTCCAGATGGCTGCCCAAAAATTGCAGCGCATCCCCGTGTTAGGCTCGATGATCGCAAATTTCCTAAAAATGGGAATACGCCATCCTCGTCACTGACTAACCTTGATATTTATGTTTTCAATCCCAAAGCTCGAGTGGAGATGGGGTGGGTAGAATAACGGTGGATGAACTGAGTATTACGTAATATTTATTAACGTTGGCCAGACTGTTACGTGAGACAAGTGGGAAGTAGAATGAACCAGTTTATCAATAACTTCTTAATCTCAAATATTTGGTAACTACGATAAATAGAATTTATGACAAAGAAAGTATACCTCAAAGCACTATGTATGAATTCAACTGCTAAAGTGAATAAATACTGTTATAGAACATAGTCAGCAATATACGGTTACTGACGAATAATACCCTCCACCATACGTATGCTGAAAGGCTACATAGCAAGCATGCAAATAACGTAAGTATTTCACACTAAATATGATATACACTACAAATCTTGTACTTTTATACAGGTAATATCTTTTGTTTCAGAACAATCTACTTATACCACTATAAATTCTCATGCAAAGCTTATCTATCAGTATCACTGAATGCAAATAGGTATAGTGCGATAAGGTGCAATATTCAGTATCCGAAGCTAATAAACAGAATAATAGTAAATATAAGGCTTATCTGGTGTAGTCCTCGGTGGTTTTATGCAGGTGCTGGGCCAGGACCACTGAGAGTAGGGCTTCGTGGAGTCACTCGTGATAGGACTGGTTGGCTTCGACTTTCTGTGCAGAAGTTGGCCAGCAAGGAAGTACTCAATCAAGGGGGCCTTGTCCAAATGATTCGTACAGTGTCTTGAGATGGGTGGTGTCAGTGAGCAGTACAGGAACAGAAGGAATCCGATAATAATAATAGTAGTCGGAGAGGTAGGACTATAAGAAGAAGGCCTGTGGAGTATCGATTTCAGAGACATGTGAAGTAGGTAGGGCATGTTGTTTATAGATAGTTAATAAACTACTGAATATTTTTCAGGTTTTTAAAACATACCTGTGATGATGTGCGGCCTTCGAGTGATTTTGCTACGGTTAGCCGAAGAAGTAGAAATTCAGAATATCGAAGAAAACTGAATTCACAAGATATGAATAGCTGTAACACTAACAGACTTTAGTTTTTCTTTCAATTATTCTTGAAATCTTATCAGAAGAATCCGCAAAAGCGTGCGTTTCAATTCCATACACATGGAAAAAGAAATACCCTTTTCTCTGAATTTATCCGAGACCATTCTTGGGTTTTTTATGTTAGTTTTTTCTGTTACTTGGAAGGCGTAAGTTGGCAAAATTGGACCACAGATCACCGAATTCCAGAAAAGGTGTACAGTCTGAAGTTGGAATATTCTCCATGGAATATGAGAGCCCATAAATTGAAATGGAAACAGAAGAAGACATCTGTTCTATAAATCATGGAGTAGAAGAAGAAAATATGGAGTGTGAAAGTTCAAGAGGTTAGCTAATTGTTGATATCAAAATAAACAAAAATTAACAAAACCAAACATGAATCTATGACGATTGAGGGGTATGAAAGGGGCATATTTTCCCACTTAAAGCAGAACCTGTCGATCCACGAGCGATCCAGGGGCCCCTCTCCTGTAGCGGCCTAAAAGGTTGGTTATGAAAGTTGCTTGTTGAAGCATATTAGTGAAATATTTCTATTATTTTAGGGAACCGATGTTGAGATAGCTCGAATATCATGTACAAGATCACTCAATAAACATTCTGTTTCTTCAGTTGATGCTTTTAAAACAAATATTTATAACTTTAAGAGGCTGAAAGGTAAAGTAGAAATAAACCCGTAACACCCGATCACAGATCTAACGATTCTCATGTATCCCGTTCCAACGTTCGAATTTGGTCCGATCTGCAGTCTGGAGGCACCAAACCTTGCCACAGAGTGGAAAGGTGCTAGTCCCAGAAGTGTCTCCATCGCTGCAGTTGGTGTTGATTTGATGGCTCCTGTGATTCCAAAACGAGCAAGTGTTTGTACCTTGCTTCGTCTCGTTGTAACCCATCTTTGGGCCACCACATCAAAGAAGCATATGTACTTAAAGGAAGGCACGGCCAATGTGCTATACAACCAGTGCAACATATGTGGTTTTAGTCAATTTTTGTCAAAAGTGCTTTTTTGATTTTTTTCAATATACTGGTTCCACGTCAGCTTGGAGTCTTAGTATTACTCCCCCCTTCATCTGTATATCGTTCCCTCGAAGTCGTATGTTTTTTGTCTTCGGGTGAATGCTACTGTGGTTGCCTTGTTATGAGTGACGTTGAGCCCCTCCAAGTCCGTCCATTTCGTGAAAAGGTTAAGAGCCTCCTGCATGCGATCTCTAACCGTTGTGTAGAATTTTCTCTGTGCTAAGACCACGATATCGTCAGCATAGCCAAGGGCTCGATGTCCTGCTTCATTCAGTATTTCCAGCAGCGAGTCCGCGATCAGATTCCACAGAAGCAGTGATAGAACTCTACCTTGTGGGCATTCTCTGGTCTCCTACGGTCTCCACTAATACAGTTGGTTTCTCAGCATTGAGTCTGTCTAGGGCACACATGGTTCCTTGATTTCTCTATGTCTGAGAGCTCTAGTGATTGAGTTTATAGAGGTATTGTCGAAAGCTCCTTCTATGTATAGAAAGGCCACTAGCAGTACCTCTTCATTTTCCAGCGTGTTTTCTACCCTCGTTACTTGTTAGTGGAGTGCTGTCTCCGTTGAACAGCCAGTCCTGTAGGCATATTGTTTGCGGTACATTGGTCTTTTCACCAGCACACCGTCCCTAATATATCTATCCACTAGCTTCTCCAAAGTCTTGAGTACAAATTATATAAGACTTGTTGCTCTTAGGGACTTTGCCGAATCCTGTCCAGCTTTTATAGGTTTCGGTATAAAGGTAACCCTAAGTTGCTAGCATGGTTTTGGTATATACCCAAAGGCTAGACTGCCTTCGATTACATTACAGATTCTGATTTGCAGTTCTTCGAATCCCTTCTGCAGCATTGCAGGGTAGATCCCGTCTGGTCTCGCTGATTTGAAGGGTTCAAATGTGCCTATTACCCACTAAACTTTGTCAGCCCAGCCTGGAGCCTCCTTTCAAAGTCTACAGTAAATCCGTGTTTCCCATAGCTCGTATCTAATTCATCTGTGCTCCAGGGAAGTGAACTCTCAGTACTTCTTTTATTGATTTTTTCCTGTACAGGTGTGCTCCCCTTGTTAATTTTTCAGGGAGTATATTAGTTGTTGTTGAGTACTTCCTCATAGTATTCAGGGCTTTTCGAAAATGGACAAGGCGTCCTTGTATTCATCTCACCTTTCTTTTTTTTTTGGCTCCGTTGAATTCCTTCCTCGCTTGCTTCCTCAGTTCTGTAAGTTCTTTGTGCCACCAGAGCACTTTCCTGGTGGTGTTCCTTGTGATGAGTGGGCAGTGTTTGTCTAACGTAGAGATGGTTGCGTCATTGATGTCTTCCACAGCCAGCTCTAGGTCTCTGTTTGTTCTTATTGTACGATGCGTTCCTTGGAGTTTACGACTCAGGTCTGCTGCATACGCATCCCAGTTCGTTTTCCGTGGGTTCCGATATGTCTCTTTGTAACAAGGTTACTCACATAAGTTTGGTTACATGAGGTGGGTTTGTTTCCTACATTCAGCGTGTCCAGGTTGTTAGCCATTATGAATTGTAGTAGATTTTCACCTCTTTCGTTAGTGTCGCTGCTGCCATGTGGTGCGCATTAGCATCACAACCGATGATAAGTTGCAGTCCTTTGTTCATACAATGTCTCACTAGGTCTTCTACATCTTATGTGGGTGGTGGTTCAGGATGGTCCGATGAGAAGTAGACCGATACGAGTACTAGCTCCTTGGTCCCGTTTCTTACCTTCATCCTGATCATTACTGCTGTAAAATCTCTGGAACAGAAATTCGTTAGTGGCAGTATTTTCATATGTTTTTCATAGTTATGCAGGTCCAAGGGACCTCTGCTAATCTGCTGTAAATAAGCTCAACGCATTCTCCTCCCAGTCCTCTTGTCTTTCCATGTCTAACTCATGGTTCCTGTATAAAGGCAACGTCAAACCCTACCCCAGCCGCTGTAAGGACTGCCGAAGCTGCCTCACAATGCTGAAGGTTAATCTGAGTTATCTTTATCGCCGGGGCTGACATATTTGTTCATTTCCTCGGTCATTTTTATTCTCACGAAAATGGGGGAAGAAATATTCCGGCCCTGTGTTGCCCCCTGTACATGACTAAGGATATTTACTTCAGGATTTCGCCCGGTTTCCTGATAGCTCCGTTATCGACGGTGCATCCCCACCGCCATGCATACATCAGCACGGGTCGCTTGATACTTTGGACTGGGGGGTCTTTTAGTCGCCTTTTACGACAGGCAGACCGTACCGGGGACCAATTTTTTCCCAAATCCCCAGGGGAAAATGAGCTTATGAACTCCCATTTCAACAAAAGAAAATGAAAGAAAAAATCCAACCCGTTCAAAAGTTAACAGGGGTGGGATTACTTTATGATAGTTCTAACATCATTTACTGCCAATTTGTTTTGGATTAATGTTTTTGTTTGAATTTATGCTGTCATACAGTGCGGCTGTTAATAGTCACCTCTCTGTTATATTTTGAACAGTTTTTACGTACAGACATAAAAAAACCGTTTGGAGGGTTTCACCTTAAACTAGACCGCTAATCCCATACGACAAGTTCATCAATTCAGTTAAGGTCCTTGCCAATCAAAATTGCCGTTGCCATGAAACACCGTCTCAAATGATAGTTTTGAGCCTTCTGGGCATTGCGCAGACACGTTTACGTAAATTCAATTGGGATGAAATTTTCGAGTAGAGGGAATATGACTATCAGCAATCTATTTTAAGGTTATGTCGATAGGTTTCACCGATACTAGTTTTTGAAATAAAACACATTGTGATTGCTCGATAGATGGCGCAGGGGGCACATCAAACCAAAAATTTTTAATGGAATGGGGGTCATGTTTCACATCGTTGAAAAAAATTATTCTATTCTTTTTTCAATCATCTACATTTTTTTAAATTTCGTTCAATTTAAAACAGAAATTCTTCTGTTATTTCACGTCAAACCATTCAAAAGTTTTCGTCAGATCAGCCAGATCCGCACATATTCTGACATTTCAAATACATATTGTGAAAAAACGTAATAACGAAAATCTCTGATTCTAAGAGGTGAATGAGGGTTGCAATTTTTCAATTTCAATTCGCAATTCAATTTCAATTCCAATTCGCAATTCGCAATTTTTTCAATTTCGCAAAAAAACACATTTGAACATTTCAATTGAGTTGGAAACGAAAAACCCTGAAATGTTGGTCTCTTGCATATTTTTTAATAAAATCGTTGGTAAGTGGAAGGGGAATATGGAAATAAGAAATTGAAATGGTAATCTACCATGGTCATACATTGAATCCTGCCATTTGATAGGATTTCCCAATTTCATCGCTGTACTTTAATTTTAATTGGTATATAGCTATTCGTGTCAATAAAATCTATTATTATTATTATTAAATAATTAGTGTTTCCCCTTTTGACGTTCAAAATGTAACAGCACTTTGTTTGATTTGTAAGTGTGACATCCATTTTGTTTATGGCCTGGCTAATGGTAATTTGGTTGAAGCTCGAAAATTGTACGAAATAACATTTACTGATCGCCGTCTACCCAACTACTTAACTTTTGCAAATACTCATCGTACTCTTCGCTAGTACTATGAGTTCCAGACTCCGAATAACAATGCGGGCAGGCCGCGCGAAGTCTGTAACCTAGTGATGAAGGGACGGATTTTTTTCTTGATTCAGATGTTATCATGTAACTCTCTGGCGGGTTTTGCACGAAAATAGTTTATACCTATATGATGTTCGAAATGTTCAAGGATTGCTCCCTCAGGATTTCGCGCACCGCATGCAGTTCTCCAGGTGGGTCCTTGAAAAGTGCGAAAGAAATCCGATTCTTCTATACCGCATCCTTTTCACTGACGATGCTAAATTAATTCGCATGAGATTAGACAAACCATGAGCAGTTTAGCCTGAATAGTGGAAAATGAAATAAATTGGACCATTTTTTCTTCGGACAATTTTAAATGGCGATAAATACACGTCTTGCAAAACAACTCAGAAGGTTATTCAGACTCCGTGCCTTCAATCATTCATCAGTGTATATGGTTTGTGCACGATGGTGGTTCTTTTCGTTTAACTGTGCGTAATTATTTAAAATCATAGGACTTTAAACGAATTTGGTTTTCTTTTGTCCAGATTCCAATGTTACGCTTCATTGATCTGGCAGCTCATTTGTTAATGGAACATTGTAGGAAGTGGATGAGGAGTTAATTGAGTTGGTACTCTCCAAAACAGACTTTCCATATTATCAAAATTTGATAAGAGCTGGTTGAATTCAAAATTTGAAAGTTTGGGCGCCTAGGAAGTATATTCAGTCCCCACAAGCGAAATTTTATGAAAATCACTCTCTTACCGCAGAATGTGTATAATAATAATTTTTAGGTTTGTTGCCTGAGGAAACATAAATAAATTGACCTCAATCAAAATCTCCAAAAGTTCAATAAAAGAAATAATTCTCCTGGCCAAAATATGTCTGGCTTATCCAGTATACATACAAATCGCGCAATAATTGTGTGGACTCCTGAATTGATATGACAAATGAGGACTTCGAAGTTATACATGCTACCAGTACCCTTCTGGTATAAGATCTCCTCGGTAACTTCAACCGAGCAAGATCGAAGACACTGATTAACCTCAGCAAACTAGTCTAAAGACAATCACGGGATTTCTTACGGGGCACTGCAGACTCAAAGAACACCTAAGGAAACTAGGCTTAGAGGAGGACAGCACCAGATTCTCTGGGGAACATCCAGAAACACCACACCATATAATGATGGAGTGTTATGCTGTACATCACAAAATATTGAATATACTGGGATCACACCAGCTGACGGTGGGAGAAATACCACGAATAAACCTCTTAAAAATCCTTAATATCCTCAAAGAATTGGGGCTTGAGGGGCTGCTGTGAACGAGAACACATTGAAATAGCAGAAGAAGATGGGGCACAACAGATCTAATTAGGTCGCAGCGCATCAGTCACCATCCATTTTTACAATTACCATTACCATTACCCTTCTGGCATGCATCATGATTACATCTGACTCCTGTTTGGATACACTCCGTCAATACCGACAACTGGGGACGTTCACATAATTGGGTGCCGTTTTGAAATTCTGAAATCTGATTTATACATCGTAGTAACAGTTATTCGTAATAATTATATAATTTGGTCCATGAGATATAGTTTTCAAATTGTCACCCTGAACATGGCAAACTATAGATATACTGTCGTAGGGCCGCGTTATGCCTGTGGATATAGGCTAAGACCGCATAAGCTGGACAAGCTGACAGGAAATCATCATCCTCATGTTGATGAACACCCATACTTTTTTGAAAAATTGTTGAATTCTAGTGGTTTGTTGTCTAGTTTTAACTCATTGAGTGAAAATCAAAACGATTATGGAATTGATATTTACCTTTTTCTTTGAAAATTGTCTTGCCATGCTGTAATGCAACACTATTTGTGATATATTATTTTTTATTCAAATGAAGGGACTCATGAGCTATAGCCTGGGTATCAGAGAGAGAGAGAAATATACTTTATTGTCGACGAACACATATTCTTATTGACAAAGCTTGTGAAATAAAAAATTAAAATACTTATTTATTTTAAAAAGAAACAGTTTTCAATTTTCACTCGAGTTCACGAATATTGATAAAATTTCAAGCACATGTATGTAAAAAAAACAGACATTGTATAAAACAAAAAAAAAATAATAAATTTAAACACGTCAAATAATTAAAATATAATTCAATTGTAAATTTGCTCAATATGTAAAATAATGCAGTCGAAATTATGCTTTCAACAGTTATACAATATAAAATATAAATATACATTAAAATACATATGCCATGCAATTAATAGTCACAAAGTCTCACTGTAAAATTTGTCACAATTGTAATAGGCTTTCCTTATTAGGGCCTGTTTATTACCATTTCTTAATTTTTTATGAGTAGTCTCATTTCTTAGTTTTGCGGGTAAGTGATTATATATTTTTCTACTTTCATAGATTAAAGAATCTTTTGTCAAGGTCGACTTTGGAAGGGGAAGAGGTATTTTCCTATGTGTAATTTGTCGGGTAACATAGCTTGCTTGTTTCAGGGATTCAGTGGTGAGGTATTTTTTGTAAGTCAGGCAAACAGATTCTCAAATAAAAACACAAGGAAGAGTGAAAATGTTTTCCCTTATGAAAAGGGGTCCTCACGACCTGCGATTTACTATCTATGAGTATTCCTAGAAATTTGGTGTATTTTTTATTTTCTTATGTATGACCGTTAAAATTAAGATTATCAACATCGGAGCTAAAAGACAGTGAGTTCGTTTTGTTCATATTGAAGCACAAGTAATTTGAATCACACCAGCTTTTTACCATTTCCAGTTCTTCAATGATAGTATCTTTCATAATGTTTATATCCTTATATAATATAATACCCTAAGCTTATTCAGAAGGAATTCATGATTTACACAATCGAAAGCTTTAGAAAAGTCGCAGAAAACTGCATCTACCGCTTCTCCATTATTGAGATTGGTGTAAACATGTTCAAGGAAAGAAAAAATGGCTTCATGTACCATTTGAACTCTGAAATCCAAATTGCGTTTTAACTAAGATTTCATTGGTATACTTAAAAAATGTAATACTCTTTTTTGTAAAGAGTTTTTCAATTAACTTTGATATTGACGACAACAAAGAAATTGGTCTAAAATTACTCGTTTCTTCTGGATTGCCGCCTTTGAAAAGTGGGATAACAAGGGCTGTTTTTATGCAGGGAAAGGAATTCTCCGAGAGCAATAGATTCATTTATTATTTCGATTTGTACATGTAAAGCAGAGTTCGGAAGATTAATAAGAATTTTTGCTGATATTTCATCTATACCAGTGGAATTTTTGTTTCTTATTTCCTGTAGAGTATCTTTCAACTCAAATAAATCAGTATTTTCTATGTTAAAGTCGTTGGGGATGTTGACATGTTTAAAATATTCCATAGGATCTGATGGTGGAAGTTAGTGTTTCAGCTATGGTACAGTAAAAGTCATTAAGGGTATCTGAACTCACATTGATATGCTTCGGTAATGAATTTGATTTGCCTCTCAATGTGTTCACTATAGCCCAGTTTTATTTCACTTTATTTTCTGCCTTCTCAAATTTATCTTTGTAATATAGTTCTTTGGCATATTTGATGACACGTCTATAAATTCGGCGATAATTATTGAAATAAGTAATGAAAACTCATTAGTATATTGTTTTCTCATGGTATGCAATGATCTCAAGATAATTGCAAATATTCGTATTCCTTGGGTTAACCATTGTTTGTCATTTTAATTTTTCGTTTAGGAAAACAATCTTCAAATACCTCCGTTAAAAACTTTTGAAAGCATCACATAGAATCTGTTGAAAGAAACACATCTTCCCACGGAACTTGATTGTATTTTTGTGTAAAGTTTTTTTTTATATATTCTGCCCAGCTTAAAGTTTTTCTTAGACTTATTACACTCAATTGAAAATTTTAAAATAATAGCTTCATGGTCCGACAGCCCTGCCGAGATAATATTGCAACTCAAATTATCTTTATCTATGTTTCTGCAGACATAATCAATTGTAGTAGATGAGTATCGTGATATCCGTGTTGGACCTTGAATCAACATTTTTAAATTATGGGATAAAAGCAAAGTTTCAAGTGATTGGGTAGATGTGGAATCCTTCTCATTATAATTAATGTAAAAATCACCAGTTATCATGAGTTGAGCATTCATGGGTAAGCTTGACAAATGATTCTCTAACCTAGTTAAGAAAGTAATGCTATTACATATTGGTGGTCTATAAATACAAATGAAATATATACTATTTTTTTCCTCATGTATTACAGAGAATTCTTATTCTCTTTACGAGAGATTCATATTTGGTAATATTGTTCAATACCAGTTCTTTGTAAATGTTTTTGTTTACTAAAATCATTGTGCCACCATGCACTAATTGGGCCCTACAATATTTTGAAGCTATCACGTAATTGGGACATTCAAAAGGTTATTAGTTCATTTTTAAGGAAGTTCAATTTTGAATTAGAGCACAAGAATCAAATAGATGCATAATACTCTCGATAGCAAATATCGAATTTTAGACACCATTCAGGTCAAAAACTAGTCACAGGATCGATCTGTGAATTAGACTACATGATGAGGATGCCAGGATCTACAACATATCAAAACTTTAGCGAAATTAGCTGAAACCCATTTTACATAGTAAATGGCGGTGTCCTTTTCCTATCAAACGCATACACCTCTATTAATGAGTTTATAGCAGAGTGCTTTCGACCTAACAGGTCATCCTCAGTTCTTGCTTGTTGGGTTAGCATAAGAAGAATCTATAAAATATTGACAATCTTAGTGGAAAACAAATTTAAATATAATAGTGTCCAGCATACATTTCTAATATGGAATTATTTTTCAGTACTTATTGGTTCCTCAAAAATTCCATTCCTGATAAAAACCTCTGCTTTGTCCTAAACCTAAATTGTACACGCCAAAATTGATTGTTTATCGACCCTGTACGCGAGAGTATGAAAAACATAATTTGTTTTCAAAACGTTATAATCCGATAATATTGTTCTGAATCGAATTTTACTCACTTCATGAAGAATACTACGCCAAATAGATGGCATGTTGATATATACAGAGTTAGTTAAATGTATGGACCCGCTCATTTCTCTCAGTTGATATGAGGGTAATCGAAAATAAGTTCGAATGAAAGTTGAAGGGTATTCTGCTCTGCACCTTTCTCTGCAATTCAAATATCTTTCAGATGTGCCATTGGTGGAAATGTGAAGTTATCGGCTTTTTTTAAAAAATAGAAGTATTTGTCATATTTACTATCGCTAGAAAGCTTGTATTTTCTCTATTTAGTGGTTCTTAAATCTTTTCAATAATTGTCTCGATGGGTACAGTATGTTTTGTATTTTTGTGTTCACCTCTGTAATTCACTCACCTATTGCTTAATTTGTTCAAAGTTTTTCTTAAGTAACCAGTTGGTCTTGCAAGCGATATGGCAATTAAATTCGGACAGTGGCGTAAGCAAGTTTTTATAGAAAAATATTTTTATTTGCAACATTGATAGTTGTTTCATTAAAGAATTCACTAACGATGTTTGGGATAATTTAAGGTTTTAAAAACTGAAAATAATCTATTGATGATTGAAAAACTATTTTATTTCGTGAGTGAATTTTCTAAATGAAACAACTGTTTTTAAAAACTTGAGTACGCCACTGTCTGAATCAAATTGTCATATCGCTTGAAAGAACAACTGGTTACATTTCACAGTTGAGAAGAAATTTGAACAAATTAATTTATAGTTGAGTGAATTACAGAGGTGGACACAAATAAATAAAAAGCTGTACCCATCAAGACAATTGTTAAAGTAATAGTATCACTGAACAGAGAAAAAACAGTATTTCCAGCGATACTAAATATGACATATGTTTCCTTAAAAAAAGCCCACTTCTCCACCAGTGGCACATCCAAAAAATATTTGAATTCCTAGAAAGGTGCAGAGCAAAATACCTTTCAATTTTTATTCGTAGTTTTTTCGATTACCCCATATTAACTGAGAAAATTGGAAGGACCCATATATTTGACTTACTTTGTATAAATATATCAATCCCTCTTTTCTTCCTTCGGGCTCAAACCGACTATCGCTATGCTGGAGTTTCGAACGGCCTGTGCATTAGACCGCTAAGCCACCGGCCACCCTGGGTCTGAAAATCATGTGTCCTAATGAGAGGAAATGATCCAAGGTCAATGGCCTTCTGCGTTCATCCTGCTGAGATTTCTGCAATCTTATTGCATGAAGTTATAATTTTTAGATTCGAATGCAGGGTTTACATCATTCCACCAGCGACCCATTTCTTCTTCATTAATTTCATCATGTGATGTTTTTAAATTTTCTTATTATTATTTTTCCGTGAGGAATTCTCCAGTCAGGTCATGTGCCCTGTGAAGACAAAGTTACCTTCTATACACACCCGAGGTGGTGCTGTAGGTTTTCCGGGTTTCCCTACAGCTGAAAAGTGAATACGCCAGCAAAAATCAGTAAGTCGCCCTGGAGTGCCACGGCAAATAATCATAATAACCGTCCACTACCCGCACAGGTTATGCCTTTGGGTACACTCAACGAGTGTTTATGAGGAAGTATTTTATTTTCCATAAGGAATGTACCAGTCAGGCCCTGTCCCCGGTGCTCTAATACTACCACAGGGCGCGCTGGTGTATCATTAACCCCAGCAAACACTCCCCACGTCCGTGGGGTGAGTGGTTACGGGGTCCGAGAATTATGTGCCCTGAGTAAACAGAGTGAACCAAGATTTTTTTTTTGCCTGAGGGTGGGGATGAGTAGTTCCGATAGATTCGGCACTTCTCATTCTCCACAACGGACTCAATATCACCCGGAGCATAAGGCAACACCGGTGTCTCGTCTACACCGTACGAATGTCGTAGATGGTAGTACAACACTCGTAGGGCCGCGTTATGCCATTGGATATAAGCTAAGACCGCACAAGCTGGACAAGCTGACAGCAAATGCATTATGGTCTCAGCTGCCCCACGACACGCTCTGCATCTAGTGTCAGGGACCTCTATACCCATCACGTGACTACGGTAGACGAGGGTGTTGAAGACACCATCCTGGCAGGCCATTAGGAATCCCTCGGTTTCCGACTTCAGCCCACTTGACCTGAGAAAAGAGAAGGTCAGGTTTCTGGATAAGCCAAGGTCTGCAATGTTCTTGAAGAAGACCCCATGCATTGGATTATCCTTATGTAGCTGTAGGAGCCTGTCACACTCCGCAGCTTTCACGTGGGCTTTTTGCTGAACGGGTTCCAACTCGGTGACAGAGTTTCGGATCGTCCATTCAGTGTCGAATATGATACCGAGTTCATCGGCTGCACGGGTTGCTGCCTTGAAAAGAAATGCTCCTATCTCTACTTTTTCATGATCGCATACCAAGCAGAGAAGGGGTTCTGAACTCCTGATGACTTTACAGGCTCCATCCAGTACCATCCTGTTATGTAGACACTCCAAACTCAATAGTTCACGGCCTCCCCTTTGTCTGGGTAATTATAACCGTGGAACAGACGATTTAGGATGCAAGCTTCTTTGAAGATGCATCATTTTGCGACATCAGAAGGAATGAGCATTCCCTCCAGGGTGCGCCTCGGCTACCGGTCCGGTTTTGCACCAGTTGCTCAGGAAGGTGGCATCGCAACTCACCGAGGCTTTGGATGGTGGTTGGCCCTCCCTGCTTTATTATTATCATTATTATATTCGTCCGGATAAGATTTCTGCCATCCTATTGCAAGCTGATGTGATTTTCAGAATCGAAAGTAGCGTGTCTATCATTCAACTTCAAAGTCCCCAGTTTTCAGACCATTTTACGAGTCCACATAATTATTGCTGGACCATTCTGTGTGAAAGAGATTGTAACAAAATATTCAAAATTCGTTATACCTATTTGATGTGTGAGTTCAATCCTCTATCTTCATAAAAAGTGTGGACATGTGTTGACCTATTTCCTGTGGACTTAGTTCATAGAATTGCCATTGGCGGCAGCACTTTCCAGGATAATAATAAAAATAATAATAAAAAATAAAATAATAATATGGCCAGAACAGTAAGCAGGTTCAAAGAAATTTTAGTAACGTACAACATCGTGTGGAAAATTTCGTAACATTTATTCGGTTTATCCTTGATATCACCTTTTTAAAGACATATAAGTTCAGTTCTTGTTCATGCAGTTACATTTTCTTCATATTTGAATCGTCTTTGTAATGGTTGCATATATTATCACATAGCAACTTATTTTGAAAGAATAACTATTCATCCGTGAGTCCATAATAAAGCCTTGTTCAGGAACATAAACATCGCTAAATTTACTGAGTTTGTTGGATAATTATTGAGTTATTATTAACATTGCGTTTAAATTTACTGACAGAACTGTGTAACTGTGAACTGTCGACACTAGTCGGACCTGGTAAGTATCTCTTTAACTGTGGGGACACACACCTGTCTGTTTTCTTCTAAGAAGTACTCTCCGGTACTAAAGTATGAGTTTCCTAAGTGTTTCTGTAGTGATTTATGCCCAATCTCCTATACATGGATCACGGACATCTGAGTAATTAATGAATTAGCTTCTCATATGCCAGTTGGCCCTATCTAATCCAGGTTTTCAACTGCAGTTTGTATGTCGAAGAGGCTTACTTGGGAAAAGCCCTTGAAGAGTTGATTGCTCAGTTTGAGTATAATAATAATAGGGCAAATTAGCAGTAAATTTTTTTTCTTGGGGTATTTGAAGAGCCTAGTTCATTATGTAGGACCTTGTCTACCATTGAAGTTGTAGAACGCGTACGTATGTGAAGGAGAATGTGAAGAGGAATGGAGGCTGTATTGAAGCACTTACTCTAACAAACTTATGGTTCTAACACTGGATTAAACTTTCAGTTTTTACCGTTGAATATACCATTTTTAACAATTTGGTGTAAAAATGCATCATTAAATAATGCACATTTAATAAAATTCCGTTGAAAATGATGACAAAGCATTTTTGATGACATGGAAAAGATTTCTAAGGATAAAACTGTAGACGTCAATATTTTCGATTACATTCTGAGACAAAAAGTTATTATCGTTGATGAACTCGGTGATAAAATTGAGATTTCAAATGATTAAATCACAATTCACCACAAACACATGGAAAATTAAGGTTCATCTATCACTGTTATTAAAGAAGAATTGAATTTTCCACTAACAATAAAATATCCGCCCTGAACGGTTACATCGAGCACAGTGTTGTCAGTTCGTCCAGGACCTGAAGTTATATCCTGAAAATGGTCGTCAGTCACAATTTTGCCAGATGCCTCATTCAAAATGTGATATAAACTTGGTGTATGAAAACAACTCAATAGCTAACAATACCGAAGAATTGAAATAATGTTGTTGTAGGCAATAATGGCTCAATGAAAGATGACGGAACAGAATTTCAGAGCTGACCACAAGTTAACAACGGCAGAACTAACTGGCATTGTGAGAATACTTTTTCCAGAAGTCTCATCATCGAAAAATCCAGACATGTACCCATAGTACTTCATAGTCATTGATATCTGACAACAGATATGAAAAAGCAATATAATTACCAAAATAAAAAATTCACTGAATGAAACAAATGCCAGCAGAGTTGATTAAAGAATTACTCAAGGAATCATATAGTCCAAAGTTCAAAAATGTGGACCTAACTTCTCGTATCTATCCCGAACTAAAGAATGTCTATGAGGAAAGAAAGATGGATCATGAAAATCTTACAGCAGTTACAAAAATTGTTTTTCTCAAAACAGGATTTTCCATTTTACTTACAGAAAAATAACACGAAATGAAATAATTACTGATCATTCACTAAGGGGAATATATTCACTATCAATTATTAACGAATACCTTTGAGCATAATGAAAAAAAATTGGAGAAATAATTTTGCTTCACTTGTAGAATTCAGTAGTACTTCGTATACAGAAGAATAACTTTTACTCTTAATAAAAACCAAGCCTAAAAAATACCAAATTTCTCAGTGAGAAATGTAAAACGTGTTTAGTTACGTCGTCATTTTGCAATGGAATGTTTTCCGAAATTCTTTAAATGAGTGAACTAACATCAATCCACAAAAACGGTAAAGAAAATTGCCAAAGTTACGATACCATCAATATTTTCGAAATAAATTGAATATGTCTTTTTGAATCGTCTCAATATATACCTGGAAAATTGAATAACAGGAGTGTTTCGTCCGTTTTCGATTGAATTTACTACAATAAAATAAATGTACCTAATTCTGGAGATATAATGAAGGTATTTGATTCTGGAGATCACCCAGTTGGAATTTTCTGTGACCTCAGCAGCGAATTTGAATGAGTAGATCATGACATATTCCTATTGAAACTACATGATAATGGAACACAATTAAATGTGTTCACCAAATATCTTCAAAATTGGGTGTGGTGGGTAGTGCTGTAGGTTTTCCGGGTTTTATTGCAGCTGAAAAGTGAATACATCACCAAAAACATCAGTAATTCGCCCGGAGCGCCACGGCAAATTATAATAATAGCCGTCCTCTACCCGCACAGACTATGCCTTTGGGTACACTCTATGAGTGTTTATAAGGAAGTATTACAATTTTTTTTTAATCCGTTAAGACTATCCCAGTCAGGTACCGGTCGTCCCACTTTGATGGTCGAGGAGGACAACATCGGGCTTATTGGCTTGTATTTGCCTGAGGGTGGGGAATGAGTAGTTTCAATAGATTCGGCACTTCTCATTCTCCACAACGGACTCAATATGCCCCGGAGCATAAGGCAACACCGGTGTCTCGTCTACACCGTACGAATGTCGAACATGGTAGTACAACACTCGTAGGGCCGCGTTATGCCTGTGGATTTAGCCTGAGACTGCGTAAGCTGGACAAGCTGACAGCAAATGCATTATGGTCTCAGCTGTCCCATAACACGCTATGCAACCAACACTCGGGATCACTTTCTCTCAGATTTTAACAACTTTTTATCGAGATATAATTCATTCTCAAGATACAATATGTTGAAAAACCGATATTTTTAAATAATTGAACAACTCGTATTTTGAGAACGAATAATTTTTCGATGCATCTTGATGAAAAAGTTATTTATTTCAGCGAGATCTATCGAACTCAGTTTTTTTCAAGTTCTGAGAAACTCTATCTGGCGCCTAAGTCCCCATAACCTGCATCGATGAAGTCACAAATTTCTCAAAAACGGTTGCCCCCATCGTTGTTGAGCACATAGTCCTTTTTTGCTCAGTGACGCTGTAGAAATAAAATTTGAATATAAAGATTCCCAGAAGTTTACTGTCAAAAAAGTTAGGTCAAATCAAAATAAATGATTATAGCGTACGCAGTACTTTCAAAGTTCCATAACAAAATTGATACCAAATTTTGATATACCTATCACCTCAAAAAAGCCCTGTTCACCAAAATTTTTTCAAGAAATTTATTTTTCGCAAAAGTTACTCAAAATAATTAAAAACAAAATTTCTACTTCATCACCTGTATTGAAATTATTCAAAGATTTGCCGTTTGAAGTTTGTACTGTAAATTAAAAATAAAAGAGCAGAAGTTTCTCACTCAAGAGATACAGATTGCGAATATATTTTTCGAACTGAACTGAAATGGAGGCTTTGTTAGAAGTACTTTATCTTCTACCAGAAAAGAAAGGAAATCAAGTGAAAGTTGAAGAAGTGTGGGTAACAGACGGGACTGAAATGATGAGAATGAGCGCAGCATTGAGCTCCAAAAGATCACTCTACCTTCTTTGTGCTAATAGTTCAGTCGACAGGTTGAAAAAAGTGGGGTTAGGTGGAAAAAGTTCGGAAGTTAATGAAACTTCAGGAGGTTCTTCAGGGATGGTTAATCAACATTTTCTCAAGTTTTGGACCCTGAAAAGTAGAGGGGGAAAAGTGCCAAATTTTCGACCTCTCTCCGGTTTTTCCTCGATTATTTTTTTCTCTTACGTTCTACGGAAGAAACATATCGATACTTTTTATATTTTTTTGACTGGAGAAACATGTTTGTATGTGAATTCGCTACCGAGATATGACACGTCAAAAAAAGGTCATGTTTCAAAATTTGCTAAGAAATGACAAAAAATGCAAAATTAGAGCTTATTTCATCTGTTATACCCAAATTATGATGAAATGTTGTAGTAATTATGGTTCTTAGTTGAAGTCACCAACTTCGGACACCCACTCCTCCTTCCCCCACCCAACCCCAATTTTCAAAAGCTAACTTTCTGATGAAAGCCAACCATACCTATTCACATCATTTTGGTATTGATATCAGTTACTTTTCGGATCGATATCCCCCCGTGCCCCTACAAAATTATCTCAGGGCAGGAAGAAAAAAAGACGTAGTCATTTCGCGAAAAAAATTTATGTAATTAACAATATTAAGTTATTCTCAAGGCATATATTATATCGAGGAATAAAGATATTATAGCTAATCATAGTGGGTAGGACTCATTTGTACTCATTGCATTTCCTGTCGAGATTTCTTAGCCGCTGGTTCTGCTCGTAACAGCTCGTCGTCCTCCTGAGCGATAAGGCTGTCAATGATGTCGCTGTCGTCGTTTTCGTCCAATATTTCTGGTGAGTCTTCCTCGATAAAATCAGTTGCGGGGGCGTTTTCGCAGGAGTAGCCTGCATTGTCAAATATGAACTGACTGAATGGATTTGCAGACTCCGCAATTTGGGTACTTTCAGCTTGCAGCACGTAAGACCCTTCTAGCCTGTTGGCTTCTTCGTAAGACGATGAAAAGACCATGGAAGATAGAAAATTCAGGAGATGTTCAGAGCCATACTTCTTTTAAACAAACACTGAAACAGCAGTCATGATGGAGCACTGCTATCATGATTGCATGAGCCAGAGCGAGGCATTTATTTTTCCAAAAGTCCAAGGTTCGTCGTTTGTTGGTCAAAATCAAGACATGGAGTAGAAGAAGCAGTGTCTCCGGAACCGCAGTGTGCGCATTATCCAAGAAGTTATCAATCAGAGGATACTCAACTGTGTTGAATACTCTGGAGCGGATGTCTTCCAAAACTATTTTTCCAGCTGCCTCCACAATTCGACGTCTTTCTTCCTGTGCGTCTACTTTCCTTTCGGTGGAGTACCAGTTATCGTACAGAATTTTGTGTCCAAACCTCTTCAGACTGACAAAAGGCCCTCTCCTTGATTCTGAAATAATGATTTGGTCCCCATATTTCATCTGAAGACGATTTTTGACAGTTTTGCTGTGTGGTCGACGGTCTTCCTTAATCAGCTCAATCAGCTGCTGAATGGAAAACTGGCATTCATCACTATTCTCGTCGATGTATGAAAATATCACCTGCATGGTTTCGTCAACACTCGACGATGGGCGGAATCCTCTTTTATGCGATGACTTAGGTGGATGGTAAAAGGTCGCGAAGCACTTTTGATGATACTCAGCATTGACGGCGACTAAATCATTGTCCAAATTCTGTTACTGGATAATGCGCTCTTCTATTTTCTTCCCCCAGTCGTCTCCACGCATCCTCGCCTTTTCGATGATTCTATTAGAAATTTCGGGTAGAGTCACTTTGACTATAGCATTGCAGCTTTCCAAGGGCAACTTTGCCTGTTTAGCTCTGCAATTATCAGTGATAGCTTCCTCACAAAGAAAACACGCATTGGTGAAGTCGAATTTCGCAACTTGTGACCGTCGGGTAGGTGCAGGAGAAGGAGCTTTGGGTGTGTCACATCCACGACGTGTAAATGCACCAATTAATTTCTCATTGTTGTACCTTGTTTGGCAAGCACTGTGCACTCTTACTTCATTCAACTCACGCAGAAACTGTTCATCTGCCGAAAGTTTCCTTTTTACACTGGACTCCAACAGTCTGGCAACTCCTCTGGCTTTCACTACAGTTAGTTCACCTGCTTCAACTCCTCCTTTACAAATAAAACACAAGTCTGATCCACGAGATGTAGACGCCATCTCATAAAATTACCCAAAAACCAAAACTGTCACCAACACTCGATGCTCCTTTCACTAACAAAGTTATTCACTTCAAAAGCTGAAGGTTTCTAATGTTACTTATCTAATTTAATCTTATATATACTCTGAGTGGTTAAACACTCTCTGTCCCATTTTTACCAATCCCTAATTTTAAATTTCTTATTACCTAATTTGACTATTCTACCTGAGGTACTTATACACTTCTATAATTACTATTTTTCGATTTCTTCTTGGAATTAATGAATAATAGAGTCATGTTGAAAGAATAAAATGAAAAGTGATGTAATATGACCTCAAAAATCGGAAACAAATAGGTTTAGGTAGCGCAGGTAGAATAGACAAATTTCAACCTTCTGTGTTGAATATTGGCTCATCGTTTACATTCCACAGTTCCACAGGAGCAGTGTTCTAACATCTATTGTTTTCCAGCTTTTTACTGCTGTAGCTGATCACACACTCCCATCGGCCCGACACTCCCTTGTCCTTGGGAGGAACGACTTGACACCTGGTGGGCAAGCAGGGGTGGGGGATATCCAAAGTTAGTGATTATGAATAGGAATTATAATAGCAACTACATTTCATCATAATTCTTGTATAACAGAAGAAATAGGGTGGAATTCTGCATCATGTACCTATTCTTCGAAGCGCCATATCTCGGAATCAAATTAACAAACAGACATGTTTGAAGCAAAAAATTCGTAGGGAATTTGACGATCTACAAAAAAGTGGAATGTTTTTGCTATAGAACATAAGGCAAAAAAGTTATTGAGGAAAAACCACACCAAGGTCGAAAAATTTGTAGTCTTCCCCCTCATACTTTTTTAGCACAGGGTCCTCGAGGTCCAAAACTTGAGAAAATGTTAAACAACCATCCCTGAACAACACCTTGAAGTTTCATTAACTTCCGACCTTTGTCTATCTGAAACTACCTGTCGACTGAACTATAAACGATTCGATGATATCAGAACAAGACCAGACCGCAAAAAATCTGACAAATTAGCTGCTATGATAATTTGTATAAATTATAGTTCAGGAGAATTCGTGACCTTTCTATGAGTCAAACTCATAGAGTAATTACTGTTTTTGTTTTTCAATGTATTTATTGATTCATTCCTTTATTTATTTATTTTGGAATTATGTATAAGTATATTTATTGTCAATAGTGTTTTCTCCGATTTATCATGTTCTGATGTACTTTCCTTTTCGGAAAATCAATTTTCAATTACGTTTTCTATTCTTTCTGAGTTTACATGGTTAGATTTGCGATGTTGAATCTATACAGGTTGTTCGGTAAACCATGGATCATATTGTGGCTGGTGATGAACAAGTTCATAACCACCGTAAAAACCTCACGGTTTTCGAGACATTGGAACTTTTATAAAAAAAATCCTGTCTCAGATCATTCTTTTATGTTCCATGCAAATAAGGAGCGTTTCATGTTAATTCTCATTTTTGATTAATATTACTGTATAGTACCTGTAGTAATCGCAGAAGGCAGATTTTCGATACTACCTGTCCTTTGGGGTCTAAAATAAATTATTCCCCGATTTGGATCCTTCAAGATTTCTATTATGATACTTTGAACTTATTTTGTGACAAATTAATCTCCTTCGAAAACCTGGACATTGACCTCAAAAACTTGCTCGTTTTGTCCAGAGTCTGAAAATGTATAGAAGTGGATCACAAGGATTGCAATTTCGTTCGAAATGGGTATATCGTGAAAGATATCCCAATAGGAATATACATCCTGATTATCGTGTATTCACACGAGTACATAACTCTTATTCGGAAGGCAAGATTCCTGGTGCTCAAGGTGCTCAGGCAGACCACGTCGAGATAACCTTGAAAATGAGGTCCTTGAAGGAATTAAGAATGATTCGTCCACTAGCGTACGTAGTATCGAGAGAAGAACAGACATAAAAAATCAACTGTTCATGATATCTTGAAAAGACATCAACTGCATCCCTTCCATGTACAGCGTGTGCACTCTTTGTTGCCAACAGATTACCCAAACGACTAACTTTTTGTCGCCGTATGTTGAGAAAACACCGAGAGGGCACAGATTTCTTCAATAAATAATTATGGACAGACGATCATGCCACCGTTGAGGTGTTTTCAATACCCAAAACTTCCACAGTTGGTACTTCGAAAATCCCCATATAATAAGACCAGACAGGTATACTGAATGGCCACATAATTGGTCCTTTCGAGTTTCCACTGACACTGAACTCCAAAAATCATTTAGCATTTTCACAAATCGAATTAACCCATCTACTGGATGATGTGCCGCTGGAAGTCAGACAGCAATGTCAGTTAGACAGTCTTTGCTCATCGATAACTAACAAACAACTAAAGGGTCGTGTATTCGCATATACATCATATTACATTAGGACAGGAATTTTCTTGTCCTTTGAGAAGCAAGTATGCATCATCAGGCTCCCAGAATAGAAATATGCAATGGAGCCATGAGATACACTCTTGCTTCTCAGATGAAATCAATAAAAATAGCTAAAAAAATTTAAAATTTTGTATATTAAGCGGACCAAAACCACGTTATTTCACAAATATTTTGAACTTGTTCAATATTTTGGCAAATCAAATATTAAAATTGTTATTTCTGTCAACGGGCCACATCCTTTCGAGCAACACTCAGAAATCTTAGCCTTTACCTTCTAACGTGTGATGCTATGCACGAGACCGGTGACCGTTCTAGGATTTGAAACCATGCACCTGCGGATGATCGGTTTAAAAAGCGAACACTTTACCTGCGCACCACCTTGGCGCCAGAAATGAGTATTTATCTGATGGATATAAATTTGGCGAGTTATTTTTTCCAAAAGTTATTGTTGATGTGGTTCTTTAATTATTTTTATTTTGTGGAAAATACATGCTTAATGTAAGTATCGTTTTGACATATTTAGGCAGTTTAAACCTTGCAATCTGACGTGATATTCTTTGGCGTCAATCTCCAAATTTTTTTAGTTTTCAGTGTCCTTCAACGAGTTGGCGTTATATTGGAAAAACTTTCATCCGAGCAATATCGTCTTCTTTCTTGAAGAGACAGTAAAAACGCCATCTTGAGAGGTTCAATTCACTTCGCTTCTGGTCACCATTTGAAAAACCGGAACATATCCTGCGTTATACTAGACTGAAATAGCAAAGTAATCCCATTATCACCAAAAAGGTTTTTCACATCAGCAATACTCATGAGTTGACATTCTAGTTCATCTACATTATCGTTGATCTGCGTCATCTCTCATTCGAGAAAGTCAGAGAGGCGGCGTAGTAAATATTCGCGGTTTTTAATAGACAACGGAATTGAGATGCGTATGTTGACAGAATTTGAATAACACTTTTCTCAGAACTGTTTGCTGACACAATTGCATGTACGTAAATAATCTATTCTCCTTGTATTGAGTTTTTGTATCTGAAATCACTTGTTGATCTGATCATCAACAGAATCATTTTATTCAAATGCCCACTTCAGCCAATTCCTGATATGAATGTTTATCGAAAAGAACCACGTACACTTGTCACGCAAATGTTTTTATATTCTGTTGAATTCATGTTAGCATAGGTATCTATATTTTTTTGTCCTCTCATCTCCAGTTCACCCATTCAGACTAGCTGTCATGGCAAATACCTGTCAGAAAACAGGCAATAACTCTTCTGGTTTCTGGGCAGGTTTAGAACCCTAACAATTCACGATGAGTATTTGAGGTAAAAATGCAAATATACATGGTGACAATTTGAAAACTTTACACCCTTAGTATCTTCCTTCCAGTGAATATTATCAGGAATCGAAAAAACAGGTCAATTCCATTTTCAAGGAATATTTGTATCCTTCGTGGTTCAACCCCCTCGGAGGGGTAGATGTAACCCTTGAAATCTTAAATGGAAAGTAGGTTCAAAAGGAATGTCATTTCGATTGGCGTTCAATTGTTTTTCCAATGATACCTTGACTTTTTATTTATTGATGAGCAGTTTCCAAAAAATAACGTTCTAAACTTACACATGATATTAGAATTTGCCTATTCTGAAATTGTATTGACTTCTTTCAATAAAAATAATTAGAAGGTGGCACCCTTCCATCCCTTGAATGGCAGGAATTAATTTATTACGCGTGTGATGTTTTATTTTACAAAATAAAATTCAATTCAAAATGCCGTCCACTTTGCTCTAAACATTAATAAAGCTTGTTTTCGAAATCCCCTCTAACATTTCGGAAAACTTCACTAGGAAGTGACTGTATGCTGCTGTAATTTTTCAATATCAGAAGGATGCGTGTTTTATAAACAACGGATTTGAGATGCCTCTGAAGAAAGAAATCTGAGGGAGTTGAATCCGCTGATTTCGGAAGCCATTCAACTGATCCCCTTCTGCCAATACATCTATCCGGAAATCTCTCGTTCAACCATCGTTGGATGGAAAGGTAGTAATGAGGTGGAGCACCGTCCTGCTGGAAATGTAAAAGATCCTCCTGAAAAAATGTTCATTACCTTCTGCATCAATTTGAGATTCTAGCTCGTGAGTTATAAAAGTATCGATAGTCTCTTCAAGCATTTCAAGGTACAGATTGTCAGTCAAGTTTTCTTCCAGATATAATGGACCAATAATGGCATTTTCAAGAATACCAGCCCAAGAAAATTAATTTCTTGTGGATGTTGTGTATGTCCCGAAAAATATGTTGGTTTTTGTCACCCAATAGCAACAATTTTGTTTATTAACATTGCAATTCAGAAAAAATGCACACTCATAGTTGAAATAGATAATTAACAGAAGATTAGGGATGGTATTGACTCGATTAGACATGGATTCACAAAACTCTATTCTTCTATTATAATTATACTCTTGCAGCTCTTAAAGATTCTGCATTTTTTGTGGATGAAATTTATGCATTTTCAATGCTTTTTTACAATATTCTTTGGTTAAAGTCTAATTATATCGAAAATATTCGTCATGTCTCGTTTGAGGTTAGTACAAAAGATTACCTAAGTTTGTTAGTAATTAACGGATAATGAAACAGGGTTATCAATAGAGCCTGTGAAACCTTCCCTTCGCGATACCTGGATGGACCAACATCTTGCCGCGGCTCATTCACAGTTGCAAAACACATGGGCGATTTGTAGAAAAGTAAGAAAGAAGTAAACCTGTCGTAAGTAATGGAGAGAATAAAGTAACAGTCTTAGCATACTCCAGAGTGCATCCAGAAAATTCATTGGTAAATGCAAAAAACGATGTGGAAATACCTGTGACGAGCATTCAGAGGATTCTTAAAAAAAACATAATTACCATTCTTAATCATTCTCATTAGATCAGAATTAAAGAGCAGGACGAATTTTTTTTACATAAATTTATTTAGATGGCCGAGGCAGAATTAATGAAAAAAGGAATGTTCAACTGCCATAGCATTACTAGAGTGATACAAATCGCCAAGTACCGTCAAATGGGGTGAATCGAGACGTATTCCAGAATTTTTTTGCCATAATTCCTGACAGTATAGAGAGAAAATATCTAAATTTGTATATTGATATAGTCGGTAGACTGTACTGAATCGTGAAATCATTGTCCCTATTGACCCCGCAAAAGGTGTCAATCAGGACACGCGCTTCAGAACTATGAAAAACCTGATTCTCCCCGTCTATGTGGTTATTTGGGGATTCTGAAATATTGTTTTATATTATTATTTAAAGTTTACTCCATCAAAAAAATCACTTCAAAGTGAAGAAAACGAATCTTTATTGTGTAAAAACCTTACTCTGGGAAAATCAATATAACAACTATATCTCCTGTATATGAAAAAACTTAAAAAATTTCTGTTACAAAATGGATATAGTAATCCAGTAGAAACTTTGTGTAAATCAGTGTTTACAACAAGAAAATATTTAAATAACTAGCATGTTTCAGAAAAAATGAAAACTCGAATCCTCACCTTCGTAATTTGTTCGGTTTTGGCAATTTCAGCCTTATTTTTGGTCCCCGCTTATAAGGCGCCTATCTTCAATGTTATGGTAAAAAAACAATTTGTTTCCTCTCGATTAGGTCGTAAAAATGTTAGTTATTTCACTCTCGACATTTTTTATATGGCCATTGTAATTCGAAAGAGACTTCAATGAAATCGTCAACTGATAAGTTATCAGTATTATCATTATATGTGGTTGTACCGTTGATATCAATATCATCTACTGATTGATTAGTATCTGTAGTGAAACCTTCCTCAGCATTCATGGCGGCTTTTAGATGTTTCCGCGGGCGCTGTAGAACGCTTGTTTGTGGACCTTTGATGGTTCCACCACAACTTCTTCTATTGATGAAAAGTTGTCCTCAGTCACTCATTTTCCAGGATCAACAAACACTTTTTTCTTTTTGGTTAACGTAGGTTCACAAGCATTTCTGCTTTCACTCAAAAGATCGATGACAGCTCCTGTCCAATGATTTGGGGCATTCCCATCCTCTTCAAGGATACTATATTTTGCCATTCATTTCAAGACCTAGTATTTATCCAGTGGAACTTTTTCGGTTCCGGAAAATCCGTTTTTGAAATTGGCACTCATTGTCTTAAAGAATCGAGGTCTCGTTGTAAAAAGAGGTGAAAGTATTGTTTGGGCAAGCAACCTTTATATTATTTATTCCAGTTATCAAGTTGCTGTGTGAAATAGAGAATTTGGCGGCTGTGAAAAGTAAAGAATTTGGCGGCAAGAAACAAAATTTTTCGACATTCTCCTCACACAACTCCATCACCTTCAATGACAAATGGCTGCAAATATGTTCGCCAATAACAACCCTTGGTTCTGGTGTTTTTTTTTAAAGGGGGAGGGCAGTAAAATCGAACCATTCATCGAATAGTGTTTGGCTCCTATTGGACCATTTCACAACCATGTGTCGTTTAGATGTTCACTGCTGTGAACTGTATAAATATGGTAGTAGTATGAAGCCTGCCGCACTTGCTGCAAATATTACAAACGTAGAAGTTTTCGAAGAATCGATAATTCTTTCTGGATGACGAGTGGATCTTCTCAATATGACCTTCTTCCTCCCAGCGTCATCGGTCCTGTTTCAACATTCAATGAAACGGTAATATTTTCACAAGCCATTCTGATAGGATATATTTATAACTCCATTAACAATATAACGAATGTCTATTCTCTATTGGCCAAAGTTACTAACTCGACAAGCCGGGTTTCCTCAACATCTGATAAGATAGTTGTTCCGCCATGTTTGCCTTGAACAGACTAAGCATGTCATTGGTGGGTGGATTTTGGAATCTCATACAGTTCATTTGCTTGTCTAAGATTGATTTGCCTTCTATTATATTGACAAAAAGCTGTTCTCAGCATGACAGCACTGTAAAATTTGCTACCAAGTACTTTTTTGTACGTTCTAACCAAAGGGTGATATATAATAGTTAATATCCTAACAAGTGCAAAACGGGTACCTTTCCCGAATGCGACTGCAGTCCAGTGCGGGAAAGTGCCTTTCCGCATAAGTTGGGATCAACATTTTTTCTACAAGCGTAAGGAAATTATTAAAAATTCAGATTTTTTTAAATATTGTATTACTGCAAATAGGAACAAGAACACCCACATAACTTATTTCTTATCTACTCATTGATGGTAATATTTATTGTAAATGAACAACAGTTCGACACGTTGTGGAGGTTTGTTGCGGAATTCAGCATATTTGTTGAAGTAAGCTGATTCTTTGAAGAAGACTGCTCTACCACTGATAACAAATTTTTTCGAAGGCGACGAATAAGCATGAACGGGCAGGTGCAGATATTACATCGAAGCGAGAGGTCGATGGTTCTGAAATTAACTCGGAAATGAAGAAGTCAAATTGAGAATTTTGTTAGACATTTCTTTTTTTCCGATTTGTAGAATCTTTTACACGGGACAGTTATAATAATGTCCGACCTACCCTGTCACTGATGAGAGGCAATAAATCTCGAAACATGCATATCTGCAGGTGGTCATTCCCAGCCAAATGAAGGATAATCTTCTGTTTAATTACAAGACAAGCATTTGCAATTGGGTCTTCTTGGAAGAACGTTGTACAAATATCTGTCAGATGTAGTTCAATGTCCATCATGGTATTAGCCAGGGATGTAGTTGTTTTCCGGCAGATGTTTGCCTTTATTTTTCCACTTGATGGAAACGCTTGGAGAAAAGGGTACTCCGTAATCATTTCACTTTGTTGATACCTCTCTGGCACAATATTTTTGAACTTGTTCGAAATATCACAGTTTACTCTTCCCAGAGTCTGTGCTGCCTAGGATTATTTGTCTTGCTCTTGATTTCCCGTGCGGATGGCGCTGCGATCAACTTAGTTGTGGGTCGTAGTATCATCCGTGGGAACCGTGGAGAGATATTAGTTAAACGGTTGATTATTTTTCATTTGGCAGAGACAGGAAAATCATAATGTTTTCTGACGTACCCTATCACTGATGAGAGGCAATAAATCTCGTAACATGCATGTCTGCAGATGGTTATTCCTAGCCAACTTAAGGATATTCTTCTGTTTAATTACAAGACAAGCACTTGCAATTGAGTTTTCTTAGAAGAACGTTGCACAAATATCTGTCAGATGTATTTCAATGTCCGTCGTGGTATTATCCAGGAAAGAAATTGTTTTCAGACAGATATTTGCCTTTATTTTTCCACTTGGTGAAAACGCTTGGAGAGAAGATCACTCCGGATTCATTTCACTTTGTTGATACCTCTCTGGCACATTATTTTCAAACTTGTTAGAAACATTACAGTTTACTATTCCCGGAGTCTGTGTTGCCTGTGATTGTTTGTCTTGTTCTTGATTTCTTGTGCGGATGGTGCTGCGATCAACTTAGTTGTGGATCGTAGTGTCATCTGTGGGGAAATATCACTTATACGGTTGACTATTATTCATTTGGCAGGGGCAGGAAATTTTTTATGTTGTCTGACGTACCCTGTCACTGATGAGAGGCAATAAACCTCGAAATATGCATGTCTGCAGGTGTCATTCCCAGCCAAATGGAGGATTATCCTCTGTTTAATTATTTAATTACAAGACAAGCACTTACAATTGGGTCTTCTTGGAAGAACGTTGCACAAATGTCTCAGATTTAGTTCAATGTCCGTGGTGGTATTAGCCAAGGAAGTGGTTTTTTTTCCGATAGACATTTGTCTTTATTTTTCCTCTTGGTCGAAACGCTTGGAGAGAAGGGAACTCCGTATTCATTTCACTTTGTTGATACTTGTCTGGCACAATATTTTCGAACTTGTTGTTTTTTTGTGATGGGCTGCATTTACCTAAATTTTCCAAAAAAGTTAAATAACTAAAAACTGGACTAAAGGTCCCGGGTTTGAAATTAGGTCGGAGCTGGGACTTTTTGAATTTAATTTTACCTATCAAATTATTCAAATCACTGTTGCGTTCAAATTAACAATGCTGCTCCTAAGGTGGCTTATGGAGTAGTAACAAAGCCTACTCAGAATATATAGTGGCTAATGATCACAACAATGGATGCCACTAAGAACACCAGATAAAAAAGAGACTCTGATGCTATTTGACCTATCCTAGCACTGATGAGAGGTAAAAATCCTGAAACGTGTTATTCCCAACCAAATGAAGCACAAAAGGACGCCATATGTAATTCAATGGTAAAGTAGAAGTTTTCCATTAGATATATGACTGGAATTCACTTTACTTCGGGGCTGTTTAACCAATCTATTCTACACCAATCACTATAGGATAAAATAAGTAAGATTTTTACAAAAATATGTTTTGGAATCACAATTATCATTCTTTAATTTGTTATAAACATTCAAAAACGAAAAAACATTTTTTTAAGATCTTCGCTTATGAAATGATAACGCATACAGAAATTTGCTTGCTTCAAGATAAATAGTAGAAATTGAAATACGAACAAAATGAGATTTTTTACGACTCGATCGGAATATGAGTAACGAAGAAAAACTGGAAAAACCCAAAAATTTTGTCATTTTTCAAGTTGTAGAGTTGGCATGAAATTATTGAACCATGCATGTGTACTTCATATGTGCACAAAACATGCGCTGTCGTATTACTAGTTTTGGCACACTTGCTATTTGTTTTTGTTTTTTTGCAATATGTTCCAGCGCACCTGGATGCTCTAGTAGTACGAATCTTTATGAAAAATTTCTCTCTGCTAAATTCGCTGAAACTTTGCGGAAAGATAGTATTCGGTATGCTTATCAAAAGTCCTAATGGGCACAACTCTCCATTTCTGACTCCAGAACCCGTACCGCCCCCCAAATCCCCCAAAGAAGTAATATCAGTTTCAATTCATCTTCAAAGCGATTCCTTTCACTGCCCACCCCTTTATCCAACCGAATCCTATATTTTACCCTCAGCACACTTCGCCCTCACCCCCGCACCCTCACCCAACCCTTCATTAACGCCCCATTACACACTATTACATACATACTAGTATACACATGAGAGATTTCAATAAAACCAATTGAAAAATCTTCAACCTTGCAATTGTGTAAAGGGGCATAGAAATTATAGGGTGGTGGTGCGGGGGGTGAGGGAGGAGTGTTCTTATAGAGGTACATATATATACATATAATAAAAGCTTTAAAAAATGTAAATAAAAACAATTGAAAAATCTGTAACATTGAAAATGTGTAATGGGGCATTAATGAAGGTTGGGGGTACTTTTTTTTGCAGCAAAATCTGTGCGATAATTGTTATTTGTAATTATTTCATTCTCATAATCTAATTACAATTACTTCTCATAAGTACAATTACTTTTTCAATCATAATTACCTGTTCCAATTACAATTACATATTTATAAGTACAATTACTTTTTCTAATTACAATTACTTTTAAATGCGTATTTTCAATGATATACACGTGGTCATTGTGGTCACGTGGTTTCAAAGTAAGACATTTCCTGCATGAACTTGCGTACAGTCCCGTCATTAGATTTGAACTCGCAAGAAAACGCTGCGTAAGAAGAGAAAAAAATTACAGCTGCAATCGTTTACTGACAACGAATTCATCTACGTCGAAGAATATTGCGAAATTACTAAGCCTTTAGCAGAGACACTAGACTTTTTGCAAAATGAGACCACTGTATATCATGGTTCTCTTTTGCCTAGCATAATTCCACTCCAAAATAAATTGAATAAATTGAAGGCAAAAACGTTCAGATGTTGTAGAAATATACCGTTGAATAGTGCAATTGAAAGTAAAGAGCAAATATTTGAAAAACTACTGACATTACAAGATTGCGATGCTGTTTTCGATGCTGTTTTGGGTGCAATTTTCCATCCAGAATTTGAGTTGCGTTGGTTTCCAACGGCAGAAAGAAAAACTGAGTTGAGCAGAGAAGATTTGAAGTAACTTCTTATAGCAGAATGTGAATTGTTGCACTTTCAAGATCAAGATTCCGATACGGATTCTTATGCTACACAACTAACCAAAAAATTCCAAGTGAAGATTTTTCCGATTTCAACGAAAATGCGACACCTTTTGTTGGAAAAAAATAGGCTACAATTGGAAGTTTTACATTACTTTAATTATTTGCGTAAGAATATGATCATGCTAGACAGTTATCCATTGGTAAAGAAAATGTTTTTTGAATATAACACAGCACTTCCCTCTTCTGGGCCCGTAGAGACATTATTCTCCTACAATGGCAAACGCACCCAGGATGTATGCGCTCTCTGACAGTAACTTTGAAAAACTGGTTATACTAAAAAGTAATAATATAAATGTATTGTGATTTATAACCATACCTCGCGAACCAGCTTCATTAACCTGATTTCGCTTGATCAAAAGTAAAAAAATATTAATAGTGTACTTATACAAATCATTTTTGTACATAGTTTTGAAGTTGTGATATTTTGAACTAGGGATGAGACAATAAAAAAAAGGGTTTGGTGTAAACTATGAAATATTTTAGCCCTTAGATCAAACGGTCTCAGACAATTGACGCCCGATTTGTGCGGGATGCTTATAATAAAAAACTTCTCAAACTTTTGAAGTAACTTTTTTGCTCAGAGTGAATAAACTCTGAAATGTTTGTTTTATTATTATCAGTTATCCACCTATACCGTTTTTAATGAAATACTATATTTTTTTATTTTTATTGATTTTGTGCTTACACAGGTATTTAAATTTTCAATTTGATCACTTAAAAATACATTTTGAAATCAATTTCTCGATTTACGTAATATTTTTGACGTACCACTTTTAGTAGCTCGAAAATGGTAAATGATAGGAAGTTGTTTAAATTAGACAATAGTTGCCTATTTCAGTGATCAATGAAATGATGTTTCCGAATCGGATATACCACGAACCGTTTTCAAAATATTCGAGGAAAACTGAAATGGCTCATTTCATTTTAAATCTGTGCTTTGATTTTCGATACGACGTTCCGTTCTTCGGGGGCCACCCTCAATTCCATTTTTTCAAATACGGGTCTGTACTTTTTTTTTTATTTAAGTAGTTCTTAACTCACCGAGTTCAGATCTTACCTGGTATTTGTTTCTACATTTCTGCCCATATTTGACTTAAGTTGCGAGAATAAACTTTAATATGAATCTACCTTGAATGAATACGCTTCAAGACCCGATCCCAAAACTTCAAATCAAATCGAGACCAAATCCAATGTGATGAAAATGAAAAAGCAGAGGAATAAGAAGGAATGATTGATACATTTATTTTATATATTTTTTATGTCAAATAGCCGAGAATCATTTTGCTTGTGTGTCCTTTCTTAGACAATAGGCGGTACGTATTCCCAACCAATTTCAAATAAAAACGGAAAGTTTCAAACTTCATGAATTAGTATGTAGTGAGTCATGGAATAAAAGGAAGTGGATGTCAAATTACAAATTAATTAATTTAAATCTGAAAAGTGAGTTATTCACACGATATGGAGTTTTCGAATGATGAAAAAGTGGATATGTTTTCGTGTATTCGAGGTGTTTTAGAACTAGCAACAGTTTTATGGCTATGTATCAAGAAATGTATCCTGAACGTCGTCAGCCCAATTCCAGGAGTTTTCAACGTATTGAAAGAAGTTTACGAGAGCATGGTTCATTTGTGAAACCAAAAAATAAAAGTTGTCCTATTAATGGTGATAATGAAATCGACGTTTTAGGTAAGTTTTTCAAAAATATAATGTATAGTAAAATAATAATTTGAATCAGGATTCGTGGAATATAAGAAAAATCAATATGAGGAACTATCTCTTGGAGACATAGCAATGAATAGTAGTATATCGCATTCACCAACAAGAAAAATTTTGAAGAAACAAATTCAAGCTCTACAGAGTGAAAAATGTACATCATTTGCGTTTAACAGACTACAATAAAAGAGCAGTATTTTGCACATGGCAACTGAAACATTTACGGCAAGATGATGAAATTTGTAGTGGAATTTTATGGTGCGACGAAAGCCAGTTTACAAATAATAGATGGTTCAACAGGAATCTTCATTATCACTGGCACCAGGAGAATGCTTATCTTCATAAAGCCACTTATTTTCAAGAGAAGTTCGGAATTAATGTCTGGGTTGGGGTTTTGGATACCAAAATAATTGGTCCCTACTTCTTTGATACTCCATTAACGGGGGAGCTGTATCATGAGATCCTATCGGAGATTCTGGGCGATTTTTTGGAAGATTCACCGCTGAATGTCCTAAGGAAATATGAATATTTCCAACATGTTGAAGCGCCACCACATCGCACACGAATTTGTTGAACATTTCTCGATAGGACCGGGCCAGGAAGATGGATAGGAAACAACGGTTATATTAAATGGCCATCGCGTTCACCCTACCTTACTTTTCTTGAATATTCGATATGGGGTTCCATCAAGGACAAACTGTTCAGTTCAACTTTTGAAAATTTGAAAGCTTCAATCAGTTAAGCATGAATGGCTATAACTCCTCGAATGCTTCAAAACTGCTACAAACATACCATTTTTAGAGCAAAAATGTGTTTGAGGAATGGTGGGCGTGAATTTGAACACCTTATTAGATGCCGGCAGCGATGACTAAAAAAATTAAGATTAAGATTAAGATTTGAATTGTTGTCCTTTTTTATTTTAAAAGTTTTTATCTCAATTTCAGATAGTTTTCAAGTTTAACTGTACTTCAAAGAGGAATATCGCCTTTTTTTCTGAAAATGCTATAGGAAAATCAGTTAGAAAAAATGGAATTTTCATTGTTCGTACCTTGATGATGAAATTTATGGGCAGAAATGTAGAAATAAATACCAGGTAAGATACATACCTGAACTCGGTGAGATAAGACCTACTTGAATTCAAGAGAAAAAGTACAGGCCCGTATTTGAAAAATAGAGTTGGTGGTGGCCCCCAAAGAACAAAACGTCGTATCGAAAATCAAAGCACAGCAAATCAAAACAAATTTAAAACAGAGAAGAAACTTTCCTGAACACATTTCCATATTCCTAAAAATAGAGGTTCCAGCACAAAGGCAACAAAATGAGCCATTTCGGTTTTCCTCGTATATTTTGAAAACGGTTCGTGATAATTCAGATTTGAAAACATAATTCCATTTTTCACTGAAATAGTCAATTTTTGTCTAATTTAACTAACTTCCTATCATTTACCGCTTTCGAGATGCTAATAGTGGTACGACATAAAAAATATTAACTGTATTTGTACTAGGATTCACCATTCAGTTGAACACTTTTTTAAATGTTATCGCTCCTCAGTTTCGTTAAAATTAATTGTTTTATCCGAACAGTAATTAGAAAAATGTTATTCGTAATTCTTTGTTGTAAGAAATGTAATTTGTAACTGTTATCAGATTCTTTTTTGAACAAGTATATTATAATGGTAATTAGTTCCTTTTTTTGAAAAAGTACTTTGTAATAGTAAATCCTTTGGAAGTACCTGTAATCACCCAGCTCTGAAGTATAGTACCACAAAACGTATATTTTCATTTTGCGCTACAATGCTACAAAATGGGTGAAAAATGCTTGCGAACATGACTGAAAACGGCCGAGCCTGTGTCAAGAGAATATACGTTTGGTGGTACTTACTATGCTTCTACCTTCAAAATCTGTTCGAGAAATTGAAGTGGTACTATTACTAGAGCATCCAGGTACGCTGCAAGATGGTGCAAAAAAAAATCAAATAGTAATTGTGCCAAAACTGATAATCCGACAGCGCCTATTTTGTGCACACATAATGTTCACATGATTCAATACTTCAGCAACTTATAAAAATGGCGGAGTTATGATTGAGAAAATTTTCCGTTTTTTCAGTTTCTCCGTTAGTATCGGGTCGTGAAAAATCTCATTTTTTTCGTTTTTTAATTCTCTACAATTTTTCTCATTGTAGCAACCAGATTGCTTTATGACTGACATGAGTTTTCATATTATATGCAAAAAACTAACAAAAACGAGTTTTTTGTTTTTAAATGTTCTCAACAAACTAATGAATGACAAGGGCGAGTCCAAAATATAACAGAATATAACTAGGGATTGTCTTACACATGATGGCACAGTCGGTTTGTTACTAATATTTTTCTTACGAGAAAATGTTCCAATAATTGGCCTATTCGACCGTAAGCCACGGGCTTATCACATCGAAAATTTAATATTGTTACGGTTTATGAGCACTACAAGAATAATAAACAGTAGCCATAACCTTGTAATTTTGAGTATAACCCTCTGTAGGTTTCTTTTTCTCCGTGAGGAAGAATCCCAGTTCCAACCTGAATATGGAAACATTAACAATAATATCACTGCCAAAAAGGGGTTAGTTGAGGTTAGGGCAGACGAAGTTCTTTTGGGACATTCACCAGAAGAAGTTCAGAAAAATAACGTGTTAGCTCTGTCAGCGGATATTTGGTAGTGAATTCCAGATAATTTGAAAATTTTTGACCAGTTTGAGGAAGCGTTCGAGACTAGGTGGCTATTGTACCAGATTAGTTTTCAGATGAATTGATTAATTGATTCAATTGATTCCACTAATCTGAGTTACCACTTGAGGCCACCTGTCAAAAGGTAGTTAACAGGGGTCCAATGATTCCGGACTCTACCGTTAACGTACAGTCGATCCTTCGAATGATACTGGAGCGACATTTTGAAAATGTTCTCCAGTTATCCCTATCTATACCGTTGCGCAACTACTATTGTTGAGAGTGTTTGTTGCTTCCAGACGCCAACGTCACCCGTGATATCACCTTCATCTCCGTTAGTTAAAGACAGTTACTTAGAAACTGGTACCAGAGATTTGGATAAACAACCACTGGCCTGCACGTACTTCCTCAATGGAGCTGTATCTGACTTTTCCTACCATCAACTGCGGTACAAATCCAACCCATAACAGTGAACATCCAAACGTATAAGTTAAACTTCTACCTAGACTTTCTCAAATGTAACGCTTATGCTAAAAAAATATAATGCATGTCAGCTTTCAGTATCGATACTGAAGGTCAAATGTAAAAAGGCACGTGGCTAGTATTGTTTGCTTGTTTGCTTCATTGAAATAGTAACCTATTTGAGCATTCCATAGCTTTCCAAGCTTTATGATAGTCGAGTTTTCCGCATATACGGTTGCTCTGAAATATTATTCCATTTCCAACCCCTTGGTTTACATTTTCTGAAATACCCACACTCCACGTTTGATACGTTTGTAAAGCTAAATTACCTTGTAGTAGAGTATAAACGGTATTTCTACTACAACACCAGTTCCATATATTCTGCAGATTTGAACGATATGTCAAATTGTTGATTAGTACTCATTTTATAAGTTAGTGATAACAAAATGATTGTCAGCCTATTTGTTTGCAAGGTAGAGATTTATGAAATCAATGGATTCACCAAAATGTATACAAACCAATTACCATAAAACTGTACCGTGCTTTCTGCAGACTTGCACCACATACCATATTGTTTTTATGATTCACTACATGTGAATAATGAAATGATTGTTACCCATTCAGGATTTTCATCAGAGGGGTAGCAAATTGAAAAATCAGGTGTGTTCACGATATTTCTATTAACAAAGTACCATACCATTCCAAAACAATTGTACCGTACGTTCTGCAGACTTGTCTTACTAACAAAATTGTTAGTATTGATTCAATCCATGAGAAACTAATAAAGAATCGATTGTCACCTCAGTCTTCTGTTAGCGTGCCGTGCATTCTGCTGACTTGCATTGCATATGGTAAACGTGAACAAGAGCTTTCAAAGTACGCGCAACGATTTTAGGGCACGATGATCACTTGCAGACGCATTCAATAGTCGATAAATAAAAACTTGTTTCTATAAATAACTTCTTCGTTGATTTTCACACATGATTTGCAAAACAATGTCCTGGTGAAAATAGAATATCAAAACAAATACCATCAAGAGACAAGCTCGATGATGACCTGTATTCTTCAATGAGAAAATCAAAATCCATCATTTTTGATTGAAAATAAATTATTATTCAGTATTTTAAAATGTAAACAAAAAAATAACAAGTTAGTATTACGTGATGATTCTTATGTGGTGACCAAAAATTCAGCGTCTTCTATAGAATATTCACCCAAACTTGATTCAGAGGTGAGGTAGCACTGATCATGATTAAAATGGTACTCTGGAATAGTTGAAATCCTTGTTCCGCCTTGTCTCCAGCTAATCTGCAAGAAATACATACTTCGATAATAAAAAAATCGAATTTAAAGTCGATTTGTAATCGAATGAACCCATCTGAAAATTTCACTAGGCAGACAACTTTAACGTCATACTGATACATACGTGAAGCCATAAGGAACCCCCATGGTTTGACCCAGGTTTTTTATATCAGTGCCTAATAACCAACTTGTGATAATTTAAATACAAAATATAAACCTATTCCCTCCATAGGTTGAAAGTAGTCCGGATGAACCTCCAACTATGATGCAACATACCCACAGGATTAGGACCATAGAAATATATATCAATTTACTCACTCTGGAATGCTAATACCATAGTCCGAAAGTACGAGGATATATTGAAAAATTCTTAGCCTACTATAGAACCAAACAAAATTTCTATGTCCAAATATTTTATTACTCAACATATTCTCCTCTTAATTTGATACATTTATTACAACGAACCTGCAACGTCTCTAGACCTTTCAAAAAAATGTTTCTTCTTGCTCTGCAAACCAGACCTTCACAGCTTTTATTACCTCCTCGTTGGAAGAAAATTTACGACCTTTTAAACCTTTTTTCAGTTGAGGAAAGAGATGATAGTCGGACGGAGCCAAATCTTGTGAATGAGGGGGATGTTCTAGTAATTCAAACCCTAAATCACGAATTTTTGGCATGGCAACATGAAATTTGTGTGTAGGGGCGTTGTCCTGCAAAAACAAAACACCTTTGAATAACTTTCCGCGTCTTTTCTCTTTAATTTTTTCCCGTAGAGAGGTCAGTAATGTCGAATAGTAATCTCCAGTTATTGTTCTACCCTTATCCATAAAATAAATCATGATTACTCCATGGCAAGCCCAAAAAACTGAAGCAAGAACTTTTCTAGCAGATTTTTGGACACGAAACATCTTAGGTCTTGGAGAACCCGAGTGTCGCCATTCCATCGATTGTTGCTTTGTTTCTGGATCGTAGAAATATACCCAAGTCTCATCCATAGTAACAATTCGGTGTAAGAAGTCTACATCGTATTCAAATCGAGCACAGATAGAACGCGATGCTACTACCCTTGCACGCTTTTGGTCAATATTCAAACATTTTTCTCATGTCCAAATTGACGTGAACTATATGATGAACGCATTCGTATGAAATATTCAGTGCTTCAGGTTTTAGCCCAATTCGACGGTCTGTCAAAATCATGTCATGAACTGCATCGATATTTTCGGGGACTGACACAGAAACTGGCCTTCCCGATCGGTCATCATCTTCAATGGAAAATTTACCTCTTTTGAAGCTTGCAGTCCAATTTTTCACGGTCGCATACGAAGGACATTAATCACCAAGGGTATTAAGCATATCTTCGTAAATCTCTTAACCCTTTTAAATACAGGTACATGATGACGGCTCGACACTCCAATTTTTCGATTTTTACAATTTTGGTGGACATATGTTTTCGTTTAATTTATTGCGTAACTCTGGATTACTTTTTTGACGTCAAACTTTACACTGACTTTTCTAATAAGTTATTGTTTGTTGCTATGGTAACCCAATATTGTGTTTATGCAGGGAACTGGTCTAGGCTAACTAGATATCAATACATCCTCGTACTGAAGGAAGTTTAGAGTCTTCAGCATTGCGCCTGTGCATCATCAGTATATTTTTTAACAGACTCGGTTTCACCAAATTATTATGGTAGGTACCAGTAGAGGCTAATGAAGTATAATTCTCAAAATGTATGTCTTACTGTTACCATCAACCATAATTTTCGCATACAGATTGTCAATTTTCATATGCAGGTAATGTTCATAATATTTTATTTTTTATATCATCAGTAGTTAGAAATAAGACCGGAAAAACTCTATTTAGGTACCTACTAATCAGCCGATTTGAATAAATGTTTTCACATATTCATGATTCAGATAATCAGTGATGGCCTTTCAACGTTTTTTTCTGGTATATATAAGGTAAGCTCGGGTAACTGTGACCGTGATCTTCATTAGTTCGCTTTTAATTAAGTCTATCTAATGAATCTGAATTAATATAATAATGTAATTTTCCAGGTATTTACTTCAAAGGTCAGTTTTTGTAATACGCTACAGAAAAGTGTTGAAAAACGTATCCCATGAATTTTATGTATATATTCAGATATACATGTCCATAGGTCACACTTCCCCTGGAATTTGAGGCAAGTGTGACTCTGGCCAAATTCAAAGATATTAATGCACGTAAATCTCTCTTTGGGGTAAGTGTGAGTAATCAGTAAAGGAACTTTTACCGCAAATTATTTGTTTGGAAATATCTTTATTCAAAACATAGTTCTGAACTTTTCAATATTGAACTTGAAATGCCCTATTGAAAATAAAACAACAAATACTCGTGAAATTGCACATTTGTTGAAAAGAAGAGTTTACAAGTAGAAATTTGAAAAATCGAATGGGAATTTCATTGATCCCCATCTTCTGACGAGTGGTGATAGAAGCACAGTTGTTATTTCATCCTCTGAAAGTGTATCAATGTCTTCCACATCTGGCCAGGTACATTGTTTGACTCTCTGAAATTTCTGTATATGATTTCGTAATATAGCTGAAAAACTATTACTGTTTAGATTGGCTAAATGAACCAGGTTCACACTTACCCCGACAAATAGGTCACACTATTCCCAATAACATTTTATTTTGGGGCAAGTGAGACATATAATGAAAAAATAAAAAAAAAAAATTCAAGAAAAACGGCTGTCTATAGTCAGATTTATTGTTTGGGTAAAAGAACAGTGTATAAAATGGATTCTTACCTTAGATTTCAACAATAAACTCAAAGCTTGAAATAAACTCGTTGTACTCGTTCTGATTAATGAATTGTAGGTTATGAAATTGAGGAAAATATTTCGAATTCTGTATTTTATATGATGATGTATGATGATGTATGATGATGATGATGTATTTTATATGATGGTTATGGATTTATTATGAGTATAGGCTATTCCTCGATAGATGGCATTGGGCTGTCGGTTTAGCGAAGATAGAGAGCAAATTGACACTTGCCCCAAATTCACACTTACCCGAGCTTATTATACAGAGTGAGTCACAAAAAACGGTTTGAATTATATCTGTAATTCTGGAGTGTCACAATGTAATAAGCATACTTTAATGAAAGATTATGGAAAATAAGTTAATCTGAAATGTAGTTTTCTCTCAGATATTTGCATTATTTTTCCACTTTGTGACAAACAACAACGTCCCTGTACAATTTGTAAAAATAAAAAGCATAATTCTATGTTGCACAAAAGTGTCAACAGTCAGCCTTCTAGTTCTCCAGAAGAACTGATAAATGAACAAGATAGTATTCTAAACCTAATGGTGAAGACAAAACTAGTACCTAATCCAAGTATTGATGGTTCCAGTAACAGTAATAGTCAGGTTCTGTTGTCTACAATTTTATATCAAGTTAAAGATTCCCAAGGGCAAGTGAATGTTACATCTTAACATATCCAAATATCTACAATTTATGATAAATTATCCAAGCTCGACATCAATAAGCGACCCGGACATGATGGCATTCCACCAATCCTTCTGAAGAAATGCTGTTTTATACTATCCCGACCACTTTTCCATTCAACAAGTCCCCCGATTCCGGTGAATTTCCTGACTACTGGAAACTTTCTTATGTCACCCCAATTTTCAAGTCTGGTATTAAATCAGATATTTAGAATTATCGACCTATATCTATCCTCAGCACAACCCCTAAAGTATTCGAAAATATCATAACGGATTATCTCACTTTTGACTGTTCCAGCATTATATCCACTCAACAATATGGTTTTCGTTCTGGAGATCAACAGAATTGGGCTTGATAACATACATCGATTTTCTGTCGGAAGCCCTTGAGAAAGGTCAACAGATTGACTCGCTTAACACTGATTTCTCTAAGGCTTTCGACAGGGTGAACCATGAACTTCTCATTCACAAACTTAACCTCTATGGCTTGGATGGGTCAGTCCTCCAGTGGTTAGGCAGTTATTCATCCAACAGGTCACAGATAGTTAAAGTTAGTTATCACTATTCCCATCAATTTCAAGTAACATCAGGAGTACCCAAAGTCACACCAGGGCCCCTTTTTTTCAATTTGTTAATTGATGACATTACTTCCTGTTTTCGAAATAGCAATGCCTTACTATTTGCGGATGATCTTACATTTTTCAGAATTATTGACACTCCTGATGATATTTTTCTCGTTCACACTTATCCTGAAAACCTAACAACCTGGCATGGACTCAAATCCCAATAAATGTCACATTATGCATTTTTACCGTTCCTATCACCCAGTTCTAGTCATTTAATTATGACATCAATAGCCATTCGTTGAACTCTGTTGACCAAATCAAGAATCATGGTGTTATCCTTGATTCTCACATCAGCTTCAATTCCCACATTACAAACGTTGAGCAGAGAGCCACGAAAATGCTTGGTTTCATAATGAGAACAACATGTGATTTCAAGGATGTCACTGCAATAGAAGCACTATACTTTTCCTTAGTTAGGTGTCACCTTGATTATTGTTTGGCAGTCTGGTCTCCATACTATTTAATTTACACAAGGAATATTAATAGGATTCAGGATAAATTTCTAAGGTACATAGCTTTCGAGTTAGGTGGTCACTGTGAATATGTGATACTGGAAAATAATCTAAATATTCCCACTCTCGAGGTCCGCAGAAAACGTATAAATCTTATTTTTCTTTTTAATATTTTAAATAGCATATATCAGTGCCCAAATCTCCTTTCCAAAATAAAACCTTCGGTACTTGCTCGTTACACTAGACAATCTCAAACATTCCACATACCTTTTCACAGGTGAAATCAGGGCTTCAATATTTATATTTCGCGAACACTTAGATTCGCAAACTCCCTTGATGAACACATAATGTTATTTGGCGTATCATTGAGCAGATTCAAGATTTATCTCCATCAATTAAACTTATGTTTGTTGTAACATGAAATTATGCCTATCATCATTGTGCTACTGTTATTTTTTATATTTGATATTTGAGTTGCTTGCATATTGTAATGCTTTTTCTTAAAAGGGCTTGCCCGTAAATAAATAAATAAAAATTAAAACAATGGATTTGCGAACATAAGCAAAAACAATTACTTCATCCTGGCCCTCAACTTTTATTAGCTTCAGTAAGGCAATTTTATTGGCCAGTTAGAGGACTTGTATTAGCAAAATGAGTAGTGAAAAATTGTTCAACATGTTTCAAGTTCAATCCCGTATATTTTTTAAGTCCAATGTCGAAATAGCCAGATACACGATTGAAACCAAAGCTCGCACTCATTTATTCTGATAATGGGAGTACATTTGTACGAATTATCAAAATTAGGACAATTTCAAGAAAAAAATCAAAACACTATTGAGGAAATGACTAGTCAATTTCGCATCAAGTGGAAAATCATTCCTCCTTATATCCTAATGAGAGCGGGCTAAGGAAAGCAGCTGTAAAAAGCGCAAAACACCGTCTGAACCGAATTTTAATTAACCGTAATATCACTTATGAAGAGTTTAATACTCTTGCTATACATGTTGAAGGAATTTTGAATTCACGACCATTATTTGCAATGTCAAATGATCAGAATGATCTATTCCCAATTACCCCATCCCATGACCTCACAGATAGTCCGGTGAATCGTTTATCAAGACTACAACATATCCAGCAGCTATACCAACAATTTTGGCAGCAATTTTCAAAAACATGCATATCGCAGTTATACCAAAACTGTAAATGGAAAGGTATTTCAAGCCCAGTTGATGTTGGGAAGTTGGTTCTGATAAAAAATTACCAACAACCATCTTGTAAATGGCCACTGGGACGAATAGCAAAGCTATTCGCAGAGAGAGATGGCGTGAGCTGTGTAGCAGAGATCAAAAATCAGCGAGTAACAGTTGCCCGGTCAATAAGACATTTGTGTTTATTGCCATCTCAGAACGAGAATTTCAATTGAATCAGTGTTTGCATGCCAATAGTTATTATATTTTGTTTTGACTTCATTCATTTTGAAGGTTCAAAAGGGGGGCTTATGTTAGAATATTCAATTTTGAAACCATGCGGCCACAGCCCTTTGTATATACTTATATTATATAACTATGAACAAGAGAGTTGTTGTTAGCAACTTTTCAACAAACCGTTTTATGTTTAACACCATTCCAAAATATACAATCCAAATTACATTATTACAATCGTTTTAATACATTTCAAAGTCAACAATTTTTAAAAACACTTCAACCACGAAAGATATCTAGTAACTGCTTGACCAAATTTAAACGTGAAGAAAGAAACCCGATAGTTAAAAAATATGCAAATCGGCAAAAACTATGCTCGTTGCGTCGAAATGTGCCCCTCTCGACATGTATTTGGATTTTGCCCAAAAATTCTTTCCTACCCTTCAATGCCTTGTGGTACGTTTTCGATGGACCACCCCGTATATTCGTAAGCATAACGCAGCGCTACAAGTCTAAACCTAAACAACTCCAACTTACTACCACGATAGTCGAGGCTTTTGACATATTGTACATGAAGTACTTCAATACCTGATACCCGACCCCTTATAAGTAACGCATGTGATCTTCCTAATTAAGATATTTTTGTACAAGCACACGCAAAGTTATACTGACTGATACAAGGTGAAAAATGATGAATTATGGAACATGTGCACTGAGGAAAATTCTGCTATTAAAGTTTTTGCTGGGATATTTCTTGCTACTGTAATAAGAAGTACTATAACTTTAACAAAAATTATAGAATAGAAGTAGTACATTCAAATTCTATGGCAGCAAAAACGATTTTGCTGAAGGTGGTTTTTTTGCCACAGGTAGATATAATTCTGTTGCTATCAGGCAGTCAGTCTAGGACAGTAAGATTTTCAATCAGAAAATCATAATTTCACAAGTGAATAATCACTAGTGAATTAAATGTCTATAACCATAAGGTTTTGCTTACAATAAGTGGATCATCTCATAGTAGTTTATCCACTTACGGTAATACAGTTGTCAACCTGCCACTAAAATATCGAAGAACCTACTTACGACTACTTTGTTCCATGCTGTGGATATTCGAAGTTTTGCTGAAATTCTGACGGAAATTACCCCCTCCACGAACGCAACGAACATTTGAAGGTTGTTTCAGTGTTACCGTTACCGGCTGTTCTCGGCTGTTCTAGTCCATCCATAGTGCCGAATAGTGCTCCTTGCAAACAAGCAATATAGGAATTGTGTGATAATGGGTGAAGTGAATGAATATAATCAAATGCTATTAGTCAAGTTTTTTCAAGACATAAATATTCGTGTTAATGAAGTATGCGGAATATAAATCGATAGTAAGGGCTTCTGCTGAAATTTATTCACCTGATCCATTGTCTTACATGTTTCATTTCGAAACTTCTTTCTTGTTTGTCACTGTTAGAACACATTCCTACAGACTTTTTGCAATAATTTTTCATGGAAAACTATACAGTTACAGAAATAGATATATTATGTGTTACCATAGCATACCTACAACATGAATAATGCGCTATGGGTAATTGCACACACTTGCGGTAGCAAAGTCAGATTCCTTCAATTACAGCAATACCTTTTAGTCATAAATTGGTGTACTCGCTGACGGTAGCAAAGTTTACCAGCTACTACATAGACATTGTCTGCTAGCCACAGGTAAATGCAATCCATATAGTACGAGAGCTAGTGATTCCTCCGAATAACGGTATGTCTGTAAGGCTAGAAATCCTTATAGTGATGAGTCATAGCATGCTAAGTACGGTAACCATCGCCTGGCGCGCATCAGCCCTGCACGTCATCAACCCCTATACCCTTGAAAGTGTAAATGAAATTTAAAAAAAACTTGTTACTGTAAGCTTGAAATTTTTAAACGAGTTCTGTCAAAATAGAAATTATGGGCAAAATTGATTTTATTAGTTATCATGAAATATATATATAAGTTTTCAAATCAATCTTCATCATCATCAGATATGTCACTATTAATTTTTTCATCAACATACAGCGCCGGATTGGGAATCTTTTTCTTACTGAGCTCAATCATAGAAGCGGCGGACTCCGTCCTAATACCTATACTTGCAAACCTCGACAAACCTCATCTGATATGATTTTTCTGATACGAAATTATTCGAGATGTCCTTATGTCTGAAATTCAAATGATGCACTGTTTCATAATACTTGTGATATGATTCAAAAACTAGAGTAAACTAGCCTATAACCTGAAATAATTGCCAAATGTAATGGTGAACCGACAAAAATCTACAGAATCGAGTATTTTTTTAAAATAATTCTTTGAAGAATTTTTGTGTCCTCCATGCGCTCTCCAATATTATTACAATCTATCTCCCAACCATCTGAAAATTACGATTTTTGTCAAAATGCCATCTACGTATAACATTCAAGAGGAAATAATAATAATACCATTTGATAGACAGACTTGATATTTCTGATACATTCACATATCCTCAAATTATACAGGGTGGCTAAAATGATTTTTCAACTCGGACCTTTTTTATTGGAATCTTATGTAATTTTTTTCAAATGGATAACTGTGTATATTTTCAGACCATATTCAAATCAAATCAAATCAAATTTATTTCCAAAACAAAATTCAGGTAATTTACAATACAGTTTGTCATTAATGAGTATAAGAATTTACATTTGTGAATACGGGTACCTAACTATATTGTATTCCTTCGCTCAGTAAGAAGACACTTTGCACTTCTTAATGAACTTCCAGAAAATATGCAGAAATGTTCGACAGATCAGAAACAATGATCAATAAGATCGATTTGGAAGTATTCACTTGGTGAATTTTGAGAATGGCGAATTTTGAGAAATTTCTGTTACGCTGTATTCACTGACATACACATGCCTAAAGGGTCTTCATCTCTGAAAAAAAGAGAGTCAGAAAATATTTTTTTTAATTAAAGATGTATGAGTGAATGACGATGAAGATGTATGAGTGTATAAAGATAAAAATAATAATAAAAAATTTTTTCAAGTATTAAATGAATGAACAGTATATTTCAACTCATTTTTGGGCATTTTTGTGTGATTTTATTTCAGTATTAAAATCTATCATTTACTTAGTTAAACCACTATCTCACTTTCTTCTTCAAAACTTTAATTTTTGTAAAAATAATTTTTCAAAGTTTTCACCGAGAACAACACATTCTTGTGAAATAATGCGTTTAATGCATGCCGTGATGCTCTAGTGATAGTCCGATTTCAATTTTTCAAACAGATTCTGAAAGTAAAGTATATACTTAGTACCACAACTACATATTCTAATTTTGCGCTACATCCGAAATTGATGAAAAAAACAAACAAGACTAAAAACATCCGAACCCGTGTAAGCGTTCGAGTAGTACGAGAGATCGGGAGATGGGGGGAATTCTTGTAATGAACTCGTTACGTATAATACGCTCTCCCTCACCTCACGGTCTCCCCTACTACTCGACCGCTTCACGGGTACGGATGTTTTCAGTCATGTTTGCAAGCATTTTTCACCCGTTTCGCAGCATTAAAACGCAAAATGAGAATATACGTTTTGTGGTACTATACTTCTACTTTCAAAATTTGAGAAATTGAAATCGGACACTCACTAATGCACCCAGACACGCTGCAAGATAGTGCAAAAAAATTAAAATTGCAGTTGTGCCAAAACTAATAATCCGACAGCGTCTGTTTGTTTTGCGGTTGAAAAATATATCGTGAGTTTCATTTGGAAAACACGAGAAAATAAAATTTATTAATTTCAGAATTGACAAATAATTTTAACCCACTCACTATAACTTAAGGATTTGAGGATGAATCGGAAATATCACATATCTATCTGTCAAATGGTATCAAAGTTATTTCCTTTTAAATTCCGTAATCGTGACGACATTGATTTTTTTGGCATGTATCTGCAGACGCAAAATCATAACGTTCAAGTAGATGGAATAAAGTTATTTATATTAGATGGGTAGGTATGTAGATGGAGGATACTGAAATGTATGAAAAAATGTGCGGATATAGGTACATGGCATTTCTTAAAAAATGCACTTAATCCTGTAGACTTTACAGGAACAAGATTTTTTTTTTACAAACGTAGCTTGATAAATCAAATTATATTTCTTCGAATTATTCATGAACGGTTCTGAATAACTCACGTTATGCCTCTTACTCGTACTCCCGCAACATCTTTCCCCTCACCTGTCAAAGACTTATGCTAGCCAGAACCGCCTGTCATTGTACGTACCTTCTTAAAATCGCTTAGACAAACACATAAAAATTTCAACTTTACAGAATGAAGTTTATTTTAATTCATATGCTACACACCTTACACCTGTCAGGTACTTGTGCTCATTGAAAACGCCTGTCCATTTTTTTTGAACTTCTTAATGAATGAACAAATTCGTATAAAAATTTCAAGTTTACAGCAACAAGTTTTTTTTTTCGATTTCATTTATATAGTATAGGGCTTAATGACGTGCAGGGCTGATACGTGCCAGGCGATGGTTACCGTACTTAGCATGCTATGACTCATCACTATAAGGATTTCCAGCCTTAGAGACATACCGTTATTCGGAGGGATCACTAGCTCTTGGTCTGATAGCGGTAGCAAAGTTCGAGAAACTAGGTTATTTGACAATTTCTATTTATCCCAAGTGAGTTATAATCAGCAAAGTCAACTTTATAACCACAGGTGATAGCTCGCTTGTCCCCTATGCTATTAGAGTTTCTTGCTGGGGTTATTGGATTTCTAGCTACGATTAATAAAAATGTTCCTCAGTGTGTATTCTGTTATTTTTTATAGACTACATAGGTAGTTCAGCCTTCATTCAGCCTATGACGTAACCATTCAGTAATAGACAGAAGTATTTTTATCTTTACTTACTTCGCCATACAGAGGAAAGTTACAGTAGCCAAATATCCCATGCTGAGTCCACTCGCAAGTGTCAGAAGTAAATACTGCCAGTCATGAGGAAATAAAACTGGAAGGTGTTGTCTTGGCTGAGCGTTGCAGAAGAGGAAAAGTGGATTCAATCCATATGATTGCATTATACCTAGGACAACGAACCATTTGGCATTTTTTCGCTGAAATAGAAGAAAATTAGTGTTGTTAGTGCACGTATCCCTTTCAAAATTCACGGAGCCTAACGAAAATAAATTTGGTGTCATCCAAGAGGCGCATCAATCTTGGTCCATTGAACATTATTGTGGTGAACTAGGATTTACAGCAGGCAGGTCCAAGATATGGGTTTCCACCATGGAGATATTGGTAAAGGAGAAATATATATGCTGCCGTCCTTAGCGAAAACGCCGTATCTGCTAGCTGCTATTTTGCTGGGTATTCTATAGATCCAACCTTCATACGAAGGAAATTCTCAAACTTTTGTACATACGGCACAATGATTTGCTAACTTTGGCTTGGTAAAAAGCAAAATTTATAGGTTTTCAAGCCTACAGAATCCAATATCTCAATATTCAAATTTTTTGTAGATACGGCATATTTGCTAAGGACGGCAGTATGACAACAGGACAATTTATATTTAAAGATATAGCTGTATAAAATACTTAAAATAAATTTGAATATTTAAGTTTGTTTATTTCTCATATTATTTTTTTGGTATATTGTCAGAACAAAATCAGGAATATGTGTTCGCAGTAACATTTTATGACTTTTCTGATGGTATCAGTTTTACTATTCGACGCGACGGTTCTTCATCGATCAACTACAATTAACTTGCAATTTTTAATACAAACTTGTTTCAATACATACAGTTTTCCTTTATTAAGTCTTGATTCAATGATGTATCATATTTGACATCATTATTACGATTCAAATAATACTGAATCTCAAATTTTCACGAAATATTTGAACATGTAAAAAAATATGATATTGGGTATCGCAGATGATATTGAATGTTTGTGATCTGGCGTGTTTTAATAATAGATGGAGCAAAACGAAAACATGGAGCAACAATAAAATTACAAACTGCAGACACAATAGTCAACAACAAACACGCTACCATCAGAAATTATAAAATCTCTTCAAACAAATGTCCATTATTTTCCAGACTCAAATAACACAGTTTAACAGAGGCATTCGAAACTTTACCAACATATTATAGGTTGTAGAGCTCTTAGAAACAGGGATAGCTATCCTTGTCAGTTCTTTATTCTGGGTGTACCCCTGGAGAAAAAAATCTAGTGCAATAATAATGAGCATATGATGAAGATACTAATGATCTCAGTTTGAGAATAAATTTTTTTCAAATGTAGATAATGAACGATTTTCTACGAAGTAATCGCATACACTCCTTTCAATGTATTGATGAGATTTATCCAAGACACTGCATTAATTCAAAAACTGAACTTTCATAAATGTTATCTCCACAAGCGAAATCATCGCAATAGGTATAGTTTACAATATGCAGTCCTATTGATTTATGATTGATCATTACTATCTATACATCGTACTTACTGTTAAAAAGGGCGTTGCTAAAAATCTTCCTATAAGGCTTGCTATGTCTTTGAGTAGAAATGTTGTCACTGGTATGAAATATTTTGCTGAAATTATCAAAATATCAATAGATATCAAGGAAGTTTTCCAGGCAGTAATTACTCAATGAAAATGGCATTATCAAATATATCAGAATCATATTTGATAACTGAATTGGAATCGAATTAGATAATATGTACAATTTCTGCTAGGTTTTTGATAGTCATACATAAACATAATATCTGAGTTTTCACGTAACTTATATATCAGAAATGTATTTTAAATCTAAATTCAGTTTTAGTTCTGCATTCGATAATCTTAACTATTCAACTATTTCTGTAATGTAATCGTTCACCATGAAAATGAAGCTGGAATATTTGATAATACCTCTTTCCGTCAATGGCGTAAGAATTCCTGCAGCAAAAAACATGGGAGTAATTTCGGATGATAAGGTGAACTGGTACTCGAATCTGAATAAAGCTATCCGAGAGTCTGGCCTATCATTGATAACATGTCGCAGACTATGTAGCAGAACATGGAGTAAGTCACCAAATCAAGTTCAATTGCTGTACGTGACAGTCATAAAACAATCAGGTTCAGGTTCATTTATTCAGGTCTTCATTCTGGTTGATCGAAGGCCAACAAGCGTGTCTGACAATAACAGGGCCATCCTCTTTATGCCACATGAATATACAGCGTGACTCACGGTCGTTGGTAGGTTAGACGTTTATGGTAAACGGAATACAGGATTTTTCTGAAAATTCCACATCTTACATTTCGTTACTTGTTCTATCGATCTAAAATATTTTCAGCATGGCGACGTTGCCACTCCTAGCAACTTCATGTTTTTAAATAGATCACTCCGTTTATTAACACAGTTTTGAAATTTCTATTTTATAATAATGATTTTTCGTTAATAATGTCCTATCTTTATCGGTTTTCGAGATAAAAAATAATTTGTGATAAGTATGGTCAAAAACATAGCCCTAATTAAATTCCAGTACATCAGTACTTTCAATTCATGAAAAGTTGATATTCATTCAATTAACACCAAGAAATCGACTCCATATCATACAGGGCATGCTAAAATTACTATTATTTTCGTCATGCATAAAAGTGCTTAAAAGATCGTTTTTTCAATTAAAACCCCCTGTATATTAATCGATAAATTGAAAGATAATGAAAAATGCTTCAATATGACGTATCATGTCCCTATACCTAAATCATCAAGTTTTCTTAATAAATCTGTTTTTGTGAAAAAAAAGTTATTTATGATACCTACAAGTGTTGAAAGTGGCATTTCATTTTGTGAAAGGCGTCTATTGCGAAACGGTCATCAGCGAGTGAAGCAAACCCACGAGCAAATTAAAATCACTCTCGACAAATGTGTCATACACATTTTTTGTACAGCAGTTACTGCTAGTAATAAAGAAAACAAAGAGTATTAGCAGATCTATGCGATTCGAACACACGATCTTAGTATTTTTAACTACATACACCACGTATTAGTTAATTGTTATTCTTGGTTAGTCATGAACAACTTTCTACAGTTAGACTGAATACTACTTCTTACCTATTGCACAAACTGCCAAATACATGTGTGAATTTTTCTGAGTGATTCTTTCTATGTAGGTGTTCTGATTGAAGTGTTCCTATTAGAGAGATTTTCAGTGACAATTTTAAAGAATTTGATTTTAAGTAGCCGTGGAAATATCAAGCTTATGACAATTTGGTGACGTTTATGAGTAATTAATAAATGGTTATTGACAGTGTCTCAAAAAATCGCCAAAAATTAATGCAAATATTGATTATTCAAACGAAGTTCTTATGAAATTATTTATTGTACATTGACAGTGTGATCAAATCATTGCTAGAACTTGCAGAAAATTCAACCATATGTATCCTGAATTAAAACAAATGAACGAGAGGAAGTTTGTAAGATTACAAAATAATTTCCTTAACTACGGCTCGAAGTTAAAAGCGCCTTCAACATTACCAAAACCTGTTACTTTAAATGGGGACAATACTGTTAACATTTTCGTAAATTTTCATGCATATTCAGAAGCTTCCATTCACAGTGCAGAAAAATATTTGGGTGTATCACATGCTTCAGTACAACTAATTTTGGAAAATCACGAAATGCATCCGTATTTTACCAAAGTTCAAGCTCTCAAAGCAGGAAACTTTGTACGTAGAATGCATTTTTGCGAATACCTTTTAATACATATAAAGGAAGATCGGGATTTTTTTTTAAATAATTCGGGGCGTCGAATCAAAATTAACGAGGGATGGCATTTTTAATAGAAGGGATGAACATTTTTGGGCTGATCATAATCCTCATGTGACAAAAGAATTACCTAAATGTTTTCCGTATTTTGAAGCACAATAAAATTAGCTTTTTTATTTATGAAGACACACTGAATGCGGAGACATATCTTCAAATATTAAGGTCGCCTGTTACCGATTTACATGAAAATTTGCCTTTAGAGGAATAAAGGAGTTTGTTGTTTCAACTTGACGGAGCGCCAGCTCATTCCGACCAGGAAGTTTCCAGGAAACTTCACGAAATGTTTGACGATCGTGTGTTTAGGCGTCTAGGGCCGAGGGATTGACCACCGAGATCACTTGATCTCACGCCACTTGACTTGTTTTATGAGGTGTTTTAAAACAAAAGGTGTAGAGTACTCCAGTACCTACCAAAGAAGAACTGCGACGGCGAATAGTGCGGTGTATTGAAGATGTGGATTCCCATGAAATTGAGAAAGCAACCATAAGTCGCGTACAAAAGAACATTTTAAAATGTTTAGAATGTAATGGACAACATTTCCAGCAGTGATTTTAAAAATGTGATATTTTCTTTAAAATTTTGTTATTTGTATTCCTCCTAATTCTGTTATTATCTGTACTTTCACATGTTATAATTATAATTTTGGTACAGTTGTTCTCTGGAAACTTTGAGCCATAGTTAAGGGAATTATTTCGTGATCTTACAAACTTCATCTCGTTCATTGGTGTTAATTTAGGATACATTTGGTTGAATTTCCTGCAAGTTCTGACATCACATTGTTCATGTGTAATAAATAATTTCAAAAGAAGTAATAAATAATTTCATACGAACTTCTTTTGAATAATCGATATTTCCATTCATTTTGGAAGACAATTTGAAACACCGTCGATAACTATTCGCAAATTACTTATATAAGTTAGCAAACTTATAAGCTTGATAATTCCATTGTTACCTAAAACCAAATTAAAAAGCGACTTTATCAAAAAACTTGATGATTTATGTATAGGGACATGATATATCATCTTGAAGCATTTTTCATCATCTTTCAATTTATCGAGTGAAATACGTTTCATTTAAAAAAAAAATGGTCTTTTAAGCACTTTTATGCATGACGGAAATAATAGTTATTTCAGCACGCCCTGTATGATATGGAGTCGATTTCTTGGTGTTAGTTGAATTTTTTTCATTATACAAACTATCATCAAAATATCAACTTTTCGTGAATTGAGACTTAAGTTCAATTAGGGCTATGTTTTGGACCATATTAAGCACAAATTATTTTTTATGTCGAAAACTGATAGAGATATTCACAAAAAAGTATTATAATGAAAGAGCGATTCCAAAAATGTGTTAATATACGGGATGTTTTGTTTAAAAAAATTAAGTTGCTTGGTTTTTTTGATAGAAGTGGCAACGCCGCAATTCTGAAAATATTTTAGATCGATAGAAAAGGTAACAAAATATAAGATATGAAATTTCCAGGAGAGTTGCGTTTATCATAAACGTCTAACCTACCACCGACCGTGAGTTACGCTGTATACAGTTTGTCTCTCTAAGTGAATATGGGAAAAAAAATTATTATTCATTTTAGGAAAAAAACTTATTCTTCATGTTCTAAAATCTAAAATGCAATCATCAGAAATACATTTTTTTCAATCGTATACGCGGTGTGACAAAAAATATGAATTTTACTCAAGAGTAAAGTACGTTTATATTTGAAAATATCGATAATTCTTATGAAAAAAAGTTGTTCAGAATTGAAAATTTCGCTCAAATATGCATTACGTTCATAGACATTGAAAAATTGGATTATGTTACTTTTACCTTTATTTTTATTTTGAATGAACATTCATCTCTTTTGATTATGTAACACATGATCACCTTTCCGTTTCTCAATGTTTTCTAACAATTTTGCAATTTAAACACATAATGAATGCATATGCATTGTTATTGTTGTCAAAATAAGAAAAAATTCTTTTTCATGTAATTGGATGTAATTGCATATTTAAACGTATATTTTAGTTCTGAATAACTTTTTTTATAAGAATTTTCGATATTTTCAAATATAAAGATACTTTACTCTTGAGTAAATTTCATATTTTTTGTCACACCGCGTATATGACTGAAAAAATTTAATATCTGATGATTGTATTTCAGATTTTAGAACATGCAGAACATTTTATGAAAAATTACTTTTTTTCTTAAAAAGAATAATAAAAAAGTTTTCCATATGATTCCAACTTAGTGAGACAAACTGTATACTCATACTTAATTCTATAGAGAGAGGCAAGATGGGCAACATACTCCAACAAGCGGGCATTTTCTCACCGCAGAAATGTGTTATGGGAAGCAACGTCATGCTAAGGAGGTAGTATCTCACAAAATTCTAAGATAAACAATCGGCTATCGAAACTACGCTGTGGTCTTCTCTGAAACATCATACATTACGTTGATGCCTGAGAGATGTGTACTCTCCTTTGTGTAGAATAACGCCTCAACCAGGAGGTTAGTTCTCTCAAGTACTCTATCAGTGTCAACTAGCAATCTAGTGAAGAACAAAATGACTTAATCTCTTTTGTAGCAATAAAACGTACCCCAGATGGGTTGCGACAACTCCGCTTGAAAAAACGCAGGATACTGCATTTTCATTTAACAATTGGGTTTTCATCAACAAGGTATCTGTGGACATAACATAATGATACCAAATCGATCATGAACCAGCAACGATTGGAACATTTTCAAGCAGCTCGTGCGAGCAATTAACTTGGTCTTGTTCTCAACACTGAAAGATGTTACCAAAATTCTATAAAGTAGTTGATACCGGTTCTGCAAAATCATCAGATAGAAGCTGCGCTAGTTACTCCTTCGGCTGAATTAGCATAAGTAATGCATAGTATATCTTGGCTTATTCCAAAATCTGACATTTGCCTTCCTCAAATCAAGGAATGGAGTCGGGTACCAAAGAATTCATAATGATCTGCCTGGATGGTGTTTTCAACACCGAGGACTTCTGTAGTTGCGTTATGGGCGTAGACGTCCCTGGTACTAAAGCAAGTCGTGGGGCACCTGAGACCATTTACTGTCATCATTTCGGCATATGCGGTCCCAGCATATATTCACGAGAATGTGCCAAATTTATTGTCAGGCCTACTCATTCTTCACCCACAGGCAAGACAATAAGGCTGAAAGTAAACCTCCTCGACCATCAGAATATAATAATTTTTGTGATGGAGATATCGACTCCTGGCGAAACGAATAATGTTCGAAAAGAGGGAAAAAAAGAATAAAGGGCGGGTTGTAACACAGGTAGTTAACCAACTGGTCATGGAACCGAAGGTTAACCTATAGTTAACCTTCAGGCACTGGTCAGTCGATTTTCGTTGCATGACGATAAACTAACCATCAGTTGGGCAACTCCTCAATTTTTTATTGTCAGGTGTCAACAGTGTCAACCCGTCGACAAAAGAGTTATGTGTTATGTTATTGCATTTCATTTGATCTTGATGGTATGATGGCAGAGATCCAAAGAATAGATATAAACTGATGTACTTGTGCATATGAAGATAACAGATTAAAAACAAATATAAATAATAGGTACTGAATTTAAAATCACACGTAAAGTAAAATCATAGCAAAGTACCACTGTGAAATTCTTCAAAAGTGATATGCCCTTTTCAGTAGAGCTTCTTTCATAATTTTTCTAAATTTGTAGTACATTTTCTAATTCCTTATTTCAGAGGATAATATTTTGTTTTTGTTTCATTGATCAGAGAATCCTTTTTAAAGTTAATTTTGGAATAGGGAGGGGTATTTTATTTTCAGTTCTTTGCCTCGATACATAATTGATTTGTTTGCTTCATTTTTGGGAATGAACTGCATTATGTTTTTTATGTATTAGACACACAGATTCTAGAATGAAAATGCAGGCGAGAGTTGAAATTCCTTTGCTGATAAATAATAGCCCACAGTGCTCTTTTCTGTACAAGCACTGATAGAAATAATTGTTGGCTACAGAATCCCCAAAAGGCAATTCCAGATCTTAATTAAATGAGCCTCAATAAGAGAGTGGTAAACCATTTATGCTCTGGGATGTATGTTTCACAATAAGATACCAGATTAGAAGTTGTAAGAATTTGAATAATTTTAAGAAATAAGTGAAGATATTTCTGAATTTTAACACAGTAAATTTCAAGCATGTACATAAATATGTGCTCATTTATTTAATAGATCTCTACATAAGTTTTGTTCGTATTTTATAACTTCACATTTTCAATCCATTTTACACTGACATTTCTTGACACCCTGTTCTTGAAAGTGTATGAATGGATCTTGCGTAATTCCTCTTTTCAAATTTGGTTAGATTCAAAATAAATTAATAATAATAGCATCCCCAATCCTTGCTGCAATATCGTCATCAACAGGAAGCTCAGGATCATTTCTTTCACATGCTATGTTGTGTAGTACAACACAATATACAACAATAGCTTCTACCTTGTTCATATTCAGACGAAAAGGTACCCAATGCTAATACAGGATATCGTCTCTTGAGACTCCAAAACATTTTACGATAGAATTTCTAATACGTATTTGACCCTCATTCAATAGATGCTCAACAGGTAGTTAGGGATTTGTCAGAGGTGTAATAAGATATGGTTGAACAGCATAGCCATTGTCACCAACTACAAGTACTTAGTATCTGAATTCCCTATTTTCTAGTCTTGCCCTCAATCGTGAATTGTCAAAAATGGTAGAATCATGAACTGATCCAGTCCACCTGCATACTATATCCTGGATGATCAAATCTGCTCTACATAATGCTTGAACATTCAAGGAAAAAAATCCTTTCCAGTTTCTGAAAATTCTTGCATTATCTGCTCCAGGAGACTGTATTTTGATGTGGGTGCAGTCCAATGAGCTTATACACCTGAGAAAACGGCTAATGGCATAAAAATCAGCTTGTACTTTTTGCACTTTTTGTTCCTACTGGCGTCTTTAAGAATTCTGCACGAAGCATTACTATGCTTGTGGAAACTTTATCATTTATTTAATTTAGGAAACAGTTCTTCAACGAGTTCCAGAAAGTCTTCATCATCTGTGAGTTCTTGCAGCTCTCCTCATTATATTTATTTCCATGATACTATTCAGAATTAATACTTTCACTTTCTGTACAATAATACAACGCAGCCTCTTTTTTACTGGATTGCAGGCAAGAGTTAAGAGTTATATTATTAATTATATATTATATACCGATACCACATAGCTAAAGCTAACCTAACATAAAATATTACTTATTAATGTCTCAACCCAAATCAAAACAAAACCATGGAACAAGTAATAATTCAACGTTCTTAGAACTGAACTCTAGTTAACCATCGGAAATCGGATGATGAAAAATTCAATGGTTAACCAGTCGGTAAACTTCTGAAAATCCAAGTTACAACGACCCAATCGAAGATAACCAGTGGTCAAGAAAACCGTAGGTTAACCTGCCGTGTTACAACCCGCCCTAAAATATGCAGATGTTCTTTGAACTCTAAAGAATTGACGCAAACTATTCTGTTACCATTATGGTTTTGAATGGGTGTCTTTGATGCATTGATGCACAACCGACTTTCGAATTTTGAAACTAAACCCAATATTTGGTCTCATGAATAATATAATTTTTCTAGCTTTCTTTTTTAAATGGTATTAGTGTCATTATTTCAATGTTGAGGATTTTGGTTGAATTTTGACAAACATAGGTTATATAAGTATGACTATTTGAATATTAGTAGAATAAAATTTAGCCAATATGATGTCAAATTTATACACACAATATTGTTTTTATATCTAGAACCGAAATAAGAGGAACTTTGGGATTTCAATTTCCATTCGAGGCGTTGTAAACAATATGTAGACAATATTGTTTTATCAATACTGGTAAGATATTGTTAACCAATATTGACCCAATAAAGGTTAATATGATTTGTTGAATATTGGTGAGAATATATTCAACCAATTGGTTATGAAACTGCGGAATTTCTATTTCTGGAATTTCAATATTTATTCTAGGTGTTGAAAACAATATGTAGACATTCAGCTATATGCTGTATCACTTCCGTTCAAAATAACATCAACGTTATCCGCCATTTCCGTTATTTTGCTATTACCAGTCATAGCAAAATAACAGAAATGGTGAATAACGTTGTCGTTACTTTTAACGGAAGTGATATAGCATAGGCCTGAATATTGTTTCATCTGTAAAAGTTAACATTTTTCAACCAATATGCCATCAGACTCGATATGAGTAACATTGGAAATGTAATACTTATTTATTCAAGATGTCGAAAATATTGTCATTTTATTCCAGGTGCTGGCTTTGAACCCCGCTAACCTCCCTACTGCGTACGACTTTGCTAACAATACACCTATACATGAGTTCGGAAATTGTAGAAAGCGCCTTATATTTTGTACGATTAACGATTAATATAAAGCAGGTCGAGAAATGGAATATGAGTTAACCGTATGATTTAATTTTTTCATTATTTTTGCACACCGCATTCTCAAACACCATAAAACCCTGAAATATTGATTTAGGCAATGAGGATCATAATGATAATCATTCTGGAAGTAGGCTTAATCCATAATGATCGTTCATGGTTCGTATTACATACAAGACTTCATCTGCTGGCATCAATAGATAGAAAGATATATTATTTATTACCTTATTTACCATTTTTACAAATGTGAGGTTTGTCCGATATATCGAGTGATTTAGCCAAGTAGTGTTGGTCTTGTATCTTTGTCTTATTTGTAGAAGAAACAATAACGTCCCTTATACATAGTTTCAATGGTATATTGAAAGTCATTGAATGCCTGATTTCAATTATCTACATGTGGTCACATGTCAAAGATTTTCATATTTTTTTTTAATTATGCTAGTGGCTGTCTTTCTGAGTTCAACCGTATATAAAACTTCAAACATTCCCTTCATAATAACGTCGAGAACATAAATTATTCTGAAATTGCATGCATAGTTAAGAGTAGTTGTACACATTTGGAAGATGTAACGTCATGGAAAAATATTGTAAATTTTGAACAACTACAAGAAAATACAAATTGATCGGATGTTCGAAATGACGTCTCCAATTGTTTTCAGAAAACAACTTTCCCCTGTTATAATATCCTGAGTGTTTATTCTCTTTGGAGACTGACGCATTCAACGTCTGACTCATGGAATATTATATTGTAGAGGACTTCGATTTTGGCAAGTGCTTCAGAGTAAACAAATTCATTGAGATAGGGCCATTGAAAAAAGTCCATTGTAATAAGATCTGGCTACCTATAGCAGTCCTTCCAACACTCGTACCACTCGAGACAGCCAGTATCATAATTAACAATGAGAAATTGCCAATTCAATTGAAAACAAAAATTGACATGAAAATCTTCGATAGGTGACAACATGTAGATAACTGAAATCTGTCACTTAATGGCTTTCAATAAACTATTGAAAAAATATTTAAGGAACCTTATTTTTTTTACAAATAAGAAAGTCGCCGTGCTGCTAATACTCGACTGATTCACCCGGTATACATAATTTTCAAATTCTAAATTGAATAATTTTGAATCTGCACATACATTTGAAAAGTGCCCTACCCTTTCGTTAACATTGCAACAGCATATTATGTGTTCATTGTCTTACACACTGTTGTCAATTGGATCTGTATTGAAGTCTTTGAAATGGGGTGATTGTGATAATAGTTTTCGTTCGATTTGGACAGTGAAGTTTTGTAATTTCAATAAAATTGTCCAAAGTTGCATTTTTTCTTAGGAACTTCATTCATGTTAAAATTTCAGATATTTTTACAACTTTATATTTACAATTTTTATTATATTACTAGGACCTTTTCAACTTCATTATGTTCCGCTAAATACAATGACAATTATGTCATCATGTAATCCAGTAAATAAACAAACTTCACCCTACATCAAATGCGGGATCGTTTTTTATTTTTTGATATTGTTTAGGACCATTAGGTAGTTATTAATCCAAGGTTCCGTCATCCCTCCCCCCTTGCTTCGTCCGCCATCATGAAAAAATTGTCAGAAATCGGCACCTTTTTCAGTTTTTGGCCTCTAGCTTATTCCCAGTTAATTTTTTTGGAAATATGTTTTTTTTTTTAAATGTAGACTATTAAATTTCCAACAAATTTAATAAATTTTTTTTCTAGAACCAGGGCAGGGAGAAAGAAGGCAAAAAAGTGCAAAAATTGGCGATTTCGCAAATTTTTCACTTTCGCTCCACTTTCCATCGCAAAAAAGGGGAAAAAAAAAGTTAAAAGTTCATTGAATGAAAGTTGTAGAGAATTTAGTTTCCTTTGAAATTTATGTTCCAAAAAAAATAAAGGGCAATGGGTAATGAGATAAGTGTAATAAGTACATTTTAAACTTAAAATTTATTTAATGATATAAATACAGAATTTTAACACACTACACTAAATTTAGGTTGACAACTTCAACTGTCATTACAATTCATTACATTTTGACAGACTTATTCAGTATAATATTTTTACACAAGAGAATAACTCTGTGCCTGGCCCACAGTTGATGTTTTTTGCCACCACGACAAACTTGAAATTAGAAAAGCTTTCCCCAACCTCTGATGCAGCGCGATACTCCTTGAGGGTACACCACCAAGTGATGGCCAGGATGAGCAGGAAGAAAGACCCGACCACCTTTGGCTGGAAAAGAGGAAGCAGGGGCTTGATTCCGACAACAACAACCAGAGATGCTGCTCCTCGTACTCTGCTGGAGACGGTATAATGCAGGTGTGTCACCGGCTGTTACGCAGCATGTGGATGCAGAAAAGCCGGTCTGCATTTTTCCACATTCTGAAAATTATGCTGCGGCGGGATGTCCTGCGGCGGGATATCCTGCGACAACCATCTCTAGATAGTCGCTGACGAGGAAGAGACAAACATTGACGACCCGTCTATACCTTTCGACGAGGACCCTGCCGAAGATTCAGCCCTCTCGTCCCCCTTGCGAAACGTTCTCGGTTACTGTAACAACCCCCCTCTTCTTTTTTAAAGTTTTTATTTTAGTGTGTTCAATATTCCCGAATAATCAATATATAAAACGCATTTATTGTAATCTTCATTTTGTAAATACACACTTTTTTAATAAATGTGTGAGTAATTTGTTCTTTTCCATCTATTCACATTTATATAAAAAATGGCTCAAATATTATTTAGATGCACTGCTATGATCAAAAAATGAGCAGAAAGATAATAAGAATAGTGGTTGGGCTCCTGACGGGTCACTACCATCTCAACAAGCACCTCAACATTATAGGTATCACGGATGGTGGTGAATGCATGTGGTGCTTGGAGGATGAAGAGTCAGCCACCCACATCCTCACGGAATGCCCAGCAGTGGCAGCAATACGAGAAGCTCACCTCGGGAACATCGTTCTGAACCCGGAGAGTGTGAGAAAAGTATCGGTTAGAAGGCTTGCTTCTTTCGCTCGCGAAATAAGGTACCTTCAAAATTGAACCAATTCCCAGTAGCGGTGGGTGCATAACGGGCCCGAATGAGAGGTCTACATGCTTATGGTTCCGTTCGCCCACAAAACACATTCTATCTTCTATCTAAATACTTTCACCAACACTGCGCTCCAGGGCTGACTCACAAAAAACGCATTTCTTTTAGTTTTCTCAAAGTTAACCCCTCTCCTACCCATTGCCCTTTTTTTTTTGATAAATGAATTTCAAAGGAAATTAAATTTTTTGACACTTTAATATAATGAACTCTTTGCTGAGATCAAGTTTTTCCCCTTTTTTGCGATGGAAAGTGGAGCAAAAATGAAAAATTTGCCAAATCGACAATTTTTGCTCTTTTTCGCCTCCTCGTAGCTCAGATACGCTTGGTTCTAGAAAAAAATTATGTATTAAATTTGTTGGAAATTTAATAGTCTACATTTTTTTGGCGAACAAATTTTCAAAAAAATAAACTGGGAATGTGCTAGAGGCCAAAAACTGAAAAAGGTGCCGATTTCATACAATTTTTTCAAGATAGCGGTCGAAGCAAGGGGGGGAGGGTTGACGGAAACTTGGATTAATAACTACCTAATAGTCCTTTACAATATCAAAAAATAAAAAACGATCCCGCATTTAATGTATGGTGAACCTCCTTTTGGAGCCTCTATTGATTGGATTAATGATATGGCAGCAGATAAATATTCAATGAACCACTATCTACGATATGCGAACTCAAGTATAGCCATGATAAAATTCGAATATTAATGTTGAGGTGAGATAGAAACGTTTCGGAGTACTCCCCCAGAACTTTCGAATATTTCACAACTGCAACGTAAGTAGAACCGATCTGAAAATAATCCGTTGTCTATTGTACGAATTTTGAACAGGATATAATCTATTTTCAGTTTTTGGTTCATTGTCATCCTTATAAAAAAAAAAATTGATTCGAACTTACTGCCCCATACAGTTTCAGTGTCTTCAGAAACCATCAGAACTGTGATAGTTGGTGAACTCCAAGCTACCACAGGCATAGAAATAACTGCTGGGAAAATAAGCATCCATACTCTTCTGGAAACTTCCTTCAAATCTGCAAATGAAGGCATCGGTCGTTTCTTGTCCTGTTCCAGGTCAGTCAGATAATATTTGTACAATGGCAGATGTTCTGATATGTAAATCAAAATTGTGGTACACAACAGTATTCCTGTAGCACAGCAGTAATATATTAGTGCCACTTGTGTCGAGGAGCCACCTACTGTTAAGCAGAATATTTGCAAGAGAGCACTGATGATTCCTGACGTGGATGAGCCATACGTGTGGATCTTAATGTATTTTGGTGGAAATCTTGCGAGAAGAGCAAAGTTGCTAACCTGGAATATTACTCCAAAAACTGAAAAAAAATTTGAGTTTAATATTATCCAAACATGTATATGAATGAGAGTGCAGTATATACAATGTGGTATTTTCATTCTTCTTATTATTATAGGTTCCTTAACTCACTAAACGGTACCCAAAACGTTGGAGAGCAGAGGTAGGTACACCATAAAAGTTGGGAGGGTTGTTAACATCCTATTCTTGAACCAATGACAGATTAACTTGGAATAGATACTTTGAAGGGAGGTGACCCTCAAGTGCTCGAAAAACTGCGTTGCTCTAGGCTCTGATCTGGCAAGAGTTTTCAACTCTTGGCTAGATGGGGAGCAACAGACTTCGCATTGGTATGTCGAGGAATGAACCGTGCTAATTCCCAAAAAGAAAGATTTGTCTGACTCCAAGAACTGCAGACCGATAACAGCTTGAACGCATGTTACAAGACGATTACCCGCTGTTGAATCCGGTGTATGAACAAGTTTCGATTTCTGAGGGCTGTCGTTCGTAGGAGGACGAAAGCTGGTTAACGGAAAAAACATAAACAAAATAAAGATGAACAGAACCAAAAAATATATGATCAAAGAGGGTCAAAAAGTTGGTCGTTGGCTGCAAGGAGAACCTGCTGATCGACGGATATATCATATCAAGCAGGTCTCCATGCGTAACTTTTCCATAGCCTGGATTGATCATCACAAATTATTTGATACAACATCGCATGAGCTCATTATGCATTTGCTCAGATGACTTGCGGTACCCGATCAAAAAGAAAGTTGCAATAAACAGCTGATACCGCTCTGGAGGACTAGCTTCACCATTACATCTGGTCAAGTCAAAGTTCAAACATCTCTTCTGCATCTCCCTATTGCCATTTTCCGTTGAAATATGGAAAACCAGCGGATACAACTGTGCCACCCCCAGCAAGCGGAGGCATAAGTTAACCAATCTGTTTTACACGGTTGACCTCAAACTATGTGCCTCAGGAGGAAAGGATCTTTATCAGTATTTGAAGGTGGTACAAGAGTACGCGAAAAGAAAGTTCGGTATCGAAAAATGTGCCACAGTTCATCTCAAAAGGAGATGATGCGCAGAATACGGAGATGACATTCAGCTCGTAGAGGAAAGCATCATACATCATCTGGATGCCGGAAAGACGTATACTCATCTAGGCGTGGAACAACGCCAATCCCAAGAGGTAACCACTGTTGTGAACTCTTTCCTCGGCAAGTATCAGCATAAGCCTGAACAGATCTGCTCATCAGAACTGTCCGCTCCGATTCTTCTTTTCTCCTTTGGAGTGATAAAATGGACTCAGGAAGAACTGCGACAACTCGATGTTAAAACTCACAGAATAATACATCGTCATAAGAGCTTGCATCCTAAATCGTCTGTTGTTTCCCTAGATAATGGAGAGGCCTACATAACAGAACGAATGCAGCCTGTAAAGTCATCAGGAGTTCAGATCTCTTCTCTGCTTACTATGCGATAGCGTTAAAGCAGGGATTGGATAATATTTTTCCAAGAAACCAACCCGTGCAGCCGATGAACTTGGTCTCGTTTTGGACACTGAACGGACAAACCCAAACTCTGTCATCAAGATGAAATCTGTTCAGCAAAAAGCACACGTCAAAGCTGAAGAGAGTAATAATCTCCTACAGCTAATAAGGATAATCCAATTCATGGGGTCTCCTCCAAAAACATTGAAGACTTTGGCTCATCGAGAAACCAGACCTTCGAGTTCCTCAGGTCAAGTGAGCTGAAGTCGAAAATCGAGGGATTTATGAGTTCCTCACACAAGAGCGTAGCGTGGTGCAGCTGAGGCCATAATGCATTTGCTTTTAGCGTGTCCAGATTATGTTGTCTCAGCCTATCACAGGTATGAAGCAGCGCTAGGAGTGTTGTATTACCATCTACGATACTCGTACGGTATAGACGAGAGACCGGAGTTGCCTTTGGCTTCGGAGTATATTGAGTCCGTTATGGAGAATGACTAGTGCCAAATCTATTAGAACTACCCATTGCCCACCCTCAAGCAAATACAAGCCAATACGCCCGATGAAGTCCTTCTTGATCAACAGACTAAGTCGATTTTCGTCATTGAGCTTTTTGCTCCTGGCAAAACAACCATCATTCGAGGAGAAGGAGAGAAATAGAATACATATCGAGATCTACTCTTTGAACTCCGCAGGCTTCACCCAGACCATTCTGTTAAAATGGTGGTTGTCATAATAGGGGTACTTGTTGGAATAATAGACGCAGTGCTCTCAAATTTGAACAAACTTCGAAGATATGTGCTGGAGACTATCTCGATGATGAAAAAAATCAACAAAGTCGAATTACCATTCTCTCCACACGTTTCCACTAAGTGGAAAAATGAAGCAACTATCTGTCAGAAAACAACTACTTCCCTGACTAATACCACGGTGGGCATTGAACTACATCTCACAGATATTTGTGCAACGTTCTTCCAGGAAGACCAAATTGCAAGTGCGTATCTTGTAATCAAACAGTAGATTATTCTTCAGTTATCTGGGAATGACCACATGTTTACATGCATGTTTCGAAATTTGGCACTAATCAGTGCCAGGGTAGGTTAGACAACATTATAATTGTCATATGTTCCTGCCAAATGGATAATAATAAACTGTTTGAATAATATTTTCACACAGATGAAACTACGACCTACAATTAAATTGATCGCAGCGCCATCCGCATGGAAAATCAAGAAACACACTGCTCGAAAAACACAGACTCCGGGAAGAGTTAACTGGACTGGACAGGGCGAATTACAACAGGAAATAACGGTCACAATGGAAGTGATTGGAAATTACTAATTTCAATTGTAAATTCATCTACTATGTAACAGCAGTAATATGAAAACAATAGTTTGAACTTCTTTTTAAACTTGATGAAAGTGTCTTCATATCTTTCGGTAGCATTTGGAAACTGAGATTCATAATAGAATTGATATCAATAGATTCTAGTTTATATCGTATACAATGTGACACAAATAATGACAGCATGTTGTTATTCGTTGTATAGTAATTAGTAACTTCTGATCTGTACTGTCTTCAATTTTCATGGTTAAATATTAATGTTTCCAGAATGAACACATTTGCAACAGTAACTTTCTTGTTATGAAGAAATCTTTCGCTGCATGAAGTTCTATAATCTAGGTTTAAGTGTCAACAATGATTTCTGCTTTATGAAAATTCCATGTATTTCAATAGCTAAACCCCACACGGCGATGTTGTTATAAATAATAGAATAAAATTTGATATAATATGATATCAGTGATTCAGTATCTAACATTCTAGAGATTTATCAAGGTATTACGATAGATTCAATTTCCCAGATAAGAACTCTACATGTTCTTGCCTTGTAAAATGTGCGTCAATTACTTTTCGCAAGAATTTTGTTGAGCTTGTTAGTATTAAGGATAGCCACAATAGACTTTTACAGGTCGCAGTGGTGGGCCGAGCAGACCCGCTCATTTTAAACCTAACCTAAACTAGTATTATGGATTTCCTCCGGAAAATGAAGATGAAATCATAAGCTCCTGAATGAATTTGCGAATTCTTCAACACCAATCATTAAAGCCATCCAGTACTGAATTAACAAAGCGATAAATTTTTTCGATGTTTTACTTGATAAGATAATAGAAGCGTCATTGGTGTTGAGGGGTATCTAACCGTTATTTATGTTATTTGGAAGACATCTTCGAGTACACTGCCATGTAGTGTACCAGTCGTTACCGGAAACTCATCCGAGATTATATCATTTTGTTTCACCCGGAAATATCTAATGGTCATTATATCGACATTTTGATTAAATTGTATCGAACAGTAGTTATTAAAGATTCCCAATCTTATACTGGCATTCACTAGAGATTTCAACAATTATGCATACTGGCAGCCAAAACTAATATATTTTCAGATCTGCCAAATCTGTTGATGACCGGAAAATAATGTTACAAATTTGGAGATAATTGATATTATTGTAAATATTACAATATGAAAATAACAACGGAGAGGTGTTTGAATTCACAACTTGTTTACCTTCTGAACGGGTAATTATGGGCGTAGAGCGATATTTTGAAATAAAATTCAGACAAACGATATGAATCAAAGGAAGAAATCAGACGGTGTTTCATTTCAAGAAGTTTATTCAAAACTTAACATATCTCTCAATCGCAGTCGTCAAATTGGGATTCCGGCGTAAAAGTCGTTTATTGAAATTATGGCGAAGTAATAGGAAAAATTTCCATCCCTTGTTGCAGGAACCTGTATATCAAAAACAAGTGGAAGGAGTTACAAACGTTTGATTTATATACATCAGGAACATAAATTCAAGAAGTTCCACACTGTCACAGCAGTTCATCGAAGGAGTCGACTGAATGACCTTTGATAGATTACACTTAGTGACAATGACATCAACTACTACTTACTTTAAATTTGTATTTCGTTAATACTCACCGCTGTTCACCACGGAAACGGCCATAGTGAGGCAGAAGAATTCCACTTGCCCTGTAACGAAATTATGAGTAATTATCAAGATAATTGGTATAATAACACTATGCTTCATTTTTAATCCATCGTAAGTTATTTGGACGAAACAGTGATGAAAAAAAAAATAATTTAAAATGTATAAAAGATGGCATTCGATGTGATATTTGAGGAAAAACCCCTACGCACGTATTGGTATTGCTCCGATCTAGCTTGCCAAAATATAGTTTTTCTGAAATCGTTCAAGAATGCCCACTTTCTCGGAGCAACTTCAGGCCTCAAAATACGCTAATCTAGTATTTTAGTCCGTTGCTAAGCAACGAACTCTTCCGGACCGTTTTCGACACTAAACTGTACGGGAATAGATATTATCCTAACAAGTACGGAAAGAGTACTATTCCTGCATGAGACTGCCGAACGACGCAAAGCGGAGTTCGGGTAAGCAGTCGAGTGCGGGAGAGTACCTTTCTGTATGAGTTAGGATCAAGATTTTTTCTACAAGCGCTTAAAAAAAATTTGTAACACTCTTGAACAAACTTTCGCGTGCGGGAAAAACTCACTTGAAGTGACATTAGCGTGCGGGAAAATTTTTCCCGCACTAGTGCGGGAATATGACACCTCTCAAACTAAATTGCGTGCGGGAATAGGGCGGAACACGCACGCTTGTAGAAAAAATACTTTCCCGTATCGTAAACGATCCGGGAAATTTTTTGACGGCTTGTATACATTTTGAACAGTAAGTGAATGCACGCAAACAATAAGTATAATTCCTTAATTTATGATAATGCTGATTGCGATTTCAGAAAAAATAGTATGTGTACCTCGTAGTAAAAGCACATTCCCAGACTTCAATGCTTGTTGGCCTCGGCTTATCGCCTCGGCCAACAATTTACGTTGTCGTCCGGGAATGTATTGCTTTTACTACTAGACACACAATCTACTATTTCCCTAACACAGTAGAGGTGGGAAAAATTTAGCTCAAATATTTGACTTTTATGGCTTCTGATTCACTGAAGCCGAATGTATGTATTTTACGTGGAAGTATTTGCCAACTCTTATTATACAGACTTGATCGCAGCTCCCAAGAAGGAGGCGTTTGTTTCTTCATCAAAGATTGTTTCAGTAGCGATATGATCAATCTTCAGAGCAGTTTTTGTGAACAGTTGTTGATCAAAGTGAAAAAAAAAAACATAAAATAGATTTTGGAGTGAAATATAATCCTCCAACTCAGGATGACGTTGCTTTCATTGATGAGTTTCATGATACCTTGAGTATAATTCATCCCATTGTGAACCGAATTATTTGTGGAGGAGACTTCAATATTAACTTCTCACAGTATAATAACGTCACCGTTGAGAAAAATTCGTCAGTTATGCAATGTTTCGAATTGAGCCAAATGATAGATGACCATACCAGAATAACTGAAACTTCATCTTCACTTTTAGATGAGATTGTAACTGAAGATGATAGATAGAAGAATGGGTGATAGATAGGGGTGTTGGAGTTAGTGATCACTAGTTGGTCTATTGTAAAATTTATATTAGGATTGACGAGAAAAATTCTGAACTTCACACGTATAGAAACTTCAAATATTTGAACGAAGATGACTTCAGAAGAGATTTATATAATACACCAGTTTTCAGTATTTATAATCAAGAGGGGGTTTTATTTTTCAGTTGTTTGATGATCCTCTTCGATAGACATATACCCTCAAAACATCAAAGATAACTGAAAAACCTGCTTCTTGGCTGACAGATACTTTGGGGGAAATGATGAAAATATGAGAGAAAGCGCTGAACAGATATAAAATAATCTAAATAATTAGTTCACTTTCAGTTCTACAAAGACATGCAAAATTACACTAATCAGGCAATCAAAAGGGAGAAAAAAGCTTATTTTTCTTCTGAATTTAGTAAACGTGATAATGTGAAATTTTGGAAAAACTTGAAGTCTAGCAATTTTATACCAAATAAAAAACGTGATATTCCAGACAAACTTATAAATCCTAATGAGCAAAACAACTTCTTTGTTGATTCTATTTCTATTCAGGAACCGCCAATGGAACTCATTTCTTTTTATACGGAAAAAATGCTCTTAGTACATGTATTCAAATTCCATGAAGTTGATGAAATATTTGTACTTGAAACTATATCTAATTTAAATCAAATGCAATGGGTTGTGATTTTCTGAACATCAACTTGATGAAAATGTGCTGGCCACACATTGTTCCATATTATAACACACATTATCAATTTCTGCCTCACAAATTATATTTTTCCATTCGTATGAAACAGGGCACTTGTGGAGGCGTTTCCTGAAAAAACAAATCCATTGATCTATAAAGATCTACGTGCTATCAGCATATTACCAACATTATCTAAGATACTCGAAAGAGTCATCGAGGTGCAACTGAAAGAACTAATAAGTCGTTTCTCCATAATTCCAATTACTTGTAAGATCCATTAATTCTGGCAAAAATACTACATTAGTTCTTTTAGACTCTAGAGCCTTTGATACAATAACCCACAATTTAATGTTATCAATATTGGGTTATATAGAAATATCTAACGATGCAGTATCTTTAGTCAGGTCATATCTTAGTGAACGTCGACAAATGATCACTATTGATGGAAATCATTCAAAATATTTTAATTTACGTTTTGGAATTCCTCAACGTTCTATTTTGGGACCTTTGTTATTTGCCATATCGTCGGGTGACGGGAAGAACTCACCATTACTATATTTGATTAATTGAGGTAATTAAAGATTTTTTACTGTTTTGAATCAGAAATCCATTTGAAAAGCAATTCTTAGTCAAATCGAACATAAGTAATGATGAAACATATTTTATTTTACATCTGAGTATTTAAGTTTTATTATATATATATATTTTTTTCTGTCACCCGACGATACATACTTCACAGCTAATGAAATGTCTTCAGTTTTGTAATATTCATCTGTATGCAGAAGACACACAGTTGTTATATAACAGTTTTTTTTTGTCAGACATGGCATGTATAAGAATAAATAATGATAAGAATTCATTTGATTCATTTGTGGAGAAAGCCTCTGATCATTATCGGATGATAAACAATAGTAAATCTGAAGTCATTGTTTTCGGTCCCAAGCACACAAGAAATAGTGTTCGAATAAACCCTGACATAAAAATAAATGATGCTCAACTGGAGGTAGTATGTGAAGCGACGAGCTTGGCGGTAATTTCAGATGAAAATTTGAGATGTAAGAAGCATGTAATCTCAACTTGTCAATCGTGTATAATATTCACTGAAAGTTATTTATGGCAATAAGAATTTTTCACCATCCAGAGTTAGGACAACATTATGTGAAGCTTAAGTTTTGTCTGTTTTCAATTATGTTGATATTTTGTGTGGTTTTGTATATGGAGAAGGTGTCTGCTTGGGGACCATTTCAAAATATAGATTGATTAGAAAATGAAACAAATAATTCGTAAATCCGAAAAACATCTGTCTCTCCACACAATTCCACAAAAAGGAAATTAACGGATATTATATCTGTCGTCTATTTGTGCAACGATCCTCACGGTACACATAATTGCAAGTGCTACTTGAGCTACTTGCTACTTGTGCTACTTGCTACTTGTGAATATTATCATTCATATTGTGGAACAAGATGACTATATTGTCTTCTAACTTATCCTTGCACATATGAGTGGAAAATAACCTCGAAACATGCATGTTTGCAGGTGGTCATGGTCAATGGCTTTATAATAAGTAGCACTTGCAATTATGTGTCCGTGAGCAACGTTGCACAAATAGACGACAGATATAATTCAATATCCGTAGAGGGAAGTAGTTGTTTTCTGTCAGATATTCGCCTTAATTTCCACTTTGTGATATTGTGTGGAGAGACAGGCATTTTTCGGTTTTTCGAAATATTTGTTTCATTGAATTGAACTCCCCTATATACACAATCGAACTTTGTTCGTTTTATTTGCTTTTGGTTTCTGCCTGGAGATAGTGCTACAAGGAGGGTTACTTGATCTGTTTGCAGATGGCGCTGCGACTTACATTATTGTAAGTCTCAGCTCCATTCGTAGACAGATACTATAAGGCTTACGAATGATATTATTCAAATTGTGGAACAAGACTGCCACATTATCATCTGACCTATCCTTGCACTAATGATAAAAAAATAACCTCGAAACATGCATGTATGCATGAGGTCATTTCCAACTTAATGAAGGATAATATTCAATGACTTTATAACAAGTAGCACTTGCAATTATATGTCCGTGAGGAACGTTGAACAAATAGAGGACAGATATAATTCAATATCCCTAGGGAGAAGTCAGATATTTGTCTTAATATCTACTTTGTGGAACTGTGGAAAGACAGGTATTTTTCGATTTTACGAAATATTTGTTTCTTTGAATTGAACTCTCCTATATACACACTCGAACTTTGTTGTTTGTTGAAGTAGTCGTTGTGTAAGTATAATGAAATCATTTCAAAAAACGGCAATAAAGAATTTTGTGCAGGAACAACGAAATGTATGGCGATAGTAGGAAGACTTGTGGATATTTAAGTGTTCAGTGATTGATTATTCAAGTTTATGAACGTTTTCGTAATTTGGTTTTCACTTATGTTCGATACATATGTAAATTAGTACTTCCTTTTAAGGTTATACTATGATAAAAGAGACCGTGAAATTACAGATTTGTTTTACTCGATTGTTAGGCATCTATTAATAATTCGGTCAATTATTTCTCGTTATTGAATGATACTGATTTTTAAAACCAACAAGAAATTTAAACCATTTTCAACAATAATCGATATACTAGTTCTAATAATGAATTGTACAAAATTTTGCATTAAAATATTGTTTCAGTAATCTCAGTAATATGAGGCGTATATGAGAAATACTAGTACTTTTAATAGGGCTGGAACCAGAAAAAATGGATTTGTTGCTTGTGTGGCTGTGATATTGGATCTGATCATTGTTTACAAATTTGAACAACTTTTCAAAAATAACTTTCCCAATAAGGTCGAAAATGAGGGTAGTTCACTCTTGATAAAAATTTCCAGTTCTTGTTCTTCCCTGTACACCGTTCGAAAATTCAGAATTTTAACAACTCACATCCAAATATTCCGAAATGATCCAATTTTTATCTTGAATAAAATGGATATTAAAAGAATTTTTCCATATAGTGCAAACTTTCTGAAACTCACTATATGCAATAAAAAAAATTATGGTTTTCAAATATCAAACTATTTTCTTTTCGATGTCATGGTATGTGACAATACTTATATTTCACCGCAACTCATCAATTTATATATTCATAATTTTGAATTGAGATACTTACAAGAATCTGTGTTGATCACAGCAAACATCGTAAAGGCGAAGAAGGTGAGGGTGAGTGCAGTCATAGTCCAAAATAACCGTATCCTCAGTGACAATTTATAAGCAAATATTGAAGCAAGTATCGTAGTCAGAGCTGTGGGAATAGCTTGCGCGATGGATGATATTGATGCGAAATTTGTCTGTAGATAAGTTTTATTGTTTAAGTCGAAGTCTTCATGGCTGACATCTCTGAGTTTATACATCCAGTACTGCAAAGAATAATTGGTAAATTTCTTAACAAATTAATCTAACAAAAGTAATTGGAATCAGAGAAAAAACCCTTCTGAAAGCTTGTGCGATCGAAGGGGCCATCGAAGACTGGTGGTAGATGATAAGATTTTCAAAAAAAAACATGGATACATTTGTCGAACCTTCATTTTCAAGTATGGAGCAAATAATTTCATTATATCAATTCCTCCAATGCTTGAAATGTATAACAACATCCTTTGAAAAGACACAATTTCTTTGATTTGTGATTCTAGTACACAACTTTTTCTCGAAAGCCTTCTAATATCTCCGCAGTTTTTTATTTCGATACTCTCTTTCTTTGTTATTCTATAATTTGCGGAATAACTTCTTATACTGTGTTATTTGGGTTATCTTTCCAGGCGCCAGGAGATTTTCTGAAATCCAATTGGAAAACACCCCCTCAATAAAAATAACTAGTAATTCTTCCAGCAAATTATATATCTACTCACCCGAGACTTTCGTTATTTTCATAACCGAAATTGCAGATAATCATAATCCAGATTGATTTCACTTTCTCCTCTCTCACATTTCAATTGAAACTTGACAGAATGGTTTGGGTAAAGCCTGCGGAGTTCGAAGAGTAGATATCGATATAAGTCCGTTTTTCCTCTATTTTTTGAACGATGTTTGTTTTGCCAAGAGTTGAACACCAATGACGGAAATCGTCCTACTTTGATGGTCGAGCAGGACTACATCAGGCTTGTTGCTTGTATTTGACTCTAGGTGGGGAATGGGTAGTTCCAATAAATTCGGCACGTCTCATTTTCTACAACCGACTCAATATCATCCGGAGCATAGGGCAACACCGGTGTCTCGTCTACACCGAATGTCGTAGATGGTAGTACAACACTCGTAGGGCCGCGTTATGCTTGTGGATACAGGCTGAGACAGCATGAGCTGGACAAGCTGACAGAAAATGAATTATGGTCTCAGATGTCCCAACACGATCTGCATCTAGTGTCAGGGACCTCTGTACCCATTACGCGACTACGGGGGGCAGACCATTATGAATCCCTCGATTTCTGACTTGACCTGCGAAAAGCAAAAGTCAGTTTCTGGATAAGCCAAGGTCTTCAGTGTTCTTGAAGAAGACCCGATGCATTGGCTTATCCCTATGTAGCTGTAGGAGCCTGTTACACTCCGCATCTTCAACGTGGGCTTTTTGCTGAACAGGTTATAACTCGGTGACAAAGTTTGGGTTCGTCCGTTCATTGTCGAATACGATACCGAGTTCATCAGCAATTCGTGCTGCCTTGAAAAGAAATGCTCCAATCCCTTCTTTTTCATGATCACATACCAAGCAGAGAAGGGTATCTGAACTCCTGATGAATTTACAGGCACCATCCAGTATCATTCTGTGGTATATACACTAAAAAATTATAAGTACACGGCCTCCCCATTGTCTGGGGAAGTATAACCGTGGAACGGATGATTTAGAATGCAAGCTTCTACGAATGGAGATGCATCATTTTGCGAGTTTCAGCATCGAGTCGCAGCTCTCACTAAGTCCATTTCATTAATCCAAAGAACTATAGTTATTATCCTAGCAAGTACGGAAAGAGTACCTTTCCCACATGCGACTGCCGTTACCCGAACGACGCAAAGCGGAGTTCGGGTAAGCGTAAGAGTGCGGGAGAGTACCTTTCCGTACGAGCTAGGATCAATATTTTTTCTACAAGCGAATCAAAAAACTTATGTAGCACTCTTGAACAAACTTTCGCGAGCGTGGAAATATTTTACTTGAAGCGACTCAAGTGTGCGGGAAAATTTTTGACACCTCTCAAACTAAATTGCGTGCGGGTAAAAGGTGAATTACGCACGCTTGTAGGAAATAGTATATACTAGTGACATTTTTCACTCGAGTGGGAAATATTATGGCACGAGTGCGGCAATCACACGAGTGTGAAAAATCACTTTCGCACGAGTGATGTAGGTACACTATTTTTCCTACGACCACATAATAATTTTACCAAATAATGTAATAAAAATATTTTGAAGTTTCAAACAAATTTTTCAAATCCTGCTTCTTATACACAATTAATAACTAACAAGACGATTACAAGATTGTCTGACTAAAGTAGAGATTTGATATATGAAACTATTTTACGAAAATAAACATGAATTTTGAAAATTCCTCGCTTTATTTTTAGATGATCCAGAATGCTTTTCAATGGATATTTGTTTGAATCAAACTCCAAGAAATATAGATGATATTGACATGTGTCCACGAAAATCGAATGAATAGTCCGACTGAGAATAATTCTGACTTCATTTATTTTCAATAATTAATTTAAATACAAAATATTTTCTTTATGACGAGATCAAAATCATAATTAGACATCTTTTATTCTTGATAATAATTTCTAATCAAGATACACTCTAATACAATATATGTTCTTGTCATAATATGTGTCCAATAGCTCAGGTAGTAGGCAGCGGGAATCGACGTGACGTCTGACGAAGAGTACGCGGGTTCGATCCTCCTAACTAGTAGTGTACAGTGCTAGCTAGCCAATATCATTATTAGATGGTAATTGTTAAAAACGTTAACCAGCTGTCATCCCCTACGAACGACAGCCCTCAGAAGTCGAAACTTGGGCGAGCTATGGATTAACGAGGTCTTACCTTTCAACGTGCGATTCCTAGCACGTATATATATATACATATCGTGAAACGTGAAACAAGCTCTCCTACAAAATGGCTACAGACCAGACCACATAGAAAGAAACATCCAAAAACAGCTCCAGAAGTCACTAGAAAACAAAATCGAACCACAAGTTGAAGACCGTCCATCTAAAGTTTTCTTCCCTTACATCAAAGGAGTATCAGACAAAATCAGCCGAATTTTCAGAATAGCCAATATCAAAACCATCTTCACCACAGAGCAAAAACTGTCACACCTCATCAGATCAACGAAGGACACAATTCCCAACGAAGACCACGGTATTTACGAAATTCCCTGTTCTACTTGCCCCCATTCATATATAGGAGAAACTTCAACACAGATCCACTTCCGATCTTATCAACACCGAGACACCAGCTCCGCATTACACCTTCATTTCATCTAAACAGGTCACCCCATAGATTTTGAGAAATTCAAAACCATCGCCCCAGTACGTAACAGAACCTCCAGATTCATCAGAGAAGCCATCGTAATCGAAAAACGTCCTGATTGCCTGAATATTAAAGATTATAGCCGTAAATTGAACCCCATTTGGAAACCGCTTCTTCCGACCGTAATCACCAAACCACAACAATCAATTATCCCAATCCAAAATAATCAACATCAGGCAGACACAGGTAAGACGAACGAGAAAACCCGCATGACACGCCCACTTTCAGGTACCCAAGTACCATTAAATACCGAAGTGCAACCAACATCAGATCGTCTTTTGAGATCAAGGAGTAGGCAGACCTTGAGCTTGTTACCTCATCAGACTACGACTCGAGGAGTAGGCAGATAGAGACCTCGAAGTCACTCTCTTGAAAATGGCTCCAAAGCAGGAGCCAAAACGTAGAGTTACAAACTCTCAACGCGGTTCAACCCAGGAACTCAGTAATCTACATATATACTTATATGACTATATAGAAGCTATAGAACAGATGTATGTTCTTGTTGTTAAAATTAATTTCAAGTCGGAGAACCACCCTAAAAATGAGTAACTATTGATGTTGTTTTTCTGTATAATGTTTGAGGTGTTTTTCTGCAAACATTTTTTATTTTTAAATCCTTAACGATTATAATCCCACACAATTTATTTAATGTTCATCTCCATTTGAGAATTGGATTTCAATATATATGTTTTTTGTTCTTTTATTTCAGAGTAATGAAGATGAAACAATACAGTTTCGAAACATCGACAATTTAAAATTTGATACACTTCAACATCTCGACCGAATTCCCAGTAACTCAAATGTTTTTATTTAATAATAATATTTGAATACTATAAATGATTAATGTTCTCATTTGAATGACGGTAAAGGGTGGATTACACCATTTTTCAATGACTTAGACTACTCACAGGAAGAACAGAACCCTATTTCAATGAATTCATTACGTATAATAATCAGATCCACAGCTATGATACAAGAGAAAGAAATGACCTGGTTATCATACGAACTAACCTTGTGAGAACAGGGAATTCTTTATTTCACAAAAGGCTTTTGAGCTTCCTAATGAAATTAACTCGCTCTAACTCTTCAAACGCACCTTATCTCAATACCTCCCAGCGCAATATGATTCCAACTCAATTGGTCAGTAGCGATAGACAGCCCCTTTGCCATATAATTAGAGAAGGGTAGTTAGAGTGTAATGAGAGTGGCTAATTACACGTCATTACATGTCAGTACGGATATGTACTTAGTATAATTACGGGTAATTGGCGGGTAATCAAATGTAACTAGGTGCGCTTAGTACTATTGTATGTAATTGGAGTAATACACTCTAATTACTCGTCATTACATGTCAGTACAGAGATGTACTCACTATTATTGCTGGCAAATATCAGGTAATTAAATGCAACTAGGTATAGGTACTTAGTACTTGTGTGAAATTGGAATCATTCATGTCATTTACCTCTCGAGTACTTTATTTATTAATTTTTCTCTGTTTCAATTGCTTATATCAATTACACTCTATTTGAAGATGGCCAGAATGTTTGGTCATCTTCAAACACACTGTTCACACATAGTGATATTTAGATTTTTCAATTCTCTATTGCAATTGCTTATTACTCGACCACCTTTGGATGACTTTCAATTACATGGATCAGTCTTAGCCTATATGTACTTGGTAACAAATTCCCAACATGATTGAATTTTTGAATGGGCTTATAAAGAAAAAAACATTTGTCAATTTTTTTTAATAGGACTGATATGGTACTACATACACACTGTAATTGACACAATTTCGTAGCTCGGTGATAACATCATGGCACGCTCTATCCAAAGAAGCAGTTATTAAATAATTTTAATATTTGACATATTCGGTAGCTACCGAAGACATGACTTCGTTCATCTGACTCTGGAACAACTGTAAAATTTACCACCTCGTACAACACCAGCAACATTGTTGAAAGTGAATCATAAACAATTCTGTTATTTTGTAGAAAGAAATGCAAAAGAGTCGCTGTATTCGTACTTTTGTTATAAACTCTACCAAAGTAATAAAAATGAGTAGCTATTGAACGTAAAGAAATGTTCCTTTTTTTGTAATTCTTTTCCCATTTTTACTAAAGTCTAATACATAGGATCTTTTTTGTTTTTTCTGTAATTCAGCTTCATAGAAGCTGTGCATATATTTATCAATACAATTTATTTTACAGGGATGCAAATTGACAGAGCTTTCAAAATATACCTCAAAGAATATATATTGATGAATTGTGTTTTCTCGCTAAGAGAATATGCAAACAATGATAAAACGACTAGATATCTGAACACAAAGCCCCTGAAATATGGTTTATAAAGTTTCCTAATTCCACAACGACTGAGAGCTTTTGTTATTGTCAGCGATGGACCCATTCACACTGAATTCACCTGTCTCCTCTCAAGGGTGGTCTAGCGATAAAGATCACAGATCTTGTTTTTGTAACTACACAATTATAAAAACTGTTTCAGGAAAACTGACGACTAAATGCGGGAGGTCTATTTTTAAAACATGATTGGAGCAGGGGTTGTGAAGTGGCACTCTCTAGAATAGAAGTGAATCTAATTATTCCTACAACTTCTAAAGTCACCGAGACAAATCTTCACACAATTTCTATGAACAAAAAAGCTGTCAGACGTCGATCGACTGTAGATACGACTTCGTCGAATAAAAATAAGAAAAACAGTGTGGAACTGCTAACTATTTCGATACCTCACACATCTGGAACGTTCGAGGTAAAATCAAAAAAAGTTTCACTTTGTTCTTTCACACCATTCCACGAATCGTACGATCGAGCAAAACGTATATTACGCCGTATCAAGACCAATGAGGAAGTTGTTAAAACGTTTGATATTATGAATTCGTCAACACAGCAGAAAATAATCTCCCAACGAGAAGTTCACGAAGAAATTGCGGCTCTGAAAGTGAGAATTGCACAGATGAGAAAAAAATCGGTCGCCTTGGAAATTGAAATCAATAGAGATAGTTAGAAGAAACAAAGGCGACTTACCCGAGCTCAAGAAGAAGTGAAAGCTGATAAACATTCGTTAGAAGAAATAAAGGCAATGTTCAAAAAGTGGTCCGAAGAGGTGGAAAATGTTTTCTCGACTAATTTATGATTTTTCCCAAATATACAATTCTTAGTATTGAAGGCGTTTTTTAAGTTATATGTATATTAGTATTATCTATTGTGTTTTATTTTTTCGAAGTTCAAGAAGTGATCTGAAGAGGTTTGTAATGTTTTCTTCAGTACTTTATGATTTCTCCTGAATATACATTATTAGTATTGAAGGTGTTTTTTTTGAAATGTGTATATATAGATATAAAGTTAATAGAGTATATATGTATACAGTGTCCACCAAAAATCTTGGAACCATATGAGAAACTCTTTTATTATTGAATTCACAAAAACAAAATCGTGATGAGAGTTGGTGCTTATCGTGAACCTAACAAAACTAACAAAAATAATGAACTCAAGTCTACTCAATATTAGGAAAAATCTGCTGGAAAATATTATGGCGTTTTATTTCAATTATTTTATTTTCCATATTTATTTACTTTATTGGTCCCAAGAAACATTTCTGTTTATAGAGGGATAAAAATAATAATAATAATATACCTACATACACTGAATATTGGCAATAAATACATAAATAAAAAATTGTTTTTTTTCAAATTCAGTATTTAATATTCCTTAAAAATTACATTCTAATGGTGAAATAAAGAAAATTATTTCGCTTATTTTACCCGTACAAATTGACAATTATTGTTAAAGACTAAGAAATACTAAATACCTATTATTGCATATAAACTGTTGGACAATTGAATTGAATAATTCAAATTTATAGACGCATTTTGGTCCAAAACTATCAAGACCAAGACTGAGCCAGTCTCGTCTTGGTCTTGAAACATCAAGACCAATACCAATACTACATTTTTTTTTTTTTTGAGAGCGAGACCAAGACTAATCATTCTTAGTCTTGGTCTTGCGAAGCCCTAGGCTAGAGATATTAGTGACAGTGTAATCATCTATCAGAACCTCAAAAAAGCACAAGGTATCAATATAAAAGAGATTTGGAAATTAGTGGTGTAGAAGGTTTGCAACAATTCTATACTCAGAATAATGATTTTTTTCCATATAAATATGACGTAAACAGTATTTATCTTATACTCTATCGTAAAACACACTTTCATATATAACGGTATTGAGTACTATTCCATCACAGTTTTCTCAATTGAGCGGATAGTTTTTTTTTTTGTTTGGCAAACATGTTTCCCTGTACTTGTAGCATATCTCTTACATAAGTGACAATCGCCTTCGGCATCAACGAGACAGTTGTTTATCCACATCTTCATCGGCAAAACGAACATACAATGCATCTTCATTTCGAGATCTATACTTTAAATAAAGAGAGTTGGCAGCGAGAAACCGTGTGAAAGTGGACAATGAAGCTTCCACTAGTAGTGGTTGGGTTCAAAACAATCACGAAGATGTGCGTAGATTGGTTCTTCAAAAAAATGTTTGGTAGCTGTAATGTGGTTATTCCACATTCTCAAATCAACTCGCACAATAGGACGCTCAACCATAGATCAAATGCATGTGGCAATTTGAGCGATGGTACAACTTATTAAAAGTGCATTCAGATGTCGGACTGCCAGCTACAGGGTATTCGCAGAGAACGTTTATAGCTAATATGCATCTTTCTTCAGTAAAATTAGATGTAAAGTAGTCGATTTATTGAAAAATAACATCAAATTGCACTACAGTGTCAAGATCAACATGGAGGCATTTGGCAGTTACATTATCAAAACTCTTTTGACTTTGACCCAAATATGCTACTGTATATTTACCATCAGAAGAATTAATACAAGTAACATCAGCATCAGCGAATTGCTCTGAAACACGTTTCGGTAGCCATGTTTTAAATAATGTATTATTGCTCAAATCCACTAATGTTAATGAAATGGATTTACCGAATCGAGTAGAACAAACTGTCATAAACGTCCAGTGGAACCACCTTCACGGAGGTGAACCGACCACGGCCTCAAAGCCCGGAAACCATACCTCAGGATGTCATATTCTTTATTATGTATGCTTCATTCAGTGGCAGTGATGATAACACCCTCTGCTCTAATACTTCCATCTCTATTTTAATCATGAAATTGATTTTTTGTAAATCTACTTTTGAAACTGACATGATGAAAATCTATAAGGAAATTATAAATAATTTTCAAAAGAAAATCACACTCACAATACTTTATATAGCACAGTCAATAACTCTGCACCACTTGCTAACTGCTGTGGTTATATTTTTCTATTGAATCTGCATCAAATTCATTTCTTTTATAATGATTAGTAAACAACCGCTACTATGAACCAATGTAGCGCCCTCTGACACCCACCCACGAAAACTCCATGAAGGTCGGTGGAAGGTTGAACAGATATCCAAGCACATATAGGGCGTGACCAAGTACACGTAGGGTGTGACTAACATCAAGAGTATTAATACAGGCTTTGGAATATATCCGTGCCATTTCATACAACCTTGAATCTGATTCACCAGAGGATTGAAAAGTTCCCACCGTGCCGTCATGAACATTGAAAGTTTACTAGAAAAGCATTTGGCAAACATAAGAAAACTTCAAACTAAAATTCAACAGTATGAAGACAAGATTAAAATGATGATGAAGAAATTCGACAATATAACCTTGGAGACGGTTAGAGCGTGCCATGATGTTTTCACAGAACCACGAAATTGTGTCAATTACAGTGTACCTTTACGAACCCTATATAGGTATGTCCTAATAAAAAAAAAATGATAAATGTGTTTTTTTCTTTATGAACCCATTCAAAGATTTAATTATGTTGAGACTTTGTCACCAAGTACATATAGGCTATGACTGATCCATGCAATTGAAAATAATCTGAAGGTGGTTGGGTAATAATGAACAGTGTGTTTCAACTAGATTGTAATTGATATAAGCAATTGCAGCAGAGAAAAACAAATAAATAAAGAACTCGAGTGGTGAATGACATCATATATCCCAATTTCACACAATAGTACTAAGTACACCTAGTTGCATCTAATTACACGCTACATCTCTGTACTGACATGTAAAGACTTGTAATTAGAGTGTATTACCCCAATTACACACAATAGTACTAAGTACACCTAGTTACATTTAATTACACTCTAATTACCCGTAATTATACTAAGTAAATCACCGTAATGACATGTTATGACTTGTAATTAGAGTGTATTACCCCAATTACACACAGTAGTACTAAGTTCACTTAGTTACATTTAATTACACGATAATTACCCGTAATAATACTGAGTACATCTCCGTAATGACATGTAATTAGCCACCCTAATAACACTCTCATTACTATATAATTACCCACCTTCCAATTATATCCCAAAGGGGCTGTCTATCACTACTTTGGTCATCAAATTTTACCTGATGTCAGTTACCACTTCTACATGCTACATTATAATTTATTTATTTTATTGTTTATTACTGATATATTCGTGTTCATAGCTTATATATTTGTATTTTTTCTATGAATTTTAGGATACCTATTTCAAATAAATCTATATCTATTTCTATTTCTTTTCTAGTATCACTATTTTTGTTGAAAGTTTAGTAAATATTTCCAAGGCGGTCAGAATCTGGTCTAATATATGGAACGCTCTGTATGAATTAGTTAGGAGGAGTTTGGAGATAATTTACATAATTACTTTGAAACTATCACAATTATTTTCAACGTACAAATCCTATCACAAAAGTATTCGCAGTCCACTTTATATCGATATCAAATAACCAAATAATCGATAAGTGGGTGGGTTCGAATCCCACCGCGGTAACCGGTCCCGAACATGGCATTACACGTTAGACGGTAAGGGCTACGTCCTCCCTGGCTCGCACAAGTAGATTGGCAACTGGATGAAATTCTAGACAGACAGCCCTATGCTGTATCACTTCCGTTAAAAAGAACGTCACCATTATTCGCCATTTCCGTTATTATGCTATTACCAATCATAGCAAAACAACGGAAATGGTGAATAACGGTGAGGTTTTTTTTAACGGAAGTGATATAGCATAGGGCTGATTCTCTAGGTATGTTTTAGTGGAAATCATTACTTTGAATATTGCCAATATTGATACTTGTTTTGAAATCACATCTTTACCATACCAGCCAAAGGACAGGACACAAAACCCTATGAAAATGGCTTTGAGCAAATTTTGATAATTTTTTGATATTTTTTATGGTTCAAAGCCCTAATAAAAAATCATGATTTATTTAATTACATTCCATTTTTGATGCAGAAATCTTTTCAAATCAAACATATGTAATACTCAAATGTACAGGGTACACCAAAACTTGTTAGTTTAACTAATTACAAGTCGTGAAGTGGAAGAAATAATAAATAAAGTTTGAAATCGAAACACTCAAAGCAGTAACAATGAATTACTCTGTATAATTTGTTAATAACATGATTTGCAATACGGAACGCTGGTCACTTATTTACAGATTTTTCTAAGCATACTGCTGATAATTACTAAAATCGGAAAGTTATCCGTCCAAGACGAAGGTGAAACATGCTGATTTCTTCTGATAATGGACAAGGTTTGAAAGTGATCAGAAGTGGATGAATGTACTCATAGGCATATACGTGAGTAAAAAAAAGTTACATCTATTATTATAAGGTTGGTACAGCCGCTAGATGGTGACAAAGTTGAATAATTCAAAATGCGTTGTTATAGTTTTTCCAATGAAAAATCATAATCTATTTGGTTTCTATTTATTTAGAAAACATCTCCTCATCAAATTAAGGGTTTGCAATATTCAAATGTACAGTGAATACAAAAAGTCAATAATTAAACTAATTACTAGAGGAAGGGAGAAAACAAAAATTGTTTTGAATCAAAATACTCATATCAATAACAATGAATTAAGTTGTGTAGATAATAACACGTCGTTTACAGAGTTTCCGAACCATATTGTTTATAACTGAAAAATCGGAAAGTAATCCAAACAAGAAATACCAAAAAAACACTTTCTGAAAATACAAGAATTTCTTCTTAAAATTGTAAAGTAATCAGATGTGGAGAAATGCATTCATTCATCTTCCTTTCGGTCGATTCTTTTCAATTGTTGTAAAGCAATATCACAAACGTAACACCTACGAGCAAACGCAATTATTTGATAGTCTTTTGGGAGAAATTGACTATCAACTCATATGTCAAACAATAAGAATAAATGAAATATTTACCAACTTACATAGCCTCCTTCGAAATAATGGTATAAATCTTGACCATTTAGCTTAAAATATACAAAAATAACCATAATATCCAAGTTGAAATACTGTTGTGACTGAATGGTTTTGAAATACCCTCAACCTAACTTTGATTTAACTGATTTACTTCGACTCTATTTCATAACGTTCGTTATAAATGATTAATATTGTTTGCTGAACGGTTTATACATAAAGTCAACTATGAAAAGACTCGACTGTGGGACATGCGAAATCAAACTAGAAACTCAGTATAACTAATGTAGTAGAAAATTATAATTCAATTCCAACCAATTCATTGAGAGAACATCAGAAGAATACTATTTGGCCATGATTTTTTTTCAGATTCAGAAACGCTGAAAAACATTACATATTGATTAACATCCATAATGAAAATTAAAAGAAACACTGTACATGCCCTCATACAGGCCATGGTACCTGGGTTATTCTAGGTATAGAGAGCGATTAAATTATCCACCAATGCATTTACAGCAAATAAGCACGAGCCGATCCCCAAATTGTTCGAGTAATAAACTCATATTCATATAGCAATATGGAAAAAATTATTTTTTACGATCTTGGACACCCTGTATAATAATGGATATAACGTGACTAACGTTAATGCATATGAGTGCATTCGTCCATCTTGGATCACATTCAAATCCTATGCATTTTCAGAAGAGATTAATACATTTTCACTATCAGCAAGTTTCACCTTTATCTTGGACGGAAACATTTCCGATTTTTGTAATTATCAGCAATTTGCTTAGAAAACTCTGCAAACAAGTGACCAGCGTTCTATATTTCAAATCGTGTTATTAACTATACAGGCCGTTTCTTTTATCATGTGGTAACATTGCTATATTCTAAACCGTAATAAATACAAAGACGATTAAATGGGAAAAAATGTAACTATTGTGGTGAGCAGTAAATTGGTCATAGAAAATTTACGGGGATTCTCACCCTTCCCAACTTTTACAGGGAAAACTGAAAATGCTGTTTTCGTTTTTTTACGAATAGATTTGTTATTTCAGAAAATATAAAATAATTAAACAGGATAGTTTTATTGTATTCAAAATGTACTAGAACTACGTAATGATAAATTTTTAATCTAACGTTTCGTGTCAACATCGCCATCACCAACAATTTTTTTCATCACAAATATTGATAAAGCGATAAGATCACAATTCAGTGGTATATCACACTCGACATTTTTATAACGTTTCATGCATCATCAGTGAAAACAATTTTTAATTACGGTCCTGTCGTTAGTTTGTTTATGAATTCCACAGAATCTAACGCTTCGATATAAAAATTATCAGTGACGTTGAATGAATGTATCTATGAAAATTGTATTCATACTATAAAAATTCATAAAAGATTTCTGCAGTTTCAGAGACGAACGATAACAATTTACCCCAGAAATGAACTTACTTAAGAGGAGAAGAAATCAAACAAACAGAAAAACAATTTATTTCATAATGAATTTCTGGAAGAAAATAAAACCAATACAGAAAAAGAATTCTACATTAAATGCTCGAATTGACGACCTCTTTGTTGAATGCACATAAGTTGTCTGTCCATACAATTTCTGTGGTAATTTTCTAGCATGATGGTTGTAATGTTATTACATGCATCTTTTTTTTTCTGTTTGGGATGGTTGATATCGGTACTAGGTTTCGAAAAAATTTTATCCTTTATGTATCCCCTAACAAAAAATCCAAAGGAGTAATGTCTGGGGATCGAGCTGGCCAGGCAATTGGTCCATTGTTTCCAATCCACTTTGTTGGGATTATTGCATCTAAATGTTCCCTTACTATTGCTGCATTATGGGGAGGGGCACCGCCTTGTTGCAAATATTGTATTTCACGCCGGGTGCCTAATGGCAATTCATCTAAGTAGTCATCAAACTCATTGGATAAAAAATTTAAATACATTTCACCATTCAAATGCTCATCGTAAAAGAATGGACCTAGTATGTTTGTTCCCAAACTTCCCAACCAAACATTTATTCCGAACCTCTCCTGGAAATTGGTTTCTCTATGTAAATGTTCATTCGTATCATCCCACCTATAATGGATGTTTCTGTTAAACCAACCATTGTTGATGAATTTTGATTCGTCCATCCATATTATTTTTTTACAAATATTTCGAACTTCCCTATTTCTACGTCTTAACCATTTCGCAAATCGTATTCTCCTTCCTTAATTCCTTTCATTAGGGTGATGAACTTTGCGTATTCTGTAACATTTGTATTTGTTTTTTTTCAAAATATTTCTGGTAGATTTTACAGTTATCCCAAGTTCGTGGACAATTCTCGTAAAGAACAATCTTGAATAGAAATATTTTTGTAACTGACCAATCCTAGATTTAAAGAAAAAGACGTTATTTTTCACTTTTTAGTCTTTATAAGGTAATATTTGCCTACCCATAACATTTATTTGGTTCCTCATACCAGTAACAACACATTTTCTTGTTTTATTTGTGTCAAATGCACCACAGTCTCTCAAATTTCTTTCTAATCGTCTAAACATTTGAATGTTTGGAATGCGACGATTCGGGTATAGCTCACCATACATATTTCTTGCCAAAAGAGGATTTCAATTTGATTTTGCATAAGTAAATAGCATATCAATCCTTTCATCATTCGAAAACATCTTTAATATGTAACCGAGTGCTTAAATGTCTGACAGTTCTTAACAGATATCAACAACTCATTTATTTTTCCTGCCATAGAAATCAAGCAAAGCCTACGTATTTAAATATGGTAAAAGAAGTGAGATGCCATTTAATTGTACCAAATTAGACAACACTTGTATTTTGATCAAAAACTGAAATTTTCATTACTTCCAGGATTGAGAATTATGAAAATAATTCGTGTAAAAATTGATACAGGAGAAATCAGCCTTGAATCAAGGATTACTGTAATACAAAAATCCCCAAAAAGGAAAAATCTTCCTATCGAAAGTATTGGGTAATGACTGAAGTATGCTAATAGTTGAATGAGATTTGAAGGAATCAAAACAATTTACAAAAGAACTAACGACAGGACCGTACTTAAAAATTGTTGTCACTGATGATGCCAGTTATTTTATATGAAACGCTATAAAAATGTCGAGTGTGATATACCACTGAATTGTGATTTCATCGCTTTATCAATATTTGTGATGAAATAGACAGGTCCTTATTTGAAAAAAATAGTTGATGGTGGCCGTGTTGACACGAAACGTTTAATCAAAAATTTTTCATTACGTAGTTCTAGTACATTTTGAATACAATAAAACTTTCTTCTTTAATTTTTTTATATTTTCTGAAATAACCATTCTATTCGTAAAAAACCGAAATCAGCATTTTTAGTTTTCCCTGTATAAGTCAGGAAGCGCGAAAGTCCCCGTAGATTTTCTCTGACCAATGTACTGCTCACCAAAATAGTTACATTTTTTACCATTTAATCGTCTTTGTATCTATTACGGTTTAGAATATAGCAATGTTACCACATGATAAAAGAAACGGCCTGTAAAGAGTAATTCATTGTTACTGATTTGTGTGTTTCCATTCCAAACTTTATTTATCATTTCCTCCACTTCACTACATACTTGTAATTAGTTAAACTAATAATTTTTGGTGTACACTGTACATAAGAATGTTGCTGACGTTTGATTTGATGATATTTCTGCATTGAAAATGAATTGTAATCGAATCAATCATGATTTTTTATGGAAGACACCCTAAGAATGCATTTTGGATTATTCAAATTTACCGCCCTCTAGCGGCTGTCCCAATCATACTATCCTCTTATAACGTCTCAAAATTGTTTAGGGCCTTGAACTATACAAAATATCAGAAAATTATCAAAATTTGCTGAAAGCCATTTTCATAGGGTTTTGTGCCCTGTCCTTTATAAGGAAACAACAAAATCAAATTGAAAATTGTGCCAAATTTTGATTTATTTTTTTTTCTGTAGAGCGTGTATGACATACTTCCAACTGCTCCTCTACATTATACTGATTTTCATAAAATACAACTGGAATTTATTAGGAATCTTAAATTACTTACTTATCTATGATAGTAATGTTGATATTATAACAGCAAGTATATTGAAATATTTCATGAACTAGAAATAAACAGAGAAACGATCGTTATTAATTCAATTATACTCACATCGGTAGCTGTGAGAAAAAAAGTCATTGGTACCATTCCTCCGAATCCAAGGAAAAAAAACAAAAACCTCAGTAATAAGTATTCATCCGATGGGGGATGTGGCTTAACATCGTCAATCTGATGCGAATATCGTTCCGTGGCTAGGAGAGACGCTGCAAAAAATATGAAATGAAAACATTGTCGTTTTAAGAATAACATGGAACTGAATTCGTGTAATAGATATATTGCAATGTTAATTTTTGACTAGCCAGAAAGATTTCCCATTATATACACGAGCACGAGAAAACAAGCCGTTCCGAAGGCAGTTTGAACATTTTAATTTTCATTTGTTGATAATGGAATTCACATCACTCTTCCACAACTATTGACCATAAGCAATCGAACTACCAATTGGATATAAAATCATGCATATTGTAGGGTGCACGATTTGAAAAACTGATGAGAGGAAAGTTTGAATTTCGAGAAAATCATATCATTTTTCTGACCATCCTGTATAACTTTCGAAGGAGATGAGTATTTCATATGATAGAATATGCTACCGAATACCAAGAGCCTTGAATGATTTCATAAATTCTTCGTAGTTTGAACAATGGGTTTGTCTTAAAAAATGCCTGCATTTAAAGAAAAACTGGTATAACTTGGCAACGCCTTGTCGGATTTTCAAAAATAAAAAACTTATAATTAGCCTAAGTGAATGAAAATTTAGATGTGTTGAAATATATGGGGTGTTCCGTTTAAAAAAACTGATGTTCGATTTTGTGAGCTTTTCTTGCGCCACTCGTATAAAAAATAATCATTCCTGAAGTAAGTTCTCATAATGCAATATGATGTGAAATAACAATATTTTTTATGTATTCTGTTCGAAGTATTGTTATTGTTTACGATGGTCATTATTCATAATTTATTTTGTTCTTATCAATAATCCATTCGAGAATTTCATTTTAAAATGTATGCTCTTGTTCCCATACTTCACAGTCCTAAAGATGTAAAACTAGAATTTTGAATCGTCGACAACTCGACATTTTAACGCTCACACCAACTCCCCGTCAACTCTAATCTAATCTTATTTATATTCAATAGTTGCTAAAATTTACGAAACAAAGTAATTTCATATCTTATTAGTATCAGAGTAGGTACGTTGTATGCGAAGTGGAAATGAAAAAAAAAATTTAATGTTGGGTGACCTGTAAAAACAACTGATGTCTAGCTAGTTAAATTCGACAGTAGATCAAAAGTTTGCTGAACAATCCCATATAATGTTGACAAATTGCAATGATGTAAAATACAAAAAAAAGTGATTGATCAAGTGGAGCACGAATGCTCTATCTAGCATCACATAGTTTCATTTTCAAATATTATAGAATGAGTACGACAATTTTCAGATGAGCACTTTGTCGTGTTAATATTGCAAAGTTTGCCGTATTGGAACCGTCAGCCATTTGGCTGCTTTTAGCTTCCACCTACTAGTCTGGCAAATTTTTTCCCTTACAACTCGTATTCTGTAGCAAGCTCAGATCATTAATAGGGGTCCGGGGTTTTTAGGGCCTTTACCAACTTTTAGAACTGTCTGACAACTAGAATGGTCTGATAATGTTCACTGAATTTTAAAAATTTTTCAAGCGATTCTAAAATAGTTTATTCTAAATTAGTAACATTCTATATTTTCTCCACGATCAGAAAGTATGAATCAAAATAGTTATTTATGCAACAAGTGCAAAAAGTGAGTGTTTATTGCTCTCAACGTGAAATTGTCCGACGAGGCCGTTAGGCCGAGTTGGACAACAAGTCGAGTGCAATAAACGAGTTGCATACAACATTTTTTCTACGTTCATGCAAAAAGCAAAAAATTATTTATTTAAGTGCTGCACTAGGTAAAGGAAAATGAAATACGCTATTTAAAAAAATAATTATTACTATAGCGATTTCATCACCATCATCTAGTTTTCCATCAATAATACTCATTTTAAAACTTTCAGTTCTGTAATTATCAGAATTAAATTTTGACTGCCGTTTATATAACCAAAGTTGCATTATAAAAATCAAAATCATAGTAGCCATGAGCGCGTATGGTATCACGAGGTGTGGTCATAGTACTGACAGTTTGCTCTATGCAGGTAGACGGTTTAGAATATAGCGGATCGGTTTTGATTATGGAGTTATTCTCGGGAAGGCATTGTTTGTTCAACTTTGACTGCTAACATTAATACAAAATAATATAAAATATGTAGCTATTTAAAACGTATTGCCAATCTCACAGAATATCTGCTAAATATGTAGTGGGTTTGAACGTTTATGTTTATCATGATGACAGCACGTTGAAGTAGAATGACAGATGAGTGCAATAAAAACTTTATTGCACTAGTGCAATAAAGAGCTTCTTTTTCCACCGAATATAGTTCAATAAAATTTTGCTTTTCGCACGAATGTAGAAAAACAATTAAATTAAATCTGAATGAAACAAGTAATTTATCATAAATAGTTCTGGGGGTATTGAAATTCCACCTATTCGATTCATTCAAGTTTCACTCATTATTCTATCTGATTTGTAGCTTCTCTGAAAATAATTATCACGACTACATCATTTGCATTTTTTGTCACTGAGAGTTCTGAAATTCACGGTCATAATATATGTCGTTAAGTTCGATTACTGAATATTCATAACCTTCTTATGGTATGAATATACATGCAAAACACATAATTAGCGATTGTTTCAGAATAAATATTTTAACTCAAGAGTAATGTGTATGTTCTATTTTTGAAAATGATTTCAGAATAACTACTTCCCCTAATGGTTGTGGATAAAATGTTATTGTCATAAAGCTTGCGTTGAAATAAGTTTCAATTCAAACATTTCTATGTACACCAAAAAAAATGTATAGGTGATTCTGTTTATAATGACTCCCTGCTAGGTGAGCCTAAAATAAAAAAAAGTGTTTGAAAAATCAAAATTGCAAGGATGGAATTGTTAGATTTTCGATGATTTGGGTAGTTGCGAATATGTCCCAGTTCAGTATATAGTGTACTTTCAAAGTAAATTTAGAAAAAACTGTAAACGACTGAAAGTAAAAATGTGCCGATGATTTGAAACAGCACTGAAAATAATTGAGATTTTACACTTTTCAGCAGAAAATAAAGAACAACTTTATAGTCCAGTAACCATAGAAGTGTAGAAACTGAAGGATGAATAGTTGTAGCACTATGAAACTTGGCACGTGACTTCTTGACATCATATTTAGTTCAATTGATTAGCAAGCACAAAAACACAAAAAAATTGGTGAAACACAAAAAATTGTTGACTTCAACTAAGAAACAAATTGGATTATTTCGTAGATTAGGAAGACTATCGGAAAGTGGTTTCGATAGCGTAAATGGAATTAAAAAGTACTCCTGTAATACTTTCAGCAGGCTAGGTAAGGTTAGGATTGGTAAGATTACGTTTGGTAAGGTTAGGTTCGGTGAGGTTAATGCTCCATTGTGAGCTCTAAAGACGGGTGTTAATCGTCCTAACATTGCGATGAGGAATATCTGCCATTGTAGAGGAGAGGTAAGAAGTGGTGTAGAATGTAAATTAATTGTATTTTAATTTTCCTAAAAATTTTTGTTTCAAGAGGTTAGTTGGGATTGGGATAAATATAATGTTTAAACTTTGACCACAGAAGTGTATTTTTCATGAGACAATTCCACGAATATGCGGTCAAGAGAACCGCATTTTTTTAATTTGGAATTTCTATTAGTTAAACAGACGAAAATTACTTGAGAACCAACTAAAATGAGTATCTAGAAGTGCTGTTGGGGTGAGAAGACATCAATCCTGGCATCATGTCTATATGACCTTCCCTTGATGCAGCTTCATAAATATTTAATATTATTATGTATGAAAATATATTGAAAACTTATTTTTCCACATAATTGCCCTTGGACGGAAAAATTCCTAAGAATTGTGCACGTACTCTCAATTCTGTACATATTTTAATATCCTGAAAACAGATCTGTTGGCACACAGCTAATATATTTGCGTGTACTTCAGAGAATATCAGTGCATGATAATGTATAAAATTCTGATGTTTTTTTCACTTCAAATACCCGTGGGGTGAGAATATTTCAATGAATTGGTTATCAAATCCAATGATCCCTTCAGAAAAAAATTCCACGTGACAAATTCAATTGGAATTTCACTTCTTCGGGAGCGGGAACGTTGTGGTATATATGCACTTGAAAACACTCTTGTTCTTTGTCAGAATGATTCAATACCCTGACATATTCCCACGACATTTAGAACAACTTCAATCCACTCTCGACGGCATCGAAATTTTTGAAATTATAACACAACTCAGTTGTTTCTGCATGTTCGACAACAGAAATGTAAACAGCATCCCTCCTGCGAATACTTTCGATATTTACTGGAGAAAATGCCTGGATTATGAGAAACTTGAAAATTAGGCATAAGAGTAAATCCCAGTTATTTTTGGAGTGTATAAGTGTGACCTATCTCACTACCTTTTATTCAATGCATAGTGTTCAAAGAGGGTTATAGTTACTGCTTCAGTACAGTTATTTTGGATTGACTACAATATCTATGATATTTGCATCCTCCATAAGCAACAGTAGGATTATGTGACGTAATAAAGAAATATATTTTAAGTACTCAGATACCCAAATATTATATTTGCATAAAGAAATGGAAGTCTTTAGAATCAAAATGCACTTTCATTTTTCCTTCTTTGTTGATTCTTATGTAGCAAAATTATGACAAATTCAACGTTCGACCCCGCCGGATCTTGCATTATGGGTTAACGTATGCCTGAAATTTGATGTCGGCTTTCAAACACTTTTTCTGAGAAAACTGGTACATTTTTCAGGGAATTACTAGGAATAATTCTTGTAGGAAATCGAATGATCTTCAACACTATTCAAACCTTTCTGTCAGTTTTTTTTTGGGACCCTTCCCCGAATTTTTGGTTAACTATTTTTTTCTTGTTTGGCATGGTTCCAGCTGCTAGAAGTCTAAACTTGGTAGTGCTACAACCGATCCTTGTTTCATAAACTAGGTGGACTGGATTAGTACCAGTAATGGAATGGAATGAAACCTATAGTTTTGTGGTCATATTGTTCGACAAAACTTTCGCAGCCGAAGTTCTCACTTTCACTATTTTCATCCGATTTCTAAGGCCATCATTGTTTGGGATTGTTTGTAGGAGAAAAAAAATAGTATTAGTGAAATAGGATGTTGTGCAACAGATATACGAATTCTCAACGGTTAGTTCATAATTTTGTCTATGGCATAGAGTCCGAGGGTAATTTTCTTACAGTAACAATATTGTCAACTTGTATTGTGTATAAGTTATTACCTGTTTCACTTGAATTTTCTGAAGTCGCACATGTCATTTGAAAACTCTCAGTGTGAATTTGTTGAGCTCGTTCGACACAATAAACAAATACAAATGTAGACTGATTTGAACTGTATTATTTGAACCTCAATTACCTACGTCAATTCTACAAATATTATTCACACATTCAACAGCACATAATATTTTTGATATTGCTTGAAGAATACTAACTTATTCGAACTATATTTGTGAAAGTCTATCGGAATAAAAACTGTCAATTATTTTATGGAATGTGTAAGTAGCAGAATTGCGACAACTGAATTCCTATAATTAGCCAATATCAAAATGATAAATTTGTACTTTATTTTACAGGTAATTAGTTGAAGAACATACCCCTTTTTTCTATTACTTCACCAAATTGTTTGAGATCTGCCATAATAAACTTATATTTTTTGAAATCACTACACAAACACTTCGTTCATCCTTGTACAGAAAATCATCATTGAAAGAATCTTAATCGCTGATTGAGAAAACAATCAATTATCAAGGGCACTTTTCCAAGATTATCATTATTAGATGTGATAAGTAAGGTGTTTCGTATTGAATATAAAGAGGTTTCAATTGATTTCATATATTAGAGAAAACAATATTCGAAAAGAGTAAGTGAAAAATGTTTTATCAGTGAACAAACTTCCCCAAATAAATTAGAGGCAGACTTACTCGTTTCTCATTTCTTCATATTCCACGTAGAACATTTTGAAATGTTAGGATGTTATTACCTCCGGAATCCAGTCGATGTTTTTCATAGCTATTCATATCAGTAATAATTTATGCTTACTGATGTGTTTACCAAATTCACAAACTAGTATATCCTCAATATACAAGATTTTAAATTGTTGCATAATATCAGTATACCAAAATTCTATGAATAAATAGTTCACGAGATACAGAGTGCCGAAGTTGTAAAATGTCACTCAGAAAATATATCAGAAAATTATTTGTGGGTTTTTTCATGAACACCAGAGTATAACACTTGGCAAGTGCAACAGTATATTTTCTAAGCATTTTTTTGAACAACATACAGGGTGAATCATGACTTCCGAGTTACGGAAAAAGAAAATAATCTCAGAATGAGTTCGGCTGAATAAAAAAAACATGTATTTTTTTCATATAACGGGTTATTCAGCCAAGTACTTATTCGCGGCCTTGTAACTTTCTTGTTTGTAGTAAGAACCAAAGCGTCCTTTTTATATTTTATTGAAAGCCACTAAGTGACTGATTTCGAATATCTACATGCTGTCACCTGCCGAAGATTTTCATGGCAACTTTTTTTCAATGAGTTGACATATTTTTCTATTGTGAGTTCCACCATATGAAATATTATGAATTTTCATCATGAAAACGTCAAGTAGTACGAGTGTTAAAAGGACTGCTAGGTCGCCAGATCTTATCACAATGGACTATTTTTCCTGGCCCTATCTCAAAGGATGTGTTTACATTGAAGCCCTTGCAAATATTGAAGTCATCTACAACATAAAACGCTATCAGTGTCTGATGTTGTACAGCGTCAGCCTCCAAAGATAATAAGCCTTCATGTTGTTATAACAGGGAAAAGTTGTGTTCTGACAACAACTGAGGACGTCACTTCGAATATCTAATCAATTTGTATTTCCTCGTTGGTGTTCCACTTTTGCAAAAGAAAAATTAACAACTTTTTTCTATGACGTTACATTATCCAAAAATCCGTGTACAGTAAATTACCAATTATGATAACCATGCATAAAAAATATTCAGTTCTATTCCAGAATAATTCATATTCTTCACGTTATTATTCAAAGAATTTTCAGTGTTATACAGTGTCATCCCCAAAGTACGCACCATATGGGAAACTTCTTTGTAATGGATTTTTCAACAAAAATTTATTCCTGATAAAAATGTTTGCATCCCCTAAATCTAAACAGGCACCAAAAATATGAAGCAAAACATGCATAGTGTATGAGGCGCATTGGAAAACTTGATTTTGAGCCAAAAGTAAAGTACCCTTATTTTAGAAAAGATCAAAAATTGTTATTTGAAAAAGTTGCTCAGCAATGAAAATTACATCTGGATTTAAAGTCATGGCCATCTAGGAGAGTTTTTATGTTTTCACCAATTTTTTTCAAAATGGAGTCTTTTAAAAAAATTAAATAATCTTAAAACGATAAATAAACGACATCCTGTACACAACGATTTACTATAAAAGCGTGTGATAATACAAATTGCCCAACTATTATGTTAAATACGGTAATATTTTTCTTTTAGTAAATTAAATATCAACATTTTTAGCGCAAAGTCCTGAAATTGCCCAAAATAATACAGTATTGTAACAAGAAAATACCGTTCAATAATATCGACTGATAAAACATCAAAATTAAATTAATATCTCAGCACAAATTGATTACATTTATTTTGTGGAGGTTTTCATACCCAAAATAACTGTTTTTAGGTGGCTATCAATCCAAACGAATGTTTGACATATCTGCTATACCTATATTTGCAATTTTTACGGCAAGATGTATCACCAATTTTAAATCAAATGCCGAGTAGGTGAAGAGAAAGAATTTGGTATCAGTTAGATGGAGCGACTGTACATTGTAAGGCAACAATACTACAATTTTCAAATGAAACATTTAATCGAAAATGGATTGGACGTTAATCACAGTAACCCATGCCACCACGCTCACCAGACTTAACACCAATGGATTTCTTCTTATGGGGTTAATTGAAGAATGAAGTTTACAAACATCGTCTTTTCGGGGATAGAGAACATTCGAAAACTATCATTACTTATTTTGTGAGAGCCATAATACCGGAGCACATTGCGAATACAGTCAACGATGTTGTAAGAAGAACTGACTGTGCATGTTGCGGGATGGACATCACACTGAGATGTAAAATAGTAACAGGTGTACTTATTTGACAAGCATATCAATCATTTGTTTGTATTTAAACCCAACATAAAACAGTTATTTTGGGCACAGATTAAATTCCAGATGCGACACTCCGCCCACCGCCTTTGATCTTTCTGGAGGCGTGGCAGTGACCTCGGACATTTAAATTCGAGAGCTTTTCAATGTCCCTGCTGCGGCCTATATATTTTTGGAATGAAAGTAAAGACAAAAATTACATAAAGCTTTAATTATAAAATAAGCATACTGTTTATTTCTTAGTAGTACATAACATGCACATGCTGCCAGTATAAACACTTTCATTGAAAAACAGGCCTCTTTGTTCCGACGAATTCATCAGATCTCGTCAGAACAAATTTTCGTCAGAACATGCATCCACTGCAACCGAAGCTTTACACTGACAAAGAGTCACCCCAAACCAAAACTGAATGTACAGTCAGTGTGTTCGAAAAAATGTCTAATGAAGTTACTGATTTTGATTTTGACTCGTTTGGACTTTTCCAATCATCTCCAAAAATAAATAGAAACGAAAATTCATGGAGAACTGGTGTGAAGTTAGCAGCTAATTTTCAGCAGCCAAAATGCCAAAGATTGCCGAACATCCATAGACGTACCAAAATTTTTTTTCAGAATTAAATTAGATCATAGATCATTGGTATATGAAATAGTTTTATGGAATTTCGAATATTTTCAATCAATTTACAACAAATGTGATATAATTTCAATGGAATGAAAATGAAGGTTTTAATTGCGAATAAACTCAACTATCCTTATATAAACGAATGAGGATGTTGTTCAAAACATCTTGGATTTTTTAAATAGAGATTTGAAAATATGTTGTGAGCGGCGGGACCTTGACTCAGTTTATAGTTTGGGAAATGAATGTTATTAGAGTCCAATTCCTTTCTTATCTACTTTCCCGACAAGTATTGTCCAGAAAATCGACTATGGAATGGTAGTTGAGGAACTTACTGAGTCGACATATGACCTACTGAAGAAAGCCAGAGAAAAATATGGTCCCAAAAAAGCGTGGACCATGGGTGGAAAAGTATTTGTTCGACCTGAGGAAGAAAATGAAAAAAAAAACTCATTTCAAGTGTGAAGGCCAACTTTAATACCACCATTTTATCAATACGGTAGAACTAGTGGCTATAACTCATTCAGCTTTAATGCGAGTTGGGTTTAGTATCTGTATTGTTCTTATAAGTATTACTTGTTTCTTTACATTGTTCTGTGATGCTTATCTGTACCTTTTCTACATGTTTTTGTTGTTAATATTCCATTCATTTGAAAGCAATTAAGATCATTCTTTCAAAAAGTTTTCTTCATGACTACTTTTGAATTACATTTTTCATTTATGGGTAGTTACAATGGGAGCTCCAACTTGCAAGCAGAATTATACAGCTTGATTTTCAATTCATTTTACTCTAGTTGGTAAAAACATAGATATTCAAACTTGAGCATACTTGAATAATTTTTGATTACCTTTTTGTTTATATTTCGTGCTAGGAATCACACGTTGAAAGTTAAGACCTCGTTAATCCTTAGCTCGCACAAGTTTCGACTTTTGAGGGCTGTCATTCGTAGGGTTAACGGAACAAACAATTTAAAACAATTTTTTAAATTTTAAAAATTTCAACAACTGATGATGAGGCTTTGAATAAACTATCAGAACTGCAGGGGATTGAAGAACTAAGACCGAAGTGTTTCTGCAAAATTTATTAGGCGAAAGTTTTGATGCAATTATTCTCACTGAAACTTGGTTGACTGACAGCATATATGATTCCGAATTATTTAACATTAGATACAACGTATTCAGAAAAGATCGAAGCTTCGACGAAACTGGAAAGAGTTTTGGTGGTGTGGTACTCATTGCTATCTCAAAGGAGTTTAAGTCCTCTGTAATATCAGTGAATAGTCATTTGGAAACTATATTGGTGGAAGCAAATATTTTTGGCGATAGTTTATACTATATGCGATATATATTACTCCAAAGTCAAGCTCTCGAGTGTATGCTGCTCGTATTTGATCAACTAAATGACATTATTACCAGTGATTGTCATTTAATCATAATGGGTGATTTCATCATACCAAATGTTGATGGTATCTGAGTTCAGCATGAATTCGTTAATTACAGCTTCAATATCACAGTTGATGATTTTTTTTTAATTGTCTTCATTCAACAACTGCCTCAATGAAGACTTGAGGACACTTGTTGAAGTCGTTGAGAAATTCTTCCCTCTTGTTCCTACTGATATGAAACATCCTCCATTAGTTTGTGGAATAGACTTACCCAAAAACAAAACAAAAATCAATCAAATAATCTGATGAGTACGTTCAATTTTAAAGCTGACAACTTCCCTTTACTGTGTCAACTATTGCGCGATACAGATTGGACTTTACTTGGATATTTCAGTAACGTAAATGATCAGGTTCAGTATTTTTGTGATGTACTTAATAACAATATGGAAATCTCTGTTCCAAAATTCTCTGACTCCCACCAACACAAAAAATTCTTTCCTCGTTGGTTCACCCCTGATATCAAGCGTAAGCTCATAGAAAAGGAAATGTTCAGGAAAAAAAATATATCAGTCTTCTATCTGAATAATTATAGAAGGCTGCGTTCGGAGTTGAAAGTTGATATAAAAAATGCACATAAAGAATTCATAGCCAATGTTGAAGATAATGTCCACGCTAACCCTTATGTATTTTGGAGGTACTTGAGAAGTAAGAGAAAAGGCAGGCAGCAGAGTTCTAATTTCGAAGTTGACGGTGAAGTCACATCTGATACTGCAAGTATATCTCAGGATTTTGCCAACTTTTTTAGCTCAGTATATGGAACTTTTTCTTCTACTTATGACTTTGAAACCCATAAAAAGTATTTCCAATGATCTACTCCAACGATGTAGTGAAACTCCGATATTTACAAAAATAACAGTTCGTGCCATGGAAAAAGCATTTCAAAAACTGAAACTGAAAAAATCTGCAGGATCAGATGGTGTACCATGCTATATATTCAAGGCCTGCAGTGAATATCTAGTATATCCTCTAATGATGATTTTTCAAAAATCTATCGAGAGTGGTATTTTTCCCGATACTTTTAAATTCGTTAAATTGACGCCCATCTACTAAAAAGGAAAAACAAATATTGTTTCAAACTCCATTCCTATCGCTATTCTGAATTGTACGCGACAATTATTCGAAAATATCATTTATGACAGAATTTATGGTCATATAAAAGTCTCTTGTCTCCATCTCAGTATGGGTTTTGTAAAAACTAATCTATTGAAAATTAATTTGAGTACATTTGTGAACAAAGTTGATGAATTCCTGAATATGGGGAACCAGGTGGATGTGGTGTAGACTTTGCCAAGGCGTTTGACAAAGTAGACCATGACATTTTTTTGGCCAAGCTCATTTCATATGGCTTGAAGGATATGCTCGTAATTTTTTTATTATCTTGCTGGTCCAATAGGGTTCAATTTGTTTCTTTTCATATCATTGTCTTTATTTGCACGGTCCAGAGTGACTCAGGGTTCAAACTTGGGTCTTCTTTCACATTTGATTTTTATCAATGATCTACCGGATACCGTATCTTCAAATTCTCTCCTTCATGCAGATAACTTAAAAACTTTTCGATCGATGAAAGACAACAATGATTATTTCGTAGCAAGATATTGACCCTATTCACGAATGGTCAGTCTCAAATAAGATATTGTTCAATATGGACAAGTGCATCGTTATTACCTGCATTAGAAATAATAATCCAAACAATTTTGTTTATACAATGGATAGTATGATCATTTCCAGGGTCAACTGCATTAAAGATTTGGGTGTGAATTTTCAAAGCAATGTCAAATTCAATGATCATATTAATAAAATTGGTAATGAATCAATGGAGATGCTGGGTTTTCTCAAAAGATCTACCACTGACTTCACCAACATTGATTCACTCCAATATCTCTATTTTACCCTGGTTCGAAGTCGTATGGAATACGCTTCAATTATTTGGGACTCCTTGAAAAAAAAATATGAAGTACCTAGATCTTAGAAACTGTTCAAAACAAATTCCTCAAATTATAAGAAATATAATTAATTTTGGTTTTGAATCAGTTCAATACCAATCCGTGATGAATTGAACATAGTTCGGCTGGAACATCGAAGATGTTTCTATAGAATAACCTTTGTTTATAAGCTCCTCAACAACTATATTGAATGTGAATATCTCTTGTCCCAAGTAAAATTATATATCCCTGCTCCTGGACTTCGCCCCAAAATGAACTCTTTTCTATTTTACCAAAGAAGCTTCTCTGATTGTAAACTATCTTTGTGTAACAAATATGTTGGAACTTTTAAACTAGTTTTTTTGAAGTATCTGGTATAATAATAATAATAATAGGTCTTTATTTCCCATGTAAGTTAGCATATATATATATATATATATATATATATATATATATATATATATATATATATATATATATATTACATCACATAATACAATTAAAGATAGAAAAAAATAAAAATATCAAAAGGAACCAACTTTATGGGAAAACGCCGAAGATCAGACGGTATCGTGTAACTCGTGTCACACGATACCCCTGTTATTATTCTTAAGCAATCATTGATTAAAAATAAATTTTAATCAATCCTTCTATACTCTCGCCAAATCCCTGTGCTCTCTAATATATTCGTAGTCGTAGTCAACTCGCAAAATAAATGTCAACTTGATCATTCTTCTTGCTGTTGCTGTCTATCATAGTTTTGAAATATCGTATTCTATTATTATTCTCCTTTTTTTATTTTCTTTATTGAATCTATGTTTACAATTCCTTCAATGAAAACATTTAGTATTTAGTTAGGAAACATGTAATTAGGCTAGTCCTGTATGTTTTCTGTAAACAAATAAATAAATAAATAAGAACAAAAAATACTAGATCGATGCAAAACTGAGTTCCTGGGCATATTAGAATATAAAAGTGAATCAGTGACAGGCCCGTCTAAGGGGTCGAAATCATAATTAAAAAAAATTCGAAACTTCAGGAAGAAAATGAAATGTCAGATTCATATTCTACTGGAAAAAACAAATCCACATTCCAAAACATCCAGTGAAGAAATGAATCAGTGACGGGCCGTCGAAAGGGTCGAAGTCACCATAAGAAAAGAAAAATTATTCGAAACTGTAAGAAGTAAATGAAATATCAGATGCATATTCGACTGGAAGAATCATATACACATTATTAAACACCCAGTGATCCAGTTGTTTTTTAATGTGAATATGATTTTTCCCGTAGAATATGGATTTGACATTTCATTTTCTTCTTGTAGTTTCTAATTATTTTTGTTTTCTTTTGACGATTTGGTCCCCTTTGACGGCCCCGTCACTGAATAATTTTTTCACTGGGTGTTTTATAAAGTGAATATAATTTTTTCAGTAGAATATGAATCTGATATTTCATTTTATTCTTATAGTTTCGAATAATTTTTCTTTTGGTGACTTCGACCCCTTCGACGGCCTGTCACTGAATAATTTTTTCAGAGGGTGTTTTATAATGTGAATATGATTTTTTCAGTCGAATATGGATCTAACATTTCATTTTCCTCTTATAGTTTCGAATTATTTTTCTTTTCTTATGGTGACTTCGACCCCTTCGACAGACCGTCACTAATTCATTTTTTCACTGGATGTTTTGCAATGTGGATTTGATATTTCCAGTAGAATATGAATCTGATATTTCAGTTTCTTCCTGAATTTTCAAATTATTTTTTAACGATTTTTACTCCTTCGACTGATTCACTTTTATATTCTTATATGCCCAGGAACTGAGTTTTGCATCGATCGAGTAAGTTTTGTTCTTATAAAATATAGTTGAGTTCATTCACAATTAAAACCTTAATTTTCATTCCATTGAAATTATATCACATTTTTTGTAAATTCATATGTCACTGAGATTGACTTAATTTCAAGTCAAACTCAAGTCAATCTCAAACATTCAAGTCAAAGTTGTGCAACTCTAATCAATAGTAATTCTATTAACATTCATATCTGGAATTTTGTTTTAGGACTCATATATGGCAACACTTATAGTTGATGATTCATTTTATTTCCTGTTGTAACAACAATTTTCCCCACTTGAAATCATGTGAGATACCGTTTTTTTTTCTATATCTCTAGATTCCTCAAAAAATAAGTAGAATGGATTATAATTTAATTCCTAGATGCGAATACTTATCACCATATCTTCATCAGTAGGGATTAATGTTGTAATTCCCATTGATGAACATAACATGGTTATCGAAATGCGCACTAAGGAATTTAGTTTCATTGAGTGCCCAATACCACATTTTCGGTTTTCTGTCTGTCTATCTTGAATAAATTAGGACACAAAGGTATAGAGAATAGAAAACAATCATTTTGACGCAAGTAATAGTTATTTACGTGGCAAGTGGGATATAGACATTATTAACGCACGCATCCAGGTAGCACACTCATATTGGGTCAATATTGGTACAATATTATGAAAATATTGGCAAAATATTCGAATGCATTATTGACGAGAAAAAAATGGGAACATTCGGCGATATTGGTCCGATATTACTTATGTAATATTGCCGAAATATTCTAGAAACAATATTGGCCTCAAAATATTCAGTGATATTGGTACACTTATAGTGGCAAAATATTAAAACGTTATATTGGCGATAAAAAATAAAAAATATTTGGCGATATTGGTCCAATATTGTTTAGACATTATAAAAATAATATTGGTGAGATATTCTGAAGTAATATTGGTACAATATCATTTGGATATATATATTTCAATATTGGCTAAAATGATTTAACCAATATTCAACCTAGGTAATAATGATTTTTTGGATATTGGTGAAAAAATATTCAACCAATATGTTTTCAAACTTGGATACACAATATTGGCTTTATTCCTTTAATCGATTTGAGAGGAATATTGGGATTGCAATATTTATTATACTTGTTGAAAACAATGTATAGACAGTATTGTTTTATCGATATTGTTAAAGATTATTTAAACATTATTGACCCAATATGAGTCATAATTTTTTGTTAAGTATTTGTGAAATAATATTCAACCAATATGTTATCAAACTTGGATATACAATATTGGTTCTCTTCCTAGAATCGATGTGAGAGGAATATTGGAATTGCAATATTTATTCTAGATATTGTTTTACTGATATTGATAAAAATTATTCAAACAATATAGACCCAATATTACCGCGCCAATCTATATTCGGAATCGGTTGAGCCAATATTCACCCAATATTGTTAATGTGATAGTGTATATTTCCAATATTCATCCACATTGGATCAATATCATTTTTATATTTACAATATATCAATATTGGCCCAATATGAAATCAAGATTCAGCCAATATTAGGTGCTACTTGGATGTGAGGATTGCATATGAGTATCACACGCATTGCGTACAAAATTTTATCTACAACTGTCAACGTTTTCATAACTATCTTTAAACGTACCTACAGCATTGGACAGATCGGACAAATGCATAGCCATTTTTCTTGATTTGGCCAAAGCCTTGGACACTGTTTCACACGATATTCTTTTGAGTAAATTGTATAGGTATCATATCCGAGGTTTATCACATAATTTGTTGCGAGACTATCTATCACAGAGAATGCAGAGGGTCAAGATGTGTGACGATTTGAGTGAATATTCAACAGTTACAGTAGGCGTCCCTCAGGGTACCGTATTAGGGCCTATTCTATTTCTAGTCTATATAAATAGCATAAGTAAAATTGAACACTTTCAAGGTCACATAATATCGTACGCTGATGATACTGTCGCTATTTTCACAGGTAACTCATGGCAAGAAGTTCACAGAACAGCAGAAAATGAAATGAAAAAACAAAATTTATGACTCTTTCATTATCAAATAGCGATCAACCACAAAATCAACTGTTGAAAATATTCAGGCAGGTAGGCAGGTAGGTGGGTAGGTAATTTATTGGTGTTTTATACATTTGATAGTATTTACACAAGTCATGATAATATAATACACATATCAGATATATGATGAAGTCATACAATTGGAACTAGTATCTACATATTGTAGCAAAACTGCATTTAACTAATTTTTTCTAATTTATTTAAATCACTACTTAAAACAATTATTCACTAAAACATTTACTTCACTATTTTATGTCTACGGTGTCAGTCTCTATCCGCGAACTCTTGAACTATATTGTTTACTCTCTGTGACTGTCTCTGACTATGACTATCATGCCATCTGATACCCAGTGGCTTATATAATAGTATTTACAGTTCTTGGCCATTCGAGCCTTTCGGGCGAGTTCTAAGATGTCCCCAGAACCTTCGTAAGAAGGTTCGCGATTCTTCACGTGATTTATTTGTTTGTCAGCGGAGAACTTGTTTACATTTCAAGTTAACGATGATTGTTTGGAACAATTGTTGTATCAAACTATTTTACCATATCCATCTATGCTCCTATTTAAGGTTTGATTTGTGTGAACTCTAATAGGCACTAATCGCCGAATTAATATCACATTGTATGTTAACAACCAATTTTGAAATGTTGACAAGTTTTGTTTTTTCTAAAATGTCAGAATAGAAATATTTGTAAAAGTTAACAGTCCACTTATATCATCAATACAGCATCATTTTCAAATCGCATTTCATTAAAATCATTATCAACGAATCGAGAAATCAATCAACATAAATTTTGGTCCAACGATCGGATATATCGAATGAGCCGATATTTTTTAATTTTCTCAACGTCAGAGCATATCATCAGTCCAGCGCGGGAGCAATTGGAAGCAGGAAACAGACAATCAGCACATATCATTTGAGGCGAATTGAATGCAGGTATCTTTTGAGTAAGCGACAAAGTGAGTTTGCCAAATTTCCTTTTATCCAATTTCCTACAATCCTTATAGCGATATTTCATTTGTGTAAGTGTTATTTTCAGTTAGTTTTTTGAAAACAGTTGTCAAGATGACAACGATTTCTATTCTGAAGTCTAGGCGCGGTGTTATAAAAGCACAGCTCACACGGTTTCAGTCATTCATTTCACAAATAACCGATGCCAAATAACATGAAATACCCAACAGATTAACAAAATGTGAGGAATTGTGGGATATATTCGACACAGTGCAATCGGAAATTGAGAATTTAGATGACACAGAGCTCCAATCTAACGAAAGAAATAATTTTGAAGATCTTTGGTTTGAACTATAGTACATCATCACAGGATATCACAAATTCCTCGGAGAAACCATCAGTTTAAAGTAACATTAAATTGCCTATTTTAGAAATACCACATTTTGATGGATCATACGATCAATGGGTCCAGTTCAAAGACACATTCAAAGCTTTGATACATTCCAGCACTTCGTTGAGTAATATACAGAAATTTTATTATTTGCGGTCATGTCTACAAGGGGACGCAGCGCAGGTAATTCATGCATTGGAAGTTCGTGAAAGCAATTATGATATAGCATGGACTCTTCTTGAGGAACGATTCGAAAACAAACGTTTAATCATTCACAATCATGTGAGAGCACTTTTCGAGTTAAAACCTTTATCAAAGGATTCATTATCATCTATCAGAAAATTATCAGACGACCTCAAGAAGAATCTACGTGCTTTAAAATCATTAGGACAACCTATAGACCAGTGGAATACATTAATAATTTACATGGTTTCGAATAAATTCGACTCTATCACCAAAATGGAATGGGAAAAAACCATTTTATCAAACGAATTACCAACATTAGATCAACTATATGACTTTCTTGCAAAACGATCTCAATTATTAGAAACCGTGTATCCAAAAATGCAAAATACATCAAAGATAAATACGATCGCAACAGAACACAACAAGAAATTTCGTTTGAACAAAGGTGCATCTTCATCAAAATCATTTTTCACATCAAATCAATCTAGCATTTGTCCTTTTTGCAAGCAAACACATTTTTTATATCAATGTGAGAAGTTTCTTGGGTTACCAACAATAACTAAATACAATGAGCTAAGACAACTTAAATTATGTCTAAATTGTCTTCGTTCAAATCAAATTGTTATTCAAGCGGCTGCAAAAAGTGCGGTAAAAAACACAACACAGTTCTGCATACAGAACCATTTTTTGAAAATCGCTCGAAAAATCAAATCGATCATCCAAATCTGCAAACAATCAATAGTCAATCAAACGTTCTGTCAGAAACTTTACCAACAAATGGCGTGCAAAGTTTGAGTACAGAATCTACAGTAATAACACATTGTGCCTATCAGCAATCAGAGGTTCTACTTTCAACTGTTTTGGTTTATGCAATTGATAAATTCAATAAACCGCATGAAATACGCGTTCTTCTTGACAACGGTTCTATGAAAAATTTTATAACATCTCATATGTGTGATATTTTAAACTGGGACAAACGCAAAATAAAATCATCCATAGCTGGCATAAATCAAACCATCACCAATGCATCATACATATGCCAAGGCACAATAAAATCAAAATTCAATGCTTTCGAAGTCACTGCGTTATTCGCGGTACTTGACAAAATAACAGAAAAACTACCGATGCGTAATTTCAAATTGGATGAATTGAAGATACCAAATGACATACTTTTAGCCGACGTTACGTTCAATATACCGGGTCCTATCGATATGTTACCCGGGGCAACAGTATTTTATGATTTGTTGTGTCTGGGACAAATACAACTCCGTCGAGGACAGCCTATCATGCAAAAAACAAAAATAGGCTGGATAATTTCGGGATCACTACCGCTCAAATCCATGCCTCCAGAGGAAGTAACAATTCGTCATATTTCAACTGACTCTATTGATCAACAACTTGAAAAATTTTGGACAATAGAGAATTATGATCAAGAGCATCGATTCAACAAAACAGAACAGGAATGTGAGGAATATTTCATCAACACTACATTTCGTGAAACAGATGGAAGATTCTCTGTTCGTCTTCCTATAAAGGAAAATTTGAACGAATTAGGTGACTCCTACAATATAGCAAAGCGTCGTTTTGAACTTTTAGAGAAACGATTTAGGAAAGAAGAAGAGTTCAGAAAAAAATACTTTGAATTTATAAACGAATATATCGAATTAGGACATATGAAGAAATTAGAAGTAACTGAAAAGGAAGAAAAAATCGGGAAAACATTCTATATGCCACATCATGGCGTATTCGAAGAAAGCAGCGAGACTACAAAACTCCGCATTGTTTTCGATGGATCTTGCAAAAGCGACACTGGACTTAGTTTGAATGATTGTTTAAAGGTCGGACCTACATTACAGGATGATCTTTTCACAATTTTAATAAGATTCAGACAGCATAACTTTGTAGTAACAGCAGACGTGTGTAAAATGTACAGGCAAGTGTATGTTCAGGAGGATCAACGAGACCTACAACGGATTTTATGGCGGTCAGAACCTAGTCTACCAATCAGTACATACTTACTGAATACAGTGAAATATGGAATCGGCCCAGCAGCTTTTCTTGCCATACGATGTCTACAGCAAGTTGGACATGATTACCATAAAATGTATCCAATCGCAAGTAACATGATACTACAGGACTTCTACGTAGATGATCTTTTATCGGGAGGAAATAACCTTGAAGAATTAAAAATTACTAAAAGGCAGCTGATCAGCATCTTAAACGAATATGGTTTTTCATTGAGAAAATGGATGTCGAACAAACAAGAATTATTGGAAGACATTCTTGAACAAGATAAAATACTTTCACATTTTATTTCAGATAACACAACAAACAAAACATTAGGAATAACATGGAATTCTATAGAAGACAAACTTGAATACGCAATAAACATAAACATTAGACACGGAAAGGTCACGAAACGCGTAATTTTATCAGCAACAGCTCAGATTTTTGATCCCTTAGGTTTACTCGGGCCAATCATTGTCATGGCTAAATTTATCATGCAGCGTCTTTGGCAATTAAAACTAGAATGGGACGAGTCCGTACCTCAAGATCTCTATAAGTTATGGGTTCAATTCTATGAAAAACTAGAAATTATCAATTCAATTAAAATCCCTAGACATGCTTTACACCCATCAATTAAAAAAATACAATTACATTGTTTTTCGGATGCCTCGGAAAAGGCATATGGTGGTGTTATATATATATTAGATCAACCGATCATGAGGGAAATCATTACGTTTCTCTCTTATGTGCCAAGTCAAGGGTAGCACCATTAAAGCAAATTTCAATTCCTAGACTAGAGCTATGTGGTGCACTTCTTTTATCTCACTTAGTTGATAAGGTGAAAAGGGCTATGACAATCAACATTGACGATGTTTTTTATTACACGGATTCCACATTTGTACTGGGTTGGATTTCCAGTGAATGTAGCAAATGGAAAAAAATTCATTGGAAATCGAATATCAGAAATACAATCATTGAGCAATATCACCAAGTGGCGTCATTGCAGAAGTAAACTCAACCCAGCAGATATCATAAGCAGAGGAACCAGTCCCAGCTGAACAGTTCTTCTCTCTGGTGGCATGGACCTGACTTTTTGCCTCAAAACGAGTCTACTTGGACAAATCAAAATTGTATTCTGAATTTTGACAATTTGCCAGAACGAAGGTCTAATACTCAAACATTTCATGCTTTTTCTATTCAAGACATATTCACAAAATATTCATCTCTTGTAAAATTACAAAACATTGTGGCATATATTTTACGTTTCAAAAATAATTCTCAAAGTCCTCTTTCAAACAGAATCACAGGTCATCTCACTGTACAAGAACTTGATGATGCACTCACTCTTCTACTCAAACTTGCACAATCTCAACAATTCAATGATGAAATAGAATTATTATCAAACCATGGTTCATTACATAAATCTAACAAACTCGTATCAATCACTCAATCCATTTATGGATAAATCAGGTTTGTTGAGAGTAGGTGGTGGTTTGAGAAATTCGAACCTAAAAGAAAACCAGAAACCTCCAATTATTCTTCCAAAAAATCATCCACTCACTCATTTAATTATCTATCATGAACATCACAAGCAATTGCACGCTGGTCCACAGGCCTTCCTAGCTATTATACGTACCCGTTTTTGGCCTTTATCTGGAAGAAACGAGGTTAAGAAAGTTTTAAGAAAATGCGTTACGTGTTTCAGGGTACGTCCAAAACCTTGAACAAATGATGGGTGACCTACCTGGCGCACGTGTTATCCCTACTCGAGTATTTAACAGATGTGGTACGGATTTTGCCGGACCATTTCAAATAAAAACAAGTAAACTTCGAAATGCTAAAATTGTTAAAGCTTATATGTGTTTTCATTTGTTTTGTCACTCGAGCAGTACACCTAGAAGTCGTATCCGATATGAGTACTGACTCATTTTTAAATTGTTTCAAACGATTCATTGCAAGACGTGGTAGATGTACTGACATCTACAGTTTTAACGGAAGTAATTTCATAGGAGCTGCTAACGAAATACAAGAATTTACCAATTTCTTAAAGAACACGAGTGACGTTATATCAAATTATTTGGCTCAAGAGTCTATAAATTGGCACTTCATACCTTCTAGATCCCCACATTTTGGAGGTTTGTGGGAATCAGCTATCAAATCAGCAAAATTTCATATAAAACGTGTTATCGGGACTAGAGTATTGACTTATGAAGAATTTGAAACTATCATTACACAGGTGTAATGTTGCTTAAATTCCCGTCCACTTTGTCCTTTGTCCGAAAATCCCAATGACCTTTGTGCCTTAACACCTGGCCATTTCCTTATTGGTGACTCATTAGCGTCGTTGCCAGAAAAAGATCTTAGCCATGAAAATCCCAATCGACTGAGTCGATACCAGTTACTCACCCAAATTGTACAACATTTTTGGACGCGATGGTCAACGGAATATTTATCAAATCTCCAACAACGAACAAAATGGAAGTCCAATGGTTCCAAGATCATAAAAAGAGGCGATCTTGTCCTTCTTCACGATGATAGTACTCCTCCTTTGAAGTGGCAGCTTTGCAGAATTGTGGAGCTTTTTCCAGGAAAAGATAACATTGTTCGTGTTATCAATGTGAAAACTTCCAGAAACATAGTGAAATGTTCTGTGCTTAAGTTGTGTCCACTTCCAATAGACACTTGATATTATTGAAAGACTGATAATATGTACCATTTCTACTAATTGTTTGCATTTTCAGTATTGGTACTTTACTAGTACTACTCTCTTTTCAATATTTTTGCATTTGTATTTTCATCAAGTTATTCATTATTTATTATTAACATTTGAAAGACGGAGCTTTCAAGGCGGGCGGTATGTTTGGAACAATTGTTGTATCAAACTATTTTACCATATCCATCTATGCTCCTATTTAAGGTTTGATTTGTGTGAACTCTAATAGGCACTAATCGCCGAATTAATATCACATTGTATGTTAACAACCAATTTTGAAATGTTGACAAGTTTTGTTTTTTCTAAAATGTCAGAATAGAAATATTTGTAAAAGTTAACAGTCCACTTATATCATCAATACAGCATCATTTTCAAATCGCATTTCATTAAAATCATTATCAACGAATCGAGAAATCAATCAACAATGATCAGGTCCGGAGTCGAGGCCGGTCTCGGAATCGTTACAATATCATTTGTTAAAATAGTAAAATGATATTTTACATTGCATTTTGACTTATAATAAATTATTGAAATAGGGTAAGGATCCTTCAATTAAAAATATACAAATAATTAAAATCTATGTAGTTGAAAAGGTATCACATTGTAGGAATTCTTCAGTACTATAGAATGCTTTTTCTAACAAAAAATTTCCTGGTGCATTTTTAATTTCAAAATTTGTCCATGATGGCCAGATAAGTCTTTTGTTGAAATCTCGCTTAGATTACATGTAAAATTTATAAATATGTTATTAATGCAATTGTTTCCTCTAGTAGGGTCAAAAATTATTTTATGGAAACCAAATGATTCAAGCAAATCGTATAAGACTATATTTTCTTTTTGTTTTGTACCAAAGAGTACATTGAAATCTCCTGCCAAAATGATATTTTTTGTGCAACCAATTTTTGAAAGAATATTTTCTAGAGAGTTCAAGATGTCAAAATATCCATTTAGAGATCTGTAAATTGATAATACAAATATATTATAGTTTTCAATGATAGTACCACAAACTTCAAAGCTCTTTTCAATACAAACATTGTCTAAATAAATAAGAGGTATTACATTTAAATTTGGCTTACAGAGAATAGCTGCACCTCCGTGAATGAATTTTTTCCTGCAGAAAGAGGATGCCACAACCTAATCATTGATGAATGAAAGCTTCATTTCTTCATCATTTAAATATGTCGCTGACACACATTGTCTGACGGAGAACACAAGATCCTTTTTGAAAATACCGAGAGACTAGCAACGTCGAATCGTTATTCAACAAGAATGTATTTAGAAGCGATAGAAATACACAAACACCAAGAGAACTTCAACAGAAAAGAAGAGAGAACATATTTACCAAAGATCTGGCACACAGCATTGAAAGGGGCCAAAACGAAGCCATGTCACCCGAATCGCGCGGAGAGTGCACGCGAACCCGCTATTACAGAAAATGCGCGAAAAAACATCACTATAAATAACATGGCAAACTCGAATGCTTCAGTTTCAGGTGATACGTCTAGAAGAGAACTTCTATCACGCCACTGAAGATGACTGCCGCAGTTGCAGTCGAAACGTTTGGAGATTTAAACCAAAGAAGACCACGGCAAAACCCGGAAACCAACCAAAACATTGACGCCAGCCTTGAAAGCCTACATTCCTACATAAAAAAAATTATATTGTGTACCGTCTTCTCCTGTTTCTGTTTCCTTTAGTTCCTCGGCTAGTGAAGGCTGTCCACAATGTATGACCTTGATATTTGATGCTTCAATGTCTTCTCTTTCTATGTTGAATGTTGTACTATCATTGCGTTTTTCCATCAATATATCTGTCTTTTGTTTGAGGAATTTCCCTAATTGAATGCAGATAAACCACTTTCCCGCTTTATTGATATTTCGGTTATCTTGGTAATAGATTATTTTTTGTAAAATATTGTTGCATTCAATATCAGATGATGTGAGACCGGCCTCAAGTGCTCCTTTTAGTAGAGTGATGTTATTGTTATATATTCTGTTATTGATATATTCCTGGTCAAATCTGTAGGGTTTGGTGATGATTAGGATATTGGTGTTACACAATGTGTCTGCAACTTCTTTGACTGGAAATCTATTGGTATTGTTTGGCCATATTACAAGCTTTTCTTTTTTTGTGAAGTTTTTGCTTTTTTTTATTGCAGATGATATTAATTCAGCTTCCGTACAATTTGGCTTCAAAATTGATTCCACTGAATAATTATTGGTTAGTTGTCTTCTTAGAACACCTGCCATGTCTCGACCGTTATTTCCAGCAATCAAAAGAACTTTTGAGTTTCCATTTGATTTTGTATTGACTTCATCTGAGTTTGGTCGTTTCCTGTGTTGTGATTTATGCTTTTTCCATTCATGTCCCCTATTTTCAGTTTTATTGTCCTTGTGAGTATTTTCTATTAAAATTTCCTTTATGTTCCTACCAACGCCACTGGTTTTATTAGTGTTTGGGTCTGTAGAAATTGATTTATTAACAGTTTTCATATTTGTTTGTGTGTCTACATACTTCAATGAAGTAGGTAAGCAAATTACAGAAGCCTTCATCTCATTGGTGCTATTACTCATTATTGAGTACAGGATTTCTATGATTGAGCAAAATGTCGATATCAAGAAACCTATTAGTTTGATAGCATTCCTGAAACGAATATCCAAGGGGTACAATCCTAAGAATTCGAAGGTTTTCAAGAAGGAAGAAATAATCAGATTTCTGATAGTTGCGGACGACACGAAATTTTTGTGCATGAAGGTATACTATAGACATATATTTTAATGTATGTATGTATGTATATTAATCTGATATTTAATTTAAAGGTTGTACTGATTGTTGGTGTTGCTGGCGCATGTCGGCGGAAAGAGTTGAAAAATTTATTGTTTGAGAATGTTGAAGACCAAGGAATATGCAATCAAGTTGTCATACCAACTACTGAAACAAAAGTGTCACGAGAATTCTTTGTAACATCTGCAAACACTGCCAGTTTGAATTTAGTAGAAGCAGTTAGGAAATATTTGAAATTAAGACCTACAAATTGTGATCACAGAGTTTCTTTGTTGGATATAGAGCTGGAAAATGTGTAAAACAACCAATTGGTATAAATACTATTGGCAGTATGTCAAAATCAATTGCCGAGTTTCTCGAATGGCCCAATTCAAAACAATACACTGGACATTATATCCGGCGATCTTCAACTACACTTTTGGCTGATTCTGGGGCAGATCTCTTGACTAAAACGACACGGCGGCTGGAAATCTAACTCGGTTACCGAAGGTTACATCGAAACATCTACTGACAATAAAAAGAGGACGTCAATGAAAATTTTTAAAGAAAAAGAAAATATTCCCACAACATCGAAAAATTTTCAAACTCATGATATATGTAATTATTCAAATAAATCGTTGGGAATGTCGGCATCTGGCATTAACCTGTATAATTGTAAAGACTGCACTTTAAATATATATAATAAATGAGTTTTCACGTAAATTGTGAGTGATAAGTACCATTTTGCTCAATGTTTATTGTTATTGTTTATGAATCAAGTAAGTTTTCACGTAATTCTTGAGAGAATAATAACGTTTTGTTGAATTTTTATCGTTTTCTATTTGAATTTTCTTTGTATTCATTCAATAAACGATTTATTTTGGTTGAAATTTATTTCTTATCTCATTAACGCACTAGTGCGGTAATAGATTCAAAAAGCACTAGTGCGGTAATAAACGTCATTTTGACATTCAAAAAGTGTCAAATCATAATCATTACTTGACAGTTGTAGATAAGTATATATTATGGTACTTGCACAGCCCGCTTTGCAATTTTTGGTGTAGTAATCAATGTAATTCAGGAGAAAAAAAGATGGTCAATAACTTGGTGACTAAAATACGTGTCGTGGTGTAAAAATTGCGGTTCTGATGATAAAACTGAAATAATGTTGAATGGAAAGACATAATGAAATGTTATGATTCACTTTCCTAGTTTTAGAGTGAAATTGAATGTTATCTTCATATTTTAGTCATAATGAGTTATACTTTCAATTATCAATTATTTTTCTACGATAACTCGAGGTATGTTACAAAGTTTATCCCGTGTTTCAAATAGTTTGTAATTTTGTCTACTCATATTGAAAGAGGGGAAGTAGAATACGATATCAATGGACTTGGAATATACAGGGTCGTGGGGCACCGAAAACGAAACAGATCGCATATCTTCAAAACGAAAATGCAAAACACGTCGATTTTTGATCCATGGGGTACATCTTTCTATCATAACCTCAACTGTAATACCTCTTCCCCCACCTCTTGGTCACTATCACCCAAACAATTTGAATTGGGAAAATTAGTAAGTGTGAGACATCATTAAAAAGTTAATTTCATAAGGAATTCAGCCATGTCAATTTTCGCTACCCAACTTTCTATTTTGGCGCCTTCTTGCGGAAAAAACAATTAATCTGTATTTTGTGCTCTACCGATTCATTCGAAACAGGATTAAAATTTCATAATTTTGATGAAAACTAGAATTCAATGTCTTGCCCAGAAAGTATCCACATTGGCCTGTTACCAGAAAAAAATTCAGTGGTCAATAAGAAATGTGCTTGGGTGTATTAGCATAGTGATGAGTGGTACAGGATTTCAGTTTTGTAACTGTTGCAGTTCTGGCGCGGTAGTACAGAAAGCAAAATTTTTATTCTTGTTCGACAAAGACACCATCTGGTTAGTGTCAGTCATAGCATATATGTGGTCCCATTGAACAGGAAGAAAATTTTGAACAAATATATTTTCATTAAACCTCTGAAATCACAAAAAATTATCGTCTAATCAATGTTGTTGGTTTTGATCTTAGATATAGTACACAATGATCTGATATGATATACCATGTAGATTTACTACCTCATTCGTGATGGTACATATCTCGAAAGGAATGAAGATTACAGCTGAAATTAAAATTTCACAATAGAAACATGCATATGACATGAACCTACAGATCCCTATAAACTAAAGATAACAACTTCAATAGTAATATTCTGATGGAGAACATCATTATCAACACAATCGAGATGATGACATCTCAAGCGCTTATTTAAATATGCTTAGTGCTCATAAATAATTTCTGATATCTATTCGATAACATAGGGCTCTTCTCGTACTTGTATTATTTACTTAATGTTTTGTGAATGATAGCTTGACTCATTCTCGATATAATCAATTCATCCTTGAAACTGGCATAACTGATAATTTTTCTATTGCACTACAAATCGTTTCTCCTGAATCTAAGAATTATTTATAAGAATGTCAAATTTAAAAAAATTATAGCTGATGAAAAACTAAAACATAATATGTGCGGAGAGAATAAACTTATATTAATCAACTGACTTTGAACCTGCAACTCAAATATTCATTCAAAAAGTTTGAACAGAACACAAAAACCATAAAAGTGGAAATGAAAGTCATAAAAACAATTCTATGGATTACTGATGGTACTCAAATCAATTCATGAAAAAACCAATTCATATAAAGTAACGAGAGAAAGTCCAACATAAGCGAATCCACTAAAATATAGACAGTATAAAAATGAATTGAAAAAAGTAATGGTGGAACGGAAGTAGAATGTTATCGAAACAAAATAGAAAATAGTAAACGAGAATCATCTAAATTGTGGAAAACTATGAATGAAATGACAGATAGAACAAGCAATGTTAATGAAATTATTGAGATCCAATCCGATGATAATATTAATGATTGTTTTTATCAATAGCGAAGCACACATAAATTGTATATATGGTTATGAAAATGTAATTATGATTATTGAATAAATTATAAAATTATTGAATTAATAACTTATTTCAAAAAAATAAACTGAAGAAAGTTAGAAGTGGAAAACGATAAAAAAATTCCGAAGGAAATCATCATATAGTATAGAAATATCAATTCAAGGCATATTGTCATTGAAACAGAATAGAAATCAAATCAGAATCATGAAAAAAAAAATTTGCGAAAACATTAATTGAATTAAAATATGTGATACTTTGTGGAAGAGTTATTCTAAGATGGGCAATGTAAGTTTTAAGAATTACAATAAGATTCAACCAAAGGTGACGATGAATAAACAAAGAATATGGTGAATTCGCGTGTGTCAAGGAAATCGTGAAAGTGTAGAACAAACACTGTTACCATCATGGAGAAGAGAGGTTATTGAGGAGAGATTTTGTTTTTTTTTTGAATTTTGAAGAATTAAATAAAAATCTGAGAAAAATTCGTAAATTGAATCAAATTCTACTGTATTAAGGAAACTACATGACTATTAGACTGAAAATCCTTATTATTATCATAGACAAAGAAAAACGACAAAACATCCACGAAGAATGAACTGGATTTCGGTTTCATCATACAGGGAAGCTCAGAAGTAACTTCCTTTCGAGGAATTATGCAAATGACTGAAACTCAGCTTTTTCAAATGGAACACCCTGTATTATTAAGCGCACGCGATTTAAACGCATATGCATTTTTAACCATTATGTCTGAAAACTGGAAACGTTATATTTTATTTGGATCTGTATTGATTTGTCAATGCTAGAGTAATGCCAACATTTTCAACGTATTTTTCACAGTATCTTTTATTATTTGAACCAGAACATGTCCTGATTCCGTGAGTGCTCACCCTGCGTTTTCCACTCACGCCAACAGGCACAGGTGTGAACTTCAACAGGCATGCAGATGCTGGTTAACTAATATTGAACGATAAATCATCTGTGACTTGGCTAAGCTGGGGAATATAACATATCATATCAATTCGACTTCCGGCAATGGTGGAGGACTGACGGCGTTCTCGTGTCTCAAGTCAAGTTCATGTGTATGAATGTTATAATGTTGTTTGTGTTGTGATATCTGCCGTCTTTAGTACGTGCAATTATCCAATTTATAAGTGTTTGTGACGTCTGCCGTACACCACAGTTTTTTAACCGTGGTTAAACGTGCAATCATATCAAAAACAGTTTTTTGTTCAATTTTTTTGGGTGGAGTTATTGCGTTGAGCCCCTGACGAAGTCCCCACTACTCACGTCAGTAACCAGGCTGGGGTAGGGCGGATCCCTACGTAGTGGGGATAGTGCTGGCTGAATGCGCCGAAAGGAAGCAATGCCAAACAAAAACTGGGGAAGAACATCATATCTGTGTACTTGACGTCTTGATTCGAAGCGATTTAGATCTGTCAGCTCAGCTATAAAGCTTTAAATACTTTGGTCAAACTGCCTTGAAGTGACGTTATTTCTGGTGATTGCTTTGTTTTGTGAAATGAACCAATAGGAATTGAGTCCCTTCAGAGCAGTTTGATCGAACTATTCGACCGTGGGCCACGGGCTTAACTTACTGAATGCCAAGAAGAGACAAACAGAGCAGACAAATTGAATTGAGTACTAGTTATGAGATAGATCTATCACCTGTCACTTCTGTCACATTTCGGTTTCTGCAGTAGACTATAATTCGAAAAATGATGGATACATTATAATAATGTAAGAAAACCAGGAACACTACGACCAAAACAATCAGGAAGTGACAACTGACAACAGATCAAATTCTTTTATTCTGCTTCACAACTAGAGTAGAATAAAATACATTTATAGCTTCAAAAAACAAACAGTTTTATAGCAAGAGGTTCAGAGGGTATACAGTGTTGACATAAATCCGAAATGAGTACCTATACCTAAAAAAACATTGAAAAATTAGACAAAATAACAGCTACGATATTTGAAAATAAAACAAACCTTACTCGTTTATCACAAAAGATCGAAGTGTCAAGATATTCCAGATATAATTGGATATGTTGTTTGTGGTTTTGGGGAAATATTATCGAGAAAAGGAAGTAGATTGTCAAGACTAGATAAAGAATAGGAGTTTGGAGGTTTCATTGGACTTCCAATAAAATGTGTGTGATAGTTTTCATTACATATCGTACATATCTCCCTTGGGTTGATTCTATAAGTGGAACCTTTCAAAGTGAATTTAATTGAGTATGTATCACAAAGTCGGAGTTGTGCAATGGTTCTTCTGACTTGGATGGGTCTATTAAGGTTTAAAAAATTTCGGTTGAATCTGTGAATAATGGAGAAACAAAAAAAAGAAAGAAAAGTAGCACGGCATGAAGGTGAGACATCATCTTGGAATGGTTTTTCACCGGATTTAGGAAGTATGATTTTTTTGACTAGTGATAGATCCACGTTCAATTTGAGACAAAATTTCAGCTAGGTTAAAAGAGGTAAAAGAGTTTTTTCAATTATAGTGTCCAGTTGGAAATTTCAATGCATTTCTCAAGTGTGAGCATATCGTAGGTAGTGGGGTGTCATCCATGTTCATTATTTTGGTTACCCAATTGAGACAGAGTTTGAAAACATTAGAAATTAATTTGACTCTACCGGTTTCTAGTCTGACTATAGTCAGGTGACGTGGCAGATAGAAGTAGGCTTCTCTTAAGAAATCCCACCTCTACACGCTCCAACATTTTAGTATCTCTGAGTCCCCAGACAGCAACTCAATTGAATATAAGACTTACCACGAGACTGTCAAAAAGGGTCAATTTGTATTTCCAGGAATATGTTTTGCTCCTGGCAATAACAGGAAGAATTGCTCCTAATGCCCGTTTTCCTTCTATAACCGAGCTGATTGTCATTTCTCTGGAGAGAGTGAAGGATACAAATGATACCCCATGGTAGGAATACGTGGACGTGATTACATCTTTTTATTAAAGTCTTGAGGATTCATCTACTCCAAAATTTCAGATTCAGCTAGTATAATACTACTTACTCCAAAAAGAATAATTTCTTCCAGAGCAAGTTATGTGGTACAGAGTGGGATGCTTAAAATCAACCAAAGAAGCAAATATTTTTCTCGTCTTGTGTCTTATATGAAGTTGAATGATAGAAAAAAGAACAAAAACGGTGCCAATACATCCACGATTCTTGCAGAATCCCGATTGAGGCCCAGGAAGTACTTGGGCATCTTCAGCCCATGAATCAAGACGGTTCAATTTTACACGAGTGAATACTTTGGTCACGCATTTAACCAGAGCGATACCGCTATAGTTGGCGGGGTCATCAAAAGGTCCAGATATATGTTACATAATCCAAAGAAGTCTGAAGTGGTTCTTTCCATGTGAAGGTTTGAATTTTCCAGAATGTCTGGTGGGGTGGTAGAATGAGTGGAAACACGACAACAGGAATCAACACCACTTATAACTGGAACATTGCTATATGATTCGGTAATCCATCAAGGATGACTGAAATTGAATAAATCGAGGGTTGGTTTGAAATATACAGTACAAATTATGAATTTATTAATTTATAATTTTGGGTTGAAAACAAACATATTATCCATCAAGTACTTAAATCTAGTGTAGTGACGTCATAATTCTTCTTGTGGAACAGTAATAGGCCACCACTCACCTTTCCAAAAGACTTCTTCACAGCATATGGGTCTGCACGTATTTGGTCTACAATGAATTCAGATATGATACCTGAGTCTATGTAATGTTTTGACCTTTACGAATAAAGTTATTTCAACTACCGTTTCACTCACCTCCCACCGATCTATGAGTACTGTTGTGAAAGTTAAGCATACACAGAAAAATATCTTTCAATTAGTTTCTTCACTTCCTTTGTCTACACCAGGTCAATCCTATATTTAATTTCATTAAAATATACACATATATCGGCAGATATAGATTACCTTCCTCTTACTCAGGATCTAGCATATTATTATTACCATCAGATGTCTTTGAAACTTCAGTTACTGAAACATCAGATCATCACATGATGAAACATACGAGAAATGCGCACAATAACTATGGCAAAAATATTTTTCTCTAATTTTGTATTATCCCATTATTATGACGAGATACCGTATCGTCAAAATGAGATAACTAAGTCATTAAAATGAGTTGGTTGTCTTATTATAACAAGATACTTAATTCGTTATAACGAGATGGAAACAAAATTACCATGTTCCTTCAGAGCCATCGTAGATAAATGTTCCTAGATCAACCAAAAAACAAAACTTAAAAAAATATTATCCCTATCTTTAGTTTTTATAGTATAATAAATAGTCAATTTAATAATTTTGACAGTTATCCTTAAAACGCTTTCGACGGGTAGTTGATGGAGTAAGTTATAAAGGGTTTTGCGAGTTTCAATTTAGTCGAGAGAATTGAGATTGTGCGTTTAGTAGATAATAATGCTCCATCAGTAAGACAAGCCAACCATTTCACCATATCACCGTCTTCAGGAATATAATAATAATAATAATAAAGGAGCTGAGAGGGCCAACCACCATTCAAGGCATTGATGAGTTGCGACACCACTTTCCTGAGCAATCGGTACAATACCGGACCAGCAGCCAAGGTGCACCCTGGAGGGAATGCTCATTCATTCTGATGTCGGCCGTGGGTATACTAGGCTAAGCCCCCGGTATACCCTACAACTCGGTTACCAATATACGAGGAAGAGGCCGCTACAACCGACCCCTTCGGATGAGGGGTCATAGGCAAGATGGTAGGACCCGAAACGATGTGTTGCCACATGACGACAACCGTAATGACAACGGACGCTTCGAGTGGACTGATGAATTGAGGGACGGTCTTCTGCATTGTTATGAGAGCAGTGATCCCGCCCGAAGAATGCATGCTCTGTGGTGTGAGATACTCCCAGAGTATGCCGCTTCCTCCGCCCAAAATCTGAGGGATGTATCTCATCTTCGGGCACGAGGCTATGTCAGAGCTCCTTCTCAGCCGGTTGACGTAGTGGCAGAAGTGGCAGATATGCCACGTGTCGATCTGACTGTGGAGGAGGCCCGCATCATACCACCTACGGAAGGCATCAGAATCCGCAGGGTGCTTCATCACACCAAGCCCCTGAAGCCACAACAACTGGCACGGGTGGATGCAGAAATTCATAATGTTCTTTCGGAAGAGGCTGATATCTGGCAGATCAACTCTGCCGTATATGACGCCGCTCAGACCCTGTCCCAAGCAGGAAGGAGGGATACCACCCCTCTGATTGTCAGGCATGAGCGACGCATACACAAGATAGAAGCTAAGATAAAGTCGGAGAGACAACACGCGTCTCGTATCCAGTGTGTGGCAGTGCAGTGCAGTGTATTGCCGCAAATTTAAGACGAGCTCACCACACACTAAATCAAGGCGTGCTGTTTACCACCAAACAGCACTGTCTTGATAGGATACGAAAGCTGGTGGCTGCAAAAAAGTCACTAGTGAGGCAAGCGAGAAGCATCGCGGAAAACATGAAGTCCGCGATAAACCTTCTCGCCTATTCCAAGAGCCTCTACGTGTTGTGGATAACCCGCCGGCGGCTGATCGGGTAGAAACCTTCTGGAAGGGTATTTACGAATTTCCGCAACCACTCAACGTAGATACTCCAGCACTAGCGCAGTTCGAAGCCTTTTGCAGGAGGCTTCGTCAACCTGAGCTCAATGAACTGCGCATCCAATAACCCCGGAAGAAGTTCGACAGGCCCTCAAAGGCTCGAAGAACTTCGCTGCTCCAGGTCCTGATGGACTAAATAACTATTGGTGGAAAAAAATTCTAAATACCCACCACCATCTAGCATAAGTTTTTAACTCTAGATGGAGAGCAACAGACTCCGGAATGGTTTGACGAGGGACGAACCGTGCTAAGCCCCAAAAACGGAGATTTGTCTGATCCGAAAACTACAGACTGATAACATGCTTGAACGCATGCTATAAGATGTTTACATGCATTTTATACATGCGAATACTCTCCGCAGTTCAGCCGGTGTATGAACGGATATATAAGCAAAGAGGGCCAAAGAAGTGGGTCGCTGGCTGCAAGGAGAACCTGCTGATCGACAGATGCATCACGCAGGACTCCGTGCAGTATAAGCGTAACCTTTCAATGGCCTGGATCGACTATCGCAAGGCATTTGATACAACATCGCATGAGCTCATCATGCATTTGCTCAGATGCCTTGCGGTACCCGATCAAATAGTGCATTGAACAGCTGATGCCGCTCTGGAGGACTCGCTTTACCATAACATCTGGTCAAGTCAGAGTTCAAACAGAGCAGGTTATCTTTAGAAGGGGCGTGTTTCAGGGAGACTTCCTCAGCCATCTTCTCTTCTGCATCCCACTTCTGCCATTGTCCGTTGCACTACGGAAAACCCGCGGATACAACTGCGGCATCCCCAGCAACCGGAGGCATAAGGTCACCCATCTGTTTCACATGGATGACCTTAAACTTTATGCCTCCGGAGGACGTTCATCTCGTAGACGGAAGCATCCTACATCATCTGGATGCCGAAGAGACGTATAATACCTACCTAGGAGTGGAACAACGCCACACCCAAGTGGTAGCTACTGTCTGTTAAAAACTCTCTACGCGGCAAGTATCAGCACATACTCCGACAGATCTGGTCATCAGAACTGCCGGGGAAGAACAAAGTTGCTGCAACTAATATGCTTGCCGTTCCGATTCTACTTCACTCCTTTGGAGTAATGAAATGGACTCAAGAAGAGCTGCGACAACTTGACGTAAAAACTCGCAAAATGATGCATCTCCATAGGAGCTTGCATCCCATATCGTCCGCTCCACGTTTATACTTCCCCAAAAAACAGGGAGGCCATGAAATTTTGAGTTTGGAGTGTCTACATAACCAAATGGTACTGGATGCAGCCTGTAAAGTCATCATGAGTTCAGAACCTCTTCTCTGCTTGGTATGCGATCACGAAAAATCAGGGATTGGAGCATTTCTTTTCAAGGCAGCAACCCGTGCAGCTGATGAATTTGGTCTCCTATTCGACACTGAACGGAAGAACCCAAACTCTGTCACACAGTTGGAACCCATCCAGCAAAAAGCTGCGGAGTGTGACAGGCTCCTACAGCTACATCAGGATAAGCCAATGCATAGGGTCTTCTTCAAGAACATTGAAGACCTTGGTTTATCCATAAACCCGACCTTCGCTTTTCTCAGGTCAAGTGGGCTGAAGTTGGAAACCAAGGGATTCATAATGGACTGCCAGGATGGTGTCTTCAACAACCTCGTCTACCGTAGTCGCGAGTTACAGTTCGATAACCACATCTGTCAGCAATATTAGTGATCGATGACCTGCAATTGTTTATAGCTGATTCGTGCAAAGTCGACCATAATTTCTATATAAATACCATCAATTGAATTGTAATAGTTAGTATTCATATTTCTATATTTTAGGTTGTTACTCTGTTCAAATAAAAAGTTTCTAAAAACCCTTCTGTGTGAACTAGAAATATAATTGGCGCAGTCGTTAGGATAGTGGAAGAGCCCTTAGAAGATCCTCGTCTTTATAAATGTTTATCCACTATTCCCAAACCCAGTTCCGAAGATACTCTAAGAAGAATTCCGGCCGTAGACAAGAATACCTCTTCACTACCATCCATCAAGGAGCCTAGCATATAGGAACAATTTCGCAGAACATTTTTGGTGAACGAATATGCAACGAGCCATCATCGTTATCCTGTAAGCATAAATGAATCCTGATTTATCAATTCCGAGTAGCATTTTACGTCCTCCTACCTTAATTCTACCAAATCCACCTACGAATACCAACTGAATTCAACCCATTGTCCCTCAAATACCCGCACAAAATATAATTCCCGTCAATATGGCAAACCAGTTCGACTTGAAGAATTTCTGGATCGTCCCTGAATACGATGGAAGTCCAAATGAATTATACCAGTTCATCAACGTATCGACGATGCTACTGAACGAATACTGGAATGCTGAAGAACTTGGTTGTTTCCAAAATCACATCTTAATACAAGGACTACTCAACAAACTAAGAGGCAGAGCCAAAGACGTCATCTCAGTTTATGGATGTAGCGACTGGAACAGCATCAAAGGAACTCTAATCCAGAACTTCGCGGACCAACATAACGAGAATTCCCTGACGAGAGATTTGGTCAACCTACGACAAGATCAAAATGAACCCCCACAGCAGTTCTATGAAAAAGTAATGGGACTTTTGAATACCATATCCAACTACATCGAATTACACACTGCCGACGAAACGATCAAGACAAAAAAGAAAAATTTCTTCCAGCAGCAAGCTCTGACAACATTCCTAGCCGGTTTACGAGAACCCATGGGATCCACTATAAGAGCAATGAAATCAGTGGACTTGGCTACAGCAATGCAATATATTCAGGATAATATACGTTATTTGCAAAAATCGTTTGGAAATCCACAAGTACCCAAGAAACCACTCCAGACCCCTCACAGAGATGCAAACTATCAATTTGCCCAACAGTCAACACCACAACGGATGTATCAACCGATACAGCACTTCCAAAGACCTGGACTACCACAACAGCAACCTTCAGACCACAATGGCAGCAAAATATCAACCAGAGACAGATGTGGCCACAAGTCCAGCCCCAACGTTTCCTTCAGTATCAACCAAACAAACAGAACGGGCAAGAACCAACACCAATGAGCATCAGTACCAGAAATACTTACGGAGCACCAACAAGGAGCATGAGAACCCAACCTCAACCAAGACCAAATTTCAATCCAGCTCCCATGTTCAATATCGAACAATACGATGAAGACCTTGGATACGAAGCAAACCAGACGAAGAAACCTGCTTCCATTCCAATGAAGACACAACTGAGTTCCAAGTACAAGGAGACCAACAGGAACAAGCTGAGAATTTTCCAATGGATCCAAGACAAAATCCAGAAACATAGTAGAACTCCATACCTTTGATGATAAGAGGGAACTTCCTTATATAACCATTTCCGATCCTCTCCTCAAACTCCTCATTGACACCGGATCAACGAAATCTTTCCTCAATCCTGATTTAGGATTCCAATATTATAACGATTATATCAAAAAAGACCATTTTGTCGTCACCTCCATTTTTCAAAACTATTCCCAAGATTACAGTGCAGAAATTCCCATATTTCCTGAGTTCAACTCAAATGGTACTTTCAAATTTTACCTTTTCAAATTCCACAAAACTTTTTATGGCCTTATTGGACTCGATAACCTGAAACTTCTCAAAGCTGAACTGAAAACTCATCTCTCCCAATCCAGTACTACGAGACCAACAAAACACAGTTCTACTCCATCCAACTAGATCCTGATAGCTTGACGCAAGTACGATTACCAGTGAAAGAGAAGAAAGGCACCATCATGATACCAAGACAAGAACTACAGGGCGCTTACATCCGAGAAGATCTCACCGATGCCTGCGATCATCTAGCCTGGACAAAAATCGTCAACTTCCTTAAGCAGAACTAGCAGAACCAGTACGCAGTAACTCAATCAATCTTCAAAAGCATCACCTCTATTCTGCTGACATAATCCCATCTGGATACTCAGATCCGATCAACCATATGGATGACCTAATCAGAACAGACCATCTCAACCCAGAAGAGGAGATGCATATCAGAAGATTATGCAGGAAATACTCCGATATTTTCCATCATCCAGATGCACATTCACCAATCAAGTCAAACACCACATAAAAACCAAGGACGAAATCCCGGTATACACCAAATCATACTGATATCCATATGTCCATAAAGAAGAAGTTAAGAGGCAGATATCATCGTTACTAGATCAGAGAATCATCAGACCCAGTCAATCCCCCTGGTCCTCACCAATTTGGGTCGTTCCCAAAAAACCAGATGCCTCCGGAAAAGCAAAGTGGCGTATCGTTGTGGATTTCCGGAAGGTTAACGAGAAAACGATTGACGACCGCTACCCGATTCCAAACAATTCTGACATCCTCGAAAAATTGGGAAGATGTCAATATTTCACCACCCTGGACCTGGCAAGTGGATTCCACCAAATAGAAATGGCAGAAGCAGACATCCCTAAGACCGCATTCAATGTAGAAAACGGGCACTACGAGTACCTGAGAATGCCTTTTGGGCTGAAAAATGCTCCAGCTACTTTTCAAAGGGTTATGGACAACGTCCTAAAGGGCCTTCAAGGAACTATCTGCTTGGTTTATATGGACAACATAATTATCTTCTCTACATCCCTACAGGAGCATAAGGTCAACCTTGCTAAAGTATTCCAACGCCTACGAGAAACTGGTTTCAAAATACAAGTAGACAAGTGCGAATTCCTGAAGAAAGCAGTCAGCTTCCTGGGACACATTGTCACTCCGAACGGGATAAAACCAAACCCAGCGAAAGTCAAAGCAATCATGGACTACCCCGTACTTCGAACTGTCAAAGAAATCAGATGATTCCTCGGACTCCTAGGATACTACAAGAAGTTTATCAAGGACTTCGCCAAGACAATCAAACCATCAACCTCCTGCCTCAAGAAGGATGTCCATATCGAACATACACCAACGTTCCTGAAATGTTTCCAAACCTGCAAGAATCTGCTCACCAACGAACCACTACTTCAGTACCCTGACTTCACGAAACCGTTCAATATGACCACAGACGCCAGTAATTTCGTTATAAGGCCCCATAGGAAAGGACAAACCAATAGCTTACGCATCCAGGACCTTGAACGAGACTGAAATGAAGTAAATATTTTCGACCTTACCTTATCGGGAGAAAATTCAAAATTTTGTCTGATCACCGACCCCTCCAGCGGCTTTTCTCACTGAAGGATCCAAATTCTAAACTGGTCCGATGGCGTCTGAAACTAAAAGAGTATGACTATGAAGTCGTCTACAAGAAAGGAACAAGCAATACCAACGCAGATGCTCTCTCCAGAATAGAGATACATACAAAGGAGATCCATAGAGTAAATGAAGACGACGATAAGGAATCTCTGTACAACAACCCTCCATCTGAATGTCCTGATTCTGAGGAGGATATCATTAACGAACTATTTGAAGACTGCTACCATCGCTATTTTCCTGAAGATGAAGACCCTGTTTCGGAAGCCAAGGTGAATCAAAACAAAGCCTCACCTGAAAGAGAAAAAGAATCTGTGAACCTAGACCCGATAGCTACCCCAGATGAAGATAGTAGTGGCATCACCAATCACACAGCTAGAGAATGACCAATATTGGAAGTTCCAATATCAGAGAAACCTCTCAATGTCTACAATAACCAAGTCGTCTTCAAAAGAGTTAGCTATAACCCAGCAAGAACGGTGATAGAAGAAATATTTCCGAATAAAAAGAGATACCATGTCCAATTAGGAGATGACAACCTAGATGAAAATGTTTTCAACTTTTTCAAAGAATATGTCAGCCCAGGAAAAAATTACGTACTGATGTTCGAAGACGAAGAACTCTATCCCAGGATGTGCAGAATCGTGAGAGAGACATTCAAGAACTCTTCTTTTGATCTCACGAAATGCAACCGCCTCCTAGATGTCAATTGCCCACTCAGACAGAAGGAAATAATCACACAGCAGCATGAAGGAAAAACGAACCACACAGGAATCATTGAAACGGAAACCAGAATCAGGAGACTACTTTATTGGCCCAATATCAAGAAGGTTGAAAAAGCTATCAACTTCTGCGAGACATGTCAGACCAACAAATATGATCGAAGACCAGAGAAGCCAAAGTTCATGCTGACTCCCACACCAACCAAGCTACTTGAAATAATACACATGGATACCTTTCAAGCTAGTGGACAAAAATTTCTGACAATAGTGGATGCATTCTCCAAATATGGCCAGGCATATCCTATAGAGGGATCCAATGCAATAAACACTCTGAACGCTCTACTAGTATTCATGAACCACCATGGAATCCCGCAGATGATCGTCACAGATAATGGAACTGAATTAAAAAATGGGCTGGTCCAAGAATTTGTTGATACACACAAAATCAACATACATTATACCACTCCAGAGAACCCTCAATCAAACGGGATAATTGAAAGATTCCACTCTACATTGATCGAGCACTTGAGAATACTGAGAGAGAAACATAAGAAGAGCAAATGCTCTACGCCATTCTAGGATACAATAATTCTATCCATTCCACAACAAGACAGAAACCTATGGATATTCTCAACGGATATCTCAATAATCAAGATCCATTTGACATCGATATAAGACGAGCCTTAATCAACAACTATGTCCAACATCATAGAGAAAAAACAAAGGAAATATACAAAATAATTAACGAAGATATACAAAAACAGAAGACAAACGTCATAGAGAAGAGAAACAAGAAAAGAGAAACCCCTATTACCTGCACCAAGATATATACGAGAAAAAGAGTGGAAAGAAACAAATTATTACCACCCTTTACCCCAAAATCCATCCATAAAAATCACACAGTAACTGTCGAGACGGAGAATCATAAGAAAAATATAAGACATTCACCCAATAAAATAACCGAAATCTTCGTACCTTCACAGCATTCACCTGACAAGAGGACAAGAAATCGATATCGAAAATCTCCAGACCAACCCAGGACTTCTTCCCCTCAAGCTGGGACAAGCAAAGATCAAAACTAGTACTCACGATTTCATCCACTACTACGATCTACAGCCAATCCACCTGGAGATATCTGCCACAGAATCCCAATATGATGCCGTCTCCACAGCCATTCGTAACGGACTCAGTGACCCCTACTTCTTCAACCTGCAGAACTTTGATCAAGGACTGAAGTACAAGCTGAAAACTGCCAGAGACAAACTATAGACTCCATACCCTCTCAGTAGATCGAAACGAGGACTCATAGATGGCTTAGGAAGTGTGATCAAAGCAATTTCTGGAAACTTGGACCAAGAAGACGCTAAGAAGTACGAGGATGCTATTGCTTCCTTGAAAACCAACCAAAGAAACATAATAAGCCATGTGAATCAACACAAAAGTTTAAACACCAAGATATTTGAAAATTACAACGAAACCATCTCGTTACTAACACACAATCAAGATGCCATCTCAGTAGAAGTCAAAAGAATCGAGACCATCTAAACAGACTCGTTTTCGACTTCAATCATTACCTAGAGACCAGAAACGTCTTGGATCAAATCAACCTGAATCTCCAAGTTATTTTGCAAACACTGAACGACTCAGAAACGGCAGTTTCCCTCGCAAGGATAATTACAGTCCATAACAGCGTTCTCAAAAGCGAAGATCTGAGTTGGATCTTAAGGACACTGCTCACCTATCACTCAGGAAACCAGCTACTTTATAACCAGGAGGATGACATCTATAAGTACTACGGCGTCATTAAAATAGACGCCTACCACACGGATCATAAAATCGTTTTCATCCTACATGTTCCCTTAATATTTCCTGAAACTTTTACCTACTTTCACTTATTTCCCATTCCTATACAAACTTCGACGATAATAATTCCTCCAACTCCTTACTTAACAGTAAGTAAGTCCTTACCTCTATCAATACCTTAATTCACCTTGTGAAAGAATTGGTATCGAATACCTTTGCGAAGAAAATTTTCTTCAAGACCCCTGAGTGTGTTACTCGGATACTGGAAATAACAGATGAAGAAGCAAGATGCGCACACGTTCCAGTTTCAATCAATTCAACCTTGATATTGGAGATGACAAAAGCGAATTACATAGGAATATTTCCCCAGGTTACGAAGATCTCTACACATTGTTCCAGTACGAAAGTAATGGTTCTGGAGGGAGTGCACCTGATAAAACTTCCGCCAGGTTGTGAATTCAAAACCAACAACGAAGCATTTATTAACTCCAAAACTGTCATCCTAGAAGAACCACTGACTTTACCAAATATCAAGACAGCCCACATCAACTCTTCATTTAAATACAAACCACTGACACTTAACAAGATTCCTTTGGACAAGCTGAAACATCTGGCCCTGGAAGAAGAATGGTTACAACTCATCCCAGAAGAAACCCGGCCATCCAATACCAGCCATTTCTGGATGACTCCCATTTATATACTAATCACCATCTTCATTCTCTACGTATTTTACAGATTAAAAAAGCAACCGAAGATAAAACCGGACAATGAAGATCCACCAACTCCAGGAAACGAAGCATCATCTTCAGTCTTGTTCGTCCCTTACAAGACTTCCTCAGGGGATGGAGAAGTTACAGTTCGATAACTCCATCTGTCAGCAATATTAGTGATCGATGACCTGCAATTGTTTATAGCTGATTCGTGCAAAGTCGACAATAATTTCTATATAAATACCATCAATTAAATTGTAATAGTAGTAGTATTCATATTTCTATATTTTAAGTTGTTACTGTGTTCAAATAAAAAGTTTTTAAAAACCCTTTTGTGTGAACTAGAAATATAATTCGCATGATGGGTATAGAGGTCCCTGACACTAGATGCAGAGCATGTCGTGGGACAGCTGAGACCATAATGCATTTGCTGTCACCTTGTCCAGCTTATGCGGTCTCAGCCTATATCCACAGGCATAACGCGGCCCTACAATTGTTGTACTACCATCTACGACACTCGTACGGTGTAGACGAGACACTGGTGTTGCCTTATGCTCCGGGGGATATTGAGTCCGTTGTGGAGAATGAGAAGTGCCGAATCTATTGGAACTACTCATTACCCACCCTCAGGCAAATACAAGCCAATAAGCCTGATGTAGTCCTCCTCGACCATCAAAGTAGGACGATTTTCATCATTGAGTTTTCAGTTCCTGGCGAATCGAACATCGTCCGAAAAGAGGAAAAAAACGGACTAAATATCGAGATCTACTCTTTGAACTCTGCTGGCTTTATCCAAACCATTCTGTCAAAACGGTGGTTCTGATAATAGGGGTCCTTGGTGGAATGATGGACATACTGCTCTCAAACTCAAAAATCATACGGGCTTGCCGTGATATGGCAGAAATCTCAGCCGGACGAATGCAGAAGGCCGCAAGTCTTGGTTCACTCCGTGATTTGATTATGTGATTAGTGGAAAATCGATGAATATAATGAAATTTTAGGAGTTGAATATATAATGTTCAACATTATGTAATAATCATATTGGTGTCTTATGAGGAGAGTTGTAAATGAATAGCTATTAATTATTTTGTAAAAGAAATGACGCTCTTTATTTAGTATCCATTTCTTTGTTTTATTTTTGAATTCTTATAGGTTCGACTGTCTCTAATGCTGGTTGGTAACTCATTATAGAGTTTGCTACTCAAGTAACTACGTTGCCCAATTGTTTTCTCACATCGCATAGAGCAATACTTTGATTCTTTTTGCCTTGTTTCATAGGTATGAGATGGTATACAATGAAGAATTTTTTTTTTGTAAAAACTGGTTAGAATATTCAAGCTGTAAAGCTGACGTGTCATATATTTGGGCTTCAATGTATAGATTATTGGTGGGATAATCTCGGGGTTTTGCTAAAATAATTTTCAAAATTCATTTTTGCATAACATTATTTTCATGTTTCTTTCTGTTATGATTTGTAGTTCATCCCATTTTTCCGCTCTGTATATTATTCTGTATTACTATTCAGATATACTGTAAATAGTAAGGGACCTAACACAGTTCCTTGTGGTACACCCTAAGAAACAATACAAGTTTCGCTCCCAATACCATCTATGTTTACTTGTTGTCGTTCAGTGAGATAACTTTTTATGAGGTTATATGCAGTACCCCTTATCCCATAAGCTTTGACTTTTCCCATCAATTTTTCGTGACACACAATATCAAATGCTTTCGAAAGATATATGAAGATGCAGAGCAACAAAGGTTTGTATAGCATCTTCAGTAGATCTTCCTTCCCTAAAGCCAAACTGTTTATCTGATAATACAGCATTTTTTTTGTAAAAAGTTTGCTAAGCAAAGTTTCATAATTTTTTCCACAATTTTGGCAATGTTTGATGTCAAGGTCTAGCTAATAGTTTCGAATTTGGATCCATTTTTGTACAGTGGTTTTATGATGCCTTTTTTCAAAATTCTTGGAAAATGTCCGTTATCAAAAATCTTGTTAATCATGATAGAGAGATGTGGTGCAATATCAAGAGAAATTTCTTTTAATACTTCCGCTCGTATACCATCATAACCTGGAGATTTCTTTTTTTTTAATTCTGCTATGATAGTTTCCTCCTCAGAGGCATTAGTTGGGAATATATACATAATTTCCTCTATCGGTTCAATGTCCTGTTTGAAATTTTCTGGGTCCTCTATCAATTCATCGTAATTTTTGTCTAACTCGCTATAATACTTGTTGAAACTATTACAAATTTTTTCGTTATGTGTCATTTCTTCCTGATGTACAATAATTTTTTAAATTTTTATTATAGGTTTCATCTTGTTGCAGATGTTGTTTACACATTTCCAGAGATTTGTGGAGTTATCTTTAGATTTTTTAATCGTTTTCTTAGCGTAGTCTCTGCTAGATTTGTCAATAAGTTTTTTTAGGTTATGTTTATGGTTCATGTAGCTCTCTAATAAGTTTTGGTTTGTTCTATTATTTCGTACTTGTTCATATAATTTCTCCTTTTCCCTTATAGTAGGCCTTTTGTTATCAAAGGTTTTTTGGGCGAACAAGATTTTTTATGAATTCTATTTTTTTGTATTATTTTCTGGGTAGTATTTCAATATATCAGTGAAGGTTTCAGCCATTTTGTCTGAGTTCTCTTCAATGTAGAACATTTGCCAAGTTTCCTTTTGTAAATCGGTATGCAAGCTTACGTAGTCTGACTACTATTTGTGTAAAGGCATACTCAGTTCGTAATTTTTATTGGCTTCGATTTTCTTCAGCATGATAACTATGGGTGAGTGATCTGTTATGTCGTAGTCTATGACATAAGAGTCTATGTTTTCGTTTATGTGATAATTGTGCTTTATGAAAAAATTATCTGAACATGTTTTACTTTGTGGTCGTGTGTAATTGTTTATATATGAGATGTATCCAGATGCATTTAGAATGTTTTTATATTCTTCTGTGACTTCGGAGTTATTCATCAAATCAATGTTCATGTCACCAGTGAGGATATGAAATTTATGTTGGTTGAATTTTTTAAGGTATTCTTCAAATATTTCATTGAAATACTTTGCACAAGTACTAGGGAGCCTATATACAGCAGTGACAGGATATATTTCATTTGATATTTTCATGTATAGTTCTATTGCTTTAAGTTCGCCTATGCTTATTATACTATGTGTGAACTCTAAACTGTTTTCGATATATATGATAATACCATAATTTTTTGTTGTAGCTTTCTCCGCTGTATATGACATTATAACCATCCAGCCAGAGAATAGTTCTAACTCAGTAATTTGAAAAGTTTCTGTAAGAATTAATATATCAAAGAGAAATTCAAATTTACAGAGAAATAGACAGAATTTATAAAAAAAATTGCTGAGACTTCTAATTTTGAGATGTAGTATGCTTAAATCTTCAATATTACTTTTTTTCAAGCTAGCTGGAGAATTTATACGTTGTAATTTGGCGTTGTAAACTGGTGTTACATCAAAAATCATAATAGTATAGCGAACATACAATATGGTGCTTCCGTTACCGCAACTTCGTAAGCAGAATCATGCCCAGTCATCACATTCATAAATGTCAGAATTAATTGAGATTTTCATGTAATCATTTTGCTTACTTCATTTTGTTTTCAAATATTTACAGTTATAATAATAATATATAATAATACTCCATCATAAACACTCATAGAATGTAAACAAATAAGGCATAGCCTGTGGGAGTAGAGGACGGCTATTATTATTATTTGTCGTAGCGTTTCGGGGCGACTAGCTGATTTTTGGTGGCGAATTCACTTTTCAGCTGTAGAAAAACCAGGAAAACCTACAGCTCCACCCAAGGTAGTCGGTGCGCACTCCAAGCAGGCACCAGATGCCAAGACTGACATCTAGACATTCAGATTAAATTCCCGATTGCTTTTTCAAGCGAAGCATATGGTCGCCTTGTTATTTGCAGATTTATACTACGAAAACTTCGAAGAATCCGGCATAACCACTAAATGATCTTCTGTTATCAGGACAGTTTGCATATGATGCATCGCTGAACATCGATATAGTCGGTGAATATGTATACTTGTATATTAGTTTTAGTGTCATTGTTCCTTTAAGGTAACGAAGGAGATGCTGAACCATATTATGATGCACTGAAGAGGGATCTACACACAATTGTGAGAGAACATTTACAGAGTGAGTTGTAGCTGGTCTAGTTCCCATCGAAACATATAATAAACTTTCTGTCTTGGACTGATATAATGTTTCGTCAACTCTAGCATCTTCTGGTTGAGCTTTTCGTGGCTAAGCACTAACATCCATTGGGGTAGACATAGCATTACAGTCCAACATATCATATTTTCCGAGAATTTTGTGAATGTTATGTTCTTGAGATGCTTCGGTTATCCAAGTACAGTGACATCAAAATTATTTTTCAGGATGGTCTCGGTAGCGTCTATCTTTTCCTTAGTATCAGCAAGTACTAGCAAATTGTCAACGTATATCGCCACCATTTGTTCACGATCTTCAGATACCATCAAACATGGATCTGCATTAGATTGCTTCAACCTAATTTCTCTGAAGACTCTCACTTTCCTGGTGTTCCATTGACGTGGTGACTGACACAGTTCATATATACTTTTTTTAAGGCGACAAACTTTCCCTAATTCTGAATTCACGCCTTGTGGAATCTTCATATATATGTTGAAATCCAATCCAAGTATTCGAATTGTTCCGTATCTAACAACTGGAGCAAACGTTTCATCGAAATCAACTCCAGGTTTCTGACTAAAGCCCTGGGCCACTAGTCTCGCTTTATACTTCGGAATATCTGCCACATCTGACCATTTTTTCTTGAAAACCCAGCCACAGCCTACTGCTCTATATTCTGGTGGAAGTGTGACTATATCCCACACATCATTCTTCCGCATTGAGTCTAGTTCTTCATCAATTGCATGAATCCACATCTCAAATTCGGCACAAGAAATCACATCTAGGTAGGAAGTTGGCTCATCGATGGCTAATTTGCATGATTATAACGGCACGGCGGTGTACTATCTCGTTTACTTCTTCCTATGATTTTGGAAATTGATGGTTGCATTTCCGACTTTTGTACTTCAGTTGTTTCTTCAACGTTTTTCGCCAGTTAAGATTTTATACAAATTATATAAATCCATGTATGCAAAGTTGTCCTTCATGAATGAAAATTTGCCAGTCCATGCAGTTTTTCGAATTTGGGAAACTTGTCCATGATAATTCGTACTTTAAGAATGTTTGGCAATTTCCCGGATAAACTTCGATGACAGCACTAATTGGTAGATATTCTCGAAAGTCTTCAATTTACAACGGGTCTGGGACCATAACCTGTTATTTGCAGATTTATACTATGAAAATTTCGAAGAACTTTATGACAAATTTGTGAATTTATTTCTTGTCCTATCTTGTCCTATCGACTCTTATGAAATTGAGAAACATTTTTATATTTCCAGTATTCGAATCTGACCAAATGCAAGCATATTGAAAGTTCAGCTTACATTTGGTCAGGTCAGCATCAAACCGCCTCGCTACCGACTACCCAATTGATTTTGTAATGTATGTGGTGGATAAATGGGCAGTTTCAGTATAAGTAACATACTTTGGGATACCTTTGGAAACACGGCCAACACCTGTTATCTTGAAACAAATCACATTGTGCATACTTTGTCAATGTGGTAATCGCCTTGTGATATTTCAACCCAATCAGTTTTTCAAAGAAATGAAAAAATTTAATACTCAAAACGGTATGATTCTGATACATAAATGCTCTTTGTTTTAGTTAAGAGCTTCACAAATTTCCATATCATTTGTGCCTCAGATCGACACTATCGAGAAGATAATTTAGATCACCGAAATGATCCGATAATAGTTAGTATCCTCAGTTGGTAACAGTAACGTGCAAATCCATCTCACTTTGAAGCCGAGTTGCAATCAAGACAGCGATATCGCAGAGATATTTGTGCTAACTAGGTACCAATATATCTCTCAATACCAAAGGATCTTGAATTTCTACAGTTGTTGTTTCTTATCACTCCCAATTATACCGTTTCTCTGAGAATAAACCAACTCAAAGTTTAAGGAAGACCTCTTATAAAAAAGATGAAAGCAAGCATGTATCAAAAATAAAATAATATTATCTAAAGTTGTGCAAGGTCCTTTATATCGTTTAATCCAAATCTGACTAAATTTAATCAATATCCATTAGTGTCAAAACTTTACCTGCATACTAATAATTTTGACAAGACCTGATGCAATATATTGATTTTCAGGGAACTTCAGAATACGGACAGTAGGAATATCCGAGAGAAAATCAATTTGAAGAATCTCTAGAAACCCTTCAGCCACCTCATCATCTAATTGGATCTCATTGTAGTGAGCGACAGAGATTACACTTACTGGCGTCTAAATGTGTTACTTCGATGGCCTGATCGGATTGTGGACGTGAAAATGTGATTATTTCGTTAGACACTTAAGTTTTTATAGACGATGTTCGTTGCGTTTTGGATACAGTGCTTTTTCTATTGGACGATCATCATCGAATGTACCAAGATGTCACCAACTCAAGTGCAAGACAAAATTCAAGGTAATGTTTTTTATATTTCAATATTAGGTAATAATAGATTTCGTTTGAAATAATTCTTGGCTTCAGATTCAAACCTTTACCACCAAACCTGCGTTAATTCTATTCAAAACTATGAAACTTGGACCGCTTTACCTAAATTAACAATTAGATCATATATTCAGGGTGTTTCAAATTCGATCCTCACGGTTGGGATCTCGGAAGCAATAAGAGATACTAAGATAGTTGGGCAAAGTTGCGCATTTTCCTTACTGACAATATGCTGTTGAGAAAGTTCTGATATTCCGAATATATCTGGAGATATCTGAAAATGAACAAAAATAATTTTCTGGCTTCATTATTTATTTGTTTGAAGGATTCGAAAATGAATTGGGCTTTCACTTTGCAACTTTTCCCCTGCTACATATTGGTGTTTTCAGATTTGCTATCCAACGTTTCGTCTTTCGGCCACCATCATGAAATAATTTTTTTCCTATGGGCGGTACAATGGATTCTTTCTATATTGAATAGTAATACAAAGGCTTACCTGTGCGAGTCCGGGACATCTTGGTGGTGTATTAATTTTTCAGATGTAGGAAAACCATGAAAACCTACAGAACCACCTCGGGTGGAGTCGGTGCGTACTCCAAGCAAGCACCATACGTCGGGATTAGCATCTAGGCATCATCACACTTGCTTTTCACAACAAGGCATGTGGCCACCAATTGAAACCTATGTCAGTACTAAATCGTACTTGAGGTCGAATTAGTCAGAACTGACTAGTGTTGATTATGCTCCAAATGTGTGATTTCGTTATCGCGGTTAAATATCCCACAAATATCCAAATTACATTTTCTATGAAAACAGGAAAATCAGGTCTTCTATTAGCCAATTACAAAATTCTTGTCACCTTTCGGGATCACCTTGATGCAATTTTTGAGATAGATATGTGTATTTTGTAACATTTGAAACCCCTTCATTGCAGTTGTCCCCGGGTTCATATTCATCTGCAAATTATATAGGTATTCTTATTCATCGTTTATCAAATTTTCTTTAGTTTCCTGGTCCATTCTGTTTCCGTATTTCTTCCTCAGCTTTTCAAATGAACCAAACTCGGTGAGATTTTGATTCAATAACTTGAATATATTTCGATGTAGTTGTCGTCTTTCAAGTTCAAAAACAGAGTTTTTTGTATTAATTTGTCATAAATTTGTGTCATATCTCTTATTTCTTCATTCGTGAAAGCAATTTTTTGCCAAAAATTCAATAACTTGTACAATAACAAAATATCAATAATTGTAACAAATTGAAAGTTGAATTTGGACACTTCAGAGTCAAAGCCCATTTAAATAAGAATTAATTTATTATTATCCTCGGAATTTCGAGATAGAATAGGTAAGTACTGGTTCGTTGTTTTGATATGAAGTATCTAATTTCCTTTTGACTAGGTCGTTATACTCTTAATTCCCTGGTATATTCCTATATGTCCTGGCACCAAGAAGAGCAGTTTTACTTTATAATTTTTTGCCATGTTTACAATCCTCCAATGGAATCAACAAACAGAAACACTGACGTTATTTTCTGAAACAGAATAACTCAAATACCTGATTATATTTTGTTGGATCTTCGAAGAACAAACTACCGTCGCATTCCACATTCTAGAATAGTATGTTACAAATGTTGTTAGAAGACAAAACTTACTTCAAACCTACATCTTCATCGATGCGATGTAGACAAGTCGTTTCACGTTCAATCTACCATTTCTAGTTGTTGGAACACGGACTATGTGGGATTCCAATCAATATTGCAGACGATAGGATATTCATCATCCGTTTATCAGGAAACGAAGCGTGTGCATGGTGTAAGATTCCAGAGGATACTGCCAAATGCAAGATATTCTCGTTCATCCATTATGGGAAGGAATGGAATCAGGATGAATTTTATTGCTACGAACGGGAGGTCAAATATGATTTATAGTCCGTAAAGGCATGCCCTCGATGTGCTCGTTTTCAAAGGCAGCATAGAATTCCGGTGATAGAAATCCTTCCAGCATTTTTATGACGGATACTTTTTATACGTAGCAGCAATTTGTAACCCCTAAAATGGATTGAACTTGTGAAATGGCTTCAAAAAGGTATACCATCTCGAGAATATTCAGCATAACAGATGAATCTGAATTATTGATTGTAAGTTCGATTTTGTAGAGGTTGAAACACCTAAAAGAGCTATCAAGATTTATCAAACTATGATCCCCAGAGTTTTCTGGGTAAATAAAATTTTTTTTTCGTATCACTTGAACGAGCAAAATTACTTACACATTTATGTGTATAATTGTAGAGGAGTTAACCATTGATGGGTTATTGATATCAGTACAATAATGTTTCAGTGAGAATATAATGGAAATCGATTCAGAATATACAATAGAAATGTATGCGAGGACCACAGAAACAACCGGCCCCGCACATTTAGTACGTAAAATGTCTTTCTGCTAATTTTGCTCTAATTTTGATATGTTTTAAATTCTAGCATCCTCATTACGTATTCCAATTGACCAGATCAATCCTACGACAAGTTTTCAATCTACAGAGTGTCAAAAATCGCAACCCCAATTAGTGTAGATATTTCCTCAGGTGTGTAACAGTCAAACCTCTCTTTATTAAATTTGACTAGCATGAGATACTAGGGGTGGATAAGGGTTGTTCTCAGAATCACCTTGCAAATTCACTGTTGTAAATTCTGATAGATCTATCTATTAAGATGTTCGGTTGAAATTACTGATATCAGAGAGGGTGCCAGAAGTGAAGAAAACAATAAAACAAGAGCAAATCCACTATATAACACTTCCATATTATTTGATTAGTTGCAACTACTTACATATGCACAAATATCTATCAATATAATAGTTATTTATGCAACTAGTGCAAAAAGTGAGTGTTTATTGCAAAAAGCAAAAAATTATTTATTTAGGTGCTGCACTAGGTGAAGGAAAATGAAATACGCAATTTAAAAAAATAATTATTACTATAGCGATTTCATCACCATCATCTAGTTTTCCATCAATAATACTCATTTTAAAACTTTCAGTTATGTAATTGTCAGAATTAAATTTTGACTGCCGTTTATATAACCAAAGTTGCACTATAAAAATCAAAATCATAGTAGCCATGAGCGCGTATGGTATCACGAGGTGTGGTCATAGTACTGACAGTTTGCTCTATGCAGGTAAACGGTTTAGAATACAGCGGATCGGTTTTGATTATGGAGTTATTTTCGGGAAGACATTGTTTGATCAACTCTGACTGCTAGAATTAATACCAAATAGTATAAAATATGTAGCTGTTTTAATGGCCAATCTCAAAGAATATCTGCTAAATATGTAGTGGGTTTGAACGTTTATGTTTATCATGATGACAGCACGTTGAAGTAGAATGACAGATGAGTGCAATAAAAACTTTATTGCACTAGTGCAATAAAGAGCTTCTTTTTCCACTGAATATAGTTCAATAAAGTTTTGCTTTTTGCATGAATGTAGAAAAAATAATTAAATAATTATTCATTGGTTTGCAATGCAATAATCTAATGAATTACAAATGAAAGTTGGACAGTACCTTTTCTTTCCTGAATTAATTAATACCATTTCAACTTATACAGTGTGTCCACTTAACCAGGCGACATAAGGAAAACTTTATATTTTTCGCCTCTAGTTATTTTTTATAAGAAGTTCTACATGTATTTGAACTTAATTTTTAATAATAAAATCTTAACATTTGTCAGCGGTATATGAGTAGTGTAAAGAATATGAAATTGGTGAAAGAGTTGAACTCCTTTTATTTGTGACAATATAAAAAATTACAAGACATTGATCATAATTGAAAATCACGTTCATCTATGCTAAAAATGAAAAACAATGGTTTTTAAGGTTTTAAAGGTTTGATGATTGATGATAAATTTCCGAGTAGTTTGTTTGGTGCTTTGAAATGTTTTCACATATCTGACAACTCTGAAAACTAATATGTAGTAGAACGTTACTGATAATTATAGCAGAACAAAATGAAATAAAAGCAAGCAGATGCTATAGAATTTTAATTTATTTTTTTATTCATTAATACCGAACCCTTATTTTCAAAACAGTTATTAAAATTGGGAGAGTTAGTTCAGATTTATTAAATACATCAGAGTTGGGCAATATTCAAAATGAGGCTTCCATTTAACAGTAGTTATATGTCAATATCTTTGACGAAATTAATTTACTGAAATAAGCAACATAGATGAGAAGTATTGGGATAGGCAAAGGAGTGATTTATGCAGATATTCAAATACCTATGAGTGGAAATATAGAAATTGAAAAGGTCTAAAAACGAGCAACTGACCTCGTTCGCTAAGGCTGATATCAATTTCCAGAACATATTTCGTCTTCTGAAAAAATTTATGTTTCTTCATACCATCTTACATAACTAAAGCATGCAAGGATTACATAATGTACCCGCTAATACTTATCTTCCAGAACTCATTGCGATCTGGAATTTTTCCAGATACTTTTAAAGAAACTAGACTAACACCTACACACAAAAAAAAATAAAAAACTTTGATTACTAATTACAGACCTATAGCCATACTCAATGGTACTGCTAAGCTATTCGAATTCATATTATATAAAAAAATCTTCTGGCATGTGAATAGTAATATCTCAGAATCCCAAAAGGGCTTCCGCAGTAAGAGATCCATCGAAACGAACCTTCTTTTCTTTTTTAATGATTATCACGGATAAAATAAAGGAACGGGGGGGCACAAGTGGATGCCATATACACTGACTTTGCCAAGGCATTTGACAAGGTCGATCATTCTATTCTCATATCCAAACTTAGTATGTATTCCTTCAGTAATTCACTTACAGAACTGTTAACAAGCTATCTTTTCAAAACAATTCAATTTGTCTCTTATAGGGGAAATGAGTCTGACAAATTCCTTGAAAGTCTGGTGTGCCTCAAGGCTCTATCTTGGGTCCCCTTCTCTTTCTGTTGTTCGTTAATGATCACCCAGACCACATAGCTCCTGTTTATTATATGCTGATGACTAAAATTTTCCGGAAAATTTCAGATCAGTATGACTATAACCTGTTGCAAAATGATCTTCATTCACTTTATAATGGGTGTGAGAAAAATAGATTATATCTGAATTTGGAATTTGAGTAAATGTCACGTTGTTAGTTTTTCAAACTCAAAAAATTTTCAAAAATTGAGCTATTTTATGAATGATCAAGAACTGGAAAGATGCTATGAAACTGTCGATCTAGGTGTCATCTTCCAACCTTCCTTAACTTTTGAAAAGCATATAAAGAAACCAGGACACAAAGCTAAAAAAATTTTGGGAATCGTAAAGCGATTCACATGTGAGTTCAAAAATATTCAAACAATAAAAACCCTTTATTTCGGTTATGTTCGAAGTCGTCTGGAATTTGCAGCAATAGTTTGGGACCCCGGTTAAAAAAAATTAAAAAACGCATGGAAACTATACAAAATAAATTCATATCATATTTACACTACAACCCACTAAGACTAGAATTTAATTTACTGAAACTTGAAAATAGACGGTTCATCCAGAAGATAATTTTTATTTATAAACTACTGACCGACAAAATCAATAGTCCATTTTTGTTATCCTATCTGAAACTGTACGTGCCAAGACTACGACCATAAAGCATAGCATTTCATATTCCCAGAATTCCCCTGTTGATTGATAAAATGTGTGCCTGTGTCAACAAGTTTCTGCAAAAAAACACTACTTATATTTATTGTTAAATTACCACGACTAAAAAATGAGCTTCATAAACTTTTCCTACCTGCATGTAATTTGTGATTGCATATCCATCACCACAATGACTTAAGAACTTACTGGTCGATTGATTCTGAATAATTCATTAAGTAAACTTGATTATAATATTTAGTGATTCAATTTGTATTCTATATATTATCTTTATTATTTTAGTATCATCCTAGTTATATGTTATTTTTTCTTCTCTCTATTTTTCAAGTTATAATTATGTAATACGATATATATGTGTATATTTGAATATTGATACCTATGATAGAATTTAGATACTAACAATATCCGCTATATTATTTAGTATTAATGCTACGGAAACATGTAAATAGGTTTAAGTCATGTATGTTTCTTTGATAAATAAATAAATAAATCATGATAAGAACCATAAACCGGTTAATAGGTGTTCCTCCATTCTAATTGAATAATACTTTCAACAATGATATTTAAAGAGCAGTTCAGAGTATTTTTTGTAGAAAACTTTGCTGTTAAGAATCAAATAGATATAATTCAACGGTCGTAGGGGGCAGTAGTTGGAGACTTGTCGACAAACACACCTATTGTATATGGTGTTTTGCGGAAGACTGGATTATATAATCCAATAGTCATTCTTCTGTTGTTTGCACAATTTGGTAATGGAATATAAGCAACAATAAAGTGCGAATTCTACTCCATTTCATTTTAGGTTTCACAATATCTGTTAGTATTTAATAATTTTTCTCCATTCTTTGAAATACTGACTGTAATTTTTTTTTTGATTATTTGAACGGCATGTTGTCGTTATCATTTTCAAATAATCCAAAAAATTTACAGTCAATATTTCAAAGTTCGCACTTTATTGTTGTTTATATTCCATGAGCAAATTGTGCAAACAACAGAAGAATGTGACTATTATACAATAAGTTGAAGTATAACTGACAATTTATTGTAGTTGAATAACATTAGTAGGTGGTGCTCCTAACAATGGGTTGAAGTGACAGTTACCATTAATTATTGTTGAAATAACTTCAAAAGATACTGAAAATAAGGTGTTGAAGATGTGGCGATTTCAAATAGTTATTCTATAAACAGTAAGTGAATGAAATGGGAATCAGTTGAAGTTAAAGTTACAATTCATTATTGATAAACTAACCCCAGAAGATTCTGCAAAATCCAAAAAGTTGTTGAAGATATGACAATTTCATATAGTTGCTCTATCAACAGTTGTTGAATGAAATTCATCCCGTTGCCGTAGAATTAGCAATTTTGTGTAGTTACTTCATCATTATAAAACAGGACTCTTCGCAATAAGCTATTTCAAGTGTAACGTATTTCTACTAGCAACTTTATATGTGAAAAATTTTCAAAAATACGATTATTTGCAGTAGAATTGATTAGTTACTGTAGCAACTTTACCATAAAAACATAGTAGCCATACAAAAGGCTGTTGTTGATATATTCTTTAAAAATTGTTCTATTCAAGATAGGGATCTGAAGTAACAGAAAAAATATGTCCATTTAGAAACAACTTCTTGAACTTTTGAAAATAGTGATTATCAGATATAACAACATGATACAGTTGAGAGGAGCAACACCTCATTAAGTAAAAATCGACAGCAAACGCTTTTGACAAATCAACTATACAGTAGTTGTAGATCTACTTGGACTACATTTTATTGTTAAATCAGCAACTAATTTCCAACAGTGTAAATCTACATTTTTCGCTGTCGAGAAGATGTAAATATCCTAGATTAAAAAAAATTATTCTGTTTTCAGAACTCGAATCCTTTCGCTTAATGATAAAGTGTGGAAGAATCGGAAAATTAAAGAAAATTTAATTCTATTCTAGGTCATTATTGTACTTGTGAAGCTGGAGCACGAACCTTTGGTACTTGTGCTCATGTTGCGTCCTTACTCTGGTATCTAGGAAATTCACGTCATGAAGCACAAATACAATATCCATCCACGTTACTGTTGTATAACATTTTAAACGTTCAAAATTTTAATAATCTTGAGTAATGCAAGATGCAAGCTGATTGTAGAGATTTTTTTTTCAGTCGGAATTGGTACTGGCAATAGCCAAGGTCGCATCTTTTCAACTGACCAGATTTAGGAGGCGCAATACCGAGCAACCTGTACCCGAATCCAGCACAACGTGCGTAAAGGCATTTTTTTCCTCTAGTGTGAGAAAAAATTAAATGAGTTTTCCAATCTTTTCAGTATTTTCATTGATTTTCCCACACTTTGGTATGAAGCGAGAACTTTCAAGTTCTGCAAGAGAATTAGTTTTTTGAAAAAATCTTGACTGTTTACATCTCGACAGCGATAAATGTAGATTTTAAGCGAGTTTTCCACGATTTTTCAGGTTTTCCCTTATTTTCCGAAATTTCCATCACTTACTTTTAAACAGTAGGGTTCAAAAATACTTTTTCAACAGTCTTAGCTTGAGTTCACGTTTAGTTTTACTCCCAGCTTAGTCTACTTACAGGCGCAACATCAATAAAAGTCTGGGACTTGTAGGTCCCATTTATCCGAAACTACTCATAGGATCTTTTTGTATCCGTGGTGACTTTTGTTCGGGATGCCAAGAACTTCATTTTCCCAAAGTAACAGCTAATTTGACAGAGGGCCAGATTCCCATAAGGTCTGTGCGGGGTTCTTTCATTTCATTATCTCCGAAAAAAGTTATTGGGTTGATCCACCTTCCGTGGACACCCGATATATTACTGGAGATAAATTATCAATAATATATTTACATTTCATGAATTCATGGCCTGTTATCAAGTACGCCAGATTACACATATAAAACACTCAATTATTTTACACGATGAAATATTTTTTGGCTTCACTCATAGGCTGGGCTCCAGCCGGAGTGTTTTTTGAGGTTCCAATAATTGATGACTCTATACGTACTTCCTTGGTGGGTTCTAGAGTTATGGTAGGGCCACAGAAAACCCAAACTTCACAGAAGCGTCATTCAAGCTTCCCGCCAAAACAAAATAGTTGTCTTGTATAACGTAATTTAAGCGCGGTACATTCAAACAGGGACATTTTGAATTCGAATACGTATTTAGGGAGCACCAATACGTAAGTTGGGAAATGGGTCCCTTCTACCCAACGATAACAATAAAATTGCGCGAGCCTGCTTATCGGATATTTCCAAAAGCTGATCTTCAAATATAGTGTTGCGTTTTTCAGGTTCAATACGTGGTACACTCACTAATAAACTCGCCTTTATCGTCACAGAACGAATAATACAACTGACAACACTGTTTGACACTTTGCAGTTCAAATAAATACTTCAAACTTCACTTGGTAACGTTACAACAGTCAAATGTTAAAAAGTAAACTAAAAAACTTCCCAAACTTGGCAAATCTGATCGTATTTATAGGATAACATTATTCTAGAAGCTATAGAACTTTCAACAGAACATACCATACTAAGTTCTCGAATAAACTTTAATGATTCTAGTACATGGAGTTCTAGAAGGCGAACAGAAGGATTCATGATTTATCTATCTACTACCAGGTTCGTTACACTGCCTCCTCTTCTAGGTTATTCCCTCTCGGATAACATCATCTCCATCTTGATTGTCTCGCTGGAACCAATTTGGAGGGTCGTGGCCTCGGTATTCTGCTAACCTCTCCACGTGAACAACTTTGGGTTTGCTCCATGGGGTAAGCTGGATGCGGTACACCAAATTGTTGATTTTCTTTACGACGATATAAGGGCCTGTCCAGTTCCTCTGTAGCTTGGGACATAGTCCTTTCTTTCTTTGAAGTTGGTACAGCCAAACAGCATCACCTGGCTCAAACATAGTCCCTGGAGTATTCCTGTTAAATCTCTTCTTCATCTTGTCACTGGTGATTTGAAGACGATGTCTGCAGAATTCATGCACTCGATCCAGTCTTTCTCGCAATGCTTTGACAAATTCTGGAAGAACTTTGTCCTCATCTACATTCCTGGGTGGCATTCCAAATAGCAGATCGATTGGCAGTTTCATTTCTCTCCCAGTGATTAACATTGAAGGGGTATATCCGGTGGACTCATGCTGGGCACTTCGATAGGATAGGAGAAATAGTGGCATCAACTCATCCCAATCCTTTTGAATCTTGGAGCTGAACATCGACAGATACTGGCTGATGGTTTTATTGTGTCGTTCAACCATTCCATCTGATTGTGGATGTAAGGCTGTTGTGCGAGTTTTCTTCACGCCTAAAATGTTCATAATTTCCTGCCATACCTCGGATTCGAAGTTTCTTCCTTGATCTGAATGTAATTCTAGCGGAACTCCATGTCTGGCTATCACATTTTCTAGGAAGGCCTTTGCAACTGTCTTTGCCTCCTGGTTTTGAATGGGCACAACTTCGGGCCATTTGGAGAAATAGTCCATGGCTACCATCAAGTATTTATTTCCATGCTCAGTAACAGGAAACGGCCCCAGAATGTCAACTGCTACTCTTTCGAATGGTTCACCAGAAAGATACTGGGCCATTTTTCCCCGACTTCTGGCTTTCGGTCCCTTCTTTGAAGAACATAGATCACATCTCTTACACCATTCTTCAACATCTCGACGGCAATTCACCCAATAGAATCGATCTCGAACTCTAGCTAGGGTCCTCTTGATTCCGAAGTGTCCACCTGCACGACTACTATGAAGTTGTTCGAGCACATCTTTGACATGAACCTTTGGCAGCACCAGTTGATACACCACGGTTGCTCCATCTGGGCTCTCCCATCTGCGATGCAATAGGCCATCACGAAGACATAGGGAATCCCACTGGGCCCAGTATCCTTTGGCAACTGCACCAAACTTTGATACTTCCTGCCACTCGGAACTTACTCCATTTTTTAGCCAGTTTAGGACTAACTTCAGATTGTTATCGTTCTTCTGACCTTTCCTCATTTCTTCTGTTGTCCATAAATCAGATTCTTCGGACTCGACTCTCACGGTAGTGGCTTGCAAAATATCCTTGCACTGCTCTTCATTGTAGAAGTTGGCCTCTTTGTTTTCAAGTTTCTGACAATACCGGCATTCCTGCTCCAAGCATGGATGTCTTGATGAGGTGTCTGCATTGCTGTTTCCTGCCCCTGCGATGAATTATTCTGAAGTCATATTGTTGGAGTCTTTCTATCCATCTGGCAACCTGACCCTCAGGCTTCTTGAAGTTCATTATCCACTGCAGAGCGCTGTGATCAGTCCTCTCGAGAAAACGTCTGCCATAGAGGTAGGTGTGGAAATGTTCAATGGCTTTGACTATCGATAAAAGTTCTTTTCTCGTAACACAGTAGTTCTTTTCGGCTTTGCCCAGAGTTTTATTATAGTAGGCTATAACTTTCTCTTCGGCATCCTGTTCTTGAGATAATACAGATCCAATACCATGCTGAGACGCATCACAGTCCAAAATGAAAGTGCCTTTCTCTTGTGGATAAGCTAAAATAGGTGCAGTTGTTAATTTCTTCCTCAGTTCAGTGAATGACTGCCGACAATCAGAACTCCAATCAAACTGAACGTTGTTCTCAGTCAAGCGATGGAGTGGCTTGGCGATTTTTCCAAAATCCTGTACGAATTTTCGATAGTAAGGGCATAGTCCCAAGAAACTTCTTACTTCGTGTTTGTCTCTGGGACGTGGCCAACTCCTAACAGACTCGATTTTCGCAGGATCGGTCTTAATTCCTTCGGCCGAGATGACATGGCCTAAGAAATTAACTTCCTTTTTAAATAAACAGCATTTTTTTGTATTGAGCTGTAGATTGGCGTTTTCTAACCTCAAAAATACTTCTTCCAAAATTTTTCAAATGTTTGTCAAACGTCTTTTCCTTCACCATTACGTCATCCAAGTAGACAAGGCAGGTTTTCCATGTCAAACCCCTTAGTACTAGTTCCATAAGTCGTTCAAAGGTGGCAGGAGCGATACATAATCCAAACGGAAGAACTTTGAATTGGTGCAGCCCGTGTCCGGCAGAGAATGCTGTCTTATCTCTGTCATCGGGATGGACTTCCACTTGCCAGTAACCGCTTTTCAAAGCCAACGTTGAAAACTATTTTGAACCAGATAGTGTGTTAAGCGTGTCATCGATTCTTGGCAATGGATAGCTGTCCTTCATGGTGACGTCATTCAATCGTCGATAGTCCACACAAAATCGGGTTGATCCATCCTTTTTAGTTACTAAGACTACCGGTGAGGACCACGGGCTTGTGGATTCTTCAATAACGTCATCCTTCAGCATGCCGTTGATCATGTTGACTACCTCTCTCTGTTAGGCAAATGGTAGTCTCCTTGGAGCTTGTCAGATTGGTTGGGCGTCGTAGGTGTTGATTCGGTGTTGGACTAGATTGGTACGTCCCATTGAAGTTTCTGTCGAGAAGATGTCTCCATGACTATCGAGAAACTCTTTGACCTTCTGTTTTTCTTCCAGAGATAGGTGTTCCGTGGATTCCATCATTTTGTCGATTGTTCTCTGATCGATGTTGTTAGTTTTTCTTCGAAGTGTTCGAGTATGGTTTTCACAATTGATGATTCGAGTGACGGGTTTGCAGATGCCCAATTGGTCGTTTTTCCTCAGGAAAACTTTGATATCTGTAGTATTGGCAACCCTGACAGGAATTTGTTGTTCCGTGTTCACAAGACATCGGGCAATTAGAAGTCCATCGTTACGGTATTCATCGTTTTCAATTATTCCAGTGCTCAAATCCCCAGGTTCACCTTCCAGTCTGGCCATAACAATGGATTCGGAGTTTTTCGGAATATGGATGTCTTCCTCATCATAAATCTTCATTGGTTGGAGTTTTTCTTCGTATCTGCTCAGGAAGATTTCTTCATTGCCGATCCGCAATATTTTCTTTCTGACATTAAGGATGAAGTCGTTCTTCTCCATGATATCTAGACCCAAAACACATTCATCCTTTATGTCTGCAACCACCAAAAAATGTTCCATAGTAATGGGGCCTATCTGGATGCGTACAAGCGTCTCTCCAATGATTGGTGAGGTTTGTCCCGTAGCTGTTTCCAAAACCATATTCCTCTTTATCGGCTTTACAGATATTTGTATGAGGTCTGGACGAACAACTGTTCTGGAAGCTCCTGTATCTATAGTGAAGGTGCATCTTCGATCTTCTAATTGGCCTTGGACTAGTAGACTTTGTCCATTTCTCTTCAACGTCTAGATATGAATCTTGGGGCTTTGAACACTGAAAGTCGACACACGCCCCCTAGTGCCGACTAATTCTCGTTTTCCTGGTTGGAAGAGATTCTTCTTTCAGGCGTTCGAGGTCTCCCTTCTGGCGTGGGTGACCTCCTGTAGCCTCCACTGATAAAACGACCACGTTGTTCCTTTCTTGGGCTTGGGGATCTCGATCTCGCTTCATTGCTTGTAGATGTCGTCCTTACCCTCATTGGACTTCTGGACCTTGATCTTTCCTAGCAGCTTCTTTGTAGATGACCAGTTTTTCCGATATGGATATGGAGTCCAATAACTTATTCAACAGCGCTTCGCTCGTAGAAGAATCTTCGATGAATTTGACTTCTCGTTACTTGGATCTCGTATTTCTTGATGCATTTTTAGCCGCTTCGAACTCCAATGATGCTATTAGTACCCCGCTTATGGTCTGAAGACGTCCTAGTCGAAGGGCTTGCTGCATGTCAGGATCACTTAGGCCGTCGATGAAGGTTTGCACTCCAATTTGTTCTATGAACTCTTTCGGTGCTTGTGGATAGGACAAATTAATGAGTCGCTCCACATCTGCTCCATATTCCTGCAGTGATTCGTTTGGTTTTTGGAATCCACTCTTTAGCTGACTCTGGAACACTTGTTTAAGATACTGCTGCCCATATCTTATCTCTAAAGCTTCCACGATTCTAGAATAAACCTTCTGCTTATTCTCGGTGATATTCTGCAATATCTCTAACGCTTGGCCTCGCAGTGACAGGATTAGTGAAGTGGCCTTTTCTTCCTCGGACCAGCCGTTTGCGTTTGCTGCCGCCTCAAATTGACGTCGATACATAGACCACGAAGATTGCCCATCAAATGTTGGAGGCTTCAAAATTTTTGCTTGAGCAGGCCTTGGATATGTCAGTGAAAATTGCCTTTCACTGGTGGGAGAAATTTCCTCAGAGGGTGCCCGCTTGTGTGGAAGGTGTATTGTTTCTATCCTCTCCTTGATCCTATCCACTTCTTCGTTGAATTTCTTGTTTGCTTCTTGTGCCACCCGTTCATTCATTTTGGACAGTTCAATTTTGACCTCCTGGACTCTTCCTCTGACTTCCTGGACTTCATCTCTGACCTCCCGGACCTCCCCTTCAACTTCCTGGACTATTTCGGTGATTTCATTCTGGAAGCACTGTTGGCTGTGACTAAACTGTTGCAGGAGATCGACATGCTGCAGTTGTAACCGTTGGACTAACCGCGCCTCTTGCTCTTCTTGTTCTTGTCTTCTTCTAGCTTCTTGTTCATCTTGTTCTTGTTTTCTGCGCATTTTAAATTGTTGAAAAAACTCTTCTTGTTCCTGTTTCCTTTTGAGTTCTTGTCCCTATTGCTCTTGTTTTCTTCTAGCTTCTTGTTCCTCTCGCTCTTGTTTTCTTATCCCACCGCTGCCACCAAATGTTGCGTTTTTCAGGTTCAATGAGTGGTACACTCGCCTTTATTGACCCAGAACCAATAATAATATTGACATCACTATTTGACACTTTGCAGTTCAAATAAATACTTCAAACTTCACTTGGTAAAGCCGTAAACACAATGGAAGTTTTATGTAATAAGGTTTAAGTTTTGGGATTTTGGATATCAATTTCACAAATAAACCAAGATGCAAAACAGAATTGAGAAATGAAGCTTGCATTTTACCAACAAAATTGTTTATGAGGCGTGATCAGAATAATAATGGCAATGATCGTTTCGCCTAAAAAAAAATCGAAAATTATGAAAATTTAAACTAAAAACATAAAACTTCCATTGTGTTTCAGCCTTAACGTTACAACAGTCAAATGTTAAAAAGTAAACAAATCTCAAAAACTTCCCAAACTTGGCAAATCTGATCGTATTTATAGGATAACATTATTCTAGAAGCTATAGAACTTTCAACAGAACATTCCATACTAAGTTCTCGAATAAACTTTAATGATTCTAGTACATTCTAATGGGTTTCTAGAAGGCAAACAGAAGGATTCATGATTTTTCTATCTACTACCAGGTTCGTAACAATAGTGTAAAAGTGGGATAGATGCCGCGGGGGTATAGATGCGGCGGGGATATAGATGTCGCATGTCACGTGATTCTTAGCTAGTAGTGGGAAAGGATTTTATAATACAGTTTACACTTTAACTTCTTCGATTAATGATCTATTTATTTTGTGGAAATTCATCTTGAACATAGGATAGAAAAAATAACTTTTGTCTAATTTCCACTTCTATACTTTTATTTCTTACAACCGGTTTCGGCTTATTTAGCCATTATCAAATTAACTATAATATAGTTTCACAAAAGTTCCTGAATATATATCTAAAATACAATAATAATGTCAGCTAGGTAGGGTATTTGCCTGAAATACCCAGACCCAAACGTAACCTGAGATAACAAAACATACCTGTACTATCAACACATCTGTGAAATTTCCAAACATTATCTAGTTTCATAACAGCACAATATTATTGAATAATTAATTCAAAATAGATTTTTAAACTAGTTCACAAATTCAAAAGTGGAGAGCTGCATAGTTCTAATTGTTCATTGAGAGTTGTAAAATTAGTGTTTTTATTCAATTTATTTATTTCTTATGCTTCCAACAAGTTCATCTCCCTTCCTTTACTGCAAATGTGAAGGATTTTCATGTTTTCTTTATTTATTGCGAGGTTTGGGAAAAAAAAATAAAAAAAATATAAAAAAAAAGAAAAAAATATCATGAATGAACTATACCAATCAGATCATAAGAAACCCAAAGAACATAAGAAATATGCTAGCATAAGCTATTCGGGAAGACTTTCCGAAAGCATTAAAAACTACTTTTCAAAATTAAACATAATAACGTCATTTCCTAGTAAAAATAATTTAGGAAACATGTTATTCAACGTAAAACCCAAAAAGGATATGTGGAAAAAAAGTCGGGTATATATAACTGGAATGTGGGGATTGCTCAGCAGCCTATACAGGCCAGACAGGTAGAAATTTCAACATAAGGTACCGTGAACACATGTTATCAGATAAAAAATCGGCTATATATGGACATTTACAAGAAACAAACCACGCAATAAATAAAGAAAATAAGAAAATCCTTCATATTTGCAGTACAGGAAGGGAGATGAACTCGTTGGAAGCATTAGAAATAAATAAATTGAATAAAAACCCTAATTTTACAACTCTCATTGAACAATTAGAACTATGCAGCTCTCCACTGGGTATTTCAGGCGAATATTTTAATTAACCTACCTAGCTGACACTTGGTATTGTATTTTAGATATATATTGAGGAACTTTTGTGATACTACATTATAGTTTACTTGATAATGGTTGAATAAGCCGAATCTCCTCTTAGATATGGAGAGACGCCACATCTTGTAGATGGGAGAGATAGATGCCTCAAATTATATGCATTCCAACGTGTGTGATATTTGTCGACGTGAAGAACTGAAAAAAATACAGTAGGCATCTCTACCCTATGAATAACAGGTCCTGGCATCTCTCCCTTCTATCCACGGCAACTCTCCCTACCCGGTGGGAAAGAAGCCTAGAATTCAATTTAATTTTTTTTTCCATCATGTAGGAGAAGTGTTATAGTTTCAATGTAGTGGAATGTGTTACAGAAACGTTGAAGTTCATTTTGTTGATTTGTTTCAATTAAAAAAATTTAATTAGAGTTGTGACAATTTTTTTTCAAAAAGTGTGGCGTCTATCCCACTCTTACACTATCTCAACCAACAGTTTGACATTATGCAAGCCAAATTTTAAATCAAGGGCATGAAAATTTGACCCCTATAGATCAAAAAGCTGCCTTCGAGTGACGCTTCTGTGTTGTTTATGTTTTCTGTGGTAGGGCCAAATGACAAAACCAAATTGAAATCGAAGGCAAGATGATGGATTTGAGCCTTAGTTCTCTGTTCTGACAAGGTCAGCACTGATGATCTGCCTACCTGCTTTAATTAATATTTTCTAGTTGTTACAGGTAGCTTTGCAAAATATGTTCTAGCAAAAAGACTTTGACAGGCGTTAAGCAGAGAATATTTTACAGTCGTATGGACTGTTGGAATATTTTCTGTTCTAAGTTTACCAACAAAACTGGTATAGTATAGAAAATATGCGAAAAATTGAATAATTTAAAATAAATTTTACGAAAAGTTGGAGTAGAAGTTTATGCGGGAGTCCGGATAATCCGTTTTCCGTCAAGCAACTTCGTATCCAAAACACATGAAATAGTTGTCCTGTTTTCATCATGACGTCCGGTTTAATCTCCCAGGCAACAACTCACTGCACTATTGCAGATAGTAACGTATGATGGTTAACGGTGGACAAGGCGCTTGGAACTGTCCAGGGGATTAAGTGGAATGAGCGGTAGGCGGTAACAAAAAAGAAATAAATATTTTAAATGCAGCAGGAATGAAACAAAAAAAATACTTTGCCAGAGGACGCCTTCAAATGGGCTGAGTTTGAGAAGTTTTCTTAATTGGGAGAGCTCTGCATCTCATGTTCGTTTGGCAAAACCTTTGAGAATTTTGAGAGGTAAAAATTATGTCCATGTAGTTGATATATCAAACGGTGCTTGTTAAGAGGTCTTTAATTTCGATAATTCATTCTTTAGTGGGTGAAAAAAATACTGAAAACTACGTGAACATAACTACAATAGATATATTGTGTCTATACTGGATGGCAACAAAATCATGTTATTCTGTTGTTTTTCAAGTAAGACGTCTGATATTCACATCGAAGATATAGTTTCTATAAATCCATAGGCGGCAATGTGAAGTCTTTGATCGAACTTTGATCAAGCCATCTTGAATAGTAAGTAAACGAAGCACTTTGATTAGTTTTTGACGAAACATGCATACATTTTGATTAATCGCTAATCAGGATTCAAACTGGTATTTTTAAAAAAAAATTACATAATACGTTGTCTTGAATTTCTTCGAAAATTTTGAGTAGGAAATGGTACTTTTTAAAATTAACATAAATTATCCTTAAAGTATAAGGCAGTGTATACAGGTGGATTCTTGCATTGAAGGATGTCTTTTTCATGTTAAAAAGGGAAAAACATTCTCATTTGAAAATTTTAAAATATGATTTATCCGGAAATTGAAAAATACTTATGACTCCACATCTGATTTCTTAAACACACTGTTCATATTTTCGATAAAATCAAAATTATTTTTTTATTTTTTTAATTGCACCTAAATGAATAAGTACATCAACGTAAATTTTAGGTTTCATTGAGGTGATTTTAAATATTTTTTTCTATTTCAAGATGGTAAGAATATCTTCATTAAAAAAAAATAAACAAATTAAAAAATTTATTCAATCTCTCTTACGATACATTGTTTATGAAAAACATTATAAGGTTAGCAGATGGAGGAGAAAAGAGATAAATAAGATACATCTTACGAGGCAGAATAATCTGCTTGTGTGTAAGGGATATACAAACTAATTAACATGAAACGAGTAGTTAGTAGGTAATTGATATAGAATATAACATATATTAAAATAGGTGTATAACTGATTTATACGTGTATTCAAATGTTCTTAAATGTTGGTTTTATATCAAGTCAAAAGCTTGACTTATTCTATTTCCAAGAATCTCTGAGGTTAGAAAATGAGTTGCATGCATCAATTTTCGTACGAGACAACCTTATATAGAAAAGCCAGTTGGAGACAAGTTGGGTGATCTAGCTGGCTACCGGATTGGACCATTCCGTACCCAATCAATTCTCATCAAATCGTTCAGTAAGGTAGTTTGTAACAGCTTTTGTAATATGGGCGAAAGCGCCATCTTCTTGGAAGATTATTCCATCATTTACTTCAAAATTCAAGTTCGTCAAAATAAATAACAACTTGATATCAAAGGAATCACAAATACATTTCACTATCTAGCCCAAGAAAAAGTGATTTATCTGTCGAACATACCGAGATTGGTGAAACTACATTCATCTGAGAAAATTAATTATGATGGAATACATTATAGTTTTCCCAAAACCAATTTTAACCATTCAACCACCTCTCAAAGTGATTTTCTCATGAGTGATGGTGAATTTGAAATTTGAACGATTTAATTCCGTGATTTTTTGAAATTTTTCTAGCAATTTTACGAGAGGTAACACACTGGTGGCCCAACTCTCGCACAGAAGCAGTTCGGTCGTATTTCACATAAGGTAAAATATTAGTCTTCATTCCTTCCCTCATCTCTCAAGTGTGGAACTAACCATAGAAAAAAATTATTTGAAGAAGCATCACGATCTGGGAATCGTTCTTCATATTATGTCTGCCCTTGTCTGGAATTCGCCATATATGAGGAGCATGTCAATTTGGTGCTCAAGTATATGAATCAAAGCTCAAAATGGAAAACCAATTGTTACGAGATTGATAAAATACCCCTAGCTGCGCCGCTGGGTCTACTCGCAAGCGTATCGTCGATAATGATTTCCAAGAAGAGATTATTATTTGGGTAGAATTCTGTCGTGAGTAATCTAGAGCGGATTCGCGACATCTGGTTACAATATTTGAGTATTTAAAGGCGATACATATCACTGGGATTATGAAGAAGTTGAAAAGAAGTTTTATGAAGAGAAGTTGTGATCGAGAAGTTTTATGAAGAAGTGTTGAGTAGTTTTTGAAGAGGTATATGAGTATTAATAATAATAATACTCCCTCATAAACACTCGTTGAGTGTACCCAAAGGCATAGCCTGTGCGAATAGAGGACGGCTATTATTATTATTTGCCGTGGCGCTCCGGGGAGACTTACTAATGTTTTAAGTGATGTATTCACGTTTCAGCTGCAGGAAAACCCGGAAAACCTACAGCACCACCTCAGGTGGTCGGTGTGCACTCCAAGCTAGCACTAGACGAGATTGGCATCTAGACAACTCACAATACACTTGCTTTTCAACAAGGCATGCGGCCGCCTATCTATCCGATATAGTAGTTGAGAAAAATTCTCGTACCTACATCGGATTCGAACCGACTATCGCTATGCTTGAGTTTCGAACGGCCTGTGCATTAGACCGCTGATACACCGACCACTCAAGAGTGTTTGGAATATTCAGCTAGTTGTATTGTTGTATAGATCTAAGTGTTTAATTAGTCAGTGAAGTAGTTGTATGTTTTTGGTGGAGTTAGAAAAAAACAGTTTAGAAGTGTGCTCAGCATTATTATTTAGCAAATCGTAACAGTGGTGTCCGAAGTGGGAAATTAGTGAAAAACAGAAACTATTTATATAAACTATTTATGGTGAATACGAGGAGTACATCGCACGATACGATGTAGAACATTGTGAAATATATCCAAAACCAATTTGCGGATTTAGAGAGAAGGAGCCAGGAGAAAAAACAAGGAGAGGAAAGAAGATGCCAGGAGGTAAAACAAGGAGTGGAAAGAAGATGCCTGGAGGAAAAACGAGGAGAGGAAATGCGATGGTTAGATGAAGAACAAGAACGAGAAGAAGCACTCCAGAAAATTCTCGAAGAACAGAGAAAAGAGCAAGAAAATGAAAAACAAAAAGAAGAAACACCTAGGTTGGAGGAAAAGAAAGAACGAGAAGAGGTACTCCGGTAAATTCTCGAAGAACAGAGAAAAGAGCTAGAAGATGGAAAACAAGAACTCCAGAAAATTCTCGAACAACAAAAGACCGAATCAGAACGAGTAGAACAACAAAGGAAAACAGCCTTTCAGAAGATTCCTAGAACATCAAGACAAGTTCTTCCAACATGTATTACAGAAAACCGAAGTACAAATGAAGGAACTGAAAGAAGGACTGAAAGAAGAACTGAAAGAAGAACTGAAGGAAGACGTCAAGAAAATCGACGATGAGGTTAATAAGAGAGGAGATGAAAGGACATGAACATCAGATAGCACTCCTTAAGAACCAAGTTCGTCAAGACAGGGTTGCCACATCAGGAATTTCCGTAAAACCACCGAATTTTGATGGACACTCCTCTTGGTCTATGTATCGCAGACAATTTGAAGCTGCAATAGTGGCTAATGGATGGGGCGAAGAAGAAAAAGGTAAGGCATTTATAGTAGCTTTGAGAGGGCCAGCTTTGAGTATGTTGCAGACGATACCCATCGAACAACAAAATAAATATAAAGACCTGATTACTGCATTGGAGTTGGGATATGGCGATCAACATCTAGAACAGCTGTATATCGGGCACAAATGAAAACGCGCACTCAGAAATCATGTGAGAGTCTGCAGGAATTTGAAAAGGAAGTGAGAAGTCTAATCCAGCTGGCTTACCCAGAAGCACCAGGAGATTTCAGGGAACAGTTAGCGGTGCAGTTATTTATAGATGGACTGAGAGACACCTAAATCCAAAGGACTCTGCGATTGACACACTTCAACAGGAGTAGCGATACCTCAGTACGTCCTTTAGAAGTGGAGGCGGCCTTCAACACCTCGAGGCCGAAAGTAAGAGCATAGAAGAACCCGAACAACGAGCAAGCACAGTTACTAGTTCATTCGAGATGGCTCTGGATGAGATTGAATCTTTTATTAGCAGAATAAGCATTCAGAAGAACAGAGCATGTAATCGATGTGGGAAATTGGGACATCTTATAAAAGACTACAGAGTAAGAATGCCACCACGTTCGCAATCACCTGTGAGGACAAGGTCTTCCAGTGAGTCCTCAAATTGGCGGCAGGAAAAATTTGAATCAGTCAACATATCGGGATGCATGCCGGTTAGCAATGATGGAGCCCCCAGGATCATCCCTGTTAAGAGGCTACGTAAAACCGAATTGACATCGGGGCGCATGTCGGCTAACGGAAATATGACTCCCACGGCCATACCTGTGAAGAGGGTAAGAACAACCGAATTGATACCATGGCGCATGCCGACTAGCAATGATGAAGCCCCCGAGGCCATCCTAGTCAAGAGTTTAAGAACAACTGAATTGCCCAACATTACAGATATTTTGTCCAGAAGACCTGAATCGGATATTTGTGAGCAAACTGTACGTCGCGAAGGAATCAACCAAGTGAGATTATTGATTGACTATAATTGGACCACAGCGAAAATGAGGCAGGACCAAGAAAGAGATCCAAAAGTTGCAGATTTTCTACGATGGAAGGAAAACGGAGCGGAAAGACCCACCTGGAAGGAAATCTCCATACGATCACCAGGTTTGAAGGCATTGTGGGCACAATGGGATTCCCTGATTGTTGAGAATGGTCTATTGAAGAGAGCTTGGGTATCGGCCGACGGCAGAAAAGTGATTTCTCAATTGGTTGTGCCTAGATCGAGAATAAGTGATGTCTTGGAGGATATTCATGGCAGCAAATCAAGTTTACATTTTGGAATAAATAAGACCTGGGACGAAAATCGGCAGAGATTTTACTGGGTCCAATGTCGTGAAGATGTAGAGAGATGGTGCCGAAGATGTACGGAGTGTGAAGCAAGCAAAGGTTCCAAGACAAGATCGAGAGGAGAGATGAAAGAATACGAGGATATATTGAATAATTCTTAGCCTACTATAGAACCAAACAAAATTTCAATGTCAAAATATTTTATTACTCAACATATTCTCCTCTTAATTCGATACATTTATTACAGTGAACCTGCAACGTCTCTAGACCTTTCAAAAAAAAAATTTTCTTCTTGCTCTGCAAACCAGACCTGCACAGCTTTTATTACCTGCTCGTTGGAAAATTTACGACTTTTTGAACTTTTTTTCAGTTGAGGAAAGAGATAATAGTCGGACGGGGCCAAATCTGGTGAATAAGGGGGGTGTTCTAGTAATTCAAATCCATGCTCACGAATTTTTTGCATGGCAATATGAGATTTGTGTGTAGGGGCGTTGTCCTGCGAAAACAAAACACCTTTGGATAGCTTTCCGCGTCTTTTCTCTTTAATTTTTTCCCGTAAAGTGGTCAGTAATGTCGAATAGTAATCTTCAATTATTTTTCTACCCTTATCCAAAAAATCAATCATGATTACTCCATAACAATCCCAAAAAACTGAAGCAAGAACTTTTCCAGCAGAAACTTGTGCGAGCTAGGGAAGAGTTGGCCCTTACCTTTCAATTAGTGACCATGCTGGGAATCGATCCCACGCCACTGTGATTGATATTTTTCTCAGGGAATATGAAATTATTGGAAAATCGGTCCGTATAAAAGTCGAACGGTAATTTACTCTGCTTCTATGTGATTTTTTTTTTATTTGCTTCTGGTGGAGTGACGTCATCAGCAATTTTTCTAAATGTAACTATGTCATATTCAGTATCGTGATTTTTTTTATTATAATGTTAAGTACTAATATTTTAAACTCTCTCGATAGATACAGTGATGTATGTCGTATTCTTATGTCCACTTCTTTGCCTGTTGCTTGATTTTTAAAATACTTAGTTGGGGATTGTTGGTAGACCGGTAATCAAGCCATGTGGCATTTATATCAGACAGTGACGTACCTACGTAGTTATAACTTTCCATATAGTTAATTTTTGAAGAACAATACTCATTGTCCAGAAAGTTATTTTTCTTTCTGAATATTTCACTAGAAACATTTGATTCAGAATAATTCAAGTGCCCTAATTCTGATATCATCCTCAAACTTACAGGACAAGTCCAGCAGTGTAGAACAAGAAATTCGCAACACGATTGGAAAGTGTTGTGAATAGTCAAATTACAATCCTGACTGAAAGTGTTGTGAAACCCATGAGAATGGAAACGGTGGAGAACGCGAAGATGAAAGTGCTGCGAAAGGCATTTTACCGCAACACCTGAGCAAAGTGTTGCGAAGAATATTGAAAGTGTGGAGAACGCTATGCAAACCGAAAGTGTTGCGATGCGACGGAAAGTGTAAATATTTTTTTACATCTTTCACTCAACCTTAATTCAACCTTGACTTGACCTTGACTTTGATATTGAATTTGACTTCAACTTAGACCCCGAATTAAAAAAAAAATTATATTTCTTTCTTTCGATCTATTGCAGAATATTTTTTTTTGTAAAATTATTTTCTTTCATTACGTACGTTTTCATTGAAAACATTTTTAATACTTCTTTCACTTTTTGTGTGAAATGAATACCAGAATTATATAGAATTATATGTGAAAACCGTTAATATTTTAAACCAATAAAATGGAGAATAAATCATTAATCAGAAATACTTTTTATAAGACTTGAATATGTATAGCAGAATGGAATATATAGAACTGACTTTTATAATCCGAAACGAATTCATCTAATGTGTATGTATGAGAGTCGATAAAGAATCATACCTACGCGAATGCGGTAAGAACTTTTTCTCACAGATCTGATATGATAAAACTGAGTCATCACAAACCAAAGCTATTCATAACATAAAACCGTCATATCAAAAAGCTAACGAAACAGAATTTCACCGAAACATCTTTTGATACTATCGAAAAACGTAAAACCAACAAATTATCTAAAAAAAAATATAGCAACGTAAAATCAATGGAACCGAAATGTGTAAAAATATGAAATGATCAGAATTGAAATGTATAAGAAATATTATAAAATGATTTATTTACATTTGTAATAAATATTTCCAAGTTTGATGTAAGTTTACTTTGAGTCGTTATAGTATCTTTTTTCGTAAAATGTGAAATTAAAATAGTATTTTCAGAAAAAAAATCTTACTATAAACTTTGATAATCCACAGTGTTCTGGTTTGAATTTTAATTTACAGAAGTATTCTTCCTGGAAAATATTCATCGTTATCAACGTGGTGGGGTTCCTTATTAAAATATCGCTGGATTGTGCCGTTCCGACATCCCGATAGTTGAATCCGTTTAAAGAATCATTCATTGTATGAAGAAATAATATGCTATGATTAGAAATTTATAGAATTCGTAATGAAAATTGTTCTTCAAGCTGAACCATCCTCGATTCATCATTACATTTTTATAAATTCTGATAACGGTGTAATGTATTTTTCTTATCTCCATTGATTTTACATTCCTATTACACTTGAATAATGTTTTCTCTATGCTGTATCATTCTCCGATTCATTCAGCCTTACGATAGAACGGTACCGAAAGTATAAAAAGCTATAATTAACAGTAACAAAATGGGCGTGTCATATGGGGAGATAATAATGTACCATTATTTGGGTCAGCATGTAGATTTCAAATTGATTTTGAAATTTGTCAACCCTCATGATTCAGTACATCAATAATTTGTTGCTGTTTAGTAATAATGTACAGTCGTGTAACGGTGACTCGCTCTGTATGATAGAAATTCCCGGCATTATTTTCATTCTTGAAATAATTGTCCCTTTCAGATTTACCATTCTAACCAAGTGATATCAAATGCATCAACTGCATTAACTGTTTAGGAATACTTCATTGTACAATGACTTATATTTCTCACGAGTGAGTTATGAATTTTTGTAGTATCTACCCACCACGCTCTTACTCGTACTTCTAAAATATATACAGTGCGGCTTTTAATAGTCCCCCCCTGTTGAATTTTGAACGGTACAAACATAAGAAAAAACTGTTTGGAGGGTTTTACCGATACTACTGTAACAAAGGCTAAGGCACTTGTAATTCAATGATAAAATATTTTTAAAATACCATCCTGTATAACAGCCCACCTCGGAATATACTTTGTATATTATTATGGAAAAAAATCTTTATTGCGAACAAAATTAATCTTTCTGGACTCATTGTAATGTATTCGGCCAAGCGATAGCCAATATGGAATTGAATGAATGGTCTCTTTCATACAAAAATTTATTCTTAACACATTAAAGAACGGAAACACTTCAGGTTGAAATAAATACTTAGTTCCAGACAGACTGTCGAATCAGCGTTACTGTAGTTTGGCAAAGATTTAAATTCCAGGGATCTTTTGCTCTCAGACACGTTTTGAAACTAGACAAAAATTTTGTGAATATAACAGAAATTACGACAAAGCCATTTTGGAATGGGCGGTACAAATATCATTGTTAGTTCCCGTAAACAATAAATTACGGAATTGACGAATGAGAGAGGCTTCAAATCTGTGAGTAGGAAGGCTTCCGCTATCCGGCCGACGGGGATAGAAAAATATTCCTTGGACTAGAAGAGTTTTTGGGAGTTAGTTAGTCGAAGATGATATTTAACGTTTTTTAGGCGACCGTGCGGGCCTCAGGTACTTAACTTGTGACAAATAATAAATAACAAATAATAAACGGAACATGAAATCGATAATAAAAATGTGGTTCCACAGACGATTGAATAGGACTAGCTGCTATAAATAAGTCAATGATAAGTTTTAAAAAATTGCTGTAACTAACCACTGAGACTCTGATTTTGAAGGCTGGAATTTAAAGATGATAATAAGAATAGTAACTGAAATGTTACAAAGCCAGACTTTTCCAGAACACTGCTCAAGATTGTGTATGAGTATGATTGGCTCCACTAGACTCGTTAAGCTAGCAGGAGAATATATAGGAGGCACCTCCCACACAGCTTATTTTTAATTGTTTATTCTCGTAAACTCTCTGTGAGATACATTTTTTGTTTATTTTCATTGTCCTTGTTTAAAAATAAATTTAGTTTTGTTCCTTTCTCATTCCTAATTATTTCACTCATTTATTCGATTATTATACCTATATTGTCTCTTCGATCTGTGTTTTTAATTTGACATTCCACCGTTCCACATTAATTGATATCGAGATTAGTCCAAGACTTCTCCATCGCGCACCAACTTTCTATACTTTCGGAGAAGGAGCTCATATAAAAAAAAATAGTAAGCCTTAAGTACACAGATACCTGGTATCTCCTAGCCAACACAAATTCGTGGTAGTGACAGCATTTTGCCTTTCGTATCTTATTTTTTTTGCTCCCCAAGCAACCCACAAAAAATCGGTTTCGGGAACTTAATCCTTAGAGACAGTAGAGTCAATAAGTGAATGGCCAAGAAGCCAGAGAGGAAACAGGTTGAACCAAGTTCAATTTCAATTCTAAAGGACACTCACTAGATTATGAGGCATTTTAGAGTGAAAGTAGAAAAGCATCTGATAAATAAACCCAGTCCAGTTTATTAAACTACTTTTTGAAATATAACACATTGTGATTACTCGATAGATGGCGCGAGGGGGCACATCAACAACAGAAATTTTAAATGGCATGGGGGTAACATCATTGAAAACATAATTCAATTCTCTTTTCAACCTTCTAAATTATTTTGAATTTTGTTCCATTCAAAAAATTTGTTGTCCTCTTATATTACATGAAACCATTCAAAAGTTATCGTGGTCTCAGGAAAGAAAAGGGAATCAGTTCCGCCAAATCCGCACTTATTCTTGCATTTCAAATGCATATTGTGAGAAAACAAAAAACAATAGAATTATCTTTTCAACTATGTGACTCATGAACCCCCATGCCATTAAAGTTTTTGAGTTGATGTGCCCCCCCCCCCGCGCCTTCTATCGAGCAATTACAATGTGTTTTATTTAAAAAAGTAGTATCGGTAAAACCCTCCAAAATTTTTTTATGTTTGTACGTCAATCCGTTCAATTAAAAGATTTTAACAATTCAACAAAATATTGTTTTTGTCATTTGATGGTTTGATATCTACTTTCACATCTTCGTTTATTCTCATTTTATGGTATTTCACTTCAGAGAATTTTGGTTCTTCAAAAGTCTGATGTAATCACATCTGATTCTGGGATAATTCGGTTTTGATGAAAATTGGATATTGTAATGATTTGGTTTTACAAAGATAGTTTTCGATTAAGTATTTGCCATTTCTTCAAAGTTATTTTTTATTTAGTTCGGTTCTCCCTAATATCATCACTGAACTCTGTAGGTTCCACAGTTTTGAATCAAAAACTTTTTCAGTTCTATATTTCACCGTTTTGATGGATTATATGTTTTCCAGAAAATAACAATTTTTCATTGAGAATGAAGGTTGCCGTACTACTTGTAGAGCGACAATATCATTAATTCATAAGTCCCAAAATCTATCATTTTATTTTAACCAGTAATGTGAGGTTTAAAAAAATAACATCTTGAATGGATGAGATATTGAGGAAGATTTTGAAAATATTCCATAACTTTTATAGACCATGTATTTTAAGTTGTCATTTCATGTATCGTAAAAATTTTGGAATTGAATCTCATATACCTGTTGAACAATAAAATTCGACTAAGTTAAATTAATTAAGAAACAATAATTCAAATTGACATATCACATGTCCGGTTACATTCCCCGAGTAAGATAATTTTTGAACCAACCAAGCAATATGTAGGTAAGTGAATTACAGAGGTGAACACAAATATACGAAATAGACTGTTGAAAGAGAGTTGAAATAATATTGGAATCACTGAAATTAGAAAAAAACAAGATTTCTAACGATACCAGACTCGACATATGGTCCAATCTGAAAAAATGGACGATAAAACTACTCCTCACCAATGGCAAATAATAGTTATTTAAGTAACAAGGAATGTAAAGACGTATTAACATTCGAGGTGAGCGAGTACGAGCCGAGGCAAAGCCGAGGCTTGTCGCTTGCAGTCGATACATTCCGTGTTACTTATTACATTTTTCCTGCTACTTGTTGACATTTCTCAAGATTTGCCTGGATTGAAGTTTGTTTTCTTACCCTTCCTTCATGATTATTCATTCCGCTATTTCATTCTAAGTTGCTTGTGGGCGTAACTAAGTTACCGAATAAACAGAACACAATTATATTCAAGTCTCATCATAACCTAAAAATTGATATAAACGAAGCTGAAGTTATTACTTGTCAAAGTCAAAGTCATTATTACCCTAGGCATATAAATGGCACTCTTTACATTCCGTTGTCAAGATGAATTAGTAAACGAATGATATAGGCCATTTACCTGTTTTGTTGCTAAGCATGTATGGACTATTTATAGTGTCGACAGCGGGAATAGTTATTATCCTAACAAGTACGGAAAGAGTACTATTCCCGCATGAGACTGCCGTTACCCGAACGACGCAAAGCGGAGTTCGGGTAAGCAGTCGAGTGCGGGATAGTACCTTTCCGTATGAGTAAGGATCAAGATTTTTTCTACAAGAGCATCGAAACATCTTATGTGATGCTCTTGAACAAACTTTCACGTGCGGGAAAAATTATTACCGCACTAGTGCGGGAAAAACTCACTTGAAGTGACATTAGCGTGCGGGAAAATTTTTCCCGCACTAGTGCGGGAATATGACACCTCTCAAACTAAATTGCGTGCGGGAATAGGGCGGAACACGCACGCTTGTAGAAAAAAAGTATTTAAATTCACCTAAAGATGTAGAGTGAAATACTGTTCCACTCTCATACAAACTTCAACTTTCAAAATATGTTTATTTATTTATTTATGAATAAAGGGATACACAACAGACATTGGGTCCAGAATGTGATCCACAAATATGACATACAGAGAGTCAGGTGGTATACAGGTTTTGCTATTATCTAACAACTGTTTTATATCCAGCTATAATCAAATCTAAATCTAACAGATACTTTTTACATTCGTTTTGAACCTATTTATTGTACGGTCGAAAATATCCAGATTAGAATAACAATCGTTATATATTTTGCACATTCTATTTAGCGGGGAGTTTTCTCCTAAGTTAGTTCTGGTGTGCCTTGCGTGAAATAAAGGGCAATTTCTTAGCGGTCTAGGCGGAATGTAAATATCAATCTTAGATAGTAAGGATGACGAGTCAACTTCGCCTCTCAGAAGCTTATATAAGAAAATCACATCAATTTGCTCTCGCTTTTTCTTCAGTGAACACATTCTCATATTTTATCCAAATTATGAGACTTAAATAATAGAATAACTGAGTATTATAGGCGGATCCATACATTTGACTAAATCTGTGTGATGGAATCAACTATACTAGTAGAAATGGACACCCAATGAATATTCATCCATTCATTGTCCATGTTCACATTAACCAATCACGGAAATGAAATGATATCCAGAAGATATTTTGTGTTTGCTGGAGTTCGAAAACAGTGATAATTTTTCAAAATGGTGTTGTTTTTTTTTTCTATAAAACTCAGTATTTGTTGCAATGTCGCATATTCAAAACTTTTTAAAATATGGGGGAAACAATAATTGCTCGATTAAACCACATAATCTCCAAATGTACCTATTTTACCAATGACCATGGAAATATTGACATTCATTTCATCAATAAAAGAGAATACTAGTATTAATATTGCGACTCGTGAGCTTGACAAAAGAACACATTTAATCTCAATGGCCCATATCAACTATCGATCGATTTCATACCTGTGAAATGAATCCATTAACATCTCATTCAACGTTTGGCTCAACCGCCGTTCCCAAGTTATAAGTTCTTGCCTTATGAGCATTCTTTGAAAGTAGGTCATTCATTGATAAAAAAATAATAATGTAAAAGAATGCTGACCCGATCTCTGGAACTGCCAAGAGACCTGTTTCTCTGGAACAGCACAAGATATGAATACAAATTGCGCAATAATCCATTTCCATTTTATTCTGAATTCCGTTTCAGGATCTTCGGGTGATAAAACGATATTCATGGAGGGGCATTCTGAATGGTATGAGGTGTTTACCAGACTAGGCACAGATTGAGGAAAGAATTCGTTATAGCGCATTAAAATTGATTTAATATATTTTTATTTCATGAAATTGTCGGTATAATAATATTTGGATTTGGCTTAAGATTTATAAATATGTCATTCAATATTCTACGTGTTGAAATAACAAATTTTATTGTATTGAAACGAAGTTTAATCTGACTCACAACTTTGTTAAAAATATCATTTCACTTTCATTCTATATATAATTTTTTTAGTTTTTTTGGACTGGAAACGTGCTTTGCTCCGACACCGATTTCAAATGTCTCACAACTTTATGAATAAAAAATGTGAACTGGAAATATTTCGCTGGGGTCAGACAGGGCCTTGGGCTCTTGATGCCCAGCTTGTGCTAACTTCACACTCGCTACTAAGTATGGGATCTCTATTACCGACCATAGCCAAATTTCAAACTTTTTGACGCACGTACATGTATCAGAGTACACTTTCAGAAATCCAAGTTTCCTGTAAGGTATGCGAAAATATCTCACTTGTTAATAAAAGAAAATAAAATAATTCCATGAAAAATCTTCTGACGAATGCTTTCTAATCTCTAGATGATATTTACTGTGAGAACTTTTTGTGGAATTCAACTTTGTCATCCTGTCCTTGATATTCAGGATTCAATTTTATTATGTTTCACTGAATCACCTATACCTATATGCGTACAAATCAAATTTTAATTGCAAAATGAATCTATATTTCATATTTATTTCGTACTAGTATTTTTTCACATTTGTACATGTTTGTTGTTGACCAGAACGGTGGAAATGTTGTATCCATTATATATAATTGACGTGTGTGCCCACTGTGTTCGATTTTAATTTTTTTTTTTTTATATTGAACATTTTTTCTCATTATTATGCTTTAATCAACGTATTTGTCAACTTAACAATGACAGTAAAATCAACAAATTGGTACAGAGTATCCTAAATATAAAAAATCCATTTTATATAACATTCATCCCTTCTAGGTCCTGAGGAATTCCTCTAATCAATTTGACGGTTACTTGATACGGACAGGGCGATCTGGTTGCAAACAATCCATAGGTTCATTTGATTAGGTGCGAGATCTTTTCTGTTGTTCATTCGAGTCAGGTCTACGTTTTCATTTCCATTCACAGCCTCACTCGGTGAAGTATCGCTTTCCATTTGTTGATAACCAGGGCTTGGCGAATCTGAATTTGTTTGGGTATAATTATCTCCAAAAACGATCATGGGCATAGTCAGGATTTGCTTCAATTAATTCCACTTCTTCCACTAATGGTTCATATTTATTAGCCCTTGCCTGTTTCTTGAGGAGAACAGGACCGGGAACCATCAACCAATTTGGAATTGATTGACCATTGGGAGATCTTCGTGAATGACTGAACATTTGCTCATGGGGAGTACAATTGGTAGCAGTGCACAACAAGGATCTTATAGAGTGAACTGCATCTTGTAGAACTGATTCCCATAGATTTATTTCCAGATTTTGTGCTCTCAGTGCCAGCTGAATAGTTTTCCATATAATTCCGTTATACCTCTCACACTGTCCATTTCCCTGGGGATTATAGTTGCTATTCCATGTGATTCCAACTAATATGAAATATGGTGGATTACGATCCAATCTTCCGCAATAAAACCTATACAATAGGTAAAGTCGTCGGCAAGTATTCAACAAAAAACAACTACTGCCCCCTACGACCATTGAATTATATTTGTTTAGTACTTGGCAAAGTTTTCTACAAGAACCACTTTGCAATGCATTTCAAATATCAAAGCTGAAATTATTTTTCGATTTAATTGGGGGAACACCTCCGTACCGGTTTCATGGTCATTGCCAATCATCAGCGAAGGCTAGTTCGACCCAATTGAATCGAAAAATCCTTTCATCCTAATTGGAAATCCCTGAGACAAACACTGAGGTATGAATTCAGCACCATCTCTGGGTTCCAGTTTAAAATGCACTCCGACTACGTGTCGACTTCAACATGAAGCCAGAAACATCATGAAAGAGGGGGGGGGGCAAAAAACAACTACTGCCCCCTACGACCATTGAATTATATTTGTTTAGTACTTGGCAAAGTTTTCTACAAGAACCACTTTGCAATGCATTTCAAATATCAAAGCTGAAATTATTTTTCGACTTAATTGGGGGAACACCTCCGTACCGGTTTCATGGTCATTGCCAATCATCAGCGAAGGCTAGTTCGACCCAATTGAATCAAAAAATCCTTTCATCCTAATTGGAAATCCCTGAGACAAACACTGAGGTATGAATTCAGCGCCATCTCTGGGTTCCAGTTTAAAATGCACTGCGACTACGTGTCGACTTCAACATGAAGCCAGAAACATCATGAAAGGGGGGTTTTTTGTTGAATACTTGCCGACGACTTTACCTATTGTATAGGTTTTATTGCGGAAGATTGGATTACGTAATCCACCATATTTCATATTAGTTTTATGGTCTTCCGTCAAGTGGTGTCGCCCCTCTTTCATGATACTTATTATTTGATGATATTGGTAAAGGTCCTTTGAAATCTAGATTGAGTCTTTCAAAAGATGACGTTGCCTTTATAAGGGTGCTTTGGTTCTTGACGAATATTGGTTTCAATTCAGCACATACAGGACACGATGTCGTTATTTTTCGAATGTCTTCTATAGAATATGGAAGATTCTTCGAACGAACCCAATGGTAAAAACGAGTGATTCCAGTATGACAGAAAGTTATGCAGATTATATAAGGTTTTGCTGTTTTCTGATGTTGAGGTGGATGAACTGATTCTCGAAAAAGTATCTGCAACAATATTTTGATTGCCTGGTCGATAGACGATATTGTATTTGAAACAAGATAACTCTAGACGCCATCTCATTATGTTTTCATTCTTGATTTTGCTAGAAATAGTATTGTCGAACATGAAGGCAACTGATCTCTGATCTGTTATGAGTCTAAAATATCGGCTGATAAGAAAATGTCTCCATTTTTTCAGTGCTTTGACTATAGCATTAGCATCTTTTTCAACAGATGAATGTCTTTGTTCAGTGTGTGAGAGTGTTCTAGAAAATAATGCCAATGGTCTTCCATGTTGAGATAGTTGTGCTGCGATGGCAAACTCAGATTCCGTTTCTACCGAGAACATCATCAATTGATATCAAGGCAGCGTTAGCAATGTATTTTTTCAAAAGTTCGAAAGCTGCAATTGCATTTTCTGATATTGGAAATACTTTGCACTGTACGAGTGGATGAATTTTCTTGGAAAATTTGTGAACCCATTTCGAATAGTGCGCAAACATTCCTATAACTCGGCGAAGAGAAGCAGTTGATTTGGGAATAGGAAGCTCTAGGAGGGGTTTCAATCTGTCAGGATCACGTTTGATAGTTTGTTTGTTATGGAATAAGAATGTTGATTTTGTACAACCAAAGTTTAGATTTTTCTTCATTCAGTGTCAAATTGTACTTTTCAGCAATCTTCAGAAAACTTTGAAGGTTCAGGTCATGTTGTTGTCTATTCATTCCACAAATAGTGACATTTTCCAAATAGACAAAAGTATCTTTTAACTCTTCTTTTTGTATAATATTACTGATCGTTCTCTGAAAACAGGCAACTCCATTTGTTACTCCGAACGGAATCCTTCGGAACTGATATAAATTTCCGCAAGCTTCAAATGCTGTATAGACATAGCATTTTGATGTTATAGCAGATGAAAGACTAGCTGGTTCTGTATACTGTTGTGATTGATCTTCAGAATTATCATGATGAGCAACAACTGCATTGATTGGGATGTAATTGATTCAGAATGATATTGAGCCATTTCCAGTGCCCTTGCCGTGTCAAATGCACTTTGTAAGGTGAGAGTATTATTCTCCAGCAGACGTTGTCTGATGTGAGATGAATTGAGGCCACTGATAAAGGAATCTCTGATGAAATCATCTCTGTTATCTTCAGCAGATACAGATATGAAGTTGCAATCCTTGCTCATTTGCTTGAGTATCTGCAAATACTGGTCGATGGTCTCTTCGGCTTGTTGTCTTCTAGTAGCAAGAGAGTGTCTGGCCAAAATTTAATTTCTTGGTTTGACATATAGTTTTTCTAGAGTTTCTATTGCTTTTTCCTAGGTTGAACATTCACTTATGTTTGCATAGGTATATATATGGACTGATATAATTGATTGAAAGATTCAATTTATCACTATCTTCTTCGGCTTTTGCGGCTTTGATGAAGTTGCCAAAAGATCGCATCCAATGTTTCCATTGTTGAGCAGCTATACTTGCACAGGGTTATACTTCTAATTGTTCAGGTTTCAGAAGTTTTATCCATTACAAATTCGTTGATTAAATTGTGAAAAAAAACTTTACTTTATTAGGCTTTTATCAATGTATTTATCAACTTAACAATGATGTTTTGATTATATAACAGGTATCTCATAATTTTTTATTTATCTTTTATTTATAAATGACGCTGCTAAGGAATAAGGATTGTTATTCAGACAATGGAGTATATTTAATTTGATTTGATTCTGATAATTATTCATTCATTTTATTATCAGTGTTCGATGAAGAAACATCGAATGCAATCTGTTAAATCTCAAGAACGGTTCGATATCGAAATACGAATATGTGACCAGAGTCAATCTGAAATTTGGTATGAAGCTCAAAAATTCCAAAACATTCATGTTCCGTGTGTAATGGTAAGTAACTTTCACAATTTTTGTTCGTATCTGCATCTTCTCATCAACCTGTATAAGGCAAATGACAAACGTGGCTCTAAAGTGATGTTTGATGTTCCTCATGGTAACACACCACCATATTTCGAATTCAGTAACCTTGGTAGCAGAGAGTTCAAGATTATTAGCACTCAATGAAGTGAAAAAATAACTAAAGTAATTTTTATCTAAAAATTATAATTAATACAGTGTTTCAGTCCATCAAAATATACTTTATGGTCAGAAAAACAAGTTTCCGTGGACAAAGCCTAGTAATAAATGTATAAATACGAGTTGAAAAAATATGGTCCCTACATACACATACAATAGGAAGTATTGTAGTAAGTCAGAATGGATAATCAAAAATTACAAACAAACCGAGGGTTCAATTGATTGCATTACATCACAAATAATTATAAGTAAGTACTTATATGAAATCATAAATTCAACAATACATATATTTTTTATTCAAAATCTAGTAGAAAAGGTTGTAAAGTCCGATCAAGTAACACAACCTAGATGAACTCGCCGCACACGCCTTAAACTTTGTTTGTGAGCGACATCTTCTGAGAGAGAGGCCTATTTTAAACGAAGATAACAATAGCCTTTCCCCTCGCAGGCAGTGTCGTGCCTTGTTTACAGAAATATTGAGAACAACCGATGATCTATCTGACAAGTTTTTTCATAATTCATTAATTTTACTCTTTTCCAATTCGGTTTCCCTTTCTCGATAGTTACGACACTGGTAGCTCACCTATGATATGATATATTCTGATTTCCGGCTTCAAATGGTCTTTAACACATTTCACAGTGCTTCACCATTGTTTATTAATAAAACCTAACGATAGTTTAAAAACAAATTAACTCTGAATTTGCCCTTTATTCGCGAAAAAACACTCCTTTAAGCCAGAGACGAAAACAAACATAAATGTTTTGTTGTTTTTCTGTTAAATATCAAATGCAGCGTTGTCGAACTGAGCAAACTATATCGACAACGAAGAATATCCGTTTGGCGATGAAAATACAACCTTTTTTACATTCTCTCAACAGGCTGCAATGAACGTTTCAATTGCCTCGTTATTGTTATATATTTTATCCAAGACAGATAGTATTTTTGGATTTTTGCTGCTGTGAATATACCCGACAGAAATCAAAATCTACCTGACGTGCTTATTGTATCCTTGAAAAATTGCGACATGGCAACATGACTTAATGAAAAGATTTTACCTTGAGTAATAATCGAGTATTACTCATCTAGGTTGTGTTACTTGATCGGAGGGTGTAAAGGTAAAAAGAATTATGTATAGTCGCCAAAATGGCTGAAAGGTTGTGGTGAAGAGGACATGAAAAATCAAAGTTGCCACTACTTCAGAGTAGAAGCGGCAACGCAGTATCATGTGAAATATTTTGGGCGTTTGGATCATATTAATTAATAGACAATATCAAATTTCCAGATTGATCCCTACTCTGGTATGCAAGAAACATCTTCCTTTTCCTATAAGAGAATATAACGAAAACATGATCAAAATTACATCATCTACATCGCAGTGAATGCAATATCGACGTTTGTGATTAGAATGAACAGATTATGGCAAATGGTCGATATCAGTTTGAAATTCATGTTTAATATTGAATGCGATAGTAATTTGGTGTACCCATTGAAGCCCATTCAAAGCTGATATTAAGGTTTTCAATTGCATGAAGAATTTATTGATTCATACCGACCAGGGCATGGATAAATTAAACACATCAAACGTTGGGTTGTTGAGGTTGTTTAATCTCCTTGGGTGTAGAAAAAGGATATCGGGTACCTTACTTAAAGTATTAAGTGATAAATGGATAGAATATTCATAGTGTAAGGATAAGTGCCACTACATACTCAACAATACCACTGTATGTATTTAACTTCACTTTACTAGCAAGCTGGAGCTTGACCAAACAATTTATGAAGCTTTACAACTGCTACCCTGGAATCCCCCTCTATAGTTTTGTAATATAGTATAGATATTTTGTTCACCTAATTTTTCTATTCATTCTCATTCATTATTGTATTTCTTTTGTCTCTAAAAACACGTTCGTTCTAGGAATATTTCAATTGTATAATTTCGTAGTATAGCTGAGTATGTATTTCCTTTCTTCATATTAAAATGATGACTATACTTTTCATTCGAGGTGACTTGAGTTCATAAGATGGTTTTGTGCAACAGTTCTTGACCAATAAATAGCTGCCTTTTGGCGCGTCCATCGTATGACACGTAACACGTGATAGCGTTGATTTAAAAGGACTTTTCGAACGAACTCAAGTCAGTCTAGTACCAGTAATTGTCTATTCAACATCTGACCTGTAACATTTGATTGCTTAAATTCAATAGATACACTTATTCACGGGTTCGGGAGTTTAATTTCACGACAGCAGCAACCTAAATGACTACGTTCCCGCTCGACCAACTCAACATCTAATAACCCACCACATTAAATTTGGTGTCCGGTGTGCTAGTGAAAACTCAGAAGATCATCCATCCAAAGAAAGGAACCGTTAGCTGGAGGCTGGAATATCAAGGACAGCAAACTCGCAATAAGAGTAACCAAGTACTCTTCCGTCGAGGTTGTTTTAGTGAGAAGTTCAACCCAAGCTACTACAACTGCCAACACTCTATCTTTCTTGGGGAGCCGTTACACCAAGGACGTCTCAAAACCCGTAGCATCAGTACCAGGGTCGAAGCAGAGTTCCAGTCCTGTAGCGGTGAAATTTTGGATAGCCGCATCTGTAAATACCCGCATCTGTTTTGGGGAGTCGCATCGAGGACGTCTCGATACCTTACATCAGTTCCAGGGAAGCAGAGCGCAAATCAGTGACGTGAGGTGTTTTTGGATATCATGCCGTCAGTGTTTTTACTGTAAGTTGTTTGAAGTTTGTAGGTTCTTAGCAAATGCTTCAAAGGATCCTCATATGGTAAAGATAATGAGAAATTTTCATAAAAAATATACAGCTCACTAGTTATATCGGCTTCACTGATATTATAAATAATCCAGCATTAAGCAAATTTCCTAAACTATAGGACCTTCGATTTTTGACTACAAAACTCGTATACTATAGAAAATTTGCGAATGGCACGTAACAATGAAATTTAAAAAAAAATCCTGTCTCGAGATGAACCATGGCACATTTATCGACCCTGAATTCCATTATTATTATTACTAATTCACTACATAAGCCTTCATCATTTATTTGAAGTCGGCTGGGTATACCAGAATAAGGGTCGACTGATAAACGGTTTTGTCTATCTAACCGGAAAGGTTTTCGAGATATAAGGGTTTGTTTATATAAACGTCATTTGAAATTCAATTTCACGAGTATATTAACAGATTCGGTCATCCCAACATCCACAAGCGATACAAACTACAAATGAATGTATCAAATACTCGCAAAATGTACAGTAATTTATGAAATAGGATTATTATGAATGAATTGTATAATGGCAAGTCAAAAGCTGTTCCGGCTCCACTCACTAATATGACGACACAAAAGCGCGAAGAAACATTAAAAGCGTAAGAGAGCTGCTGCGATTGTAACTATACAGATGTGGTAAAATTGTATCGTCATATAGCATTCTCAATACGGTTGGTTGACAATTCTTGTAGCCAGACGACTAGTAATTATATCAAATGTATGCGGTGGACATTCAAAATTTCAACTGGACAACCATTTCTCTTCCTGCAAGTATTTTGCCTGAAGCACAATACGTGTAAGTAGATATATAAATAAGTGAACTCTGGAATACTTATGTTCACATAGGAAGAATATATACCAATTTTGAAATTGTCCAGTTGAAAATTTGAAACTCCTTGCGTATATTTATTGTCTTGTACTGGTCGGAAAATAAATATTTTACCAGCTTCATATACCTGGTGGCTGCGGAATAATTGCTTACGGAATATTAGAGTTATTTTATGAGGTATATTGGCTTGTGAAATTAGGAGCATCGTTATAATGACATTGGAGCTACAATTTGAGCATATTTACATGACGAAGTTAACTTCTTGACTGTCCGGAAATAACATGAAATTTCTTATTTTGAATAAGAACCTTTTTTTTTCACGATATGAAATCTAACTAGAAACTAGATCAGAAAAAATAATTATTAAAATTCATTTAGTATAGTAGGCCGTGAAACCAAAATGAAAACCAAGAAATGAAACGTTGGCAATGGAAATCACACGTCACTTGATAACAGTTGCTACTACTACAATAGTTTGATTTGATTCGTCAGCGTTATAAAAAGCCGCAAAAAATATTGTAAAACTTGGAATAAAATTATTACTCTGTAGGTCCAAATCTAAAATAAAAACACAACTTTTTGCTCGTTCTATTCACTATAACTATTTATTTCTGATAATATAATATAAAATGATTTTTTGAAATGAATTACCAAAAAAAATCATTGTTTTTAGTTGAAGGATAATAATTGCGGCTTTCTATAACGCTGGCGAATGAAAATGAAATTTGACAGTGATAGCAACTGATATCAAGTGACGTACGGTTTCCATAGCCAACTTTTGATATTTTGGTTTTCATTTTGCTTCCACGGCCTACTAAGTAAATTTCAATTACTGTTTTTTCTGATCTTGTTTCTAGTTAGATACCAACTTCTATTAGTCATTAAAAAGGGAATTGAATGCTGAATAAGGTGAAATGAAAACGAAATGGGTTGCCATCTAAAATAAGATGAATGAATGACAAAAGAAGGAAGAAGTCCTATCTCCTAATTTTAATGTAATAAGACTATGGAAAATTTGAGGAAAATTATTTGAAAATAAAATAAGAATCAATAAATTTCCCACTTTCTAAACATATAAATATAGTCTATGTACTCATTGAAATTACAAGGTGCTAAATTTTCAAATTGTATCAGATCTACATGTTGTTGCTAGGAAACTAAGGTAGTCAATTTCTGAACAAGATGGAAAGTGCTTGGAGGAAGCAGGATGTGGAGGACTTTTTATGTCCGGCAACACAAAATGTATTGAAATGTTGAATTTCACAAAAACCAAAGTCCAGATATGTATTATTAATGAGATAGAATGTGCGTATAAACTATTACTTGCAAGGAACTGCTAAAGTGTTTCTGAAGTTCAGAATCCCAGAGTTTAGTTCAGTCGACAGGTAATTTCAGATAGAAAAAGGTCGGAAGTTAATGAAACTTTGAGATGTTGTTCAGGGACGGTTGATTAACATTTTCTAAAGATTTGGACCTCGAGGACTCTGTGCTAAAAAAGTAGGGGGGGGGAAACTGCAAATTTTTCGACCTTGGTGTGGTTTTTCCTCAATAACTTTTTTGCCTTACGTTCTACAGCAAAAACGTGAGTTTTTCTTTTTTGTAGATCAAATTCCCTACGAAATTGCTCCCTCAAACATGTTTTTGTGTCAATTTGTTACCGAGATATGGCGCTTCGAAGAATAGGTAATTTTTCAAATTTCGCCACAAAATGCATATGTGTATTTTTGCACTATAGAGTCAATATCTCGGTCAATAAGCACTCAAATCAACAAAAAACTTCCAAAAAACGAAACACTAAAAAATAACCACAACGTCATCCACAAGCATAAACATGAGAACAAACAATGGAAAACGAAAACCAAGGATCGTTAGACCTCGACGAAACCCGATCGTCCCGAACCGGTATTATCTATTTTGACTTTCAGAGGACTGTTGTAAATATAAACAAGCTAATGCTTGCTTAAGAAACAAGGACAGAAAGGCATCTCTATATTTTTATTGCTCGGAGAATAAGAGCGCATTCATTTCGATGTTGATGACACGAATGACGAATCTAGCATCGAAGTGAAGCAGGCATATGAGGACGCCGACGTGATGATCGTCAACACAGCCATATCCAAGGCCAGCGAATTCGACAGCGTCATAATTACTGCTGAAGATGTGGACATAATTATTCTGTTGACAGCATTAGCTACGTCCACAAAAAACATCTACCTTCAAAAAAGTGGAAGATGCAGTGGTCCCACAGTGTCCTCTTCTCGCCAAGTTCCTTTCCCCCCAAGGACATACTTTTCCTTCACGCAGTGAGTGGTTGTGATACCACTTCAGCACCGTTTGGATTGGGGAAGAAGAAAATTTGCAGTACCTACATGAAAAATACCTCCCTCTCTGCACTAGTGGCCCCGTTTCTCACTCCAAACGCTACTCCTCAGCAGATCAGCGTCGCTGGAAAAAAGTTCCTGGTAGCAGTTTATGGAGGCAACATTGACAGAGAGAGAAAATGAGTACTGAGAAGGTTCAAAAATTGAAAATCTGTTCACCAACATTTCTGATTGAAAATTTGGCATTTTTTTCAAATTCAAATTAGTACACAAAAAATAAATGTTTTGCTTCGAAGAAATTACTGCCCATTTGAATCACACAAAAGAGAATTTTTATCAAGTTTTATAAAGAAAAATAAAAAGTTGTCGAACAAAAAAGTAAAAACCGAAAAGAAAGATTTTTAGCGATTATCTCGTCAATTTTGACACAATTTTATTTTGAAGAAAGAATATCAGCTACAAATCGTAAAAACCCATCATCCAACCCTCAGAAAGTTTATCTAGCTACGCCCAGTACCCTTCTGAAACTTTTACTGAGTCGTCTTGATTTTTCTCAATTCACTCATTATTCACCTTAGATTTTCCGATCGTCCATAGACTATTGAATTTTTTTTTTTCAAAAATTATTGGCCCTACTATTGTTGGGTACAATCATATTTACAAACATCTAAAAGCACAAACACAGTTTTCAACCTCAGTAAGTGAGTCCTATAAGGCCATTGCGCCCTATATTAGTGGTTTATTTGAGTTATAACGTTCTTTGTGGATGAGTGAATTTGCTGTACTCTTATAGGAAGTTACGAGATATTTCATATAATTTTACATTGAGGACCAAAAATATTCACAGTATCAATTGAACTATTAAATTAATGGCTGAAGTTTTATTTATACAGGATGTCTCAAAAAAGGGTATGGATTATAAGTATTGTAACCAAACGCATAGATAAAATTAATTAGACCAGAAATATCATATAAAGTATCCAGGGACACCGTGAAATATTGTCTCCGGTCGTAAAACTTATACTCTGAGCGATCACATGTTTAGTCTAGCTTTCAGTGTTTTTATCCCCTTCAAAATACATTTTGTAAAATACCCATTTGATAAATAGTCATTTATGAGATTAATTTTTGTTGGAGTGTGAAATGAATTGTTTGAACAGGGTCATTTCAGATAAAGAGATACATATTTTTTTAGGATATATGTTGATAATTCTGTAGTTTCAACTCCAGAACCTCCAGATGTGATCTGTCAGTTGGTTTTATATTGTCTGCGTAAATTTGGGTAACTTTTCATAAGGCTTCTGGCTTCAACACTAATTTCAAACTGAGGAATAACTTAATTTTCAGTACGAATAATTTAGTTATCTAAACAGTCTTTCTCATTCGTCTGGAAAGTTTATTCTTCCAATTTACTTTTATTTCAATCATTATGATTCTCTTATTCAACTTTTAGTGCATTCATTGATTTCATTTGAAATGAATCATTGCTTCTATCTCCTTGAGATGTTCTTAATTTATCTTGCCTCATTCGTATCAATTCATGATCAGTTCTTGTTTTAAAAAAAATTAAAATATAATTTCATACCAGTTTCAATAACAATTATTGATTGTTGGATGTCCTTTGTTGAATATTTGATTGTTTGTGATTATTTTGTTAATTAATTCACAATAAATATTTAAGTATTGTTGAATACTGTTTTTATTTATAAAAGTTCATATAAGCAAGTGTTAATCTTGAAAACGTTTAAAAATTTGCAACGAGTTCCAACTCCATCCTGTTAACAGTATAGCACCCAAGGGAGGCAAAATGATTAGGAAAATAAAGGTGAGATGAAAATTTTTATTTCTCTGAAGTATAATTCTCATATCTTGACAATAGAACCAAAAGTTCCCATATATTAAATAACGTCAACGATTCCGCTCTGTCATATCGAATATAACAAAGTACTATTTAATTAAATGGTAGCTTTTACTATGGTATGTATTTTTGATGGAATAGTCTATATAGCATTCCATTTTTCGATCCTACATAAAATTCCAAGCAGATTTTTTGCAGCATATCCTATACCAAAGTTTAACAGATTCCAAAATAAAAAGTTATTTATATTGATTTGTTTCCTGACCACTACTTCAAAGAAGTAGGCTGTGCACGCTAGAAACGTCTCTTTCTCTCATGAAAACGAAATGACACTTCCTTATCTGTTTTCACCAAATGTCAAATAATTATTATCGTTTGTGGTTCTTTTTTGATCACTTTCCTAATAATTTTTTTCCTTCGGTATAGGAAGTCGTTTTCATATGGTGAAGCAAATCGAAATTACCACGCTGCTATTATCATTTTGAATGCGTGGTTTCTGGAACGTCCAATGTATCGAAAATATCTGCAGAAATTGGTGGCAAAATGTAACCGAACCTAAACGGTAAAAAATGCTCCAAGATAAGAAAGAACGAAAATAATTACAGTACATGTTAAATTTCAGGTACTAGCTGTATTGTTGAATAAACCGCAACAGTCAACTATTCATGTAGTTGAGTCATGTAGTGCTTATAAAACAATAGAGTAACAGTAAAGAGGATTATAGAATTCCATACTTACCGAAGGAAAATTTTTCACCAATTGGTTGAAGATGATTCGCACCGGCCGACAACTTCAGTTTTGCAAGATTATGGCAGACATAATTGTTTAAAATCTTTTTTATTTGCAACGCATTTTTTTATCGATGAAAGCACTTCTCACCTAAATGAAAGTGTAAATACCCAGAGTTGTAGATATTGGACTGATGAGAATCTCCATGAATTCCGCGAGGGGCATACTCAATATCCCCAAATGATTAGGCTGGTATTTTAGGTGGTATTTCAGGTGAACACATTGAAGTTCCCATATTCTTGGAAAAAAAAAATTAAATGGTCCCAGTTACCTCCAAATTACTCCTATTACATATCAATGGGATTATTGGGCAAAACCGAAATGAATTCAACTTGGATGAAACATTTCAGCAAGATGGTGTGCCTCTGCTCTATTTTCTGGAGGTCGGAAATTACTTAGGAGAAACTATCCAGGTAGGTGGTTTGGACGTCGAGTCCCAACAAAGTAGCCAGCTCGCTAACCGGACCTCACACCTCTCGATTACTTCCTTTGGGTATACGTGGAATCCTCAGTTTTCAAAATGTTTTGTGGGTGGTTCAATATAATATGCAAGGGTTCGCATTTGCATAGTTATTCACTTTCGTGATATACCATACATAACGTTGACTCCAATGAATGTTATGATATGCAGATGTCTCATGAAAAATACTACTAGGTCGCTGCGTTTTTTGAGATACCCTGTATAAATGAAACTTGAGCCAATAAAGAGTTCGAAGGATATCCTTTAACATTTGTGGTTGTCATTATTTTAGGATTCGTCAAATATAGAAGTTACGAGGGGGGGGCACGGACTTTTGTTCCTCATTGTATAAAATTTTGTTTTATCGCACGTTAAATGGTGAGACCTCGTTAATCCTTGGCTCGCACTAGTTTCGAATTCTGAGGACTGTCGTTCGTAGGGAGACGACAGCTGGTTAACGAAAATACAATTAAAACAAACAAAAAAATATAATATTAATCTATATTTTCACTTGGGACTCTCAGTACTGTGAATTGAATGAAACCTGAGACAAACAAAATTAAATGTATAGTCTGACTTAACTCTACGAAGTACATTTCCGTACATAACTACTTGAGATACTTGAAATTGATTACTGTAGATCTTGACACCCATAATTTTAAAATAGAAGCGATATTGGCTGTAACAGCTGGATGTGAAATATCTCATGGATGGCAATTTCCCCTGGAATCTTGGAACAAGCTCACGCTCAATTTCCTGTGACCTGAAGATAAATATTTTGCCGTTTGTAATACGGATGGGAATTCCGCTTTTCCCTGTTAACAAGAACGTGAACAACAGCTTGATGCATGTATGCCATTGCGTGTTTTTTGTGTATAGGGGTTGTAGGAAGAATCAATAGATTGTCAGGTTGAGCTGATATTTGACTAAAATCCATGAATTACATTCGAAAAGTGTTAGTAAGCCACTAACTAAAGGGAATGTTAACGAGTGCACTGCTTTTCGAGTAATTCGGACAGAAGTAAATACTAAAAAATATGGAAACGTTAGACAAGGCCACTCAATTGATTACCTAATTCAATAATGATAATGAATTAATTGTTTTTTCATCAGTGATACAGGTCTTGAATTCCATAGTGATATTGCAAGGTGCGTACTAACTGGGCCTACGAAGAAAATTGATCGACAACCAATTTATATATACGGACGAATCTTGCTTGATCGCTATCCCATTTGACGATTTGCCTTACATACATGTGAATCACACTTAGCTCAAAAATATTGTCGAAGTCGCTATCATTGGTGTCTTAATGATGAATAATGCTATTACGAAGTGGCGTTTAAATCACAATTTAACCAGTCAATATTATGGAAGAAGAGCTCCAAGCGTCTAATCTTTTCAAGCAATTTTTGTAGTCAAAGTTTGAAGGGTTATATGTGTTGAAACTGTTTTTTGTAAGAGTGATATCTCTCTGTATATCGTTCGTATTTATTACTGAGGTATCTATGAAATGTAAAAAAGTTGTTATATAAATATTTTGGAAAACTGTCATAGGTATTTTTTTTAATCTGAGGTTTTTCAAAATTAGTAAGTACAGTAATATCATTTGGTGACCGTGATAATGGAAAACTATCAGAGAGGACGGGAAATAATCCGTAAACTATTTGTGAGGACGTCTGCGGAAATCGACAAAAACCTCACCGAGAAAGAAGGAATCAAAGACGACGTGTTATTCCTTTTGAGGCAACTAGAAGACAAGGGCAACCGTTTATTCTCAATGGATGGAAACATCAGAGGTTTGTTACTAGCCAGCAACATCGATCTAGAAGAGGAATTCACCAAAGTAGAACAATATCGAGAAGAGTTCATCAGACAAAGATCCCAATGCGAAGTTCTATTAAAGATGACATCAGGAGAAGACCAAGCAAGTTCCCAAGACTGGAGAAGCAGTGAGAAAAGTAAGAGGAGTTTTCGTTTGCCAAAAATCGAAATTAAGAAATTTGACGGAAATGTCAAAAATTGGATCGGTTTTTGGGTCAGTTCCGGAAAATCCACGACGATAAAGACATCGAGCCTGAAGATAAATTCCGCAGGCAACAGAGGTAGATTCAGCAGCAAGATAACTGGTAGAAAGTTTCCCCCCATCAGCAGCGAATTACACGTTGGCTATTGACCAGTTCACATCGCATCACATTTGAGTCAAGATTATCTCAAAGTTCAAAAATTTTCTCTAGACAAAAAAGGTTGTTTCATTTGTCTCAAACAATTCCATAATTCTAAAAACTGCAGAGCAATTATACACCACGAAACTAAAACGTATAGACATTGCAGAGTCGTATTTGGTGTCAAATCCAGTCCATTGATTCTGTCAGCTACAATCGGTTATCATTTGGATATATAAGAGACTGCTAAAAAATTGATGATTTTTTTTTACGTTGAAAATTGCATTTCAAGATTTAGAAATGAGTTGGAATTCGCAAACTTCATTGAAGAATCCACATTTCTCATGTCGTCTGCAAATTTCAACCTACAGGGATGGATATATACAATTTACGAAAACCTGAAGTTAACGCTGATCACGTGAATATAGTTGGCGTACTAGGCTTACTTTGGAATGTACAGGAAGATACATTATTTTGCGATATCCATAGCATTAAAACTTCATATATTGTATCAACAAAGCGAAGTTTGCTTTCAATAACCCAAAAAAATTTTGAAGTCATAGCTTTCCTTGTGTCCGGTTTTACTGATTCCCAAGTTATTATTACAAGAAACTTGGCAATTGGGGATCGGGTGGGATCAAGAATTACCACTGGATATTTCCAGAAAATTCCAATGCTGGATTAAACAAATAGATTTGTTGTCCTAAATTGCAAAATTCCAAGAACACTTTGTATTCATTCAAACTTTGAGGATTCTCCAGATTCAACCATCCACGTATTTTGCAACGCTTGTAAATCAGCTTATACGAGTTGCATATTTTAAAGAAATTCCATTGAAGGAACGATATCAGTCAGTTTGGTTCTAATGCTATATCCAGACTAGCTCCAAAAAATACCACTTCACCTAGACTTGAATTTTTAGCGACATTATTAGGTGTGAGATTATATAAAACGTTGAGAAAATTAAAAGAGTTCAGTGATATCAGAACTTATTTTTGAAGTGATTTAATGGTGGCCTTGACTTGGATACGAACGAAAGGGGAAATGGAAGACATTTGTAGAAAACAGGGTAAAAGAAATGAGATTGAATACAAATAGTATTGATTGGTATTATGTTCTAGGAAAAATAAATCCAGCAGACCTGGCCTCACGAGGATGTAATGCCAGAAAATTGCTGGAATGTAAGTGATGGTCTGGTCCAACATGGTTGACAAAACATTCCGAAGAATGGACTCGTAACGAAATTCTTTGTCCAGAGGTGAATATAGAAAAAATTAAAGAAACGCATACCCACGTATCCAAAACAAAGCTAACAACTGTAAGTTTTCAATAATTTTCAAGATACACAATAATTTTGAGATCCGTATTCAATTGTAGACCAGGACATTCAAGAAGGTCTAGTGAAATAACATATGGAGAAGTCAATAAAGCAGAAATCAAATTACTGAGAATGATACAAGAGGAAGCTTTTGTAGAAGAGGTTAATTTGAATATGGATATATTCCAAGATGACAAGAAACTATGGAGGATCAAAACAACACAAGTTTTTGGAGACTTTGAGGAAAGTTTCAAGTTTCCAGTTTTACTTCCGATCAAGCACGTATTGGTGAATAGGCTAATAGAGGAATACAGGAGTCCAAGCACTGTTGAGTAAACTCCGAGAAAAATTCTGGATTTTGAAAAGAAGAAAGACTGTAAGGCAGGAAATTTCAAAATGCTCTGTATGTAAACCTTTAGATTCACCTTTTGCCCATTTTACTAGAGGAAGAATAACATATGGAAAAACTTTCAATGTTGTAGGTATAGATCTAGCTGGACCACTATATCTCAATGATAAATCAAAGGCTTGGATTGTTTTATTTACGTGCGCAGTTTATAGAGCCGTCCACTTAGAATTCGTAAATTCCCTTTCAACTGAAGCATTTTTATCAGCTTTGCGGAGATTTTCAGCTCGTAGAGAAAGAGTTTCTACTATTTACTCTGATAACGGTAGTAATTTTGTTTGTGCTTGTTGGAGACTCGCTTCATACTGTACAAGAATAATTACCTTTCATAATTACTGTTACTGAGATACTCGATTTTGTTTAGACCGAAGTCAGAAAAGAAAATAAACGTCAAAGAATTCCAATGTTTTCTCTTTATATATACATTTTTGTGAAATTGCGCATTTATTCGTTCTTTGTACTTGATGTACAAGTGTTAATAAACACTGAAAGGTCCTTTGAAAGTTTATTTGGATAGCCTCCTAATCCCACACTTACTTAATCAAGACTACGGCACCTAGCTCGCTATCGATGAATCTACACATAACAGTGCTTTCAATTTAATGAAGAAAATTGATTGGGACAGATCACCAATCAACTACGAAGAACTACTAACTTTTCTATGCGAGTGTGAAGCGGTAATAAATAGTAGACCCCTAACTTATTCTTCTGATGATGAAAAATATCTGAGTCTTTTAACCCCTTCAATGTTCATCAGTGATTTTAGGAATAGTGACATACCCGAATTGGATGAAATAGACAGAACCAGCTTAATCAAGAGACAGATATACATACAGGATCTTCTAGTGGGACTAAGAACTCGATTTAAAAAGGAATATTTTGCAGAACTATTCAACTGTGGTCAAAGAAAGCCTCGTGAACTGGTGGTTGGAGAAATTGTACTAATCGACGAAGACAATGCAAAACGCATTTACTGGAAGATGGGGAAATTTTTTCAAATTTATCCCGGAAGAGATGGGGTTTCGAGAGTAGCCAAGGTGAAAATGAAAACTGGCGAGCTTGTACGACCTTTCCAGCGATTGTTACCGATGGAAATTGAAGGTACGATACAATCATTTGAGAAAATGAACGAGGAACTTGATGAAGATCATACAAACCGTAATAGGAGTACTGAAGAAGAGAAACAGCTCGAGCGAAAGGAAGAAGGAAATCGAAACGAAGTAGATGTTCAAGATAAGAGAGCAGCATATACGACTAGAAAAGGACGTGCTGTGAAACCACCGAATCGTTATGGTGTTCAATAATATTTTGGGTGGAGCTTATACACTACACCTTAAATCAAAACATGCTGTTTACCATAAAAAAGCACCGTCTAAATAGGAGGCGATTTGCTAGCGGCTGCAAAAACGTCCCTAGTGAGGCAAACAAGAAGCATTTGGTGGAATGATGGACACGCTGCTCTCGAATTTGAAAATCATACCGGCTTGCTGTGATGCGGCAGAAAACCTAGACGGAAGAATGCAGAAGGCCGTAATTCTTGGTTCACTCCGCTTACTCAGGGCACATGATTCTCGGACCCAGTAATCACTCACCCCACGGATGTGTGGGCTGTTTACTGGGGTTAATGACACACCTGCGCGCCCTCCGGTTGTATCGAAGTTCCGGAGACAGGGCCTGACTGGGATATTCCTCATGGGAAAAGAAACTAATGCTTCCGTTAAGACTTTCCCAGTCATGCCCTGTCTCCGCACTCGATCATTTATACCAATAACCACTCTCTACGCCTTGGGGTAAGTGACTAATGGGTCCGAAAATCATGTGCCCTGAGCAGGCAGAGTAAACCTGGAATTACGGCCTTCTGCATTCGTCTGGCTCAGATTTCTGCCATATTACGGCAAGCCGGTATGCTTTTTAAGTTTGAGAGCAGTGTGTCGATCACTCAACCACGGACCCCTATTATCAGAACCATCATTTTCACAGAATGGTTTGGGAAAAACCTGAGGATTTCAAAGAGTGTGTCTCGATATTTTGACCGTTTTTCCTCCTCTTTTTGGACGATGTTCGTTTCGCCAGAAGCTCAAAATTCAATGACGAAAATCGTCCTACTTTGATGGTCGAGGAGTACCACATCAGGCTCATTAGCTTGTATTTGCCTGAGGGTGGGGAATAAGTAGTTCCAATAGATTTGGCACTTCTCATTCTCCATAATGGACTCAATATCCCCCGGAGCATAAGGCAACACCGGTTTCTCGTCTTTACCGTACGAGTGTCGTAGATGGTAGTACAACACTCTTAGGGCCCCGATTTGCCTGTGGATATAGGCTGGACAAGCTGACAGCAAATGCATTATGGTCTCAGCTGCCCCTCGGCACGCTCTGCATTTCGTGTCATGGATCTCTATACCCATCACGCGACTACCGTAGACGAGGGTGTTAAAGACACCATCCTGGTAGGCCATTATGAATCCCTCGGTTTCCGACTTCAGTCCACTTGACCTGAGAAATGCAAAGATCAGGTTTCTGGATAAGGTAAGGTCTTCAATGTTCTTGAAGGAGAACCCATTCATTGACTTATCTTTATGTAGCTGCAGAAGACTCTCACTCTCCGCAGCTTCTACGTGGGATTTTTGCTAAACGGGTTCCAACTCGATGATAGAGTTAGGAACTTCCGCCCAAACTTTGATATTCATATTGAATTTTTTTGTATTATATTGGTTTATTTGGTTATTTTGTGTTATCGATAAACTTACGACAAAATCTCCTAACATTTTGTATTTCTATAGTGAATAAAGGCTAGTTATTCAATTCTATTGTATTCATGTTATGGGGTATGTACAGGGCAATTCAAATTCGACCCCCACCATTGGGATCTCCTAAACTATAGGAGATACGTCGAAGCTTAAATTGGGGCAAAGTTGCGTTTTCTGGTGCTTAACAAAATACTATTTTGAAACTTGGAAAATTTCTTGGAGTATTTCCGAAAATATCGGGAAAAAACTGAAAATCGGAATTTTCGTTTTTATTTTTTTCTATCGTCATTTGACAACATAGCTCAAAACCAAAAGTATATTTTCATTGATACTTTTTTTCAGCTACACGTTTTCATGTTCAGATTTACTATCCGACGTTTCGTCTTCTGTCATTCATCATCAACTTTTTTTTCTGTTATCTGCGCCATATTGTTTTTTTATACAGAAAAATAGTGATTCTCATTCTGATTTCATTGATGTATAACTTGTTATGATTTGCACTTCTGAAACCAAAGATATTAAAAAAAAACAACTTCATCTGAGATGGTCATGACTCCATCGAAAAAGTTTGTTTAATAAACACTAGTTGTCAGAACTCATTAAACATCATAAGTTTGCACAAATACTTCAGTCGAAATGTCCTCATTCTCAAATGAAGAAAAACGAGATTTGTTGAAACTTTATTATAAATTTGATAGGAATAGTACGAAAACAACACAAATTTATTTTGAATTATATCCGGAAAGACAACAGCCGGATAGAACATTATTTGGAATTTTGGGCAAACACGTGGCTGAGTACGGTGTGTTTCAAAAAACAAGAATGAAATCATGAGCTTGTAAAAAAATGCACAAAAAAAAGTATTACAACAAGTGTTTGAAATGATGGCCTTTCTCTTGAATACATAACCGAGCTCGTCGTCTCAAATTAAGAACATCCCAAACAATATCCCTTCTTCTGATAGACCTGAATTGCGTGATGATATTGTCTCTAATTTCATCTACTGTGTCATATTCTTGCTCTCCATAGATTCTGTTCTTTAAAGTGCACCACAAGAAAGTATCCAAAATTGTAAGATCAAGTGACCTTGCAGGCCACCTCACTGGTCCAGAATTTCCTAAACACCTATTAGGAAATCTTTGGTGTAAATATTCGCTAACTGCTCTTTTATTGTGTGGAGGAGCCCCGTCATGCTGAAACCAGCAGCTGTTATAATTAACGAGGGGAAACGTATCCATAGATCCTTCGAATTCGTTTCTTAAGAACCGAAGATAGGTTTCCCCGTTCAAAGTATTAGAGAAGAAATGAGGTCCAAGTATTCGGTCATCATAAATTCCAGCCCACACATTCAAACGAAATCGAACTTGTGGTCTGACTTCTCTGAAGTGTCGTGGATTATTTTCACTCCAAATGTGTTCATTATTTCTATTAAAAACACCACAGTTCGAAAAAGTACTTTCGTCAGCCCAAATAATATTTTTCAAGAAGTTTGTAGGGTCTTCCCTATTCGAGAGCCAGCTACAAAATTCCATCCTCTCAGGATCACCTGGATGTAATTTTTGTGAAATATGTATCTTATAACATTTCAAACCACTTTTTTTGAATTCCCTCCAAACGCTCGTCTGTGGCACATCCATTTTTGCCGAGAATTGATTTGTTGATATGGAAGGATCTGCATTTATCTAAAAATGTACCAAACATAATTATACTTCTTCGAATATGGAATGAACAATTATTTTACCTCGGCTAATAAGTTACGTCTAATATTTTGTTCCATTCTGTTTCCATATTTCATTCTTGGTTTTTGAAACGCACCGTACTCAGCCAAGTGTTTGTCCAAAATTCCGAATAACGTTCTATCCGGCTGTTGTCTTTCGGATATAATTCAAAATAAATTTGTGTTGTTTTCGTACTATTCCTATCAAATTTATAATAAAGTTTCAACATATCTCGTTTTTCTTCATTTGAGAATGAGGACAATTCGACTGAATTATTTGTGCAAACTTATGATGTTTAATGAGTTCTGACAACTAGTGTTTATTAAATAAATTTTTTCGATGGAATCATGACCATCTCAGATGAAGTGGTTTTTTTTAATATCTGTGGTTTCAGAAGTGCAAATCATAACAAGTTATACATCAATGAAATCAGAATGAGAATCACTATTTTTCTGTATAAAAAACAATATGGCGCCCGTAACAGAAAAAAAAGTTGATGATGAATGTAAGAAGACGAAACGTCGGATAGTAAATCTGAACATGAGAACGTGTAGCTGAAAAAAAGTATCAATGAAAATGTACTTTCGGTTTTGAGCTATGTTGTCAAATAACAATAGAAAAAAATAAAAACGAAAATTCCGATTTTCAGTTTTTTCCAGATATTTCCGGAAACACTCGGAATTTACCAAGTATCAAAACAGTATTTTGTTAAGCACTTAAATACGCAACTATGCCCCAATTTAAGCTTCGACGTATCTCCCGTAGTTTAGGAGATCCCAAAGGTGTGGGTCGAATTTGAATTGCCCTGTATAGGGGCTGCAATATACGGGACAGACAGTATATTTTTCCTCTATATTCCGTTTCAAGGAGATGAATATTTTCATTCGCACAAGAGATATTCTATGGAGGGCTATCAGAAATCAACACAGGATTTTCTCCGACAGTCAGTTGGCAATAAGGGCCCTGCGATCGTACAGGTTTTCTTCTGAATCAGTTTCGACTCACGAAAACTATAGAACAGTGTGAAAATTGTCTGAGTACAATGTCACGGGGGCACCATGGGAATGAGAGCGCATATGCCCCAGCAAGAACCAGAGCAGCAAAATCTCTAATCCAGAACACGAAGAAATGGGTCAAAAATCATCATCGAACTTTCTGTGAGAGTGCCTCAGAAAAAAATGAGAAATCATCTGCACCTTATGGGGACATATCAAGACTTTACACTATAGGGGCTATGTAATGAGATAGACATAACAGCCTCCAACATACTGTTTGAATGCGAAGCTCTGGCACACATACGGTTGAATATTCGGACACTGCGTAGTGCCGAAGATAATGTATTGGAACAATGAATGCAAAAATTGGACTAATCACGTATATTGAATATTCCACGATTCAGGAACCAAGACCAGAAGTATGAAAACTCAAATTATCACGATATATTAGTGCTGTATCATCGGCAATATTGAACATTCCCTCAATATAAACGATAAATGAGGTCGGCCAACGGCCAACTCCATACTCAATTTGAGCTATACTACTTATGACTTATACTTTTTGCTCTTTGTTTCATGTACAGTACATAACTGGAGAGGAGCTTCAACGAAGGAACTTTTAGAATATTCTCTCATGTCCAACCGTAGACATATTTCGTCAAGTGGATATTCGCATCTAGTCCTGAGTTTATTGAGGATATTATTCTCATTCTTAATATCATTTTGGATAATAATCTGGGATAGCTCATTAAAGAGATAGGTTTGTAACTAATTAGCTCTTCATTCTTCATTCGCTCATCCTTTATCTCCTACTTCATATGAAAGTTTTATCACCTACAGTATTATTGATGGCATCTGGAAAAAATCCATTTTCAATTGACGTATTTATGATAAATGATATTGGTTTTGCTATAAAATTTACGAATTTAATTAGCGATTTAGGATCAATATTATCTAATCCGTGGAATGTAAAAACTGAGCTGAACGGGTCAATTTTGATGGGAATGATAACATTGGAATGATTGAAGATATTTTCCGCTGTGTTGAAAATAAGAAAGCTTGCATCACCAAGGAGATGAGTGTTTTTATTTGGAAAGAATATAAAAGTTTTAATATTTTAAGGACATGTTGTATCTGTATCTTATAAATAACTAGTTGACAGGGAGTGAAATAGCTTTTGGCATGGAACTAAGTTTTTGAGAGGAACTTTTGGAATTGGACCAAATATGATTTTTGTTGAAGGTTGTAGAAACCGTGAACAGTATTGTCCTGAAGAAACAGCATCTCCTACTCTTTCTGTTGTAAAGTTATTTCTTATCTTATTGGTCTCAAAAAATTGGCATATAGAACAAGTCGATATAAAAACAGCTTTTCTATAAGATCTGATGGTGTCAATTGTGACAAAATTGAGTTTATTTGTGAGCTGCAAAAAGCCCTGTATGGGTGAGCAATAGCACCAAAAGGTTGGTTCTCAACATTTGATAAGTACTTATGATGAATCAAATCCACGTGGACCAAGTCTGTATGTGAAAGAGAAAGATAGCTATTTGACACTGATCCTACTACTATATGTCAATGACATACTGGTAACTGGAACTTCTGCTCAAATCATAAAGGACACTGGAGTCACAATTTGATCCGAAACCATTTGGTTTTCCAGCAAAGTTTTTGGGATTGGAAATTATGAAGTCCGACTCCTAGTTGTTTCTTCATCAGACTCAATTTGTGAATAATATGCTGAGAGAGTTCCGCATGGAAAATTCTAATTCTGTTGACACTCCGTTGGATCCTCAAGGAAAACATAATATACCAGAATGTAAAAATGAGGCTAGTTTTCCTTATAAGAAAGGATTAGGTTCTTTACTGTACCCTAGTTTGTTTACAAGACCTGATGTCTCTTATGCTGTAAACTATCTTGCTCAGTCAAAGCCCCAGCAATATCATTGGCCTCTTGTCAAATTATTATTTTGTTATCTGAAAGGAACCAGCCAGTATGGTCTAAAGTATACACTTGGCTCTCCAATATTGTCTTGCTATTGTGATGCTAATTTTGCCAGTGTTAAATCAAATCAGAAGTCAACGATTGGAGTTATTGTTGTATCATTTGGTAATCCTGTTCCATGGTGCTCTAAACTCAAATCCACCCTTGCCCAAAGTTCAGCCGAGGCTGAATTCATTGCTGTTGATCAAGTTTTGTTTTTAGCCCAGTTGATGGAAGAAATAGTTGGTCTTGTTGCTTTTTCTGTACTATATATGAAGATAATGAAGCTGCAAGGCAAAAATTGTTTGACAAGCACCAGTAAGAGCCGCTTGAAATACGTAGATCAAAAATATCTTTTAGTATGTCAACATGTATGTGAGAGGAAAGTTTAAATTCTAAAAATTGGTACCAACGATCAGCTTGCTGATCTTACGAAACCTTTACTTTCAATAAAGTTTCTTTCTTCACGAGATAGTCTCGTTTTTACTTGTGATCTGATTACCATTTGACACCTGAACAGCAATTAACAAATTGGTTGTTAATTAAAGATTGTGTGTGTCAAAATTTTATTGAAAGGGTTTTTGGACCCTTTGAACAGTAATTTCTTGATTTGGAAGGGTCTTAGGTCCCTAGAGATAAAAGAAGCGCTAGGGAAAAAAATCTATGTTTTTGCCTACATTTTATTTCATTGTAAGTTGTATCTGTTTGAAAGGCATGTTCATGGGAAGGGTCTTCGGTCCTTGGACACGTACTTGTTTACCTAGTCTCTGTTGTTAAAAGCTTGGCTCAGCAGGCATTCTTACACTGACTGAAAATATTAGTTCTACTGACTATCTAGTTTGACAAACAGAATATGTTTCAGTTGTTCAAGTCAGTTTGAAGTACATGTCTGATTTTGTTTGTTCTGTGGTACTGTAGATAGTTGTCTAGTTCTCTGACTGGGAGGGGGTGTTAACGTAAGTACTGCTGTCTTATTCAGATCAGAATGAGCAGTAGGCCACGCAGATATGACAAACCTCCAACCCGATAATTTCAAGTATATGGTCAACGGCTATCACATACCGCCTGTGACAGTGTGACGCAGTTCTGTTCGAGATAAAGGATAGATAAGAAGATCACTGTCAGCTGCAGTTTCAGTCTTCAAAACTGTATTTTGTATCCATAATATTGTGCAACTCAGACCCTAAGAGTTCAATTGACGATATAACGTTGACTAAACTGTTTTCTTTGATAATAATTATTCAAAGCATACAATATGGTGTCAGTGGATTTTTTGTGTGCGAAATTGTGGTGAGTTGTTGTTCTGACTCAAAAGTGAACTCTGTTATGAATAACTATAACAAACATTTCTGATAAAGCTGGTGGATCTGTTCTAAGCAAACTTCAATATGCCTTGAAAAACTGACTTTATGGAGATTTTCATCTGTGTTCTGTGATGTTCTCAATTTCACAGCAGTTCACCGTAATTGATGAAGCTCAAATAATATTTGCTGGTTCACTTCCAGTGAACGTCAATCCAAGAGAATTCTATTATCTAATTGCTAATATCTTCATCATGAGTGAGTTCGATTTCATCAAAAGAATCCATTAGCTTTAACATGCCTTTCTTGATGATATATTGTGTTGAATCACCGTTTAGGTCGCATTCTGATATTTATCCATTGTTATTTTGATAAAAAACTATATTCAGACGATAAACTTCCCTGCAGAGAAGGGAACTAGTAAATCGTTATTTTTGGCTTGTTCATACTCTTTCGAAAAGCATGCGGAATATTTATTACGAGTAACTTTTTGTTTGTCTCTAACACTGCTCGAATGTTTTGTTCAAAATATCCTGAACACTATCTAAACCTTTCATCTTCCCTTTTGATGTGCTTACTACCCATCCAATGACATTGCGAAAGCATTCTATAAACTTCCCTTCTTGAAATAAATTAAAATATTAGAATTGTTTTCCTCAGCCATGTTGTCGCCCATGCGTTTGATCTTGAAATCTCTTTCGAAAACTGAATTAAAAGTATTTAATTGCACTGAAGGCGACTTAGATTCGTGAATAATTTCCGATTGCTCAGTGGTGGCGCGCGAGTTAAACGATCTCGTCTTGAGGTTGCCGTTTGACAACCTAATCCGAAAGAGAAGCACGAGTTAGTCGAATGAATATTTATTCGAATATCTAATCGTATAAATGGAGAATTGTTATCGACATTGACTTCCACTACGTGATACGTTGGTTCGTCATTCGTCAGTACCTAAGCTGTAATAGTTATCACGGTATTGTCAAAAAAAAAAAACATTTATTTTTGTTTTATTTTATGTTCAATTATCAATTCAGATTTCGGTAGAATGATATCTGAATAAAAATATTTTTTAACAAAAGTGCAATTAGATAATGTTCTTGGAATATCAACTACAAAGTTTTGTAGGGTGTTGAAGACGGGCCATTATGAATTCCTCGGTTTCCGACTTCAGCCCACTTGACCTGAGAAAAGCGAATGTCAGGTTTCGGGATAAGCCAAGGTCTTCAATGTTCTTGAAGAAGACCCGATGCATTGGCTTATCCCTATGTAGCTGTAGGAGCCTGTCACACTCCGCAGCTTTCACGTGGGACTTTTACTGAACGGGTTCCAACTTGGTGACAGAGTTTGGGTTCGTCCGTTCAATGTCGAATAGAAGACCGAGTTCATCAGCTGCACGGGTTGCTGCCTTGAAAAGAAATGCTCCAATCCCTGCTTTTTCGTGATCGTATACTAAGTAGAGAAGAGGATCTGATATACTGATAACTTTACAGGCTCCATCCAGTACCATTCTGTTGTGTAGACACTCCAAATTCAAAAGTCCACGGTCTCCCCGTTGTCTGGGGAAGTATAACCGTGGAACAGATGATTTAGGATGCATCATTTTGCGAGTTTTTACGTCGAGTTGTAGCAGCTCTTTCTGAGTCGATTCCTTTACTCCAAAGTAGTAAAATAGAATCGGAACGGCAAGCATATTAGTTGCAGCATCTTTGTTCTTCCCCGACAGTTCTGATGAGCAGATCTGGGGGAGTTTGTGCTGGTACTTGCCGCGGAGAGAGTTTTCAACAGTAGCTACCTCTTGGGTGTGGCGATGTTTCACCCCTAGGTAGGTAGGTATACGTCTCTCCGGCATCCAGATGATGTAGGATGTTTCCGTCTACGCGCTGAACGTCCTCTCCGTATTCCTCGCATCGTCCTCTTTTGAGATGAACCGTGGTATATTTATCGATCCCAAACTCCGTTTCTACATCAGCATCAACTGTTCAATGAATGAAGTAGAAATAGTTATGTGACTTGCATCTATCTTTGGTCGCCATTACGAGATTGAAATTTCAGGCTTTGTTTTTGCAGGTAGTTAGAACTGACTCATTTCAATTGATTTGTATATGATTATGAAGAGACGAAATTTAAAGAGACCATGTAGAATTATACAAGACTAGTCGAATTCGAATCTGTGCATTGTGAATCCAAAAAAAAAATGATTGATCTAGATTCTTTATTTCTGTTGGTGAACAGCAAAAATTCGAATGTCTTTTCCTGCCTAGGTATATCTTTTTATTTGGTTGAGGTTTTTGAAAACTTGCGACATAGATATACAAACATGTGAATGAAATTGATATCCAAAGTATCGTACGAATTGGGATAACTATCATTAACTATCTTTTTAGATACGGACATATATATTATTATTGCATTTTTTAAATACCAAGAATCATGTTTAATATTGGCGTAGTATTATCATCTGATCTGCAAAGCGTTTTGGAAATATTGTACTATAGGTATTATCAGTAAAAGTTCATATCCTAAATACAGGAAAGGGTGGACAGAGCGTGTTAAAGAGGCAACGAGAAATAGATACAACGGATATTAAAAGTTTGTTACACACAGAACTCAAGAAAGCTGGAAAATTCATAAACAAAATAGGAATATAGCGGTGAAAAATATGAGAGAGGAAAAGCGTAATTATTTTGAAAATAGAATACCAGAAAATTGTAAAATAATGTGTTCCAAAGAAAGCAAATGATAATTCATTAAAAGAAATTGAAGTTAGAGAAGATGTAATAATAAAATGAATATACGAAATGCCTAATGCTTTGAATACGTAGGACGTATGCAACAATTGAGTAATAAAATAGACAATACGTGCTATGATTTTCCATTTTCTCCTAGATACAATGAACACGTCTTAGACAGCTTCAAGTTAATTGCCTATCAAAAACTCAAATCAATTATTTTCTGTCTGCCAAATATAGAAAGCCCAGATGATCTAGACACTTTTCCTCAAGAATTGTTTCTGTAATATTGCCAAGCCTCTGCTGAATCTGATGGATTCATCCCTTGAAACATTCAGATTTCTCAGTAATATTAAAGTATCCACAATTGTGCCAGTTACCAAAGTAAAAAACCCAAACAAAGCCAATGACCTGAGCCCAATTAGGATCTCTCTCTCTCAATGCCTCTTTCATAATGCACAGAAAAGTAAAAAAACTTATTTGAAAAACGAAGTCTTTGATGATTGAAATGTTTTGGACTTCCATTGCCTGAAGAAGAAAAGAAAAAGAACCCATTCCTCTTTTTTTCAGGTAAAGGAAGTCCAAATAATTACAATCATTCTGATAGTTGACAAAATATGGATAATTGAAATCATTCATTCGATTTCTTTCAATTATCCATTTAAAAACTGTATGAGGGGAGTTGTTTCTTCCTTTCAACATGAATATCGCAAGGTTCAAAATATCTGACTGAAACACCCGGTATAATCAGTAGTAGGTTGTAACATTCAACTGCCGATTTATCGGATATTTTATTAATTTTTTCTAACAGCCTATTTTTCTATAATTTGAAAAGTCACGTTCATAAAAATCAAACTTGGCAACTTCGTATAAGTTGTACACCATGGAATCTCAAATTATCATTACATCTGGATTGTGTTCTATGATGTAGTAGTAGTAGTAGTAATCATGGGGAGGCCGCTGCCGCAGCCAGTCAAGTAGGCCCCAATAAGCCCTTTTTGCTTTCCCTCGCTCTCCACATAACTACCTTACCTCTCCTAGTCTTCCTTTCAGAATCTTTGTGACCTTCTAATAAAGGACAGTAAGTCCGTCCACTTTAATTCGATGAGTTCTTCTTGTTGGAGTTTTTCAACTCCTAAGATTTCGAATCTAAGCCTTCTGTACGCCTCACACTCGCCAAGGAAGTGAGACGATGTTTCTTCGTCTTCTTCACACATACGGCAGGTGGGGCTGTCTTTTATACCCATTAGTGACAGGTGTCTGCCTAGTTTGTTATGTCCTGTTAGTATTCCTACAAGGAGGCGTAGTGTTTGGCGATCTCTGCCTAAGAGCCACACCGTCCTTGACTTGCTAGAGCCGGCTACAAAGTCTTTTGACTGTCTGCATCCGGCAGTGTTCCTCCAGAGTTCGTTTAGTTCTCTTTCCGCCCAGTTATTCAGGGCAGAAGAGATTTGACTCCTTGCGATGCCTAGTACTGGCTCCAGGAACCGGTCAGCCACTTCGTTTCCCGGCACCCATCTGTGACCAGGAACCCATACTAACTCGACTTCCATTGTTTCAGCTAATTTCTCCAGAGCGTCTCCGCATTCCTGTACCAGGACTGAACTTGGCTTAGGATGGCAGATGGCTCTGAGCGCTGCCTGGCTATCCGAACAGATATAAATTCTCTGCTAGGGTCCTTCTATCACCTCTTGCCTCATAGCCACGGTTAGAATGGCGAACACTTCAGCTTGGAAAACTGTTGTGTATCTTCTCAGAGCGTAGCTTTCTCGTATACCTCCTTCTTCCAGGAAGATGCCTGCGCCCTTGGCCTGTTTGTCAGTCAGACGTGAACCGTCCGTGTCCACTGTATTTCCTTCCCATTGCTCTCTGCTCGGAATAGTAATAGCAAACTTCTTATTCCATCGCAGTCTGTCCTGTGCGCTTTTCACTCTCAGGACGGAAATAGGAATCTCCTGCTCCGACCACTTTTCGATTTTCTCATGCCCTATCATCTCTCCTCCGTTTACCCAGACCTCCAAGTCTCGCATCCTCAAATGGGCTGCCATTGCCTCCTTCTCGATCCAGACTGGAAGGGGTGGTAACCTCAACAGCACCTCCAATACCGCGGTTGGGGTCGTTCTCATTGCACCCGTTATTAATAAACAGGCCAACCTCTGGACCTTACTGAGCTTTCGACCTAGTGTGCTAATTTGTGCGCCTGGCCACCATACAGCTGACCTATATTGGATCTTTGGTCTCATGACCGCCGTGTATAGCCAGCGCATAATCTCTGGATTGGTTCCCCAATTTTTCCCTACAACTTTCCTCAGTTGCCATAGGATTGCTACCGACTTTTGAATAATCTTATCGACGTGCGGCCTCCATGAAAGTTTGGAGTCGAAAACCACCCCCAGGTATTTGACCTGCTGAGCTAGTTGCAGCTCTTGGCCAAACATGGTAGGTGGCCTGAACCCATCCTTTTTCCTGTGTTTGGTGAACAGGATCATCTCTGTTTTTGTCGGATTTACTGAGAGCCCTGCTTCACCGCACCACCTTTCGATAATTCTGCATGCGGCCTGCATACGGTCGCAGACGGCTCCAATGATTCGTCTGCTGACCAGGACAACTCCATCATCCGCATATGCCTGTGCCTCGAAACCTTCGTCTGTGAGTTTACTCAGGAGTTCGTCCATGACCAAGCACCATAGGTGAGGGGAGAGACAGCTTCCCGGAGGGCAGCCCCCCCTCACCTCGGTTTTCAGTCTGACTTCACCCCCTGGATATCTCAACCCTCCTCTTCGTTAGTGACGATACAACCCAGCTGACCATCGTGTGAGGTATTCCTCAGGCCATTAGTGCTGCCTGGATAGTCGTCGCTTTAGCCTTGTCGAAAGCGCCTTCTACATCGAAAAATACTCCTAACGTTACCTCTTTAAACCTTAAAATCCTTTCGATTATTCGTACTACAGTGTGGAGGGCCGATTCTGTCGACCTCCCTTTCCTGTATGCGTGTTGGTTTCTGTGGAAGGGGCTCACCCTCAAGGGCCCCTCCATCAGGAATCTGTCCACCACCTTTTCCAGCGTTTCAAGCAGGAACGGTGTGAGGCTGAGGGGTCTGAAGGACTTTGCTACTGTGTAGTTTTCTTTCCCCGCCTTGGGGACCTTTGGGACGTATCCCATCGCTAGACTGGCCCGGAAAATCCTCTCCAATATTGGGGCGAGGTATTCCAGGCCCTTCTGTAGCATTGCCGGGAAAATTCCATCAGGTCCTGCTGCCTTGCATGGGCTGAACTCGTTCACTGCCCAGGTATGGCCGGCTGCCAATCCCCTTGGGGGACGCCACCCGGAAAGTGAACCTTCAACAGATGTCTTAGCGAATCTTCGGAGGATGTTGTCCATGTCCCTTCTGCTTTCTTCAAGGTTGTTACCTTCTTTCTCGTTGCTCAGTATTCTCGTGAGTCTGGCGGATTCTGTTAGGGAGTTGATTTTCCCACAGTAAGACCTCCAGCAGGCTCTCTTACATTTCCTCAACTCCTTCTTGAATTCCCTTCTCGCGGTTTTGTAGTCTTCCCACGCTTCCTCCCTGCCCTCCTTAATAGCCTTGTTGTGGGCCTTTCTAGTCTCTTTTCTCAGACCCTTCAACGCTTGGTTCCACCAGCGGACCCGGCGCTGTGGGACCGCTTTCGGGGGACAAGCCTCTTCGAATGCTCTGAGCATTGTATTTCCTAGTTATCCTACTTACTGATCAAGCTGTTCCTCCGAGAAAATATCTGCCTGATACTCCGAGAACTCTGAGAGATCTTCCAAGAAGGTCTCCCAGTTGGTCGCCATAGGGTTTCGGCGTGGAGAAACGTTCTCCATTTTAGCGCAGACATTAAACCTTATCATTCGGTGGTCTGACATCGAAATGTCTTCCGATACCCACCACTCCTTTATATCACCTAATATATCCCCCGTTACCAACGTGACGTCAATCACCTCTTGTCGGATGCGGTTGACGAACGTTGGTTTTGTCCCCCTATTCAATATCTCCAAGTTAGTCGTTGCTAGATACTCGAGTAGCGCTTCCCCGCGCGCATTGACGTCTGTGCTACCCCACATCGTGTTATGCGCGTTGGCATCGCACCCTTATATCATGCGCAAACCATTCAACCTACTGTATCTTACTATTTTTACCAAATCCTCTGTTGAAGGCAAGTGCGCATCGTCGTATGGTAGATATACGCTCCCCACCATCACCCTACGTTTGGTTCCTCTTACCTTGATTTCTAAGACGGCAACTGTGGCGTCCCTGGTCCCCAGCTGCGGCACATGGACCACTTCGAGGTCTCTGGACGCCAGGATCGCCGTCCTTGGTACTTCCTCCCCGTTGTCGGCCTTGCCTAAAAATAGTTTGTAGCCGCTTCCTTTCAATCCCCTTAATTTCTTTCTGTAAACGTATGGTTCTTGTATCAATTATGTCAGACTTGCCAGTTAGGATGCTTTCCAGTTCCCCGGTTGCATCCATACTGTGCTGCAGATTGATTTGGCCTACCTTCAACATCGCCATTGCTCCCTTCTATTTGGATTTGGATGGTCCCTTCCCTGTCTTATCCGAGGAACCACCGCTTTGCCTGGAGGGGCCTGGCTTATACCCCGGCGGTACTGTACGTACCGTCAGGGTAACCAGCTCATAATAAAGCATCATACCTTGCCCCTCCAGTGCTTGGGTGGTCTCTCGGCTAACCATGAAGGTTAGGAACCACCCTCCTGCTTCTCTTATCATTTCCAGGTGCTTCTACCTCCCCACGTTCAAGGAACGGTTCTGGAGGCTCAGCAGCTGCGTCAGCCTTGGAAGGTCCACTTCTTTGCCTTTGAACCAGAAGCCGATCTTTACCGGCCACGGAGCGTCCGCTGAGGGCACAGCCCTGAATGTGATGCCCGCTATGGTCGGCGCGGTCAAGCCATTGAGGAGCCACTCTAGTGACGTTTGGTTCTGGACGGTTATTAAAAACCATCCTGGTTCCACGACGCCGGAGTTCCTGAAGCGTAGTTCCGGGCCTTTGAGCCCCCCCTCAGGGCCCTCCATGGTCCGCAACATCTGCTCAATCAGGTTGCTCCTAATGGCCTCGCTCTCCTCTGGTAGGACAGTACCATCCTCTTGCTTCGGATGACCACCTGCAGATCCCTCTTCACGGCTGCGCTATAAGAAGCGATTTGCGGGTTCTGAATCCTTGCTCCCTTGTCCGCGGCCGCTTTCGCTCCCCTGAGAAGGGGTGAGACCGTCTGGCCAGTGGGCCGAGACCTCCCACCCTCCTTGCCCCTCTTAGCGGGCCAATCCGGGGGAGTCTCTTTCTCCCGAGGTATCTTTTTCGGGCACTCGTGGCCACGCCGGGGTGGTTCGGTCTGTCCAGACCTCGAAGTCCCCTCTAGGGGGTCCCCGTTGGATCCTACGTCCCTTACCGACCTAGGCGTAGTCGGTAGCTCAATTGGAGGCCTCGCGAGAACCTTTTGCTGTCTCCTCTGCCTCCTTACTTCTGGTCCCCTCTTTTATTTGGACCAAGTTTCCGGTCCGTGTTGCCGGGCCTGAAAGTCCCTTGGTTGGACTTGGTCTGTGAGGTTGGCCCGGATGGTCTGTTAAGACCTTCCGCTTTTCTCAACCTCTCCTCCTTCTCTTCCTGCCTTTTCCTTGCCCTCTTTTGGGCCTCCTCTCCTTTCTGCGGGTCTCGGCTGCAGAGCTTTCCGTCGAATGAGGTCTTGATGACCCCTCGTCGGAATCTCCGCCGCCGGAGTCCGTTGCCGTCTGGAGGAGTTCATCCTCTCTTCTTTTAGAGCCAGGGCGCTCTGCCTCTGCTTCCATCGGCACGTTTAACGCTTCTTCTTTATTTTCTTCTTCCATAGGTAATTGTAGTTGATGTGGGTGTGTGGTGTGTGGGTGTTTGTCAAGGGAGTAGCGAGTTCCTTCAATCCATATTTCAGCCGAAGACCTGGTAGGGCTGGTTCCCAGTCGCGTGGTACGGCGGCCGCGGGCGAAGCCCCCCGGATAGTACATCAGGGCCCTTTTCCAGGCGCCACCTGGCACTAATATACAATCCGAGATTTTTTGGTGAGTGAAAATGCAGCCCCCTACACTGGCTAGACAACGGTGGGCCTCTGTACTACTCACCGGCCTAGGTGTGCTATTCCTAGTTTCTTTCGCCGGCTACCTGTCCCGAAGCACACGATCCGAGGCCCCTCCTTGGCGTCCACCGGAGTCAAATCTTCAGTTCTCGCATCCCTCTGTGGTGTTTAAGAGTGTGTGTTGAGTGTCAGGAAAAGTGTTTTTGGCGTCGGTGTAGTGAGCTATGGGTACACGGGTCGCTGACCCCGTTGGCTGCGGCGCCTCAGCCATCCCTGGAGTCCGCTTTGCTCTCGTTAGCCGCCATGATAAGGCAGCTCGCCCAGACACGGGATCCGCCCCAGCACCACACGCCCGCGGCCAACCGAACGGCCCGACCACTCACGGGCAGAACTCCCGTAAATCCCGCGCGCGCAAAAAGACCACCCAAGTCATGCCGTTGCCCAGGATTCACCATGTGGAGGTGAGTGTAGCGTTGAGATGTTCAGAATCAATCTAAACATCCCCTTGAATGATATGATAGTTGTCATTTGATACCAGATGAGTTTGTTCGTCTGTTTCACGTAGCGGATCAATAACAATTATTGTTTCTCTCTGTTTAAATCATTTGCTTACCTTATGTGATATAGATCAAATCTGTATGCTGGAAACTAACAGACTCTTTAATATTTTATTTCCTTATGTTAAAGCGGGTTTTAAATTCAAAGTTTTGTTGTTTGTGTTAAGTAATTTCTGTATTGCTTCTAACCGTGAAAATTTCCAAAAAGTGCTTTGTACCCGGTTGATGAACACCAGTGAAAATTTAAATAAACTGTATGTGCTCTGTGGTAATAACAACTTTTGTTCCATAAGAACTGTTATTATAATTTACGGTGTTGCCAACAATAGTTTTTCATCAAAGGTTGGTTCGTTCGATATTCCCTATTCCGGAACGTGGATTATGGTGGGGGATGTTTCCGATGAACATGACGACATCGGCACACTTTGAAATGTGATATATTTCGTAAATAAAAAAAGTACAGTGGAACTTGTTGATAAATAGACATTTAAGACTTATTAACAATCGATTGAAGCAAGTTTTGCAATTAATTGTTTGTAAAAGTAAAGTTGCATGTCAAGAAACTGAAAGGAAATATTTTGAAATTGTTTCCGTAAATGGTACAAATTCAATAGATTACTGAATTCCAACGATAATTTCGAATACCAATTTTCCATAATAGTCCCATTATTTTAATATATCTAAATGTGAATCCGTCCCTAATTTCATAATGATGATTACATATGGTTGCATAATCTGCCTAGATATTTTCAGTGTGTGGAATTAATTTGGGAAACGTATTACAGGAGAGGATTAGTTTGTTCCAATGGACGGTGATTCTTCTCAATATTACAGAGAAGGAAATTATCAGGAGTAATACCACGAGTGATTGAATTTTCGCGATAAGTCTGTCGATTTATTTCTGAACGAAACTGAATTACTTCGTGAAAACACCACGAGTCCGCAGGATGAGTGGTGATTTCTCAAAACAATTTAGTTGAGTTCAAAAATAAAAGACAGACATATGAGATAAATTCAATCACTCGTGGTATTACTCCTGATAATTTCCTTCTCTGTAATATTGAGAAGAATCACTATTTCACGAATTAATATAAATACGAACAATGTATAACAGTCAAAAAAAAAATTATTTAAATCGTCAATATTATAATGTTTCGTTTCATAATTTCATTTAAATTTGCAGTGAAGCGACTCATTTTGACACAATCAGGTACAATTAATATTGATAGAACTGCCAAACATGGTTACGTCGTTGAAAATACCGAAGCTGATCCTCCAATCAGAATCGAAAGACAGCTGGTGTTATCGCGATAACACGAGTTGTCTTTGGTTTGCGATTGGTCAGATTATGTGAGAATTTCAAGATGAGTGAAATAGTCAGTTAAATTACATTCCAATCGATAATCCAATCTGCCTTTAATTTTGAAATTGGAATAGTCATATTATTCCATTTCATATTTGTAGCAAAAAGCATATTTTTCGTACTTTCGTGTCATTCTGATTCCTTGAAATCGATTGATAATACCTGCTATCTCTCACACATTACGTACTCTAATTTTGTGATGCCATACCCTGATATTCTTTGCCTAGGATCAGATACAGGATATCACAAAACAACTTCACACTCGCATTTTATATTCAACAATTTACATTCATTCATGTTCGACCTCATCCATTACACATTCACCGAAACACTATGCACAGTTCGTTAATTCGTCCGTTAACTCATATTGACATGTCGGCCATGGCCAATAAAAACATGTCGTTTTTCTGCGACTTCCTCGCTCTTCGAGTCCAAATCGCATGAAAACTATTGTGTGCACGCTTTTCGTAGTAAATAGGTACCTAAAACATGAAAGAAATGGTTAAACAATTATGTTTCCTAAACAACCGGACTCCATGGCCTCGTATAGCCGCGTATCCATTTTGCGAGGCATGCTTCGCAAAATCGATACCTGCCTCGCATCTGAAGCTGCCTCACCCTGAGGCAGCCTCAAGGTGAGCCATCGACAGTCGGTTTTTGGTCGTGCTCAAAGGCGCCTCGACACTCGCCTCGCGCTGTTTGTACCGTGCTCTGTCGTTATTTCTGCCGCGCCATGGTGGAGTCCTCGCACTGACTGACGGCTCGCTCTGCCTCGCGTACTTGCCTGATTTCCGTTCAAAATCACCCGTTGAGGCAGCCTCGCGAAGCATGCCTCGCGAGGCCACCGCGCGAAGCTGCCTCGCAAAATCGATACGCGGCTTATTTTAAAATGCGGCTCACGTGGATCACATCCGTTTTCGCATTTTTTGCAGATACTTTCCGATTTCCTTTTGTATGATTCGATCCAATATGCACCTATTAGGTAAATTAAAAATAATAGATTCGCTATGCATTCGCTGAAGAAAATTTATCGTTATGCTTCAGAAATTCATATGTGCAATCTTTCCTGGGATCAAAATTCCGTGGTGCTACGAATCCTGGAAGAACAGCGCGCGGCCCTTTCTGCCTTGCTTCGGCTAACGTAGCATTCATTGTGAGTGGGTGGGAGGGGAAGTTTCCGTAAATAGTATTATTACACGTAGTTGCTCTCATAAACCGTATTACCCAGGTATCATAGGGGGAAACGACAAAATTAAAATACTTTCTTTAAAAATAAATCATCAGTTGAACTGTTACATAAATTATATTTATTTAATCTTCATAAAATTTTCTCGAGTTTATTCTACGATATATTGTACCTTTGTCAAAGTGATTACTCAGAAATGCTGGTGTTGCACATACTTGGGCGAGATTCATTAACAACAAAACATATGGATAAGCAAATTCTTGATTGAAAACTATATTCTCTAGTAGATAACAAAATATCAAAATTGGAACATTATGAAGAATGGATCCACAAATAAACTACGGCAGCCTCCACCACTTGTCGTGAATTGGGGTTGTTCTTGACTAACTAGGCAGATTCTGATCCTTCAAAGATTTAAAACACTTTGGAAACAATATAGAAAACAAAGTTTATTCATCTTCTCACAATTAAAAAAAAAAACAATATAATTATTCTGAATTCAATTACGATAGAAATAATTTAAGGAATCCATCTCTGTTCAATTTTAATAAATTTTAATAAACTGATTAGAAAAGTCCTATACTTACAATCATAACGGGGATATAACTCTTCAAACCATTTTCTAAGAGTACTCAATTTATGTACTTCCCAATTCCCCCATTTCCCTCACTAGCTCTGGGCACGGTAGAAGCCTAACTTCAACTCCCTGATCGAACTATCTGTGGCCTTCCTTTTTGTTAAAAAAACGTACGAAAGTAATTGAGGACAAGTTGTGCTACAAGACATAATAGTTTTATAACACAATGATTTAATATACGGTGTGTTCGAAATATTTTTGTTTATGTTCTACACCTGAATAGGTTTTTATTAAGGAAGTAATAAAGAATATCTACCTCTATCTATTTATCTAAAATACAGTCGTTTACTAAAAATATCCGTATTTTGTAAGGCTATACCAAACTCAGTCTGGTTGGGGGTGATAAGTTCAAATATAACGAGTACCATATAGATTATAATCAAGTCAAGTCTGCTTCCCGTCAGTCCGTCCGTTTATGTATCTACATTTTTTAATATTTTTCCAAAGAAAATAATCCAATTGTGCAAACTATGTCAACTACGCAAATTCTCAATAATATGCTGAATATCGAAGTGTGAAAAAGAAATGAGAGTACTTAAACAAAGACAATTCAATTGGTTGTTACTTTGATAAGAAAATACAAAGATAATTTCGACAAGTTAAATTAACTTTACTCTAATAACTCTGCAATATGGGGATGTGGCCAACGACACGACGATAGACACTGAATTATATGTGCAGTTCTCCTCAAGGACGAGTTGCACCCTTGCGAAACGATTTAGAGTTTCCTGCCTCTTACAGAAACAAACAAATATTATCTAGTCAATTATATTTCAATGTCTGTCACTGCATGAGCACGGAAATAGTTGTTTGTGTTTCTATACTTGTCATCATCTAGTAAACTACTCGAATTTTTTCCTTATTCTTCAAAAAAATCAACGTCTGGAACTAATTCTAATATTTATGTGAATGGTTATAATTAAACTTACTGCGTTGTATGAAACGCACGAGACCCCATCCTATCCAAATATTTTTCACACGTTCAAATAACAATGAAAAACTGAAAGAATGTCCACACTATAAAAATCATGCTAGTTAGTACTGAAGTAACTGAAGTTAGATAACCCCTTCTGCAATTTCACAGAAGTTCATGTAGCGTTTTTCTCTACTTACAATTGAATATGTCGTTTTCCCAACAATAATTATAAAGTAATCAGTACAACACCAACTGTAACTAGTTTCCTGAGTTTTATTAATGGTTAATGTGGGTTTCATGTGATCATTACATTAGAAGTGGATCAATGTATCATCAGCAAAAACATGGACTGAACTCTCATCTAACACTTCTGGCAAGTCGTAAATATGTAGACCCAGTACACTTCCCTGAAGTACTCCTTGATCACATTCTATAATATCTATAACATTCATATCTGAGCTTTTCAACAAATTCAAGACTATTCCTCCTATCCATATCCATATTGCTGATCATTTTTGTAATTACGTACCTATCTCTGTTATGACATTCTTTTATAATGTCAAGAATGGCGTTCAAACATCGGTCATAGTCGAGCTTTGCCTGGTTCGATTCATAACAAAACATGTGTTATTGCCACGGCTATGAAGACTTCAACGAACTTTTTCATTGAATGAAAATGCCCGTAGCAATAACACGAAACTTGAATAAATACCAGATGATAGATGGCAATGAGACAGTGAAGGGTCGACAGTCGACAGGTGAACCCAGGGTGGGTTTGCGACACTGTCGAACCCAGAGCTAGTTCACGGCGGTGAAGCCTTCTTGACGAACCTCTGAGAAAGATGTCCTTAAGCGAGTATTTATAGTGCCCATTTGGTAAGAAACCCTTGTATATAATATTCTATTTATTGATTGTGTGTTGACTTGTCCTGGTTGGGCGAATATATGAATATAGGGCTTTGTTGTGCCCTGGTTATTGTGTCCATCAAATATACCTGTTGATATCTTGTGAATATGCGAATTGTTTTATTTGTCAATAGGAAGCCAAGAAGAAACGAAGTTGGTCCTTCTTGACTACGTCCCAAGCGATAGGGCTTATAGCTTCACTAAAGGCCCTAGTCGCGACAATAAGCTAAATCTCCAATCATCTATTCACACATACTGAATCGCTGTTTCACAGCTATGTTTATGTTTGAACCCTTACTTGTACTTACATAGCAATCTATTATTTTCAATGTATTCAACTAACTGGTTATATACTGCTTTATCGTTTTTATTTTTCGAATAATCTCAACATGTTCAATGGTCTTAGGTCTGAGACTTTACTGGGGCTTGATTTTTTTGTAATTGAAATGAAATCCTTCAGGTCATCTAGTACCTCCCTTGTTCGTAATAATATTCAGTAATGGCTCTGGAAGGTTGGAGAAACAATTTTTCGATGAAGCAATATTCAGTTTATCTGAACTCCCTTCATTCTTCACTAGAATTAAACTACCGATAATTTGTTTTTCACTTATTTTTTTTTCATTTATTATCATTTGTATTCGGACAAATATTATTCAATGAATCCTCATATGCCTTTATCATTATTATTATTGCACTCAATGATTACTTACTCGTTGGTCATTCAATAAAACGTCGTCTGATGTGCGCTATTTTTATATAACAAGTATCGTTACTTCCGTCCATAAAAATTGTTAGCAAATTCAGGCCTCTATAAATCAATATTTTATCAGAAGAGCCTTTCGCTTTGATTTAGACTACTATTCTTTCTCCTGTTAGATACAAGTAATCCGGATATCTCCTGTAACCGATGAATCAACGAAACGACAACTTATAAATCAACGTAACGATTACAGCTTTCTTATCGCGGGTTGTGATGAGTTTTAACGAGTGCTGAGATAACTTTTTCATTCGAAGTATATGGGAATTGTCCATTGTCACCAGAATATCATAGTCGGAACGTCTATCGAACTGATAATAATAATAATACTCCCTCATAAACACTCGTAGAGTGTACTCGTCTATCGCAGTCGCGTGATGGATATAGAGGTCCCTGACACTAGATGCAGAGCGTGTCGTGGGGCAGCTGAGACCATAATGCATTTGCTGTCAGCTTGTCAAGCTTATGCGGTCTCAGCCTATATCCACGGACATAACGCGGCCCTACGAGTATTGTACTACCATCTACGACACTCGTACGGTGTAGACGAGACACCGGTGTTGCTTTATGCTCCGGGGGATAATGAGTCCGTGGTGGAGAATGAGAAGTGCCGAATCTATTGGAACTACTCATTCCCCACCCTCAGGCAAATACAAGCCAATAAGCCTGATGTAGTACTCCTCGACCATCAAAGTAGGACGATTTTCGTCATTGAGTTTTCAGCTCCTGGCGAAACGAACATCGTCCGAAAAGAGGAGGAAAAACGGACTAAATATCGAGATCTTCTCTTTGAACTCCGCAGGCTTTACCCAAACCATTCTATCAAGATGGTGGTTCTGATAATAGGGGTCCTTGGTGGAATGATGGACACACTGCTCTCAAACTTAAAAATCAAACCGGCTTGCCGTGACATGGCAGAAATCCTAGCCAGGAGAATGCAGAAGGCCGTAATTCTTGGTTCACTCCGCCTACTCAGGGCACATGATTCTCGGACCCAGTAATCACTTACCCCATGGACGTGGGGAGTGTTTACTTGGGTTAATGACACACTAGCGCGCCCTCCGGAAGTGTCGGGGCTCTGGAGACAGGGCCTGACTGGGTAATTCCTGACGGAAAAAAAAAAACTCCCTCATAAACACTCGTAGAGTGTACTCATAGCATAGCCTGTGCGGGTAGAGGACGGCTATTATTATTATTTGCCGTGGCGCTCCGGGACGAATGACTGATATTGTCGGTGGTGTATTCACTTTTCAGCTGTAGGAAAACCCGGAAAACCGACAACACCACCCCGGTTGGTCGGTGCGCACTTCAAGCTAGCATCAGACGTCGGGATTGGCATCTAGGCAACTCACATCACACTTGATTCACAACAAGGCATGTGGCCACCTTAAGAGACTCGTGTACATGAGAAAAAAGATTTCGTACCCGAGCCTCGAACGTCTGTCTGATGCGAGCTAGAAGTTCCACTGCTAGGGACCTTAAGCCACTGAGCCACCGACGGAGTCTTGACCATTTTTGGAAAATAAATAATGAATTTGAAATGTTGGAGGGATAGGATAGGATAGGAGGGATGATTTGACGAAAAATATCTAATGCAGCCATATATTATAATTTTTCATAATGAACATGAATCGTCTTTAAATGTTACAAATTCTCACCATCATGTACCACACATTCATCAATAATTGCCGAGAGTCAACTTTCTCTGTTTTTGTTCGGAGACTAAATAATTCACTATTATTGCTGTTGTTTTATCCGTCACGAAGTGAAGCCCCAACCGTACTCAATATTCAAGTTTTTGTCATACAAGTAAAACAAATCACTCTTATCAGGTTAGAATCAACTTTACGGTATTTATTGTTAGGCGTTACCTTGAAGTGCGCACCGACCACCCGGGGAGGTGCTGTAGGTTTTCTGGGTTTCACTACAGCTGAAAAGTAAATACACCACCAAAAATATCACCAAGTTGCCCCGGAGCGCCACGGTAACTAATTATAATACCCGTCTCCTACTCGTACAGGCTATGCTTCTGGATACAATCAATGAGAGAATAATCTGAAGATTGTTCTACTCACCTGTAGTATGGACAATCTCAATTATCAGAGCTTATTTATACTCCCAACATTCCACTCACCCTGTAGCAATGTTCTATACCATAAGTTGAAAAAAATAAGTGATTAAACTAACGAATCATGACTCACATATTGATTATATTGTCGTGTAAGTTGTAATCAGATCGTGAGGCAGAAAAAAGTTATATAAATAGGTAGGGCTGTAAAATATTAATATTATCCGTTCTTCAGTCAGACACTCTTTCATTAATTTTTCGCTCACTTTCAAAACATTTCACTCACCCTGCAGATGTTTTGAGAAATAAAACAGCCTGAGAACAATAAACATTCATTATCATTTCTTTCAATTTTGAATCTCAAGCTCTGATAAACATAATAACTCATGTAAAAATTAATAATAATATAAAGTTTGTATATTCAATATTAATAACTAGAAATGAGAAAAAAAAAAGAGAAATGTAATAAAAAAAATTATTGTCTTCAAAGGTTGAAAATCTTCAGGATGTTTGGAGACGCGTTTGTTATAAAATTTAATCAAAATAATATGCTTTTTTGTCCAGCTCACTGGTTGTCGAATCACGAGTGCTACATCGTTCATAATATTAACAAGTAGTATTATTACATTCTGAGTAAGCTGAAAAAAACAAACTGACCGTCCACGACCGTCCAGCAACGAAAATTGAAAGTGATCAATAAATCTTTCAAACTCACACTGATCGACCAAAATTTTTTGCAGAAACATGGTCTTTGAAAATTCGTCGAGGACGATCATTCAGAGTGAGTTATTCGATAAGAAAACACGTGTTAGAAATTTTGGTCGTAGGTGGACGATCGCGGACGGTCGGTCATGGTTGCTCAGTGTGCTGGCGGCCTTACTGATAGCATGTCAAGGATATGCAGAGAACATCATATTGCAACAATACAAGTCAATGATATTACAAAGAATGGTCAAGAATAGCATTTCTGATCGATATATACTGCAGATCTAGATACTGCTGATGTGTATATACAAAATAGTTTGCAGAAGGCACAGACAAAGTATTTCTGAGAATGACAAAACCTCACAATCGAAGATGATGAACTTGAAATAACATGTAGTTTTCGAGGACCATGGAATTATACCTACGAGTGGAATTTAACAATTTGAATATAATAGTTGGTATCGATCAGTCACTATAATTATACATTTTATTGCTAATTTTCCAACATGTGATTCAAATCATAACTTATTTGTTAATGCCCCACAATAATAATATAGAATAGCATATTTTATTAGTTTAGTTTAGGTTATATTTTTCACAACATTTTTCTATTTATTCGTATATAATATTCAATTCCCTCATTTCAATATTCTCCTCTCAATGTGGTTCATAGTAGACCCACTCAGTATATTTTTTGCTGATCACTATCAATCCTGGTCGCTAGACGGACTTGCGCGAGAGGAAAGGACAGTTCTAGGATGTGATTGGGACCAAGCACCACCTCCGTATATTGTCCAAAAATGGACTCAGTATAAAAAAGAACTATAGAAACTAAGAAATACCTTGATATGTGCTCGGATTGACATACCTGTCATGCGAATTGCATGGTTTTGCGGTTATGTATTTTCGCTTCAAACTCCGTGAGGATCACTGTAAAATCACACCAGTTAGTGGAAAATCTAAAGTGGCACCATTACAACGAATATCCATCCCGCGTTTAGAGCTGTGTGCTGCTGCACTTCTCGCGAAACTATTGCTATTAATAATGAATACTTATAAAGATACCCTTTCTATCGATAATGTCTTTGCTTGGAGTGATTCGATGCTTTTTCTTGCATGGATAAAGTCGTCCCCTCATCGTTGGAAATCCTTCGTCAGCAACAGGGTGAGCTATATTCAAAAGCGAATCGCACCAAGCCTTTGGCATTACGTCAGTTCCAATCACAATCCCACTGACTGTGCTTCACGAGGTTCACTCCCATTGGAATTACTCAATCACTCTCTCTGGTTCCAAGGAGCCTCCTGGCTAAAGCTCCCACAAAACATGTGGCCCAATTCTATCTCAAGTGTCAAAAATTCGGTTGTCGAAGAGGAAGGAAAGGGAATAATTCTTTTCACCTTTCTTTCCCTTGATACTCTGGATAATCTTCTCGAAAAATATTCTTCTCTCCATTTAATCAATAGAATAATTGCCTATTGTTTTCGATTCATAAAAACCTCGAAAAACTCTCTCTCGAAAAACAGGTATCTGTCTTCACACAATATGAATTATATCACTCCTTGTGCGAAGTGTTCAGCATTCCGTGTTTCAATCTGAAATTCACAAATTAGAAAACAAAATAGTTACGACAAAAAACCCCCATTCTTGCTACCCACTAAACTTCTTCTAACTGATTTAATCATTCAGAAGATTCATTCTGAAAATTTTCACCCGGGTTTACATACTGATCATTTTATGATTTCACAAAAATTTTGAATACTCTCTCCAAAACGTGCCATTCGTCATGTTTCATCAAAATGTTACAAAACCCTTCATGGGAAACCTACCCTCTTTACGCATCAATCAGATAAAACCCTTCTCCTGTGTAGAAGTTGATTATGGAGAACCATTTTATATATCACGTGGAAGGGGTAGAGGAACCCATTCACATAAAGCATATATTTAATAATGAAATATGGTGGATTACATAATCAAATCTTCCTCAATGAAACCTATACAATAGGTAAAGTCGTCGGCAAGTATTCAACAAAAAACAGCTACTGCCCCCTACGACCATTGAATTATATTTGTTTAATACTTGGCAAAGTTTTCCACCAGAACGACTTTGCAATGCATTTCAAATATCAAAGCTGAAATTATTTTTCGATTTAATTGGGGGAACACCTCCGTACCGGTTTCATGGTCATTGCCAATCATCAGCGAAGGCTAGTTCGACCCAATTGAATCGAAAAATCCTTTCATCCTAATTGGAAATCCCTGAGACAAACACCGAGGTATGAATTCAGCGCCATCTCTGGGTTCCAGTTTAAAATGCACTCCGACTACGTGTCGACTTCAACATGAAGCCAGAAACATCATGATAGAGGGGCGACGCCACTTGACGGAAGACCATAAAACTAATAATGAAATATGGTGGATTACATAATCCAATCTTCCGCAATAAAACCTATACAATAGGTAAAGTCGTCGGCAAGTATTCAACAAAAAACAGCTACTGCCCCCTACGACCATTGAATTATATTTGTTTAATACTTGGCAAAGTTTTCCACCAGAACGACTTTGCAATGCATTTCAAATATCAAAGCTGAAATTATTTTTCGATTTAATTGGGGGAACACCTCCGTACCGGTTTCATGGTCATTGCCAATCATCAGCGAAGGCTAGTTCGACCCAATTGAATCGAAAAATCCTTTCATCCTAATTGGAAATCCCTGAGACAAACACCGAGGTATGAATTCAGCGCCATCTCTGGGTTCCAGTTTAAAATGCACTCCGACTACGTGTCGACTTCAACATGAAGCCAGAAACATCATGATAGAGGGGCGACGCCACTTGACGGAAGACCATAAAACTAATAATGAAATATGGTGGATTACATAATCCAATCTTCCGCAATAAAACCTATACAATAGGTAAAGTCGTCGGCAAGTATTCAACAAAAAACTACTACTGCCCCCTACGACCATTGAATTATATTTGTTTAATACTTGGCAAAGTTTTCTACAAGAACGACTTTGCAATGCATTTCAAATATCAAAGCTGAAATATTCAATTCCCTCATTTCAATATTCTCCTCTCTATGTGGTTCATGGTAGACCCATTCAGTAGATTTTTTGCTCATCACTATCAATGCTGGTCGCTAGACGGACTTACGCGATAGGAATGGACAGTTCGAAATTTAAAACGTGGAATACCCTCCATTATTTCCCGTGTTTTTTCTGGATATTAGTGATTTAGTGCAAATTCCCGATTTCTACTATCAACAGCCAAAAACCAGCCCTCCATACAGTCCATTTCAATCAAATCCTGGATAAGGTGGTTGCAAGGTGGTTATTTTATATTGCATTCATACCTTACCAAATCAATACGTAAGTATTACAGAGAGATCCAGAATGTTAAATAAGAAGAAATAATAATGATTTGTGATAAAGAGGTGTTTCTTCATAACGTAATTCTGTTGTTTTATTTCTTGAATGAAAAAATGAAACGAAATTTCATTAGTTACATAACTATAGAACAACGCCCATATTACCATAGCATACTCAGATTTGAAGAGGAATTCCAAGGGTTAATATCTGAAAAAGTAACTTTTTCTGCTAAACCATCTGTTCTTAATTCTCTAGTCAATAGTTCGAAATTCCCAGTTTTGAGTTGTTCAATAACGTAAATTCTTTATTATTTCATTCAGTAAATTGATTCTAGTAAAGTTGGTGTGATGATTGATATATCAGATAACATTTCAAACTCATCATTTATTCCCAAGGTTTCATTATTTCCCTTTCTTTCGTCACAGTAAAAAATTTAGAGCCGAATTTTGTGTTTCATTGTCAAATCTTAGTTTCTGTCTGAACCATTAGTCCAAATTTTGATTTAAAATTATTGATGAGTTTATTTAATTATATGATTATTGAATACAGTAGAAAACTCATAAATAAAAGATTGAACATATTATCAATTAGAACATGGTACAAAGTATTTCTTAAGTTTATTCACAAAGGTAGTTGTAGAGTCACAAGTTCATTATGTTTTCAATCGATTTAAAGGAGATGTGTTCTGTTCCATGTGAAATAGGCAATGAAGGCTTTGCTCGCCAAATAAAATCCGATTAATTCTATTGTGGTTCAGAACCTTTAATAATTCTGTTTATTGTGAAGTTCTATTTCGGGCAAATATGATTTCATAACTTATGCCTGCCTGTATCAATATTACAAGATTGCAGGACTTTCTTAATCCAACGATCTAACGTTTGTGGTGAAGCTGCTCTATGAAGTCTAACAATTGTAATGAGCAATAGATCCAGGCATCTGGTTCTCTCCAAGTAGTCACGTAGATACAGGATACACAGAATTCTCCACAAAAAATGGAAATGTGATTCAAGTTTTCCAGAAACTGATCTTTTAGATTTTTTTAACATTATTATTTTTCCACTATCAGCTACTCAGAGTTTTAGTTATGAAATTGAATTAGATTTATATGTATTAGACTGATGCTTGAATTTGCCTACCGTGATAAAATCTAATTTTCATTGAAACATTATTTCTTCCGTAGTGTGTTCACTTTAGATATATTTACAGCCATTTCGCATCTTTCATTATCTATACTCCCTCTAATTGTATCGTCATGTATCTTCAGCGCTGTCTATTGTCAGAGAACAGCTGTTAAGTTCAGTGACTGTCGCTGGGGCATAGATCACTTTTCCAGGTAGATACGAATCCTCTGTGATGTATCGGTGGAAATGACCTTCAAAGGCCGTCGGTGACATGAATTTAGAAAGACTCCATATCGTGATAATAGTTATCTGTCTGGACAAATTCCCGTATGTTTGAGTATTAGATAATGTTAGGTAATGAAATTTTACAAGGAACATTATAGAATCCTTTGTTGACATTTGGACACTTCGAGGAATGAAGTTACTTGGCAACTTCACTAAGATTCTTGATATCGATCTAGGATATGTCGAAGAGTAGATGGTTTCATAACCGAGCTCAATAAAGAAGGAGAAGTCTCTTCTGTCTACTGTGGAAATTATATGTGCAGAGAAAGTGATGGACATTTTCAGTTGAATATTGATTATTGATTTCTGCTTCTGCAATCATCCAGTTAATGGGATTATTCTTTCAACTGAATTAATGTTTTCCGTGCTTTGTCACGTTGGTGATTTGATGAGAAGCTGGTTATTTTTTGGAAAACATACCCAATAGGGGACTATAACCTCACTTTCTAGCATTCTAGTCACATGTTCTTCGGGCAAGCAGAACACCCTTACTTTACAGAGCACTAGCCGTCCGGGAGGTGCTCATCTTGGTGTCAGCGTACTTACCGTTAGACCGAGGAGCTCATCTTGGTGTTAGCATACTTATCGTTAGACCGGAGAACTCATCTTTCTTTCTGGTGTCACTGCCCTGAAGGCTGACCCGTACCTCTCACCTTCACTACTGGTATCCTTCCACCTGGTAGATTCCACCGTAAATGCCTGGCTGAAATCAATCTGATGTGGCACGCAAGTTAACCAGTTCTCTCGATATTATATACCTTTTTAATAATTACTCTGAAATTATGTAATTATGTAACTATGTATTATGTGTTTGAGTAAGATAACTGTTGGTAACTACCCCTAGATAGTTTGAGCCCTGGGCTATTCTACTGTTCATGTTATATATTTTTTTTATATATTTCTGATCATTTCTAATAAGCCTTCAGTTACTCTGACTTCTATGTAGTTGTAAAACCCTTGTTCACCTTATAATAATATATTATATGACTCCAATCATAAGCTGATTATCATTTAAGAGTGTGGCATTTGCCTAAATTATTACTATTCGTGTTATATGGGAATCGGTAAAATTATCTATACAGGGGGTCCAGCATTCATATGATTGGCGCCCGCATTTTTACTATCACATTACATTTTGTTTTATTCAACCCACTCCCCTCTTCACTGGAGCTCAGCCGCGAGCCTACCCTGTCACTCTAACAGCTTTTGAACACTTTTCAATAGCGTAAGTGGTGATCTTGCCTACTATATTACTTTAATTGTGTGAAATATGTCAATTAGTCCGCTGGAAAAGGAAGGAAGGTGCCATATTAAAAATATTGGCGATTTTTGATGATCTTGCATAAAAATTCATGGCGATGAAGAGCTTCCATATAAAAAATTTGTAAAATCTGTATTGAAGACACATCATTTGAAAACCATCGATATCAAAAAACAATGCCAATAATTTGTGGGTCATTATGTTGAAATAATGGAAGAGCAGTAGTGAAATGATAATGACAATCTGCTCAAATCTTCTCCACCGCTTCATTGACCCTAGCGTCCGCATTCCATTTCAACCGAATGAGAAAGGGTGTGCAATCTTTTACCGTGAAATCCTCGGCAAAAATAAACATGAAAAAGGCGTGTAAATGTTGAGGATAAAAGTCGTTAGAGAAAGGAAGAAGTAACGATAAAGGCAAAACCCTAGTATGAAGCATAATGGAAAGACTTAGGGAGAAAAATTATTGTTCTGGTTTCTCAAGAACGCTCATTAAGGCCGTTTGGAATGTCTCTCGCCTGGTAATGATTTGTTTGATGATAATTTGTATGAATTGTTCAACGGAACTCGACCATTTCGTTTATTTTCCAAACAGATTTGAAATCGTTCAAAGAATTGTTTGCGGTATTGTTATGATTTCTTGCAGAAACATTGGGAAACATCGGAACGACTGCTTTGATTATTTCTTTCAGCGTATTTCAAATAATAATTAGAATGTACACTTTTTTGTGCTGCGTCTCGACAAATCAATATCCTGAAACCTAAATGTTTCAGTGATTGAAAATGGCCAGACAGAAGTTCATTCAATCGAACAATTGCGATGCTAAAAATAAGGAGACGCTCTTACTGAATTGAACTGGTGGTCTTATTTGAAAGAGTTTTCCAAACAGCGAATGATAGAAAATCTTCAGTGATTGCCAACACTAAGTGTATTGTGTTTTAGTCTTGAAAATCAGTCAACCAGTGGGATCTTGACGAACAATCCTATGAAATCTTCGAGAGACTCGTACGAGCTAGGGAAGACGAGGCCCTTACCTTTTAATTTGTGATGCCATGCACCAGACAAGAATTCAGACTATTCAATATCGTCAAAATACGTCTGTCAACCGTTCAAACCGATGACTACAGTCACCGTTGCTCGAATTCAGTTATCGACAGTACCCAACGTAACCGCTATAGCTGTCTTCTCTATTCAGTGGGTATTAGCCAAATGGAAGGAATTCGATAATGAATGAACGGGAACGTGTTTCAAAACAAGCTCGGACACAACGATTGGTACTTTCAGTACCGCATTTATTTCAATAAAAACTTTCTATACAGGGTGTATCATATAACAGCGGTCATTACCAACTTTCATGTTTCAAATGCAACATTCTGAATTTCATTAGATTTCTTGATTCTTCGGATATTTCTAGGCATTTGATATCCTATACTTACTCATCTCTAATTCTCTTCTAATCTGTTTTGGAAATATAAAAATAAAAATGTTTCAGATTTATTGCAAAAATTAACATTAAATACCGATGACTGACGAATTATCAAGAAAACTTCCGAAGAAGTTAGCCCCTCATGCTAACGAAACGTTGGAAAATAATTTCGAATATCGAGGGCCTGCGTAAACTCTATTAAAACTAGCGAAAGTGACTTAGACTCAGCCATTTTGTACACTCAATACTTATATCGTAATTAGGTGTCGGTGATAAAAAAGTAAGAAAAGACCATTTCAGCTATCTATGAAAAAAAACTAAAAAAATTTGTCTTCTTTGGCAAATTCTCCGATCAAGTAACACAGCCTAGATGAGTAATACTCAAATAGAACTGATGGTAACATCTTTTCATAATATTTTCCATCAAATCATGACAGTCAGCCCTATGCTGTATCACTTCCGTTAAAAATAACGTCACCGTTATTCGCCATTTCCGTTATTTTGCTATTGCTTGGTAATAGCAAAACAACGGAAATGGCGAATAACGGTGACGTTATTTTTAACGGAAGTAATGCAGCATAGGGCTGATTATTGCGACGTCGCAATTTTTAAACGATACCATAAGCACATCAGATACATTTTGATATTTGCCGGGTATATTCATGGCAACGAAAACCCAAAAATACTGTCTTGGATGAAATATATGATAATAAGGAGGCAATTGAAACGTTCATTGCAGCTTGTTGGGAGCATGTAAAAACGATAGTATTTCCATTGCCGAACGGAGATTCTTCGTTGTCGATATAGTCTTGTCAGTACGACAACGCCTCATTTGATATTTGACAGAACAATCTATTGAAGCTACCAATGTCGTAACTATCAAGAAAGGGAAACCAAATTGGAAAAGAGAAAAATGAATAAATTATAAAAAAACATGTCAATTAGAGCATAGGCTGTTCTCAAAATCCTGTGGAGATTATTTCATCATAATTTCAGGTTTCCATTCCATATTGGGTTTCCATTATTTCTATTTTATTGAACCTCAATATTTCAGTTAACAAGGCACGTCAATGCCGTTGGGGGGAAAATGTCCCTTACACACAAATCTTAATGCGTGTGCGTCGAGTTACTCATCTAGGTTATGTTATTTGATCGGAGGGCAAATTTTTGTCTGACTGCATGACAGTAGTAAGCAGTTAACGCAAATTCGAACGAGTATTATAAGTAAGTAACAAATTGTTATGTCTTTTCCAATGGCAAAAATGAATGGCTGAATTGACTTCTTGGAAAGGGTTGGTCCAGTCCTCTACTTCTTTAACAGTTTTTGCTACGTACAAAAATGACAACAAGGAATCACCTATCATGAACTCGATCGTTTGGGATTTTCCACTCTTGTCCTTTCCAGTCACTTCATTGGTGGCCACAAAAAGCCCTTGAAGGGCCCACGGAACTAATGCATCTCATCCATGTGAAGAAAAAGTCAATTCGTGTTATTACGATGTTATGACTGGCATGAAGAAACTACCATAAGGATGTTATTATAACTGGCATGAAGAACCTCCTACTTCCTCTTAGGAGTTTTCCAATGGTGAATGAATAAACAGAAAGATATGACAAATAATGGCCCGGGGGCTGCAGTGCTCAAATTTTTTTTATTTGATATTTTTGCTGGTTGTTGTCCCATCTCCGCTATGGAGGTTGGAGATGTGTACTCTTCACATCTTCGTCAGGGATGTTGGGAGTCGCTTCTTCCACATTTCTCTCTTCATTAACTTCCTCCCTTTTTCCTTTTTCTTGTTCTTTGGGTCATGCACGAGGATTTTCCCAATCAAGTTTTGGATGTCCCTGATTCTTTGGCAGGATAGTTCATCTATTCCTGCCCTCAGGATTTGATTCCTACTCACTTATTTCAGGCTGGCTCCCAATCATTGGGATGAATTAAAATCTGAAAATATATTTATCCTCACATATTCACGTGATAAGTTTCTGATAGCTCATTATCTGTAATGAAATATGAAGAGCATACAAAAGAACAATTTTCTTCCTAATCCATGAAGATCATCTATCCAACGTGCTTCTCTGATTTCTAGCAGTTTTCACCTGTTTTGGCCTGATTTGTATAAAAGTATATTTCAAAATGTCGCATGCTGGTCTCGGTTGGATCGATTGCTTGAACTCACAACCGTACAATATTCATCAAATCTATAAGACAAGACTATCAAAGTGTTTGATTGTCATGACAGCGTAATTTATAATCGAAAAATCTATGTTTATAACACGACTACGCAGATTTATGCACTCACTTCACACTATACACAATCATTTAATCCTAAAAGCTTTCCAGTAAGAAATGATTTTTTAATATTTCTCTCTCGTTTTATCATGTAAAATAGCTTAGTTACTGTGCTCTACTCATCCGCTTCGAACTACTTCATACCACGTTTAGTTCAGATACAATTTATATGTCCACTCATTTCTTGGTGTTTCCTAATTTAAGGTACATTTGCTGATGTTCTCAATTACATGCAAATTCCATAATCACTATTCGTTTACAGCACATCCTACTCTTTATGATAATATATAATAATAATCTAATAATTATTTATGTTTCATTTTTTCGATGTTGTATGCAATCCAAACAAAGTAGGTGACTGCCTTTTTTGATGCAGTATCAAGCTTCTTGGGTTTCTGTTTAACCGTGTTCCGATTGACACATTCTTTAATAGGATTCCAATCTCAACTAATCACCAAAATGAATTGTTGCTGTAACCAAATTCAGATTGTCTGCATGTAGGGTAAATGAAAAATTTTACTTCAACATTGCATTGTGAATCCCATAATCGGAAACCATTCGGGCACACATACTTTTTGTTAGTAATGAGGAGATGCACAACGATAATCGATCGATTTAATATGATAGAGCTGATAATAAACCGACCGCGTTGGTTGTATGAGAAAATAATTGCATAACAACGAGTTCACCAGAATTCATTTGAGTTCCATTAATTCTGCCGTTGTAGATAATGACAACGAGTGGATCGAATGGACCACTTTCAGACCCACAAAGAAGTGTTTTGTGATTTCGATAACACAATAGTAAAGTCATTCCGTGGATATTCGGAACTTTTGACGTTTTGCTGTATTTGAGTAATAAATAAAGATAGCATAGAAAATTACAATTTACATGAATCATTATATGAGCTGCTTTACAGTTCGCAATTTTTATTGCATTCAATAAATTGAACGAGTTTTCTACCAATGGATATTCAGCTGTCAGATAGCATCTCATTGGTTGAAAACTCCCGCAATTAATTGCATGAAATGAAAAAAGCGAACTGTAAAGCGACTTTAATACATTTCAGAGTCCATCTGAAGCTTATAATATTTGGGATATCATTTGGGTTGGGCAATAGAGGTAAGAGGATATAATAATTTTCACATTTAGCATAGAATTAAATTGTATAGTTTTCATTGACTAGTTATTGCATGATTTCACTTTGATTTTATCAATCTGCCATGTGACAAGGGGCTTACATTGAAGGATTCATGCATTTGATCAGTTGAACTACCACGTTGATTGGTAAGAGTTTTTACAAGGGTTTGTTATGATTATACGGATACCGACGAAGTGTTGGCGTACAGCAAAATGGCTTTATGAACTTTTAGATTTCTTTGAGATTTGGACAAGTCATTATTCCAATCTCAATATTCTAGGGGATAAGTTCAAATATAATGGACTGTGGCATCTTGTATGCCTTTCAATATAAATGCTAATTAAATTAACGATCGTGATGGTGCTGATTTCGAGTCAGAACAAACACATATGCGAAGTTGTACAAAACTATTATATGACATAATAATTCCTTTCAATATCGTTTATTTTCGTCAATGGAATGCTCCATTACAAGCAATCCTCGTAAGTGTCCAAGAAACCTGGGTAAGCTTAGGTAAGCTCGGTAGCGAGGCGGTTAGATGCCTGCCTTTGAAAATTTCGCTTGCATTTGGCCAGGTTGAAATACTGGAGAACGAGAAAATTTTTCTCAACTTCATAGGAGTCGATAGGCAATGTAAATTGTCTAGATGCCAATCCTGATGTCTAATGCTTGCTTGAAGTGCGCACCGACCACCCATGGTGATGCTGTAGGTTTTCATAGCTGAAAAGTGAATACGTCACCAAAAATCAGCGAGCCGACCCGGAGCGCCACGGCAAATAATAATAAAAGCCTTCCTATGAGTGTTTATGAGGAAGTATTTATTATATCATTATTGTTACTTTTCAACCTGCGATGCGCATGATGAAGATTTGCTGAACTATTTATGTCCGGCATTCACTCACCCAAGAGGTGGTCGCAGTCAGCGTTACGAGTCAAAATATACGGTTCAGTAGCTAAAATAATTCAACTAAAATAATATAGAATTTATTACTATTCACAATAAATAATATGCATCTGCTATTTCATTTCTTCATACTAGTAGCTTTAGCCTTTCCCTTGGCACTCTAAGGAGTTTCAGTTGATTCACAAGTATTAAATGATGCTTGAAAGTAGTAGCCTCTTCGGTGTATTACTTTTTCAGTTTCCATGAGAATCCTAGAAAACAGACAATTGTCGAGCAAAATTATCTTCATCATTATCATTATTACATTCTGCCAATTTAGGAAATAGCTGAGTACAATATATGAGCAATTTCTGAATTTCCATGATTTACCTAAGCATGTAAACATTGAGTCATTTATTCAATTTGATTATTCTAACATTAATGTCAAAATTAGGGTTAACAATGATCCTTAACAAAGAAAAATCACAATCGAAAGTGAACTACTTAATCATGATTGGATCCATAATCATTGATCCAAGTAATCTCGTCAGCAAAAGAATGTCAAAAGGAACAGTAACAAGGGACAAACCTCTACAAAAAAATAAAGAGAAGCCATTTTTTTGGAGATTCTTTTCAATCTTGGAGAGGCACATGGCTAGATCGAGTAACTCTTATTAGATAGAAATACTCTCACCTTTGGTGGATTTGCCAATAGCATTTAGTTGTGACAGAATACCTAAGTTCTCCTGCAATCGATTTATACTATTCTGTGCTCTAAACTGTGCTTTCATTCCGAGACACATGTTTCAGGCCGCACACCATCTGCAGGTAGGTCTTGTTACTATCCTAAAATATATGTTCATAATTATTGATGTTTAAGTCTTTTCTCATTACCTTGTGATTACCCTAGAGGTTGTCGTAGAATTTGCTCGTATATCGAAAACCCCATTTCAGGTCTTCTTTTACTTATCGATTTCATGGTATACCACTGGACTATTGACGACCAAGCTAATGCACCTGATTAAAGTCGCAGGTTAACGCTGCCTGCTTAATCGCTTATATCCTAATGAGGGCTCCATAAGTGATGCTGAGTCTTGCCGACTACAAGTGTAACAGAAGACACCTATAACACCATTCAGGCGAATTATTTCCCTTGCTAGTAGCAGACTTGATAACAAGTAGCGCTTAGAGCTGACATTTTCATATCCTAGCTTAACTAGTAGTAGGTTCATTGTTGGTACTGTAAAAGAAATTTAGCTTGAGAATTATTTATGAATTTAAATGAATTAATGCTTACTTTGGTTAATAAAAAATTGTGAACTCTTATGTATATATACATTCGGGCAGATGAAAGTATACTGTACCGTAGCTAAGCTTGAGTGCCTAACTGACCAACTGCTTCTGTACGTATTGTCCAAAAGATAGTGCTACCTGTTCTCTATATAAAAACTCTCTCCTCATAGTTACAATTTTATCACCAGCTTTGCCTGATTTGGCTGTATTCCACGCCCAATCTACCCCTGAACGAACCGGACATTTTTCCCGTCCAACATCTTTTTGTTACCCCACTTTAGCTCCCTCCATAGCAGGGATAAATAAAGGTAACAAGCTTTACTTCAGCTATCAAAACAATTTAAAGAATTATTGTGCTGTACTCGATATATATAGACAAAATTCAATTCAAGTATTCACATTTCATGATATATCGAGCCAAAATCGCTTCCAGAAAATCCTGAATGAGATTTCGCTGGAAATAAGAGGCAGGATAAGGTTGGGCATCTGCTCCTACCAAGCCATGATTGTGGATTGTAAGGGGGTCGTACAGGCTATCCAGCCTCACAAGCACTTCGACCTATAAGTTCTTTTGTGCGGGACCTTTGATCTATTTAAGGTCCGGGATTCCGGGACTTCTTGCGAAGTTTATCAGTTTCCTAGGAGCTAAGTTCCTGATGTCGGAAGGCGTTAAGAAGGCCCCTTACAAGAACTTAAGCCTCTCGCACAAAAGCTCTGGGCATTCGCACAGCAAATGGTCTGCAGTTTCCGCGAAGTTCTCACAGTAGCGGCAACTATCACTTTCTGATTCACCCATCTTTTTGAAGTGGTACCCCAGAGGGCAGTGTCCAGTGAGAAGTCCCGTTACCATCTTCAAGTCTTTATTGTGGACAAGAGTTGGAACTCGAGATGCTGTTTAGCTTCCTTTGACGATAGAAACACTAGTCTTTTCGCTTGACGAGAACATGAGTCCTACAGGCTTCACAGCCCCAGCCAGGAGAGTATCACAACTCCAATAGTAGTCTCCTGATCTTCTGCATTGCTTAAATGCAGGTTTTTCGTGGAATTGTCATAGTGAAAATTCCAGAATAGAATAGAATACACTCTATATATTTACCTTACTACATGTGAATAGAGTGTGTGTGATCTGAAACCGCAAGACCCTGTTATTCTGGAACCCATAAAACGATTTTGTTACTTTTCAACTTCTGATATTTGATTGAACCAAGGGCTTCTATCTGTAAAGGTAACGATAATAAAACTTTGTATTTGAATATTTGATGTGTTTCTCATTTTATTGGCTACTTCATCTTTCTTGAAAATGAACAGATTTTCATACAGTGTAAGTCGAAAAAGCATGAATTTGGACATTTGTCATCATATAACCAACACCCTTTATGCGATATTTGGCTGAAACCAAAAAATTGCCCAAATTGATTGGGCTATCCAAAATGCCCAATGGTCTTTCTCGAAATTTCGATCCATTTAGCAGAGCAGAGTTGACCCTGAAAATAAGAATAATTCGTATTATTTGAACATCTTGAAATATGCATTCACCAAGATCGGTTCATGAGTTCCAAATTAACAGGTTATTGCTGTTTCAAATTGCACACACTGTATACCTATAGTAGTAATTTCATATAACTTCCAATTACTAACTAATTATCATAATATATCAATGTAATCTAAAAGTAAGGAATGCAGGCGGGGTGGTTTATTTACACAATTTTAGGTGCGAATTGTGAATTCAATTTAGTATTTCTGATTTAGGGATTTTCTTTGAATTGTTCACTTCCAAAGACTTCAACAGGTTCATCATCTTCCCTTTGAACACTCGAACAGTTGAAGGACCTAGATCGACGGCCATTCTCGAGAACTAGTGATATAATAAATTACTACTACTTCCGAATGTTTTAATTTTTTTGAGAAAAAAAAAAGATTAAGAATCGAATGCATACTTATTCAACATTCCTTCCACCAATAAATGAAAATAATCTAATTGTTGAGATTTAGCCATTTTCTATCAATCACATCGGTCCATTCGGTCTATCCTGGAACATTCCTACATTCGACACAAATTCCTGATGGGGAAAAAATAAATAAAACCATCTACCATCAAGGCATTGGTGAGTTGGGACACCACATTCCTGAGCAACAGGTGCTAAACCAGACCAGCAGCCAAGGCGTATAGGGGTCAAATGCAAGGTGGTGTGGTCCAGGAAGATGGATTGCCACATAACGCAACTGGTTACTCCGGAAGAAGTTCGACTGGCCCTCAAAAGTTCCAAGAACATTGCTGCTTCAGGTCCTGAAGTGCTGAATAAATATTGGTGGAAAAAATTTCCATGTACCTACCATCTAACAAGAGTTTTTAACTAATGGCTTAACAGGAAGCCACAGATTTTGGATTAGTTTGTCAAGAGGAGAACCCTGCTAATCTGTGCTAATCCCCAAAATGGAGATGTGTCTGATCCGAAAAACTACAGACCGACAACATGCTTGAACGCTTGGTAGAAGATGTTTACCCGCATTCTAGACATGCGAATACTCTCCGTAGTTGAGCCGGTGTATGAACGGATATATGAGCAAGGAGAGTCAAAGAAGGAGGTCGCGGGCTGCAAGGAAAACCTGGTGATCAACAGATGCATCATGCAGGACTATGTGCAGTATGAGCGTCACCTTTCAATGGACTGGATCGATTATCGCAAGGCATTTGATAGAATATTGCATGAGCTTATCATGCATTTGCTCAGATGCCTTGCGGTTCCCGATCATATAGTGGAGTGCATTGAACAGTTGATGCCGATGTCGAAATGGAGTTTGGGATCGACAAATGTGCCACGATCCATCCCAAAATAGAACGATGCGAGGAATAAGGAGAAGACGTTCAGCTAGTAGACGGAAGCATCCTACATCATCTGGATGTATACTTATCTAAAGACTAGTTCCTAAATTGTAGATAGTGACTTATCGGTTGTACGGTTCATGATTCATATAAAGCAAGTCAAAAAATACAACAGAAATAATCTAGGTACTCTGGCTTCAAATCAAGTTTTACTTTGCTACTTTCGTATATCCCATCCGTACTTTCAAATCCCGTAAAAACTAGAAAATGTACGATGCGTCACTATCTACAATTTAGGAACTAGACTATAGAGGTGGAACAATGCCACTCCCAAGAGTTAACTACTGTTGAAAACTCTCTCAGTTGCAAGATCAGCATAAGCTCCAACAGATCTGCTCTACAGAATTTTCGGGGAAGAACAAAGTTCCTGCAACTACGTCAATTTCACTCGACATACGTTTTACCAACAAAGCTTAAGCTCCTGAAGATGCTTGGGGTATATTCTTTGTATCATGAAGTCACAGAATTTTTCAATAACATTTTCTGCAACTCTTACAATGTTACAAATTTGTATTATTTGCATACGTTTCCAATTATCACCAGAGGTATAGTGCGTTATAATAAAAAATATTCAATATCTTCCGAATTGTTATCCTGAATCCCAACACCATTTGTCTTGATGGTCATTCAACTTACATCTTAGCTTTGACCTAATTTTTGAAAACAGCAACAAATATGGAAAAAAAAACTTTTATTTATGGAAGTGAAACTTCTAACAATATTCTGATTGATTTATGAAAATTTTTAGAGCATTCGATTATATTTGACTTTCAAAAGTTATAAGTACAGAATCTGATTTCTTTTCGGCCATCAAAGCTTGTTTGTAGAATTTCGCGATTCTTCATGATTGAAAATATATATCCAATTTGAAGTGGTACTGTATATTTGGGATATATTGCTTCAAATTCGAATAAACCGTTAGCGTTTTCATTTAATTTCAATATATATGTGAATTCTCCTTGTAATAGTAAAAAATAATACTACTTTTAATATGAACGTGAGTTATAATCCATAACTCACTAGTGAGTGTGGTGCGCTTGACAATGATTTTTGGGTTGAGGTGATTACAGTTTTACAATTGGAGTGCATCTGTCAGAAGTTCTCTCTTCTTAAGAGTTTGTGCGAAAATATGGAATTATCATCCAGTTTTGATAGATGTTAATAATTTCAACTCCCTAGCTCATCGAGAAATAGTTTGAAATGGATTAAAAAATTTGTACCGAACAGATAAACAAACATAAAAACGAATAAACAAACGAAGATAAATATATAGAGAGCTTTCGAAAACAAGTAACACCCCTTTCAAGTAAACGAAGTTGATGAAGAAATTTGAAGCCAAGAAGAGGAATTGAAATGTTCCAATTTGTGGATACTTCAATTTAAGGTTTAAACAAAGGCAGAAAGTAGTAGGCCCGGGACAAATTTCCTTGTGTGAAATTAGTTCAACTGTTTTCGAGAGTCACCCGAATATCTAGTGAAAACCTATGACAATACGATTATTTTATTTTATTGAATCTTGTTTTCATCGTCCTCAATAGTTATTTGATGCAAGATATTCATAGTTTCTCTTTATGAACCACTCGAATTCAATTTTACCAATATGTCTCAATGTTGCTAAATTCATTTATGTCTGATATCAATGTATCAATAATACATTGTTATTATTGAGATCACATTTCTCAACAATGAGTAAAATCATTCATTGCTATAATTTTTTATCGGGTGATAACCGTATTTGAACGGAACTCCAGAACCTCTTGTTAATTGGCACCTGTCCTATTTTAAATGTGAGTACCTATATTTCTGAGTTATACATTTTTTTTATCAGCATATATGTATATGTGTGTTTTATACGTATATTTGTGTATATATGACTGTGTGTGTGCATGTATATATTTTAGTCGAAACAGTCCACTTTATGTTTTGTGACCCTGAGCGAAGTCGCTCATAATACTGTATAAGTTCAACATTTTGATGAATATATGTTTATTGTACATAAGAATAAATTCTTGTCGACAAACACAGGTAAAAATATAAAAAAAACATGTATATACAAACTCTTACAATTTAAAATTTAAAACATAGCAAAATAATAGCAAGCATGAAATATGTCAAATATAAAGTTCATTGTTTCACAATTATAAATGTAAACATTAAAATGTATCGTCATAAAACTCCAATAAATTATAATATGCCTTATCACTAAGAAGTTTTTTTGTCATATTTCTAAAAATATTGTACATTTTTTCCTTAATTTCCCAAGGTAATTTATTATACATTTTCACCCCATTATAGATCAGAGAATCTTTTATTAGATTTGTTACGGGAATGGGGATCTTTAAACTATTTTCGTTTTGACGAGTATAATAGGTGACATCATTTACTCCGTAATCTAATCTATTTTTGTGGATTAATGAAACTGTTTCTAATATAAAAATTGAAACTAGGGTCAGGATCCCATGTTCAATAAACATAGGTATACAGGAGTCCCTGAATTTTAATTTACAAAGGTATCTAATTGCTCGCTTCTGTAGTATAAACACTGACTGAAACAATTGGTTGTTACAGACTCCCCAAAAAGATATACCATAACGCAAATGGGACTCCACAAGTGCGTAATAAACTGATTTTGCAGCAGCAAATCCCATTTCATTAGACACCACCCTCAAAACATAACAACCAGATGCCAATTTTTTATTTAAGTTTCTTATTTGCTCTTCAAATTTCAGATTTGTGTCCAAGTAAATTCCCAAAAATTTTGCTGTATCCCTGTTTTCTAATATTTGGCTACCTATATTCACATTCGGTATTACAGTTTTGAAGGAAATGGCACTTGTCTTTTTAGTATTCAGTGACAGTAAATTAGAATCACACCAGTCTTTGATTAAGACCATGTCACTACACATTATTTCGTGGAGTCTATCCTTATCTTTATGGTGCCATAATATGGTTGTATCATCTGCAAATAATGTTAAATATCCCGTAATTGGTAGAATTGTAAGGTCATTTATAAATAAAAGAAAGAGTATAGGACCCAGTACAGAGCCCTGGGGCACTCCACACCTTATGCCAATTGTATCTGAAGTAGTGAATAATTTTACACACTGCTTTTTGTCTGAGAGATATGATCTAAACCAGTTCAGAGTGACTCCACCAAAGCCATATCGATTAAGCTTCTGCAGCAAAATGTCATGATCTACACAATCAAATGCTTTTGCAAGATCACACAGCACCGCCGCGACAGCTTCTTTACCATTTATGCTTCTATAAATCATTGACATTAATCTATGCATGGCATCATTTGTGCTTTTTGAATTCTGAAAACCAAACTGCTCTGCACTCAGTATTTTGCTACTCGTCAAAAATTCCATAATTCTTTTCTTTACTAGTTTTTCTATTATTTTTGCAAGTGTGGGAATTAAAGATATCGGTCTGAAGTTGGAGGGATCTTCCCTGTCACCTCCTTTATGAAGAGGAATTATAATAGATGTTTTCAGGAATGTCGGAAAATTTCCAGTTTCAAATGAGGTATTTATGACTTGTGCAAGAGCGTCGAGCGCCCTATCTGGAAGGTTTTCAAATATCTTTATAGAGATATCATCTGAACCAGCCGCGTTCTTATTTTTTATAGAAAAAATAACTTCTTTCAATTCATATGCATTAGTAGCATAGAGTATTAGATTTCCATCAACGTGGATGTCCCTCAGGTAGTCTAATGGATCATATTTCGGAAATATATTTTCAGTAAGTTTTTCAGCCACTGTACTATAATACTTATTGACGAGATTAGGTTCGAGGAGGGTATCTATAGGTTTTGAAATTCGTGGTTTACCCCTGAGCTCATTTACTATGGTCCAGCTTTCTTTTACTTTGTTTTTTGCCTTTGCAATTCTGTTGTTGTAATACATATCCTTCGCGGCTCTGATTATTTTTCTATATGTTTTTCTGTACAAATTGTAATAATTGTAAAAGAAAATGTTTGTTATAAATTTTCTTATATAATGTATTGTGTTTTTTTATTATTATTATTTATTATTATTATTTATTGTAGCTGTTTTTTTATATATATATATATTCTATTATTTACCTTTTTCTAATCTATTTTCTTACATCGTATCTTCAAGCTTTGTCCACAAGATTATGTCTTAATGACAATAAAGTATATTTATTATAATCATTATTTATTATTAGTGGCAATTAAGCAATTTTAGTAAATCCAAACGACTTGCTTCAAAACGTGCATAATACCAGAAAACAATAATTCACTAATCTGAATAAGTTTTCTTACGATGATATTACTCATTCAATTAGTGACGAAAATAGTTGATGAACATAAATCAATTAATGTCGTAGATCTGTCTCCAAGTTTTGCTGATTAAAACATTTTCACGACGTAGAAGTCACGTTTAGGATATAAATTAAAGACATCGAATTTACTAAACGAGATAGAGGGATCTGACTAAGTGCATCGTAGTTGTAATTGAAATTGTTGATTGGTCATTTAAACAGTGTGATATTCTGGGGATTGGATTTTTTCATAGAAATGAAATAAGGGCCAACAGGTTTTTGAAAATTCCTCAAATATTGGATAACAATAAAGGTTAAAGTTCTTATTGATAGATGGTCATAATTTTTTGTTGGAACTATTTGGAGGTATGAAGAAATCCTATGAATAATGACGATAATGTTATCAATGTACTAGTATATATATGTTGGTGTTAACCCACAAACTTCCTTCAGAAAAATAGCTGGAGGAATCGGAACAAGCAAAAGCTCCGTAGAGAGGATTATGAAGATACACGAATATAACCCTTTTTAAATTCATTCATTTCAATGACTGAGATCAACTGATTTCGAATGAAGATTGGACTTTATTTCTTTAATTGATGTTATGATTGCCGGTATGGGTTATCCAATGATCATTTGATTGGACCGTACTTTTGAATGGAGCAAGGTATTGACATTTTCTTGTAGACTTATTACCTGAATTTATCGAAAACATTCTTTTAGAACAACGGAATACAATGTCCTGGCAACAGGAAGATGCCCCACCTCCTAATACAGGTATTATTGAGAGGCTTCTCTATCAAATTTTTCCCAATGGGTGGATCAGTATCTACTTAAGGACCTATAGCTCGGCCTCCCCGCTCGCTAGACCTAACACCACTGGACCATTTCTTGTAGGGTTATTTCGAATACTCGATTTATCAAATACAATCTGTGGATTCCGATGATCTTAAAGAAGCATGTCGTAGCGTTACACCAGTATTCAACACGTTTTGCAGCTTGCATGGATTCTAGAGGAAATAATTTTGAACACTTGCTGTGATTTTTTGTTCGTTTTTCTAAGTGCATCATAGGTATATATTTAATAAAAAAATACCATGATTATACCGACATATCCCTGTTTTTGGGCGATATCAATATTGATTTGTTAAACGTCTATGACAAGTAGGTAGTGAAATATCTTGACAATTAACGCAGCTATCAGAGTACAAGGAAACAGTAAATCTAATTTGGATACAAACAACAATAACAGACCAATATATCAGTTAACTTCATATTGTATTATCTGAATAAAATGGAAACAAACGTTGACAAAAAAAGATATAAAAAACTTATTAAACACCAACAAACGAGGTGGTGCTATGGGTTTTCCTACAGCTGAAAAGTGAATACATCACCTAAAACATCAGTAAGTCTGCCTTTGGGTACACTTAACAAGTGTTTATGAGGAAGTATTATGATTATTATTATTATTAAAATACACAACGCCTTCAGCAGTATTTTCTGGAATGATGTATACTCGCCAACTTCAGTCTCTGAAAAAAAAAAATGCAGAGACAAACGTCATACTTGCAGAAAAAACACTACAAATAGCACCGTAGATTATAAACGGTTTACTGAAATTCACCAACAGAAAATAATTACGTTTCGCCGTTTGCAAAAGCACTCATATGATAATTATCTAAAGCAAAATTTAACTTTTATGAAAAACAAATCAATTAAATCCAAAATAATTCAAGAATTGTATGGGACGTCACAGAACAAATAATATCCGAGAAAAAAATAAAAATTGTCAATGTCAACCTATAGCATTGGTACTTATCAATGATTACATACATTTACCATCACAAAATAATGATCGGGAGCCAGGTTATCTGAAAGATTCCTAGTTAAGTAAATGATAGTATTTCAATGGTCTTTTTTGGGCGAACAGTCTGAAAACAGCTCCATATGTCATTCAACTACTATATACAGAGCGGCTTTTGATAGGCATCCCCCCTGTTAACTTTTGAACGGTTTGACGTACTAACATAAAAAAACAGTTTGAAGGGTTTCACCGATACTACTTTTCGAAATAAAACACATTGCGATTGCTCGATAGATGGCGAGGGAGAGCACATCCACTAAAAAGTTTCAATGGTATGGGGGGTAATGTGTCACTAAAATTTTTTTGAATTTCGTTCTATTAAAAAAAAAATCTGTCTAGTTATTTCACATCAAACCATTCAAAAGTTATCGTGGTCAGGTAAGAATAGGGATATAGACCGCCAGATCCGCATTTATTCTGACATTTCAAATGCATATTGTGAAAAAACATATTAACGAAAATCTGAAAAATTTAGATGGTTGAAGAGAGTATTGAATTATCTTTTCAACGATGTGACACATGCCCCCCATGCCTACACCGAGCTGGATAATGGATAAAAAGTATTTTATATCAAATTAAATATGTCAACAAATATATTGCAAATGGATTGTCTAAAAATTACGGTCCAGATTATGATTAATTAACAATTCAAAAATTGATTTTTTGTTATTATTTTATTAATAGACGAATTCCATACCAATCGAAAGTATGAAGCTTACAGAATATGCAAACATTAGGCAGGTATAAACAGGTATTACGATACAAGTACCTTGCACCGTTCTGGTTAATGAATCAAAGTTAAGTTAAAGATTATTTCATCACGAACACGGTGGTATACGGTTGTCTGCGAAAAAATAGTCCTGAATTCCGGTTGTCGAGTTTTAAAAAGTGAAATATTGCTGCGTATAAATACGTGCGACAGAGAGGACCCAGCGAACCATCTCATGCGATAGAAGAGGACACTGCATTGCAGCTGTGTGTAGTTCGTCCATTGAATGAAAAAGAGTGCGCGTGAGAAATTGAAAAGGAGAGCAATAGAGTTGTAAATGCTGTGCATCATTTTGGAGTAGCTTAAAAAATAGGAAACAGTGTTTTAAAATAAAAGAGTACTTTTCATATATGTGTGTAAACATATTTTATTTGACATTAAAGTATATACGTCTTCAGTAAAAAAAAATTGTAATAGTGATACGTATACCTAATACTCTTGCAAATTTTATTTCTTTTATCAACAGACAAAAGCAAAAATTTATGAAATGAAAGAATGTATGTACCTATAAAAAGGATGTTGTGTTTTATACAAAAATCTTATTGTAATGAAATATATACACGAGAGTTTTTATATTTACCAAATATTCAGCATCCGAGTCATCGGACATAAAATTGTGATCTCCAACTTTCAGAACATTATTCAACAACTTTGTATTCATAGTTTTTATTACGGAAAGCTGACTTTAATGAACAGTTTTTGAAAATTTCATCATAAAAGTCAATTACACCATCATCCGAATTATACAAAAAAAACTTTTTGACCATTTTTTAACAACAATAAATAGTAACACGTTTTATCAATTCTAACTATAGCGATAAGCTACTCCAAAATTATGTAAAACATTTATGAGTCTAACGCTTTACTTTTCAATTCACGGACAAATAGCATGCGCACTCTCTTTCATTCAGTGGTCAAACTACTCACAGCTGCAATGCTGTGTCTTCTTCTATCGCATGGGATGGTTCGATCGAAACTCTCTGTCTACGTATTTACTCGCAGCAATATTTCACTTTTTTAAACTCGACAACCGGAATTCAGGACTAATTTTTCGCAGACAACCGTATACCACCGTGTTCGTAATGAAATATTCTTCATTCTAACTTAATTTTCATTTATCAACCAGACCGGTGCATGTTACTAGTATCGTAATACCTGTTTTCCGTCGACCGTTTATTTATGATGTATTTTAACGCACTCAAAATCGTTGTTTAATGACTCCTGTTAATGAAATTTTCTTTTAATCAACGATTAACGTACATTGCTCAAATACATATTATTAATTATATAGTATCCTGTGGCGTATGCAACCAAACATATTTATACTTACCCGCTAAAACATTTATTTTGAAATCGAGTAGCTGTGGTAGTACTATCTGTCAATATTTATTTCATTGTTGTAATTTCTTAAAATTCTACGTTTATTTTGAAATCAAAAGATGGAGAGTGACGGAGTTCTGTAAAAAAAAACAGAAAACATGAAATATATCAGTAAAGTTGTCAGTAGCATTAATAGAGAGATAGTCACGCAGCCGGTTGTTAAATTGCTGGTTTGAGTCCTTAGGTGATAGCAAGGTTGAGGTTTCAATCCCCAAGGGGTACCATTTTTTTTTTTTTTTTGAAAATTACGGTCTACGGAAAAGTTTTGTAACGAACTCGTGAATTAAAATGGCTATTAACAATCTCGAACATTGAAATGTCCCAATTGTTAATCGCCCTTATCAATACACTTGTTCGTTAAATAACCATTATACCTGCCTACCAAACAGTTGTGCCGGGAAAAAAATTGTCGACCTAACGTTTGCATATTATATAGACTTCATACTTTCGATTGTATGATATTTGTCTATTAACCAAACCAGTGAAATGTTTGAAAAAAATAATTTTTCAAATTGTTAATTAATCATATTCTGTACTGAAACTTTTTAGTCACCTCATTATTATGGGCCGAGGTGGTGTGCGGGTTGAGTCCTCGCCTCATAAGCCAGAGAGCGTGAGTTCGAATCTCAGCATTGCCACCGGTCTCGTGCATGGCATCACACGTATTAAAAGGTAAAGACTACGTCTTCCCATAGCTCGCACAGATCTCTGACTTTTGAGGGTTTCACGTAGGGGTGCAACCGGTTGACGGATATAACAATCTTAACAACAACAATTTGCAGTATATTTATTGACATATTTAATTTGACATAAAATATTTTTGAACCTTTAACCAGTTCGGTGCAAGTCGTCTTATACAGGGATCTTAGACTATAAGACATGCCTGGTAATATATGAACCGTATTTCAATATACTCTGTTTTAAATAATTCCAGGATATCTGGATTTCATGCCGCCAGAAATTTATTAGCGCTGAAAGCTTTCAATATACCTAACTGTAACAGTTTCCAATTTTGTGAACATGTGAACCTTTACCCATTTGAGCCAGGTGAAGAGTAGCCGTTTGATGGAACTAAAAGTAAATGTCACAATATTTCGTAATTGCATACACAAATAACTATGTTACCAGAATATTTTTCACTAGGTTACACGGAAATGGGTGAATAATTATACCCAATACTGATATTGAAGTATTTTTCTCATTTTTCTGAAATGGAAGCTACAGTACATCATTATTGATACAGAGAAATCATGTAACTCGAATATCATTTTGTCAGGTAAATAATAATCACAGCCAATATTGACTGGGGTATTTTCTTCTCATAACCATAAATACCAGTAGATCTGACGGAGTATCGCCTAATGTTCTCAAGGAATGTGCCATTGCTGTCCATTATCTCGTCGGTTATTGTGAAAGCTGTCAATATTCCGGGTGGCTACGAAATTATTGCCTACAGATTACTTCAGTTATTGTATGAGGTAGGCTTGTGAAATCTGGAGCATTGATTTAATGATAAAACAGCTAGATTTGAGCATATCAACATGATGCAGGTAACTTCCTGTCTGACCGAAAATAACATCAACTTTCCTATTTTAAATGGCAACCCATTTTTTTTTCACCATATCTAGCATTCAATTCCCCCTCAAATGATATACAACAAGTTGGTATCTAACGAGAAACTAGACCAAAAAAATATTATTAAAATTTACTCAGTAGGCTGTGGAAGCAAAATAAAAACCAAAAAATGAAAAGTTGGCCTTGGAAACCATACGTAACTTGATAACAGTTGCTACTACTATAATATTTCAATTCCAGTGGTGATCGTTATAAGAAGCCTCAACAAAAAAGATTTGAAGAGTTGGGATATTATCAATACTATTCAGCTTAACCATTTCTTTCTACTGATCTGAAATAAACTGATTTATTTTAAATGAAATACCAAAAACTTCTGTTTTGTTTTTATTGAAAAATGAATGGATTTTTGTTTGTGTTAATTTTCTGGTTTTCATTTCGCTTCCACTGCCTCTTAAATAAATGTCAATGATTATTTTTTTCTGCTCTCGTTTCTAGTTAGATACCAACTTGTCATATGTCATTAGAAAGGGAATTGAATTCTGAATAACGTGAAAGGAAGAAAAAATAGGTTGCCATGTGAAATAAGAAAGTTGATTTTGCTTCTGGTCAGGCCGGAAGTCAACTTCCTCATGTTGAAATGCTCAAATTCTATAGTAAATTCATATTTCAAATACGATGATGTAAACAGTGATCAATGCATGCATGCAGCGTGTCCACCTCGTGATAGCCAATTCTCGTAACGCTATTGGTCGATAGAAGATCAACCTGACACAACACCAAACGAAATGTTTTTGCAGAGATGTATTCAGCTTGGCTGCGTTACAATTATTGAAACTGCTATTTGTTCGAAGTTGCAGCGTTGATTTTTTTTTTGTGTTTTCAATTACATTATTGATTATTTATTTCGAATATTTGTTTTGGTGTAAAGTTCTGGGTTGGTTTTGGATGATGTTACATTTTCAAATTAATTTCATTCGGAAAACAAGCTTAATGCGTCTCTGTTCTAGTTTGGTCCGTATTTGAAATATGAATGCAGTATAGCTCTTATGTCACTATATCAAATTTCACAAACGTACCTCATACAATAACTGAGATATTCCGTAGTCTCGGTAGAGTTACTGAAATATTTAATACGACAGACAATATGGAGTATTACTCATTCTCCCAGCAATCAAACTGTAAAGCTTCGGCTTGACTTGAACGGGGTCACCATCTGCAATCTGTTTCAAGTTTATTGCCTCTCATCGCGGTCAGGGCAGTGGAGAATTTTCAAACATTTCGAAATTATTCGCTACGTTATCATTTTCTAGCTAACTACTCGGCATATTCCAAATTCGTTGCATATAGTCTCATTGTGGTTTATGTTTCATCTTTGAATTTTTGAGTTATATTCATGTAACGCTGTAGGCTCTGTAGACTACGTCTTGATATCTGAAAAAAACGTTGCTTGTACTGATTATACTTCTTATTACGTCCTCCTGTACCAAAATGCCTCTGGTGGAACACGAATCACTATTTTGAAACTGCAAAAAAAACAAAACCCTTTTCCTTGCTAGGCCATCATATCGACTAATTACTCATTACGTTTTCCGGTGATACACGGGTCACGTCCAATATTTAAATTCCTGTGAGTTCAATAAATATCTAAAAATATAATAATAATACTAAATATTATAATAATAGTTACAACCGTAGGGTGAGTGATTACTGGGTTAGAAAATCATGTGCCCTGGGTAGGTGGAGTGAACCAAAAATTACGGTCTTCTGCATTCGTCTGGTTGAGATTTCTGCCATATCATAGCAAGCCGGTATGGTTTTTAAGCTTGATAGCAGTGTGTCCATCATTCCACGAAGGAACCCTATTATCAGAACCACCATTTTTACCGAATTGTTTGGGTAAAGCCTGCTGAATTCAAAAAGTAGATCTAGATATTTAGTACGTTTTTCCTTCTCTTCTCGGACGATGTTCGTTTTACCAGGAGCCAAAAACTGTATGATGAAAATCGTCCTACTTTGATGGTCGAGGAGTACTACATAAGGCTTATTGGCTTGAATTTGCCTGAGTGCGGGGAATGAGTAGTTCCAATCGATTTGGCAATTATCATTCTCCACAACGGACTCAGTGTCCCCAGGAGCTTAAGGCAACATCGGTGTCTCGTCAATACCGTACGAGTGTCGTAGGTGGTAGTAAAACACTCGTAGCGCCACGTCATGCCTGTGGATATAGGCTGAGACCGCATAAACTGGACAAGCTGACAGCAAATGCATTATGGTCTCAGTGGCCCCACGACAAGCTCTGCATCTAGTGTCAGGGACCTCTATACCCATCACTCGACTACGGTAGATGAAGGTGTTCAAAAGACCATCTTGGCAGACTATTATGAATCTCGTGGTTTCCGACTTCAGCCCACTTGACCTGAGAAAAGCAATTGTCAGTTATCTGGATAAGCCGAGGTCTTCAATGTTCTTGAAGAAGAACCCATGCATTGGCTTTTTCTCATTCCAAGTGAAACAGAGAAGAACAATTATATAATATGAAAATGAAAATAGAGAGGAAATCTCTAGGAAAAGTTAACCAATTGGTGCTCTGCCACTTACACCTTGTTGTAGTAAAAATTTTTACATTATTTCTGCCGCATAACCTGAGCCCACTTCACCTAAGCCTATCCAAAAGAAATCTATTTTTTTATATCTAAACGATCTCACAATCTTAACACATTGGACATGAATATGTTGAAAGACATGTAATAAAACAAATGCATTGACGTGTTTGTTGTTTTCGTTCACTTGGAATGAGGCTGATCGTTTCAGTAATGGAAATTCCAGGTTAAGTTTTTTTTTTTTGTTATTATTGCAGACATTATTAAAAATGTAAGTCATATCTTTTCATGCCATGCAGATATAATGTACAGTGTGATGAATAGTTAACCCTGTTCATGCAGTGTCGAACAAAGCCTAAATTCTTGTTTTTGTTCATGCAGAGACATCCGAAATCACATCATTTTTTTTTTTCCTTATGTAACTATTACATACGAGCGACCATTGGAAATGAGTTCTGGTAGTGCTGTGCAATGCTCAAAATGAAACAGTCTATTTCAACAGTTCATTTCCAGTGTTATAAGAATTTTGTTTATTCAGATATCTTGTTTAAACCACATTGTTTTCCAGGCAGTGTCGTACAATGCTCAAAATGAATCAATTCGTTATAAGAATTCTGTGTATGCAGATATCACGTTATAACCACTTCGTTTATCTCTCTTGTGCATTGTCGGGCAAATCCCCATATGAAACAATCATCTGTTTACGCAGATGATTTCCAGTGTAATGAGAATTCTGTTTATGTAGATTTCATGTTATTACTACATAGTTCTTTTGTCTTGTGTTCATACCTACTAGCGATCATTGAGGAAATTTTCAGACAACGTCGTATATGCCCAAGATAAAACAATTGTCTGTTTAGTTGATTTCCAGTGAATATAGTAATCTGTTTTGGTAGTTTTATGAGTTTTACCGTGGTCGTCTTCTGTTAAAATCTCCAAACGTTTCGACTGCAATTGATACGTGAAGAAGAGTACTTCGACTACTTAAGATGATTGCCGCGATTGCAGTCGAAACGTTAAGAGATTCAAACCAAAGATATCCACGGCAAAACCCGGAAAACAACCAAAACATCGACGCCAGCCGTGAAAGCCTTCCTACATAAAGTAATCTGTTTGTGCAGATTTCATTTCATAACTCCATCGTGCTTTTTCTTGTGTTTACAGGGCGTCCCAAAACTCAACTCCATATCAGAATATGACCTCAGTGAAATATTGATAGTGTTGGAGGAATGACGTACCTATACATTTTTTTTGGAAAATTGACAGGCTCTGACAAAAACCTACTTATGATTAACTATGGAATACAAATCGTACGGATTTTCATAATTTATAAAATATCACTATATCACACAATGAAACTATTGCCATGAACAAAAGTAACAACATAGGAAGGAGTAAATATTTCTGCTCCTATAAAGAATTTAACACTCCTTGCATACCCTGTCTTTTATGTCATCTGTACAACGTTGTTGAATATAAGTAGCGTCATGAAAAATTGACTAAGGAACAGTTGAAAAAAATTCCAGTCTGAAACCTTCTTGTGGGCCAAATTTTATTCTGAAACGTAAGTAGTGTTTTATATTTGCTATATGGGCCGTACTGATCGTGATGGTAGAGCGCTTGCCTCTTAATCACAGGGGAATGGGTTCAATTCCCAGCATGGTCACTGGTCTCGTGCATGGCATCACACGTTAAAAGGAAAGAGTACGTCTTCCCTAGCTCGCACAAGTATTTAGAAGACTTCTGAGGGTTGTGCTCGAAAGGAAGCAGCTGGTTGACGGTTATAACAATTTCTTTAACAATTAAATTGTATTATTTTCATCGCCCCGAATTTGACACCACAGAGGCAAAGCAAACCTCTCGCTAAAGAGAAAAAGTATTGACTCTATCTAAACACAGCTCTTGGAAAAATGCAGATCAAGCTAAATTTAAGTGATATAATCCATCACATTTTCAATGACGAATGATGGCAACAAATGCATCCTCCTTGCCATGGATTACTTAAGCAAAGAGGTCTGGTGGATAACATGTTTTCAAGGTGCCAATAGAGCTAGCTACATTCCGATCAAGGAAAGAATTTTGAATCAAACTTATTCAAGAGTGTTAGTAAATTGATGGGAATAAGCAAGACCAGAACAACTGCATTCCACCCACAGTCTGATGGCATGGTTGAAATGTTCAACAGGACTATGGAAGAGCATTTTTCCGAAGTAGTGGAGAAGCACCAAAAGAACTAGTATCGACATCTTCCACTATTCTTGATGGCTTACAGGGACTCTGTGCACGATTCCACAAAGCTAACCCCAGCCAGCATTATCTTCGGAAGAGATTTTCGGTTGCCCTGTGTTCAGATCACCAAGTTCTGAAAAAAAAACAGGATTATGCAGACGAACTGCGACATAGTTTGAATGGGATCCACGATTTTGCAAGAAACATATTAAAAATAACCAGTGACAGAATGAAGGCTCGATACGATCTTGAGGTCAATACTGGTGGAATTAAAGAAGAAGATTGAGTATGTCTGTACAACCCCCCATCGTAAGAAAGGAGTGTCTCCCAAATTATCGCCATCTTGGGAAGGGCCATAAACGATAGTGAAGAGAATAAACGACGTGGTCTATAGGATTCAACGTAGCCCGAGAGCGAAATGGAAGGTTGTTCATCTGGAAAGACTCAAACGTTATAATGGAGACGACACATTGTTTGATCAGGACGATCAAAATTGACAGGTGGATTATTACGAGTTTGATAAAATTCCCCTAGCTACGCCTCTAAATGAACCATAAAACCAAATCGTATACAAATGAGCCGCAGGTATTTATTCAATTGATAAGTTCCAAGAAGTGATTATTTGGATGGACTTCTGTGCTGAGAATTCTCGGAACTATCGCGAAAGATCTGGTCTGGACAAATTGAGTGTACACATTTCACTCGGAAGAGAAGTTTTATGAAGAAGTTATAAGGAAGTTGAAAAGTTTTTTGTAGAAGTGTAATAAGTGGAAAATTAAGCTTTTTGAATAGATCTAAGTGTATTATTAGTAAGTGAAGTAGTTTTATGTTTATAGTGAAGGTATCAAAAACCGTTTTAGTAGTTTGCTTGGCGTACTAATTATTCAGCAAATATCGTAACAATATGTCCATTTCATTGATTTCACCTGCATATTAATATTCTAACTAATGTAGGTTTTAATATTTGATCTAACCCAGACTATTTTCATTGTTTTCGCAATTTTTTATTAATTGGGCTGAAATACAAACTGGAATACTTTCATAAATCAACCTCATAGATTTCTCCAAAACAATCCAAAGAAAAATCTAACTAAGCTTAGTCAAGTGGTTTGGTGTGGTAACAAATGATTTGCTATGACAACCAAGTTGTCATTAAGACGTCAAAGTTACAAGACGTGCCGTTGTTGGAGTGACAGATTTTTCCAATCATTGCCAATGAAAGCAATATTGTAATGAATTTGTCAAGCGAAGAGCTCCCAGAAGCGAGGCCGCAGATGAGGTTAATTCAGACCTATTGAATACGAGAAAGATACGAACAGCAATACAACCAATTTTCAAACTGGTGTAAGGATAAAGAAGTGAATAGCTCCAGAGAAGAGTTTGTTTGTTCTGGCGTATTTTTGTGATCTGAGTAATCTAATACTCTATGGTCGCGTTACTCGATGGTAAAATGTTCAGTTAAAATAAAACAAAACCTGGACATACGCAAGTTTCATATATTGAATCATTCCTAAAAAAGCAAAATATTTGTTTTCGACCACATGATTCTTTTCAAAGAGGACATATTCAAATTTAGGCTAGCCTAGGTATCATTTTTGCTCTAACCGGTGCTCTTTGCAGGGCAGAGCTTATGGAAATCATGCTTGATGATATTGTAACGATTTCGAGACCGGCCTCGAGACCGGCCTCGAGACCGGCCTCGAGACCGGCCCTGATCATCCAATTAACTCGAAATGTAAACATTGTTCTCCGCTGACAAACACATACCTCACGTGGAAGAATCGCGAACCTTCTAACGAAGATTCTGGGAACATCTAAGAAGTAGCCCGGAAGGCTCGACTGGTCGAGAATTGTAAACACGAGTATATAAGCCAATGGGTATTAGATGGCGAGATAGTCGTAGTTAGAGAAATAGCCACAGTAGATATAAATTTGAAATGTTTTAGTGAATAATTGTTTAAGTAGTGTTATAAATAAAATAGATAATTTAGTTAGTGCAGTTTTACTACATTTGGTATCAAACTCGGATGTTTAAAATAAATAAGTGTTCGCCGTATTGAAAAAAGTGTTTGCAGGACAGTTTTGCGCGTCGCGGGAATAAACTGAAAACTTATTATGTGAAATAAATAATAGACTGATACCTCAGTTAAGGACAATAAGAGACAAAATGTTCCCGATGAGAGTTCACCTAGTTGACCTTAAAGTTAGTGAACTGAAGCAAGAGTTAGAGAAGCGTGAGTTAGAAACAACTGGAAAGAAGGCCGTACTCCAGAAAAGACTTTCAGATGGACTGATTGAAGAAGGAGAAGACCCCGAAACATTTTTATTCGAAGTTTCTGGAATCGACTCCAGTTCGACTATTAATAAACTCGATGAAAATTCGAATAGTTTGAAGGAGGAACATCAACAAAATTCAGTGAGTCTGGAGAATAAATTTCTACAAAATTCGAAGAGCCTGGAAGAAAAATTTCTGGAAAGTTCTGTCAGCTTAAAGGAGACACTTCTAGACAATTCAAAGAATTTGAGAGAAGAACTTCTAGAAAATTCGAAAAATCGAGAAGAAACGCTTGAAGAAAATTCGCACAATTTAGAAGTGAAGCTTCAAGAAAATTCGCAAAATCTAGAAATGAAGGTTCTAGAAAACTCTGAAGGCTTAAAAAAAGAACTTTGTGGTGTGGCGAATCAGTTAGAAGAAAAAATGGGAACTGTCCAGACAAAAATGGAAAAATTGAAAGAATCAATAAGTGACCAAGTCAAAGACGACATGGTGGAAGAAAAAAAAATTCAAGGAAACGCTCCACGATGAAATAAAAGACGGAATCGAGACAGAAATCGGCAGGATAAAGGAAAATTTCAGTTAAATAGAAATGCGAATAGATTCTGCGCACACCCCAGAAACTTACAACAAAAACTCAAGGCTGGACCGGAGTATGAACTTGGACGAAGTTCAGAAGGACATAAAAAATCAAACAATTTGAAGCAGACATTGCACGCTTGGTTCTACTGGCATATCCAGCCACGCCAGAAAGTGTTATGGAGCGACTAGCGGTTCAGGCATTTTTGTATGGGCTTCGCGACCAAGAAACCCGGCAAGCATTAATATTAGCTCGTCCTTTACATCTCGTGGACGCTATGTCGCGGGCTTTGGAATTTGAGGCTGCGAAACAATCCTACAAAAGCCAGAGTCAGGTTGATCGAGGAAGACCAACAGGAGCCTACTAATATGGAAGCTGTCATGCGAAAAGTGATGAAGGAAGTTATGCCTGAGAAAAGACCGAAAAGATGCTGAAATTGCGGAAAAGTTGGGCATGTGCGTAGCAAATGCCCAACATTCAAAGAATCAACGCAGGAAAACAAAAGAAGGTTGATGAGGAGGGGCAGTCGTTGGCCTGAATCCTGCAAGCCCCTATTAACAAAAATGCATATGTCGCTTTTCTTCACCGACAGAAGAAAAGTGTCTTCGTAGACGGTTTCATCAACAACGAGCCTTGCACCATGCTGCTAGATACAGGTGCGACTAGGACCTACTTTTGCCAAAACACCGGCAAGAATTGAATCGTCGAATTGGAAGCTACGCACAGTAACAGGAGAGCCGGCAACTGTGTATGGTGAACTTCCAATCGAACTGATTTTAGGCAGCACTAAAGTGAAACACCGGGCTCTAGTAGCGGATATCGAAGACGAGGTAATAATTGGAATGGACATATTGAATTCTAGAGGTTCCGAGCTTAAGTTTAAAGACGGCGTCCTACGTGTAAACGGAGAAGAGCTGATACTTCATGGGAGAAGTGAAGAAATTATTCGTGTCCTACTGGCTGAAGATGTGAGCGTACCGGAGAGGGCTGAAACCATTTTGGAGGCTCGCCTGGATGGTGGTGCAAGCAATAGAAACGTGGTGATGTTCGAGCCCAAGCTCCATGATGAGAAAATTGGACGAGGAATTACACTAGGAAAAACCTTGTTGCGTGCTGATAAATTTGTGCCAGTAAGGGTAATGAATGTCAATAATTACCTGGTGACCTTGAAGAAGGGAACCATTTTGGGGCACTGCTAGTCAATTTCCTCTGTAATAAGGAGTGTACGCGGCACTGTTAGCCAAGCCAGTAACATGCCAGCAGAACTGGAGAAGTTGGTTGCTATCTCGTCCAAGGATATGGGGCCAGCACAGAAGCCCAAACTGAGAGAATTAGTCAGACAGTATCAGGACATCTTTGATACCGGATTGGGCAGAGGTGGTAGAACAAAAGTGGTTCAGCATAAGATCGACACTGGGAATGCTCGACCCATCCGACAATCAGCCAGGAGACTTCCCCTTGTCAAGAAAGAAGAGGCTGACAAAATAGTCAGTGATATGGAAAAAGAAGGTGTTATTGAATTATCTGATAGTCCCTGGTTCTCTCTAGTAGTACTGGAAAAGAAGAAAGATGGTTCAACCCGGTTTTGTGTTGATTGTCGTCAACTCAACAACGTGACGAAAACGGATAGTTCCCTCTACCAAGAATCGACGACACGCTAGACACGCTCGCTGGATCTACGATTTTCTCGACCTTAGATTTGAAGAGTGGATACTGCCAGGTAGAAATGGCTCAGGAAGATCGAGAAAAGACAGCTTTCACCATCGGCTCAGGATCGAAAAATTGATGGAGACGATTTTGAAGGGACTATCATGGAAGACCTGTCTGGTGTATCTCGACGACAATATTGTGGTTGGCACATCGTTCGAGGAACACACGAAAAACTTGGAGGAGGTATTCCAACCACTAAGAACCTCCGGATTGAAGCTGAGTTCCAAGAAATGCCATTTGTTCCAGAAGGATGTTCAATATCTCGGCCACGTCGTCTCTGGAAAAGGAGTGGCAGTAAATGAGCAAAAGATCAAAGCTCTTAAGGAATGGCACATTTTCTTGGCCTGTGCACTTACTATCGCCGATATGTACTGGAGTTCGCCAACATCGCCAAACCGCTGACTAGGCTTACAGTGGTCTGAAGAATGCCAAGACTCATTCAGGAAGCTGAAAGGAGCATTGATCAACGCACCAATTCTGAGCTATCCTCTTCCGGGCGGAAAATTCATTTTGGACACGGACGCAAGCAATGTGGGATTTGGAGCTGTCCTGTCACAGATCCAGGAAGGACAGAAAAAAGTCATCGGTTATTTTAGTAAGACCTTGAGTAAACTGGAGCGCAATTACTGTGTCACCAGGCGGGAGCTGTTGGCCGTGGTTAAGGGAGTAGAGCACTTCCACAAGTACGTGTATGGACGAAGATTCCTGCTGAGAACTGACCATGCAGCTCTCAAATGGCTCCTACAGTTCAAGAATCCCGAGGGTCAAGTGGCACGATGGATTGAGAGGCTCCAGGAATTCGCTTTGAGATCGAACATCGAGCGGGGACCAGCCACAAGAATGCAGATGCCTTATCACGAAGACCATGCCCAGATGACTACTCGCACTGCCAACGAGCAGAGGAGAAGGAGTCGACACTCTGCAGAAACACGGCGATCGATGATAACTGGAATGACAACAAGATCGAGAAAGACCAAGAGAAAGATCCATATCTTAGTTCAGTCAACGGCTGGAAGAATAGTGATCGAAGACCGTCGTGACAGGAAATAGCCAGTTGTTCTCCAGTCGTCAAATCTTACTGGGCCCAATGGAACTCTCTCACCCTGGACAATGGAGTCTTCAAGCGTTTGTTGGAGTCGGAGGATGGCGAAGAAAAAAAACGTCAGGTAGTAGTTCCTAGAAGCAGAAGACAAGAAGTACTCCAAGAAATCCATGATGGGGTCACCGGAGGACATCTGGGAGTGACGAAGACCCTCCAAAAAGTTAGGCAACGGTTTTACTCGGCCAATTGTCAAGCTGACGTCAAGGACTGGTGCAGAAAATGTGCTATATGCGCTGCCAGCAATGGGCCTCGAACAAGACCTAAGGCCCCGATGTGTCAGTACAATGTGGGCAGCCCATTTGAAAGGATTGCCATTGATATCGCTGGCCCGTTTCCCCAATCTGATCATGGGAATAAAATCATCCTTGTGGCTATGGACTACTTCAGCAAGTGGGCCGAAGCCTCTGCCTTGTCCAACCAAGAAGCCATCACCGTTGCCGACGTCTTAGTGAAGGAGTGGATTTGTCGATTCGGCGTTCAGTTAGAGCTGCATTCGGATCAAGGCAGGAATTTCGAGTCAAACCTGTTCCAGGAGTTGTGTCAGATGCTGAACATCCGGAAGACGAGAACCACAGCACTACATCTGCAGTCAGATGGAATGGTAGAGCAGATGAATAAGATGATAAACCGCCACCTATCCAAGGTAGTCTCTGACCACCAGAAGGATTGGGAACAGTATCTCCATTCATTCCTGATGGCTTATCGTTCCGCAGTTCACGAGTCAACCGGCCAAACCCCTGGTAGTGTTATTATGGGCCGAGAGCTGCGACTTCCATGTGACCTGAAGTTTGGGACGCCACCAGGACAAGACACTGCGGGAGATGACTACGTCAGCAAGCTACGACAGAGGATGGACGACAGTCATGAACGAGTCATGAACATCCAGAGTGCCAGCGACAGGATGAAGGAGACCTACGACATCAAGGCCGATGCTGGTGGATATCAGATAGGTAACCTTGTCTGGCTATACAACCCTAAACGTCGCCGTGGACTATCATCGAAGCTCCGGAACTCGTGGGAAGGCCCACATGAGATCATGAAAAGAATAAACGACCTCGTCTACCGCATATACAGTGTGTCCCGCTTTTCATGAATACACCCTAATATCTCAGTTATTATTAATGCTATTTTCTTGAAATTTTGGTGGTGATTATATGTTAGGTAAATGAAGTATTTTGGCTTAGTGAACATTTTCATCGACCATAGGCGTGCGGTGTGGGGGGGGGGTACAAAAGCTGTTTTTTGGGAAAAGGATATTAGGGCTCATTTTAGATAACTTTTTTTATCAGAATTAGAATCAGCATTCCCAAAAACTCCCCAATCCATATTTTCGAAATCTCAAAAAAAAAAAAAAAAAATAACTTTTTTCGTCTCTTAATCAGCATCCCCAAAAACCCTTTAATTCATATTTTCAACATCTCAAGAGCTGATTTGAATAAAAAATTATTCAACTCTTTTTTCAATAAGTCCTTGTAAGCAAAATTCAAACCGTCTTTCAAAATAACCATTTAATACGGTATGTGGAAATTTTTGTTTAAATGCCCTAATCCTGTTGCGTTTCAAACATCTCTATACTTAATTTTTCGTTGAATTCATTGTCCTCACAACTGCCCTTACAGTACCAATTGGGTTGTTTCGAAATTCGAAATGTTCGTCGTCCGGATAGTGTCTTTGATTTAAATTGTACCTCCCTGGGCTTGTCTTGAAAACCGCTCAAGTCTTTGCGAAAAATCTGTTGTTTTTGGCGTGAGAAATTGGTTCTCGATCATGATGCCTTCCATTGAATATTCCCTCAACCTGACGCGTAGATCTTTCATTATTACCAAATAATCGGATAATCTCCACTTCTTCTCCAAGGATATAAGGGGCTCATTTTAGACAATTTTTTTTAACAGATTTGGAATCAGCGACCGCAAAAACCCCTCAATTTATATTTTCGAAATCTCGAGAGCTGATTTGATTAGAAAACAAAATTAAATTCACTTTTTTTCAATAGATTGTTTATTTCTAACTTTTTATTTCAAATGCCCTAATCCTGTATTAAATTTCAAACACCTACGTTCCTTATATTCTGTATCGTTTGCATCGTTTAGGTATTTCCGAAGATACGCACACTTTGTTACCGTTGGCTTGAGTTTTCATGGAGATTAATGAAAGAGTGCTTTGAAACAAAAGTTTTTGTTTGACATCGGTAATCAGTACGAAATGTCAATAAGTCAAGCAGTGTTACTTAACTGTTAATAAGATGGCACACAACCGAAGAGTAGTTCTTACAATTGGAGTAAAAGTAGAGATTATCCGCTTATTTGGTAATAATGAAAGATCTACGCGTCAAGTTGCTGGAATATTTAATGGATGGCATCAGGATCGAGAATCAATTTCTCACGATACCGTTGCCAAAATCAACAGATTGTTCGCAAGGACTGGAGCGGCTTTCAAAATAAGACCACGGAGGTACAATTTAAATCAAAGACACTATCCAGACGACGAACGTATCTTAGCAAAATTTTGAAACAACCCAAATGGTACTGTAAGGACAGTTGCGATGACAATGAATTTAACGGAAAACAAAGAATGGAGATGTTTGAAACGCAACAGGATTAGGGCATTTAAACCAAAATTCCTACATACTCTGTTAAATGGTGATTTTGAACGACGGTTTGAATTTTGCTTATGGTTGCAGGGTAACTATCTTAACGACAGACTTATTCTGAAGAACGTGATGTTTACTGACGAGGCAACGTTTACAGCAAACGGTGTGGTGTCTAGTCAAAATTGTAGGTTTTGGGCAGCTGAAAATCCGAATTGGGTAATTCATTGTAAAAACCAATACAGTGAAAAAGTTAACGTGTGGTGTGGCATATTCAACGAACGGATTGTTGGCCCTTATTTCCTGGATAACCTGACCGGACAAAATTTTCTAAATATTTTACAAAATGGTCTCTATGATTTTCTCATGGAATTGCCATTAGCACAAAGACAAAACTTAATCTTTCAATTAGATGGGGCCCCCGCACACAATTCTGGGATAGTTCGGAGCTTTTTAAATGCAATTTTCCCTATGAAGTGGATAGGTAGAAATTCTCCTTTGGAACCATGGCCCCCTAGATCGCCAGATATTACCCCTTGTGACTTTTTTCTGTGGGGGCATTTGAAGAATAAAGTGTATGCTACTCGGCCGCGTAATAGAGAGGAACTTTGCTTTGCAATTAGGCAAGCGTGTCAGGAAATAACTCCCCAAACTTTAAGAAAAGTGAATGTACGTTTGAGAAGAATTGTTGAAAAGTGTATTGTTTAAGAAGGTAGTTATGTTGAAAACACAAGAATCTAAAATAAAGTAATTCGTAATTTTGTTACCACTGTTACAAATAAAGAACTTATTAAAGAAAAGACTAAAACTTTTTGTTTTTTTGTTCAAATCAGCTATTGAGATGTTGAAAATATGAATTATAGGGTTTTCGGGGATGCTGATTCCGAATCTGATAAGAAAAGTTGTCTTAAATAAGCATTTATATTCATTTCTCAAAAAATGCCTTTTTTCTCTCTCCAACTTCGCACGCCAATGGTGAATGAATATGATCACTATGCCAAATGCTTCATTTTTCTAACATAAAGTCACCACCAAAATCTCAAGAAAATCGCTAATAACAGATATTCAGGTTCATTGACGAAAAAAGTGAATTTATTTTTTTTTTTCCTCAAATCAGCTCTTGAGTTTTCGAAAATATGGATTGGGGTGTTTTTGGGGATGCTGATTCTAATTCTGATAAAAAGGTATCTAAAATGAGCCCTAATATCCTTTTCCCAAAAAACAGGTTTTTTTTACCCCGCCCCACACCGCACGCCTATAGTCGATGAAAATGTTCACTATGCCAAAATACTTCATTTACCTAACATATAATCACCACCAAAATTTCGAGAAAATCGCATTATTAATAACTGAGATATTAGGGTGTATTCATGAAAAGCGGGACACACTGTATGAGTCACCACGAGGAAAACCTAGGGTAGTCCACTTCAATAGGTTGTCCCGTTACGCCGGAAACCACGACCACGTCCGCACCGTCAGATCACCGGAGGATGAAATGACGTTTCAGATGTTCATGTCCCTGTACACGAACGGACAAAAAGTTCAATATGGGGTAACCCGAGAGGCGTCACGAGATCTTTTCAAGGTGCCTGCCTATTACGCGTTAGCTCACTATGTGGCAGAAGATCTCCATCCAGAGGCATTGCAGTAGTTTTCTCCAAGAAGTTCGGTCGACTTCAGGAACTGCGGGAACAGAACCCGGAAGTTTGAGGGGTGTTACAGCTGAGGAAAGGTCAGAGAAACATCTACTATCTTGTTACCAAGAAGCGTTCTCGAGGTAAGCCGTCTTATGAAGATGTTTGGAAGAGCCTTACGAGATTAAGAGACACGATGCTGGACCAGAATATTGTGAACGTGGCAATCCCAAAATTGGCCTCTGGGCTTGATGGGTTGGACTTGATAAGAAGCATGTTGGAGACAATATTCAGGTACAGCGGCATCAACATTCTGGTGTGCTGCAACCATCTTCCTCAACCCAACTTGAAGACTGTGGAGTGTTACTTCCATCGAACGTCCAGGTGCAGATATGGAGAATCTTGCAGATACCTCCACACTCCAAAAATTACATTTCGGGACTATGCGTCTTTAAGAAGGGGGCAAAGTAACGATTTCGGGACCGGCCTAATCATCCAATTAACTCGAAATGTAAATATCTGCTGACAAACACATACTTCACGTGGAAGAATCGCGAACCTTCTAACGAAGATTCTGGGGACATCTAAGAAGTCGCCCGGAAGGCTCGAATGGTCGAGAGTTGTAAACACGAGTATATAAGCCACTGGGTATTAGATGGCGGGATAGTCGTAGTCAGAGAGTTAGCCACAGTAGATATAAATTTGATATGTTTTAGTGAATTAGTATTTAAGAGGTGTGTAAATAAATTATAAAAATTAGTATAGTGCAGTTTTACTACAATATTCAAGGTAAAGGAAATCTAATTATTATGAAAATTTCTGATTCGTAAAACATACTTAAAGATTCTTTGTTATATTTGAAGACATAAATAATGGAACCTTTTTGAAGCTTTATAGAAAGTATACAAATTTACGGCCTCCTACCATCACGCACCGTCCTTTATTTATTAATTTAAAAAAATGCAAATGCTCTGTTCAGTGCGTAGGCGTGAACACATTTTGGTAAAAAGTGTCTTCCTCGCCCTTAACTGCTTACCCGAACTCTGTTTCGCGCCGTTCGGGTCAACGGTAGTCGTGTAAGGAAAAGTATCACTCTCCACACTTGTTAAAAAAATAACCATTCTCAATTATGCAATTGAAGAAACGGTGGAGGAGAGTCAGTGAAATAAATAAGGTCATAAATGAAGAATTTTTCTAAAAATCAAATTATGAATCAAATCAATAGAAGCATTATTGAAGGAGGTGGAGAAACTAATAATAAGAAGAATAATGATTCTCAGACCACACGTTACTGGAAAATATAGAGAAAACTATGGAGGCTTACAACACAATTATCCGAACTCGACATAGGTCTAATCCCTGTTAGGATTTATGAGTCATGTTGAACAACATTTGTTCTCAAATACCACTTGCTCAAAACACAACAGATGGAGACAAGTTATTATCACGATACCATATTCAACGTATTTAGAAAACATTTAGTGAAATAAGAAAAGGATTATATCCGAAATCAAAGTGGATAACGAACAAAATTATAAAAAACTCGATGTAACAATCAAAATATTCAGTAAATCAGTATATTCAATAACAATTTCACTGGACAAGTGTTTGTCTTGGGAATTATCTAAATTTCTAGAATTTCTATATGATTTTTTATTTTCTTTCGAAAGGTGTCAATTCTGTAAACCTGCTCAATGTTTCTTGACCAGATTACATAGATGATGTTCCGGTGAAGAACAAATTAAAGTTTTAACATATTTATACAATAATCGTAACCGATAATGACAGTGACGGTGCTTCTCCTGCACGTTGAAAAAAATCCGGAATGAATTTCAGTCCAATTAATGAAATTTTGTTCCTATATTTCTCAAAACTAGTATTCTGTCACTAAACCTAACACACTTCAGGAAGATGTCTTATGAAGAAGAGCAGAAATGATTTCAATAGAATTTTCCCCGTATAGGAGCAAACATAATATATCTTCCAGGAAAATTTCAGCAAACTCAACGTATGAAGTAATGAGGGTTTGAAGTAATAAACATACCGCGACGAGTGGTGCAGAAATGAGATCAAAAAGAGAAAAGCTGTATGTATTTGCCTCAAGGTGGAAAACACGCTAAAGAGAAATATGTTCGAATATGGAAAATCCATTTAATTCGTGTTCTTTGAACTTTCGAAGTTCAACTCATTAAACTGAGGAAATACGCAACACATCTGTTTTATTGTTGTTTATTGTTATTTAATTGAATACACGTTTTCAACTTGATATTTGTTGATTTTGGGTAAACAAGAGACTACCTCATGAAACGATTACAACCATGTAACTTCGTATCTGAGTATGTGAAGTATTCTTCCAATGAATGGTTAACTCATCTTTTCCGTAAAGTTTTCTTGTAGGGTTGGCCAAAAAAGCACAAATATGGAAGTTTGTCATTATATAACTAACACACTGAAATTTGCCCTAATTGAATAGGATATTTATTTCGTCGAAAATAAAAATGCCTGATGACCCTTTTTGAAATTTCGACCAATATAGCATAGTAGTCTTAAAAATAAGAATAATTCATATCTGTCAACATCTTTGACTTGAGCTCATTTCAAGTTACAAATCATAGCTCGGGTGGTAATCGTTTCTTGATCCAAACTTAGCTGCGAAGCGCTAGTAACATTGTGTCACCAGCCAATATAAACCTTAGCTTCGCCTCCTTGTGAGGGACACAAATCCTGAGTCCATGGCGTTTGTCTCGCAGGGTTCCTTCGCGTAGGTTAGAGGAATGTATCCACTTTGTTCAGGAGGAATACTTTCATTTACTGGAACACGTAACTCAGGAGGTATACGTTCTTCTTCTGGATCACGTAAACCGAAAAGTGTAATTGCATTAATTCTATTCATTTACCTCATATACCAGTATTAAAATTGAGGAGCATAATTCAAACATTTTCTGTTGTGATATTTTAGGAAACATAAACCAACACCAGCCAACGCCTGGGGAAGTGGACGACAAAATATCGTCATTTATTATTCTTGTTGCAGTGAAACTTCCTCGGAGTGAAACAATAAATAGTTCCGCTTATGAAGGATTTCGGTAAATCTTCTATTCCAGTGCAATTAAGTTGAACAAATACGAATGCAAGATAATGTTCCGATGCTGATGTGAGTTTCCGACGCTTGCTTCTAATAACAGAAGGAATATAATCTTGCATTTTGGTAATCCCCGAGTAATCCTCAAGCCGAGCAAAATATGAATGGTAGAATTATATAAATAATTTTAGTTTACTGAATATAAGCTTCCGCTATATTAGAATACGATATGACGTAGGTTCAGTGAATTCGAGATATTTCCAAATTAAGAACAAGAAACTATTTAATTAAGTTGCAGACCAGGTCAGTTATGGTGAGAAAGGAAGGAAGGAGCCAACCCGCACTTCGGGAAGAACAAATGAAAATGCATTCGTCCCCTACAACAATGAAGAATATACAAACATTTTTCTAGGTTTGAAAAGCACTCCGATAACATAACTCATAAATAAAAAATGAGAATAAGTACTTTTTCCTTCATATCGTGAAGGACACTGCACATTTACTTTATGAAATGGCTATTACTCAATATTTTTGAATTTCAATAAACATTCCTTGTACCTATCCTATTTAACCACTTATAATACATATTTTTTCTTCAATAAAACCTAATTTCTGGAGCAAACCGTACTGGTTTTCCATTGACACAAAACAAAATATTTGAATGTACGTCATATGTGGGTCAATATTGAAATCCCGCCATGCAGCATCTAAAAGTTAGATGGAAATATCTACTGGTGAGTACAGAATCTTGAAGTAGATGGCAGATTTTCAGAATCATTGATAGAATTCAATATTTCATTGGCGACATCAAATTTATTGTTCATAGACTCGTCAATATTACTTTCTGCTACCGTGACATTCCATGGGAGACGTGATGAATTGTAGAATCAAAACACGACTTCATTGTGTTATCAAGTAAGGAAATGAAACTGAAGACATACAATGTACCTCATTGTTTAATCAAAAACAGTTAGGAAAGAGCAATCTTGTGTTATGGCCGTAGATCTGCTAATTTTGAAGGGTGTCCTTCTCATCAAGAAATCATGTTTTATAACCAATCGTCAGAAAGCGTATATTCATCCAGAAATAGAGTTGAGTCTTTACTAACGACCAAACCCAAGTAGCAAAATCTGTTTCATAAGAGTTTTATAAACTGCTATACAACAAATCTAATAAAACTACATATATCCTAGATCGCCCTTTACAGCTCTAATGCAGTACGTATACAACCAAAGAAGGTCCTAATTATAAATCATTTTGGTTCTTTAACATATTGCTTATAACCAATTATATCCTCTCAAAAAAATATCCCTATGTGATAGTTAGAAAATTATTTTATAAGTATGTCCATTAGATTATTTATACAGTCTATCCAAATATGCGGTTCACAACCATTATTCTTATATTTCTTAGGGATCCTATAAAGCGTTTTAAAACTATTTTAAGAATAGCTATACGAACATGAAAAACCTGTTTTATGAGAATGATACAACGCTGTCTGGTCAGCGTCCTATAAATGAACAAAAGTGAAATTTTATACGATATTTTATTTCTTTAGAGACGCAATTTACAATAAAATTTCACCGAAATGGTTGTCATAGTTCAAAAAGATTAAAGTGAAACAGTTGCCATCATGAAAAACGTGTATATATGAGATATCATTAGGATTATAAAACTCGTGAAATTTGTTCAGCACCAAGAATTTCCCTACGCAGCGAAATTTTCTGAATGAGTATATATTAAAAAGTAGAAGCGCCTTGAATTAGTAATAAATTGGCCGATCTGATGAAAATATTGGAATATGTAGTATATTTTTCAAAGGTATTATTTTTAATCGAAAATACCTTTATAATGATCGACTAATTGAATAAATAGAGTATAACGCCCTATACTTTTATTGAAGGTACATAATTATTGTTTTTATATTCGAAAATATTTTCGTCAACAATGGCGGCCACTTGCAAATGCTCAAACCCGCAAATAAATATGGCGTTGAGTTATACAATAATTATGTGTCAATAATAACGTTAAAGGAAAAATGTATTCTTTGAGAAACCTTATAGAACCTTATGATTTTATAGAGCTGTTTTGAATGACACTATACAACAATTTTTCCAGGACAAACCTACCTTGATTTTATTTATTACAGAGGTTGCCACATACTATTTTTTTGAGCTTGATTTATGGGTGTAAAAGGCACTGAAAGAATTTTAATGATTTTTTACATGATACATTTCCTTTGTCTCATTGTTGATTTCTTCTCATATCTCAGCTAAAATATCTCCAAATTAAATTTCAATGAAAAACACAAACTCCAACCCAACACAAACCCTGGTTAACATCAGCTATTTTTTTATTTGTTTCTTTTTATTTTGTAGAAATGGTCACAAATTTTATTTTATCAGAACGTAATTTTCGATCCCCGAGATAAGGAGGAAAATACTTCTTTTCCTCCCGCCATCACCGATGGTAACTTAATCATCTCCAAAACAACCAGTGAAAGCATTATGCGACTGCTATTATTTTTGAATAACCAAAAATGTTAAACAAACAAAGCGTTTATTGCCATGATATCTGCAAAACGTTGAAAATGGCAAAATCTGAAATGAAAAAAGCTGTGAAATAAATTATTCTGGTTACCTTTGATTATATACACACGTTACTTACTATGATGGTCTTATATATTTTTCCAAAGGTTTTGTTGAAAGGGATTGGTACTTCAGAACAGTAATGCTAATTATTGCCCAGGTTTATTCATTCCAACGTACTCGTACACAAAAGGGATGAATCCGTTGAGTATTGACCCATTGAATTGACTCATATTAAAATTTCAAACCTCTGCGAAAGTATACTATATTAATTGTATTTGAAGTTCTGCAACATGTGGCAACCAAGTGTGCCATCTGTCTGTGAGTAACGTGTAGGGAAACATCAAGCGGCCTTATGAATCATAAAGTCATATATGGTTGCTTGAAGCTGCGCTTCACAATTAATTCATTACTTCGTGCTGCATATTTCGGCGGTAAAAAACGTAACCTAAGTCGTGGCCTATGTCTTTAATTACTTTTTTACTTTAATTTTTTTATTTCAGAATCAAAGTTTCCGTCATATCTTGTTCCAGCACGTCTAGTGTATCAACGTCTTCTTCTATGTCTGATAAATGATCATCTGAATCAATTTTGTCCTAAGTAAATTTAGTATCTGGCACATTATTGTCATGATAATCAATTTGACATTGTTAACCTTGTCCATTATCAATACGAATATTGTCCTGTTTTATATTTAATTCAGATCTACTGTTTGATGAACCTAAAATACCAAATACCAATGAAAACAAATATCTAAGGCAGTATCTATTAACAAGTTATAAATCGGTTTTAGATAATGCTCAAAAACTTACAGCCATTAGGTTCATCGAGTCCACCGAAACTACAATCATCTAAAATCAGCAGATACTTTGTTTTCACATTTCTTTTCAAATGGCCACTCCTTTTTATTTTCTTCCAAGGTGATAAATCCATATTATTCAACAGATATTGCGCACACACTATAACGTTTTTGTTCCAAATACTATTTTGCCCTCTGAACTGTTTTTAACCTAGTAAGCGACGCCCTTATAGGTAGACTATAAAACAATTTCATACTACTATTATTATACAATTCACCATCATACGTCATCAGACAAAACGACAGGCATCAAATGGAACTCAAATTGTGCGTGGCGCTGCTGCCAGGCAGCATTATAATAATAATAATATATCTTTGAAGAAACTGAAAATAAGTTTGTAATTCTGTTACGTTAATAATGTGAACAGATACTTTTGAGTAGAAATACTGACACAATTTAAAAGAGTTGTTATCAACGGATGTTTTGGTTTAATTATTGCCTTTGATGAACTGGATTTAATGATTGATTTCAATAATTGATATGGGCCATGGGGTTCGTGATGGTAGAGCGCTTGCCTCTGAACCACAAGGGCGTGGGTTCGATTTCCAGCATGGTCACTGGTCTCGTGCATGGCATCACACGTTAAAAGGTAAGGGTTACATCTTCCCTTGCTCGCACAAGTCTCTGACTTCTGAGGGTTGCTCGTAAGGGTACAGTTAATATGAAGTGAATACAATCTTTTTTTTGTCGATACATCCAACCAGTATTCCACAGCAACTGATCATTTGTTAAATGATGTTCATTGAATTCCATATTAGTATTCCATTAGCCGTTTATTTCATTGAATTTGAACAATTTCCCAATTTGCCTTTAAATTGCAAGCGCCAGCAACCCTGTACAAAGCTCTGTCTGACAAAATATGTTTCTGCTGCCTTCACTATCTGATTCAATCCGAATATTACCGAATACCATTCGGCCCAATCATCCCTATAAGGATGTCCAATCGGTGATGGTACCGATAGAAATATTTGTGGGCATTTTGAGATGTTGGTTTTGTAAAGCATGAATCGTAAAATATATGAATTTGAGGAATTATATCACTTCAAAATCCTACTGCGATCTATATCTTCGAATATCTCAGTCGAATCGTTTGAATAGATACTGTTACGAGATTGATAAAAATCCCCTAGCTTCACCGCTGAATCGACTTGATAATTGTTTCCTAGAAAAAGGCAGATAATTTCCGGTAATGAATATTCGGGATAACCGAACCGTCACGTCGCGAAGCATCTGGTTTGACTAGAAAAAGGCAGATAATTTCCGGTAATGAATATTCGGGATAACCGAACCGTCACGTCGCGAAGCATCTGGTTTGACTATAAATATATAGCGAGAGATATCACTGGGATGAATATGAAGTTTTTATGAAGAAGTGATTGGAAGTTTTTGTACAAGTAAATAAGTGCAAATAAGTGTTTGGAATATTTAGCTAGTTGTATTGTCGTAAAGATAGATCTAAGTGTTTCATTAGTCAGTGAAGTAGTTGTGTTTTTAGTGAAGTTACAAAATAAACAGTTTAGTAGTATGCTCGTCAATATTATTGCAAATCGTAACAGTGGTGTCCGAAGCGGGATATTAGTAAAAAACAAAAATTATTTATAATCTATTTATGGTGGATGCGAGGAGTACATCGTACGATACGATGGAGGACATAGTAAAATTTATCCAATATCAATTTGCAGATTTTGAAAGAAGGCGCCAGGAGGAAAAACAAGAACGAGAAAATGAAAAACCAAAAGAAGAAACACGTCGGTTGGATGAAAAGAAAGAACGAGAAGAGGTACTCTAGAAAATTCTGTAAGAACAGAGAAAAGAGTGAGAAGATGAAAAACAAGAACGAGAAGAAGCACTTCAGAAAATACTCTCGAACAACAAAATAATGAACTACAACAAATAGTAAAACAAAGAAAAGCAGACTTCCAGAAGGTTCTAGAACATCAAGACAAGTTCTTCCAACATATATTACAGAAAACCGAAGAACAAATGGAGGAACTGAAAGAAGAACTGAAGGAGGATGTCAAGAAAATCGACGATGAGGTTAATAAGAAATTTGATACGGTGCGAGAGGAAATGAAAGGACTAGAAAATCAGATAGCACTCCTCAAGAACCAAGATAATCGAGACAGGAATTTCCGTAATACCGTCGACTTTTGATGGACAGTCTTCTTGGTCCATGTATCGCAGACAATTTGAAGCTGCAGCAGTAGCTAATGGATGGGGCGAAGAAGAAAAAGCTACAGCACTTATAGTAGCTTTGAGAGGCAGGGCCAGCTTTGAGTATGTTGCAGACGATACAGCAAAATGAATATAAAGACCTGATTACTGCATTAGAATTGCGGTATGGCGATCAACATCGGTAACAGCTGTTTTGGGCTCAAATGAAAACGCGCATTCAGAAACCAGGTGAGGGTCTGTAAGAATTTGAAGCGGACGTGGGACGCCTAATTCAGCTGGCTTACCCAGAAGCACCGGGAGATTTCAAGGAACAGCTAGCGGTGCAGTTGTTTATAGATGGACTGGGAGACACCGAAATTTATAGGACTCTGCGAATGACACACTTCAAGAGGAGTAGCGATGCCTTGGCACGTTCTTCAACACCTCGAGGACGAAAATACGAGCAGTGTTGATAAAAGAACCAAAACAACGATTAAGCGCTGCATTCGAGAAGGTTCTGGAAGAGATTAAATCTTTGATAAGCGGAATGAGCACTCAGAAGAACAGGGCGTGCTATAGATGTGGGAAATTAGGGCATCTCATTAGAGACTGCAGGGTAAGAATGCCACCATGTTCACAATCACCTATGAGTCCTCAAGTGGGTGGCAGAAAAACTAGACTTAGCCAGCAAATCGGGGCGCATGCTGGCTAGCAATAATGTGAAACCCCCAGTGTCATCCCTATTAACAGGCTAAGAAGAACAACCGATAGCCTTACCATTTCAGGAAAATTGAATGAAATAGACGTCATATGCACCATAGACACCGGTGCTGCAGTTCCGTTGGCACGCAGTGATAATCTTCGTCCAGAAAGCGTGAAACCTATGTCTTCAAACCTTGTGCTTCGAACAGTCACTAGAGAAAATGCACCTGTTCGAGGAGAAGCTGAGATTACACTGATTCTTGGGCGACTCACCATCATAAATACGTGTACGTCGCGGATATAGGAAATGAATTTATACTTGGGATGGATTTCATCAGTGACTACGAGTTTTCGTTTGACAATGAAGAGAGGATCATGAAGTTTGGAGAAGAAGAATTTGTCCTGACAACTCCAACAGAGAGTCGATGTCTGTGAAACTGCGATTAGTGAAAACCGGGAAAATTCCTGGATTTTTGGAAAAAGTAGTTTATGCTACATTAGATGGAGACCCTGGGTGCTGCGTTGGAATAGTACAGCCATATGTTGAATAACCTAGCGATTTGGTTCTTGCACAAGCCCTAGTAAAGACAAAACATGCTATTCCTGTGAGAGTTGCCAACGTGCATCCCAAAGGAATAACAACTAAAGAAGGTGATATCATTGGAATATGTAAACCTATTTCATGGGTAGCAAACTATGATTCGAGTACCCACCAGGGAGTCTCATAGAGTGTTATGAAAGTTCTTGAAAAATCATTTGAACAATTGTCGACAGAAGAATTGAGAGCTGCTAAAAATTTCATCAGAAGTGAAAGCGACATCTTTGATTCAACAACAACAGGAAGAACCAACCTTGTCAAACACAGAATCGATACTGGCCAAGCTCATTCGATTCTGCAACCACCAAGAAGAGCCAAACAACAAGAGGTGGAAGAGCTTGTTGACAAGATGATGAAAGATGGAGTAATTGAAGAATCATCGAGCCCTTGGTCTGCACCTGTTGTGTTCGTTTCTAAGAAGGATGGATCTACGAGATTCTGTGTGGATTATAGGAAATTTAATGATGTTACGAAGAAAAATGGCTATCCTTCACCAAGGATAGACGACACATCAACAACTTTAGCAGGTTCACGTTGGTTCACAAGCCTAGATCTGAAGAGCGGGTATTGGCATGTGGGAATACATGAAGACGATAAGGAGAAGACAGCATTTTCAATAGGAAGCGGACTTTATCAGTTTACTGTTGTGCCTTTTGGATTGTGCAATGCTCCAGCAACATTCAAAAGACATATGGAGCTGGTCCTGCGTGGGCTCACTTGGAAGACTTGCCTAGTATACCTCGACGACGTTTAAGTCATGGGAAAGGCATTTGAAGAACATCTGCAAAACTTACGAGAAGTACTCCAACGACTCAGGAATGCCAACCTTAAACTGAATCCCCAAAAATGCTCATTGTTCCAGAAAGAAGTTGATTTTCTGCGCCATACAGTGTCACCAGACGGCATCCGAATAGACGGAAGAAAGATACAAGCGATCCGAGACTGGCCGCGAGCTAAAGACAAACATGAAGTGAGGAGCTTCCTAGATCTCTGCACCTACTACCGTCGGTTTGTAGAAGGATTTGCTGATATTGCGGCACCCCTACATAAGCTGATAGAAGACCGAGTCAAATTTTTGAAAAGTTGAAAGATGCTTTATGTTCCAGTCTGATTTTAAGTTTTCCACGTTAAAGAGGCTTGTTCATTTTGGACACAGATGCCAGTAATAATGGGATTGGTACTGTACTATCACAAGAGCAAGATGGTCTGGAAAAACTAATTGACTTTTACAGCAAGGCACTGACCAAACTAGAAAAAGCTCAATCATTTACAATGCTGCCAAATTTTTCAACCATTTTCCAGCAAGTGTCAAAATCACTTTATTCAGAAAATCAGTGAAACATATTCTTATGGAAGAAATATTTCATGATGAACATTTCCTCAATAAAAACATGAGAGATCAATCGACTTGAATTTAAAATTTTTAACATGTACCTTCCTATAACTATACTTTAGTTGATAAGTGAATGTTTATATATATATATATATATATATCTGTTTATATATATATATATATATATATATATATATATATATATAAAGTGAATAGAGTATGTAGATGTCACAAGTTACTATTCATTTATATATATATATATATATATATATATATATATATATATATATATATATATATATATATATATATATATATATATATATATATATATATATATATATATATATATATATATATATATATATATATATATGTTCAGATAGGTTTCCGCGGTCAGATATTTGAAAACTAAAAGTTCGGGTTGAACCGCGTCTAGAATTTGTTGAAATTCGACGTTTCGGCTCCGATTTTGGAGCCATTTTCAAGAACTGAAAAAGAAAGAAAATTAATGAATGGTGGAAACGTAATTCTACGCTGAGGTCTCAATCTGCCTACTCCTCAGGTATAATTACGTTCGGTTTTTGTGACTTGACGTCGGGGTCTCAATCTGCCTACTCCCCATGTCTCGTCACTGGTTCTCTCTAAGGTCTCAATCTGCCTACTCCTTCGAGAGAACTGAGGAATTGTGGGTTGAGGAACTGTATTTATAGTGGACGTGGCTGTAATGGCCGTGTGCAATGTATTGGCGCGAGGTGAACTATGGGCGGGAACTGAGTTGGCGCTAGATGAGCTGTGTGCGGGAACTTGGTTGACTTACGATCACAAGGCATTGTGGGCACAATGGAAATTCCCTGATTGTTGAGAATGGTCTATTGAATAGATCTTGGGAATCGGCCGACGGCAGAAATAAGATTTCTCAATTAGTTGTGCCTAGGTCGAGAATATGTGATGTCTTGGAGGAGATTCATGGCAGCAAATCAGGTGGACATTTTGGAGTGAATAAGACCTTGGATAAAATATGGCAGAGATTTTACTGAGTCCAATGTCGTGAAGATGTAGGGAGATGGTGTCGAAGATGTCTGAAGTGTGAAGGAAGAAAAGGTCCCAAGACAAGATCGAGAGGAGAGATGAAACAATACAATGTAGGTGCTTCCTTTGAACGAATCGCCATCGATGTAGCAGGACCGTTTCCGATGACGAATAATGGCAACAAATACCTCGTTGCTATGGATTACCTTAGCAAATGGGTTGAAGCTTATGCCTTGCCTAATCAAGAAGCATCCACAGTTGCAAGAGCTCTGGTGGATAACATGTTTTCAAGGTTTGGAGTCCCAATGGAGCTTCATTCCAATCAAGGAAGAAATTTTGAATCAAATTTATTCAAGGAAGTTTGTGAATTGATGGGAATTAGCAAAACCAGAACAACGACCCTCTACTCACAGTCTGATGGCATGGTTGAAAGATTCAACAGGACTATGGAAGAACGTCTTTCCAAAATTGTAGAAGAGCATCAAAAGAACTGGGATCAACATCTTCCAATATTTTTGATGGCTTATAGGGCATCTGTGCACGATTCCACAAATCTCACCCCAGCCAGCATTAACTTCGGGAGAGAACTTCGTTTGCCTTGTGACTTGGTGTTCGAATCACCAAGTGCTGATGAAATTGAGATACAGGATTATGCAGACGAACTGCGAGATAGTTTGAATGGGATCCACGATTTTGCAAGAAAAAGATTGAAGATATCCAGTGACAGAATGAAGGCTCGATACGAACTTGAGGTCAATACTGGTGGATTTAAAGAAGGATATCGAGTATGGCTGTACAACCCTAGTCGTAAGAAAGGAGTGTCTCCCAAACTAACTCCATCTTGAGAAGGACCCTATACGATAGTAAAGAGAATAAACGTTGTGGTCAATAGGATTCAACACAGCCCGAGAGCGAAAATGAAGGTCGTTCACCTAGAGAGACTCAAATGTTATAATGGAGAAAACAACACATTGTTTGATCGGTACGATCAAAATTGAGAGGGGAATAATGTTACAAGATTGATAAAAATCCCATAGCTACGCCGCTGAATCGACTCACAAGCGTATCGTCGATAATTGTTTCCTAGAAAAAGGCAGATAATTGCCGGTAATGATTATTCGGAATAACCAAACCGTCGCTTCGCAAAGCATCTGGTTGCACTGCTTATAAAGCGAGAGATATCACTGGAATGATTTAGAAGTTTTTATGAAGAAGTGATTAGAAGTTTTTGTACAAGTAAATAAGTGTTTTGAATATTTAGCTAATTATATTGTTGTACAGATAGATGTAAGTGTTTTATTAGTCAGTAAAGTAGTTGTATGTTTTTAGTAAAGTCAGAAAGTAAACAGTTTAGTAGTGTGCTCGGCATTATTATTTAGCAAATCGTAACAATACTTATATGCCGAAATGCAGGGTCGCGGAATTTTTTTTGAAAACTAGTTTTCGAAAACAAAATTTCTAACGAAAAATTCTTCGAAAAGCAAATTTTCGAAAACACAAATTTCCTATTATACTTATTTTCGAAAAATATTTTTTAGAAAGACAATTATTCGAAAGGTATTTTTTTCTAAAAACAACTTTTCGAAAGGTTTCTTTTCTCGAAAACATTTATTTCGAGAAGGCATTTTTTTCTAAAACAATCTACCTACTTACCTACCCATCTAACCAACAAACTACCTACATTATTCAAGTACATAAATAGCGACGCCTCAAAATGCTCAGGTTAATCGAAACACCTCGCGGAAAAAGTAAGGCCTACTTGAATGGTTATTTCTATTTTGAAGACAAAGTGGCCAACGGTTGCGTATATTGGATATGTGAAGATTTCAACAAGGCCTGTAAGGAACGGCTGAAAAGTATTGAGAACAAGAATATTACTGAAACTGTTTCTGGAAATCACAACCATCCAGGTAAACCTGAGAAACTTGTAGTAGAAATCATTCTCAGTGATATTCGCAATATATCAAGTCAATAGCGACGCCACCAAAAATAATTGCTGATTCTATGGAAATGCTAGTGTTTCAACCTTGGTGAATCTTCCATCAATTCCATCCATTACGTAACATAAGAACTCGAGAAAGTGGTGCACTTGCACAGCCTTTAGACACAATGTCTCTGAAGTTACCTGATGAATATAAAACGACGAAAAAAGTCAAAACTTTTCACTTTTTGATTCAGGTTCGGAAGATCCAGAAAGAATCATAATTATTGGCACAAATGAAAATATGACATTGTTGTCTATCAAGAGTGTGCATGATGGATGGAACGTTTAAAACAGTAAGTACCCACTTTCACTGTTCACTATTCACTGCGAAATAAGTAAGGAAGTGATAGTACCTGTTGTATATATGCTTCGCTACCCAACAAGAGAGAAGAAACATATACAAGAATACTCAACTGGATTAAGCAGTGTGTAACTGTATCTGGTAATGTTTTTTCCGTCAGGACAATTATCACTGACTTCGAAAAAGCATTCGATTGAAAAAGTATTTCCGAATGTATCACTTCACGGATGCTAATACCACTTCAGCCAAAGTATATACAGACAGATGCAAAAATATGGTTTGGCAGCCAAAGCGAACTGTGATGCGAATTTCAATTCGATAATCAAGATGCTGAAAGCGTTAGATTTCGTACCGGTCCATTTCATATCCAGAGGCTTCAACTTGGTAGTGAAAGAACATCTGTTCACGGAAATCAATGAAGAATTCATTAGTTATTTTGAAAACACATGGATAGGAAAGATGGAGAGAAGAGGTAGAGCTGAGCCCATGTTTGCCTTTTCTCTTTGGAGCTGTTTTGGAAGTGTTCTTCAGCAATGACAGTTGACCAACAACGCCGCTGAATCATGGCATAGGGAAATTTTATCTCTTATTAACGCTCATAAATCGTCCCTTTGGACTCTCCTGATGAATATTAAGAAGGAATAATGCTTGACAGAACTTGAAATTGCGAAAGCCATTTCCGGAGGGGTATAAATCATTGGACCAGAGAGTGCGCAATATCTATTGATAGTACAAAACAATGTTTATCGTAACAAAACAAGTAATGATGATGATTTGATTGCTTTTCAAAAAATATCGCCCACGTTTTGTAATTTTATCTATGTCCTTCAATTGCAATAATTAAACATGTTTTCAAAAAATCGGTGATCGAATAATGTGGATTTTGAATAATTGTTTTTCGAAAAAAAAAAATTCGAAAATGAGTGTATTGGAACCTTTATTTTTCGAAAGTATTTATTTTCGAAAAACAATTTTTCTGAAAAATATTTTTCGAAAATAAGTATATTTGAAAAATTTTTTTCGAAAAAATGGTTTTTAAAAATGATATTCTCTAAAAAAAATCCGCGACCCCGAAATGAAAACCCACAGAACTGTAAAATCGATATTTTTCATTCTGTATGATGAGAAACGGTTCGATATGATGGAATTTTATAAATTTGTTCTCTGATTCAAAAGTTGTTTGATGGGGTCTGAGATTACCAGTTTCTTTATTTGATTTAGTTTGGTCTAACTATATGTGTGTCCCCTTCCTTAATATACAACAGTGCATATTCCTCAAATGAATTAAATGTTAAATATGATCTTGATATCCTATAATTTGTTTTCGAAATAAAACGTTTTTAAGGAAACGGCACTCAAACGTAATTGGAAAACAACAGCTTTGTTTCATGAAATACTCGTTGTTCCCTTGAGAGGAACAAAGAACAAAGCAATTCATTATAATGGGTCACGAAATATCTTCAGGCAGACAAGAGTAAACAGGATACGTGCAATGTCAGGACTTGGAAAATGAGAGTAAGTGAGTCATAAGATATTTGCAAGATTCGGGTATCGTTTAAAATATGTGAAACGTAGTGAATACAATTCGAGCCATTCTTGGAAAATTATAAAACATGTCTGAAAACTGCTCTCGTGTGTAAGTATCAAACCAGCGACGTATAAAAGGAACCTCCACATAACCTATGTGACAAACAAATTGACAAGTATTTTATTTAAATTCAGGAAATTGAAAAACATATTACCATTGAAGTACCTGAGGACTGTATATTTTTCTTTAGTTGAAAGTCATCTCAGATATGCGATCGTTGTCTGGGGTGCAAGTTTGAAATCGCACCTTCATTCTTTAGAAGTCACACAAAGGAGATTTCTAAAGATAATATATACCAAGAAGTCAAGGTACCCATCAGATCACCTTTATGAAGAATCACGATTACTCGACTTAAGCCAACTGTATTTTCTCTGCTCCATCAATAAATATCATATCACCAAAAATCACTCACAACTTCCACGTCACGATTATGCTACTCGTCGGAAACATCATTACTTTACACCGTTGATGCTAAAGAGGGTTTCACAAACATACTCCTTTTTCGCACCTAAACTATACAATATCATACCAGAAAATATGAAAAATATAAAAAATGTAAAAGTATTTAAGAAAAAATTGAAAGAATTCATTCTTTGCAATCCAAGAGGCATGATCTCGAGTCATTTTGAAAATTAGACGGTTTGTTTATATATATATATATATATATATATATATATATATATATATATATATATATATATATATATATATATATATATATATATATCTATATATATATATATATATATATATATATATATATATATATATATATATATATATATATATATATATATATATATATATATATATATATATATATATATATATATATATATGACCCTCCTTAAGTTGTATTGTCTTTTTACTTTATTCATATTACCTACTTTCAGCTAGTCTTACCCACAGCATTTTACCCTTCTCATATTTCAGCCACAAATTTTGTATTTACTTTATATTATTTTTATCTTTACCTGTATTTTACCCAATTGATATTTTAGCCAGAAATTGTATTTGCAACCATCAAAAAGTTTTCTATAAAAAAAAATTCTGTACCGTTATTTCACATCAAACCATTCAAAAGTTATCGTAGTTAGGTAAGAAAAAGGATTCAGATCCGCAGAACGAAAATCTTTGGCTAAACACAGATAGTCAAAGGTAGAACGAATGAAAACCTAAAAAATGCTAGTTGGTTTGCAAATAATAGCCATGCTTGAGTTGTTTGGCTGCATTTACATATTATAGAGGAGGAGAGGACTTAAACCTTCAGACTGAAGTGCTTGGATTAATGAAGGGAGCAATACCTAGGTCACCCCAACATAATGGAAGTTGTCAGCATCGACATATATGAGAAGATGTCAGAGAGAATAACTCTAACATCTTCCTTTGATAGAATAAACTCCACCATCACACAGGATGGGGAAGAGAGCGAGTCCGGTATACGGATGGGTCTAAGACTAGCAATGAGGATAGCACCTGAACGCCATGGCAAATATTGATAATAGCCGTCCTCTACCCGTACAGGCTATGCCTTTGGGTACACACTATGAGTATGAAGAAGTATTATTATTATAAACGAGGAGAAACCGAAACAGGATATGAATGTAAGTCTCGGTATTCAAGCCGCGGTAATGGCTGTTTCTGTTTGCATGACAGAGAATTCCTGGAGGAGTCCTTGAATCCAACCTAAATTCATTGTTTTCATCAGTCAGGTGGCAATAAAGGTCTCTCAAAACCTCAGCTACCCAGGTGGAAAACTTGCCAGGAACAGGAAATTTAATAGAATGTTTTAATATGGTTTTAAAATTGTTTTCCTGTTGACCAAGTGTCGTTCCCCTACGAACAACAGCCCACAGAATTCAAAACTTGTGCGAGCCAAGGATAAACGAGGTCTTACCTTTCAACCATCAGAAAAATGAACTGCAGTTGCTGGGCTTTGAACCCCTACGACCGGAAGCCAGAATAATTGAAAATCGGTGATTTCAACCACACCTCTACCTGGCGTGGTGATATTAAAATCGCTGATGCAATAGCAAGAGCAGGGCAGCAACAATCATCATTGAACCAGTGAATATTCAGCAGGAAACGATTCCCAGTAGATATTGAGATTTAAAGCTCATAATCTCCCCATAAAGAGAATTCTTCACCCCCGCAAGGAAAATAGGAACACACCATAATATGCAATTCTTGTGATGGGGAGAATGAAACAGTCTTCCACATAATACGAAGATCTGGATCACATGAAGATGAATATCTATGGATACTCCAAGACAGAAGATATCATTACGTGGGAAAACCTCGTGAGTTTGCAGGAGTTCATCAGAAGTTCTGAAGTACCCACGAGAGAGACTTGGCAATGGGCAGCATTCGAACCTGCGTTCATACTAAAAAATAATAACAATAAAAATTAAATTGTAACAATACATTATTTCATTTCCTATATTCGAATATTTCTCCAATAAGTATTGAATATTTGGATTCGATTTTCAAACCAACACCCAAACGGTAAATTTTATCAAAAATTTAAAAGTGTCAAAGATGTTGAAATTAGTATTTAACGGAATAAAAATCTGCCCCCTCACGAGCAAACCTCAGAAGTCTGCGAGAGCCTCGTGAAAGCTAGGGAAGACGTTGCCCTTGCCTCCAAACCTACGATGCCATGTACGGGAGTGGTGATTGCCCAGCATTCGAACTCAAGATTGATTATATATTGTTCTCACACTGGGAGCAATTTTTCTATGAGATTCCATTTAATTTACGGTTATGCCACTATCAGAATATGATGTACAAATATAAATACAATGAAATTTTCTCATTCACCTTCACAAAATGTGTCCAATCACTTCGGGAAACACACTAAACGTACATAGCTTTATATTGACTAAAGGGTTGCTTATGATTTGCAGAATTGGTGAAATAACAAGCACTTTCTCAACCACCTCAAATAACATATATTTTTCTTCTTTCAGATCAGGAATACTGGTATGAGCAAGCAAGGATTGCTTTGAGGAAAAGACTCCAGTATGCTAGTGATCGCCGTCCACATGCAAAAAACGTTATTCTATTTGTTGGAGATGGAATGGGAGTAGCTACTTCAACAGCAGCTCGTATACTTAGAGGCCAGCGGCTGGGAAAACAAGGTGAAGATCACGAACTTGCGTGGGATACGTTTCCTGCCGTGGCATTAGCTAAGGTATGAGAACCACTTTTTCAATTTACACTTATGGTGGGATAATATTAGAACAATATTATGAAAATAATATTGAAATATCCAAACGTAATACTGGCGAGAAAGAAATGTAATCAAAATAACCAAGTGATTTTGAAAGGTGGTGAATTGAGAACTGTGGAATTAAAACAGATAAAAACATGCGGTTTTCAGATTTATGATTTGATCTGGTGAAAATACAATTTTATGAAAAAAAAACGGAAGTAGGGTTGAGTAGTGAAAAAGGGATTAATAATTGAGAACATTAATATCCAATCGATAACAGATACCAACATGCGGTTTTCGGATATATGTTTGAGGGAGGGCAAGCTTACGTTGCATTGTGTCATATGAAATCGCTTGATGGACTTCAGATTGAGGAATTGGATTGTACAAAATTGACAGGAAAAAACCTTGAAATAATGAGGCACTGCTAGAAATAGAAAGGTGGCGAAAGCGATAATTATACATCCTGCATTTTGTTTATTTTTGATTAAGACTCAAAAGTTAAAATTAAAATAAATAAAATAGACCCTATTATAGCTTACAAGAGTATTAAAACGAATCATTTCAATGTTACGTGGATCTCATTTCATTTTTATTGTGTTTGTATTTTTTTCTTAATATTTCAATATTATGTGATTTACCAGTTGTTATCTGTATTACAAGTTTTTGTCAATAGGATGCAAATCTTCTGACAATAAAGCAAATTCTGATTCTGATTCATATAAAAGTTTGCAGGGGAGACGCCTATACGTGAAGACGTTTCATTTTATAGAAGGACCTTGGTTGCAGAATCATCAGTAAAACTTGATATATTCCATTATTTTATTAATGTTAACCTTGTACGTATGGACGATTATTGAATTATGGAGAAATATTGGGAAAAACTTGGAAAAAATAGAGTGAGCCAATTTGATTGAAAATAAAGGTCCGAAGAGTTAATTTAAATATTTAAAATTTCACAACTCTTTCCAAAGTATATCGTGACTCCTCGTACAAAATTTACAAAGTATTTTATTTTCATTTACTTAATTTAACAATTCACTCGATGAGAAACTGATTGAATATGAATGCTCTTGAAATCGGTTGAATATAATACTCGTTCCATTAGGTGTTGGAGTGCGTGAAGAATTTCGAGTTACCAAAATGCACGTGAGTTTATATTACTCAAGCTTCACGGTGAGTAGACAAAGCCCTCATTGAGTACTCGCTAGTAATGCATGCTCCCAATTATAATTTCGAAACCCGGTGAAAGCAATTTCCAAATACCTACGCCAGCTGAGGGTATATATAGTCGCGTGGTGCACATACTCTGCCATATTAATATGACGAGGAATGCTGTGTTGTAATCTTCACAAATGTCTTATGGAGAAATGAAGTCATGTACAGGTAACTTCTCAGATAATATAAGACGGCCAGTTTATGCCCATTTTTGAACCGAATTCTCCGAGCTTCTGATAGTTTTAAGACGTCCAAAACAGACATCTTCGCGACGTCTGAAAATTTACGTTTCTGGTACTTCAATCAGAGGTCCAACTGACTGTCTTTATTTTTCCAGAAGTTAGAAAATATTTGAATAATAGAATTTATATAAGGTTTATATTCACCGATCAGATGGTGGTTTTCATTTCCCCCCCTTTTATTTTTTGAAAAGGTCAACTAAAAAAATTTAAACTTGAGATAATGAAATTGATGCATATTTTGGAGTGAAATTGACAGATGAAAACTCCAAGATGGCGACTGGGCGCCAACTGGAAAAAAATACATTGAAAAGGGGGTCTTCTGACACATCCTTTCGAAGCTTCTGACGAATTCTTCACAACCCCACAATATGAAATCGATATTTCCACCTACTACAAAATGGCCAAACATTTAATAAATTACCATCGACATCGAAACGAAATAAAAATGGTATGACATAATAACAGCTTATCCGATATTCCACGCCAAACATTTTCGAACACAGTAACGTCGACATTTCTACAAATATTTATTCATCTCTGCCGTATATCTAATAATGAAGCAGGTTCATTTTCGTACACTTTTTGCTTCAAATGTCCTCTAAAAAAAAGGCTCAAGGTGTCAAACCTGGTGAGCGGGCTGGCCATTCCGTAGGACCTCGACGGCCAATCCAACGACCGGGAAAATTATTTTCCAAATAATTTTTTACTTCTCTGGAGTAATGTGGTGGTGCTATATTTTGTTGGAATACAATATCCATACCAAATCCATTAGGATTCGCTTTAGTCTAGATGTAAACTAGACCATGTTTTCAAAAAAATTTGTATAGTCTCCGAAAATAACGACCATGGTCTCATTTGATTCGGAAAATAATTATCTAGAAAGCTTATGGAAAAGTTCCAAAAGAGGCCGAAAAAGATTGCAAAAGTTATAAACAATTAAGTGAAAAAAAGTAGGGGTTTTGTTTTTTTCGAACGTCTCGAAAAATAATGAAAATTTTTAAAATTTGAAAGAAGTTCTGAGAAGATCAGCAAATTTGCTAAAACAAAATCCCGACTTCCGTAGTAACTGTACCTCCAATATTTATAATTTTTATAGATCCTTAAAAAATGAGCGAAAAACGGGTGATCGGGCTTCCGCGCGCGTTGCGTCACTCTGACGAAGCAACAAAGAAAATATTTAAACATATTAAATATGAATAAGGAGGAATAAAAAAAATTATGTAGCATTGGGGTTTTTAGAGATAAAACGGTTCGTTAATTTTAATTAATTAAATTTAGTCGCATAAAACCATTGTTAATTATCAAACGCATTTTATAGCAAAAAATAAATATTTTTAAGGAACCGTTTTTTCCCTAAAAATCATAATTTGTATTAATAAGTGGATTACAAAAAAAATGTTTGATTTGCTCATTAACAATGTATTTGTTTATAACAATTTCTTAAACAATGGTAGTAACAAATTTAAAAAAATCATTTTTATGTAGCTTTTAACCATCAGAAATCAAAACATTCAAGATATCAACAAAAAAAAACAACTTTTTTAAATATTTAATTTTCAATTATTAATAAAAAAGCGAAAAAAAAATTTGAAATGTTTGCTACGGTGATCTATTTTTAAGCCTAATATCAATAACTCCACGAAAAATATCTTTATTATCGTGGTTTTTATCTAAACATTCAATTTGGAAAAATTACTTAATTAACAAATCCATAATATATGAAAAAATTGGGATGAAAATTTTCTGACCATGGATTATTGTTTATTTATGTATCCCAATACTACATTAATTTTTTTATTCCTCAACATTCTCATTTAATAAGTTTAAATATTTTTTTTTGTTGCCTCGTCAGAGTGACGCAAAGCGCGCGGGAGCCCCATCATCCGTTTTTTGCTCATTTTTTAACGCTTTGTAAAATTTATAAATATTGGAGGTACAGTTATGGGAGCGAGACTTTTTTTTAGAAAATTTGCTGATCTTTTATCAAATAAAAAAATTCATTATTTTTCGAGATGTTCGGAAAAAACAAAACCCCTACTTTTTTTCACTTAATTGTTTTTAACTTTTGCAATTATTTTCGGCACCTTTTGGAACTTTTCCTTGAACTTTCTAGATAATTTTCCGAATCAAATGAGACCATGCTCGTAATATTCGGAGACTATACAAAAATTTTATGAAAAATGGTACATGTTAACTAGACTACTTCAACGATTTCGGTGATTAGAGGGTCCACAGTAGTTTTCAGCATATTCAAATACAGTCCTCCTGTTGAATTTTGTTCAATAAATAGAGGTTCTACAAACGTTATTTTTTTTTTTTTTGATATTGATCATGAGTTTATCGGAAAATTTAAGGGTTGGTGTCACTCCAACCAAAAATCAAATCAATTCAAATCAAATCACTTTATTTCTTTGAGACAACATACATTGTAAGTCAGATGTGGATGCTTCCGCATGAAAATACGGTAGGTAATCGAATTTACATAAAAATGCATAAGCACTGATAATGAATATAAAAAATATACAAATACACATAATACATATATATATATATATATATACACATAAACAAATACACACACATGTGTAATCACACACGCACATACAGATAAGTAAACAAATCTAAAATCGGATAAAATTTTGACTCAGAAGAATATATAATATTAGCCGTACCATAACGACTGGTACATATGAAAAACGAACGAACGAATAACGGCAATAACATTACCGTTGAGAAAAAATATACATTCGTTACTGAAACAAGTATTGTGGAGATAGGTAGCTGAACAATGATGTTCGTTGTCGTATTGATATTTTTTGTCAAACAAAAAATATACTATCAAATCTTTTTGGGTTGTTGGTTTGCCATACGGCAGAGAAAAAAAATTCTAGGGTTGTGAAGTATTCTTAAGAAGCTTCAAAAGAATGTGTCACAAGAACCCTTTAAAATTTTTCCCAATATAATAAAAAACTGATGTTAATACCGTCAATTAGTTGTGCGGAAATATATGAAAACCAGTAGTACGTATTGAATAATCGGTATTTACTGAAATTTAGAGAAAGAATTTATGGATTTTACGAATTGTAATTTGTGTAAATTGGCTCCGCTATAACTTGTGAACAATTGGAATGATTGGAAAATATTTAGTGGAAAATATGCAGAAAATTTTATGTTTGATAATTTTTATAAAAGCCATTTTTGACTTAGGTTGTACAAGAGAGAAGATATTATCGAAAAACTGGTTTTTGGTACCATTTTTCCAATATAGCGGCTCCAAATAGTTATTTTTGTATCTAGTGCGCGAAATGCTACTTTGGTAATCGAAAACTGATTTTTTTTAGCGAGACGCAGCCGAGTTGAAAAAAATAGGCGAGATCACCAAAGTATTTGGCGCATGTGATGCAATCAAAATTTTTTCTACAAACGTCAAAAATATTGTTCTAAAATAAGAAATATGCTTAGCTTAATATGAAATATAGTATTGAACTGGCTTAAACTGTTTTTACAAATCAAGTAATTACTGTAACTATGGAAATAAAATGGTATTTGTTGACAATTGGATTTTTGATTGATTGAGGAACATAAAAGTTAAAATATAAAAATCCCATATAGTTTAGTTTACTTCGCGCACGGTGTCACGGTAACGAAGGAAATTGGAAAAAAGGGTCATTTCGCATATTGTTGTAAATGTGCGAACCTTGTCATTTTTTGACGTTTGTAGAAAAAATTTATATATTTTTTTACCAAAATGCTAGAAAACAAAGTACTCATAATAATAAAAGACTGTCGGATACACAATATGATAAATCATTGTTGAAATAAAATAGTTGTTTCGGTTTCATAAGATGCTTGTCAAAGTACCTAATTATCATTTTTAAGGGGGTGTTCAAATATTTATGCAGTGATTGAGCCTCCGAAGTGTGAAGTGAACTGAATACTTTCGATAGGAAAAGTTGTTCTTCTCTAACAGAGCCTCATATTAATTATGTGAAAATGTTTCGATCCTTTTCATTCATTTGAAACTCTCCATCACACTATTTTTTTTTGCATTCATTTCTCCCTCTTGATTTGAGTACGTCATACATTGAATTTTCTCTTCAATCTTCCATCGCATTTGATAAATATTATGAATTAACTTATTGTATACTACTCATATTATGATATTGAAACATTGGACACTTATTTTAAGAATAGGAATAATTTATATTCGATGGTAATACCACAAGAGGTTTTTATTTTATCGGATGAACTTTCATTTTGCACGAAAACTTGGTTGCTTTGGTAATTGACGAGAGCAAATAACATGATAAAATCACGACACAGGTGGAGTGATTTTATCTAATGCTATTTGGTCGAGTCATATTACAAGCTAACAAGTTTGAGTGGAACAAAATTTATACGATGAAAACAAAACCTCGTGTGGTATTTAGTGAGATAATTTAACGAATCAAATAAATGAATTATTAAACAAAAGCTAATTGAACATAATTTATTAAATCAAATCAATAATTCATTGAAGAAAAAGTGCATTTAACAGGAAATATTATTTAAATGTACAATTAGTGAAAGTACAGTTTTGGTATACAATCCTACCCGAAAACTGCTGAATTTGATTATTTTTCTCTCTTAGATTTGTCACTAAAGTGGAATGATGCTGTGAGTCTAACTGAAGGTATGGCTGTAACGTTTCGTTTTCCCCATATCAATCAAAGTCATTTCTGAAGTAGACTAGGTGAGGCTCCCTGTATATGTAATTTCCCCTGCAACGGTAAATGCGTTGATCCATCGCGCTAGTTCAGTTTTTTCAATTTGCAAGGAAAAAAATGGGACCGAGAGATATAGAAGGCTAACTGCGAGGAGTCGAGAGAGAGAAACCGGTTGAAAAGTGTGTGGGTGCTATTTACGATTTGATATCGTCCATTAAATGAGATATTTTCTACACATATCACGAAAATCAATCTTGGTAGTGTTCAAGTGACTCAGTGGAGTTGTATTTGAAAGATTAATACTTTGCTACTTGGAAGGATTCGAATCAACGCCAGATACATTGAACTTACAGTGGAATAATCGTACCCTCAAAAACATTGAGGTATGAAAAAAATCTTGACTCATTGTGTTAGTGTAACCTTCATAATTTTAGGGTTGTCCTGGAGGCTAGAGTAATCTCCGTCAATTAATTTTTTTCTGACTGAATACCGATGAAACGAATGCAGCTGGAACAATAATCACTGATACCAAGAAATTTTATTGACGGACTCATTACGCAATACTCCTGACCTAGGGGAGTTTGGTGGCTGAGGCCCAGTCATTGAGAAGGTCTGCCTTTTTTTGGTTATCATTCCCGAATGCTGAAGGCCTTGGAAGTGACCCCTATCCCGGAAACAAACAGATAAGCTTATTGTCGTATTTATGTCCTTTCTTCGCCTAGAAATGCTGTTCATTATTACTATTTACCTAGTTGATAAGATTAATCATTTCGTCCAGTACAGTGTATCAACCCCTATTTTATTAGAGGGCTAAATTTATTTAATATCAGAGTTGAAGTATAACCCCCTTCGTTTACCAAGTACTGCGCGCAGACAGGGGGCTATTTAAATGAAATTTAACTGTGAACTCTACGTGTACACGTACGGTAATTCCTGATCAAGTTATCTTATTATTTATGTAAAATAGTAATCCCATGTTTGCTTTCTATCTATAGACTTTTACGAGGGTAAACTAGTTTTGGACGTAAAATTTAAATAAATGAGTTATTTTGTGGGTAAAAAATCTGGTGTTTGATTTGCTGGATACCCTTCTTACCTAAATAATAAAATAAAAAATGATTACAGAATTGAATAAATAATTGAATGAATAATATATTGATATAGTTATGATAACGGAGTTTGACACCATTGAGTTATCTAGTTTGAGCTTGCGGATATTTCCGAACTGGTGGCGCACCACACCCTTTTTTTTCCTTGATCCTTTTTACCCACACCCTTAACCGACTGACTCCGAGCACCGTTTGTTCGTGCTTTTCCGCCTCAGCTGTCCCTGTATCAATATATGCCATAATAAAAAAAGACACGTAGCAAATTTGGCGCCCAACGTGGGGCCCGAACCCACGACCCTGAGATTAAGAGTCTCATGCTCTACCGAATGAGCTAGCCGGGCTCAGAGAATTGGCGTTCGAATGTCCGGTCAGCTTGATAATTTGTTGTTCTGAGACTCCTGCTTTGGCAAGAGTAGAAATAGTGCTAGCCCTATGGGAGTGATTAGTAATTTTATTTTTCAGATCTAGACCAATTTTTTCTGCAGAAATTCTGATCCACTTTAAAATTTCGTTTACACCAATGAGCACATTTTTGTACCATCCCTTAGAATTTTCATTTTTCTAAAACGGATTTGGTGTTAGGAACAATCTATCTGAAGAAATATGTTTGTTTCGTTTTTCTAGAAGCATTTTCAACGATCTTACAGGACACACGTTCGGATTTTCTTTATTTGTAGTCAACCACTTACTTTCACTGCACCTTTTATCTCCACCTTGAGCTGTTTCAGAAAAGACCGTGTTGTACTCCAGTCTGCCTGTCAATGTTTCATTATTGTATTTTTCGGGTTTGAAATAATAAATTTTACACTACGCACTTTCACCACCTCTCCAGGCTAATTCAAAAGCGGCGATATGAAAAAGTTTTTTTGAAGTCCCATTGGAGTATTTTTATCCCACTCCTCTGCCATTTTTATAACTTCTTCTTTACTTAATGCTATAGAACCTTGAATTCTTTTATCCAAATTGCTCTGCAGTTGCTTGCGTTTAGCATTTTTAGCGTTTCCAGCGGCTTGAAATGTCACATCTTTGAATCGGTCAAACACAATCTTATAATCCATATAATATTTTTCTTGCCCAATTTTGGCTACAGTATTCCACATTGTTTTAACTACGTACTCCTTGTAGTCATATCCGTCTGATTTCTTCATATTATACGCCCAATCTGCCAATATGCTTGAGATTTCCAGCTGCGACGTTGAACGTAATAGTTCACACCCCTTTTCTCGACAAAATAATTCAATCTACCTCCAAATCGATGATTTGGTTTTTTTGGTGTTTTTTGGAGTGGCGTTGTCTATTGCAGAATTTATTATTTGAGTAGTTGCACTACCAAATCTACCGTTAACGATCATTTGAAATTAAAAACAACACTTTGTAACAAAAAGTATGAAAATTTGTTGTCATTTGGCTAAGTTGATAGCAACGCGTGCTTGGGTACAGCGTCGGATTCAATAAAGTCATAAGACAATTATTAGTTGTTGCCGTGGTGGAGGTATATAACAGTTTATCCACTTGCAAACTGACGTTTCTTATGGACGATTTTATCCATGAGTTGAATTATCACAACAAAAATGATTACGGATAAATTATCGACATTCAGTCCTGTTAATATTATCATCAATTTGATAACTAGCTTCGTAGAGTTGAGTAGACAATAAAGCACTATAGTCATTCAATTTGTATTGTTACATCGCTAATTCGTTCAAAAGCTCTTATCGATGCTTGCAATGGGATTAACCAGTATTGTTTTACCTATAATTACGGTCATATTACATTGATGTGGTGCAGTACATTATATTCTGTTCCCATGAGTAATCCTTTGCATCACAATACCACTTAAAACTTCCTATGCTACTCAAATTACCGGTTTTCACAATTTATAGACTTGTGGATTCATTTCATTCTCTCACAAGATTCATTCCAAATATAACAAACTCATTTTGATATACTCACAGCTTGATATACTTTGATTATTTTGGATTATAAAGTGCGGCTTCTGTATAATAGTCCACCGGTTTGAAGTACAAACATTAAAAACCGTTTGGAGTGTTACACCGATACTACTTGTTGAAATAAAACACATTGTGACTGCTTGATACATAGCGCGGGGGGCCACATCAACCCTGTAAGTCTATGATCTTTAGAGAAAAGATGCATTAGATATTCAATGAAAGAATACATCGCATACTCAGGTACGAAGTTTCATGGTTTTAATCGTATAATAGAGTTGTCTCTAGTTTACCCAGAATCAACAAATCAAAAGCACAGACGTTCCCGAATGCGGGGCATGCTCCAAAATATGCACACAGGAGTGAATGTCTCTTCAATTTTTATTCTCGATGTCATGTGCCTAAAACAACCCGTTTCCGAGATATTGCGGTTTTTGAAGGAATTGTAACAAATGCTAAGGCACTTGTAATGCAATGATAAAACATTTTTAAAATACCATCCTGTATAACAACCCACGTCGAAATATACTTTGTATGATTATCGAACAAATTCTTGGTTGCGAAAGTAAATAATCTTTCGAGACTCATTGTGGTGTATTCGGCCAAGTGATAATCAGTAATTGAATCAATGGTTTACTTTCATACAAAAAGCTAATCTTAACTCATTAAACAACGGAAACACATCACATGTTGAAATAAATATTTAGTTCCAGACATACTTAAACAAAACTGTCAAATTAGCCTATAGATTTGGATGCGAGGAATCTTTTGCGCTCAGAACGTTTTGAAACTCGACAGAAATTTTGTGAATATAACCAAAATTGTGATAAAGCCATTTTGGAATGGGCGGTACCAATTTTATTGTAGTAACAGAAAACAATTAATTACGGAATTGACGAATGATAGAGGCTTCAAATCTGTAAGTAGGAAGGCTTCTGCTATTCCGGCCGACGGGGATAGAAAAATCTCTCTTGGAATGGAAGAGGATTGAGGAGTCGTAAATCCGGTTTCGAGTTGAAAGTTTCGTGAGACGGAAAATATACGGAGGGGAATGGTACCGGCATTAAAATTAAATTCAAAATTTGGACTTGTGATTTCAGAGGGTTGTGATATTTTTATGTGAAGAAATTCGTTTGATTGTTGCTCGGTGATTTGATAAGAGTGAATCTAAATTTCGGGACGGAGTGCAGACGAAGTGAGTCATTTACCAGACTCGGGAATAAACCCAGACACGTAAGGAAACTGTTTCTGTGTAATAATCATTCTAATATTTTTATCCCTAATTCGAAAAAGTTGCTATAGTGTGTTTGAGTATATGTAAATGTGAATAAGTAGACATCGCCGATTTTTCTAGACCAAACCATTCGTAGGGGAAACCTTTTTTTTATTCTATTTTAGTAGGAAACTTGGCTCCAAGAGGTAGGAAGTAGGCATATTGATTTTGATGAATTGATAGAATAACTTTAATTAACTCCTGAGAAGTTTTTTATGTTGTTAGTTTTTATTATATACAGGGAACGCTCGACTTGTCGAGGACCTGACAGTTTTTGTCAAAACAGAATTTATTTTCATTAAATCTTGATCTTGTTAAAAGTTTTGTATAATTTGATATCCATCAACTCAAAAAAACAAGTGATAAAACGAAATCAAGAAATTCTACAATAGCTGAGCTAAGTATTAGTAACACTAAAGTCTGTCCCGTTTGCTGGACAGCCGAACCCGGCCTATAGAATAATTCGGACAGACAATATCAGATCCAACCCAAAATTAAACATTATTTTACAATCAAGTCTGACTTCTCCGGGTCAGGCGAATTTAGTCCTTTAAGGAGTGGTAACAAAGCAAGCTGCCCTATATATTGATCTGGTTTTGCGCTGAGCCTAAAAAGATCCTTTCAAAAGGAAACTAGAAAAATTGGGTCTGGTGAAACTTTTTCTCCAGCCACCTGTAGAGTCAGTGAAACTCCAAGGAAGGCCAAGAGAAGCAGAAATAAGATAATTCAGGTAAAACCAGTTTTTTTATTAATATAAAATATTGCGACGAAAGGGGTTTAACGTTAGGTGATAGCCCGTTGGAATTAGTTCCAAATTTTATTATCATAAAAGTAAAGTATCAACGTCGAGTATTACAGAATTGTTCCATAGAAAATCAACAATCATGCATATTTTTCACCTACACATTTATTTACAGAAAATACTGACAGTGAATGCCGTTTTAATTATTTTATCCTTCTTCAAGAGCATTCTTGAAAAATTATGAATAACTAGCATAGCAAAAGAAATTTTGAAAAGTAACTATTGTTTTTAATTTGGTTATCCATGACTACTACTGAAAAAATTAATATCGGCATTTGTGAATAGAGGTAACTGTCAAACTACAATTCAGTTGTGTTGACAAATGTGGCATTATGAATTATTGATTAGAGGATATGGTTCAAATGGTTTATGCTTTGGGGGACAGTGACGGTAACTGCTTACTGGCATATAGATTATACCATTAACAAAAGTTTCCTGAGAAAATACATCCAGACATGCGAGCATTTCAAGCCCTCAAAACACGATTTGAGGAAACCAGAACAGTATTTCACAAAAAGTTTGAACGTGCCCGTCCTTTAACGAATGAAGAAAATAATCTTGTTATTGCATTACAAATTACCGAGAATCCTCATGTAAGTACACGTATTCTGAGTAGGCAGTTGGGAATATCACAAAGTAGTGTTTCTCGGATGGTGAGAAAATACAATTTCCATCCATATCATATGCAGTTGACGCAGGAGCTAACTGAAAGAGATTTTCCAAAGCGAATGCGGTTTTGCCAATGGGGTGTAAATAAAATTAGTATGTTCTATTTTTGGACGAAGCCACGTTTCATAACAATGACCATGTGAATCGGCATAATATGCACTATTATGCAACTGAAAATCCCCATTTCGTTAGATATGTCAATCACCAACAACGTTGGTCACTGAATGTTTGGGGAGGTATCATTGGACGGCAAGTGATAGGGCCATTTTTTTCAATGGTCATCTCAATGGAAGAGAATATCTAAGGTTTTTGGCGACAGCTATACAATTTATTAGATGTTCTGCCATTGGCAACAAGGCAGAGAAGGTGGCTTCAACAAGATGGTGCGCCTGCACATTACCAAACTGATGTACGGGAATACATCAACAATACATTTCGTGGTAAATGGATAGGTAGAGGAGGGCAAGTTCAGTGGCCTCCCAGGTCACCGGACCTCACAAAAACGGATTTCTTTCTATGGGGATTCATCAAATGGGTTGTTTATCAAACTCCGCCTATAAATGTTGGAAATATGAAAGCAAGAATTCGGACTGCTTTCAGGGAAATTTCAGAAGACATGCTGGAAGGGCTTGAAATGCTTGCATGTCTGGATGTCTTTTCTCAGGAAACTTTTGTTGGTATGATCTAGATGCCAGTAAGCAGTTACCGTCACTGTCCCCCAAAGCATAAACCATTTGAATCATATCCTCTTAACAATAATTCATAATGCCACATTTGTCAACACAACTGAATTGTAGTTTGACAGTTACCTCTATTCACAAATGCTGATATTAATTTTTTCAGTGGTAGTCATGGATAACTAAAATAAAAACAATAATTACTTTTCAAAATTTATTTTGCTATGCTGGTTATTCATAATTATTCAAGAATGTTCTTGAAGAAGGATAAAATAATTAAAACGGCATTCACTGTCAGTATTGTCTGTAAATGAATGTGTAGGTGAAAAATATGCATGATTGTTGATTTTCTATTGAACAATTCTGTAATACTCGATGTTGATACTTTACTTTTATGATAATAAAATTTGGAACTAAATCCAACGGGCTATCACCCAACGTTGAACCCATTTCGTCGCAATATTTTATATTAATAAAAAAACTGGTTTTACCTGTATCTTATCTCTGCTTCTCTTGGCGTTCCTTGGAGTTTCACTGACTCTGCAGGTGGCGGGAAAAAAAGTTTCATCAGACCCAATTTTTCTAGTTTCCTTTTGAAAGGATCTTTTTAGGCTCAGCGCAAAACCAGATCAATATATAGGGCAGCTTGCTTTGTTACTAATCCTTAAAGGACTAAATTCGCCTGACCCGGAGAAGTCAGACTTGATTGTAAAATAATGTTTAATTTTGGGTTTGATCTGATATTGTCTGTCCGAATTATTCTATAGGCCGGGTTCGGCTGTCCAGCAAACGGGACAGACTTTAGTGTTACTAATACTTTGCTCAGATATTGTAGAATTTCTTGATTTCGTTTTATCACTTGTTTTTTTGAGTTGATGGATATCAAATTATACACAACTTTTAACAAGATCAAGATTTAATGAAAATAAATTTTGTTTTGACAAAAACTGTAAGGTCCTCGACAAGTCGAGCGTTCCCTGTATATAATGAAAACTACAAAAAAAAAAAAAATCAGAAGGAGTTAATTAAAGTTATTCTATCAACTCATCAAAATCAATATGCCTACTTCCTACCTCTTGGAGCCAAGTTTCCTACTAAAATAGAATAAAAAAAAGTTTTCCCTACGAACAGTTTGGTCTAGAAAAATCGGCGATGTCTACTTATTCACATTTACATACACTCAAACACACTATAGCAACTTTTTCGAATCAGGGATAGAAATATTAGATTGATTATTACACAGAAACAGTTTTCTTACGTGTCTGGGTTTATTCCCGAGTCTGGTAAACGACTCACTTCGTCTGCACTCCGTCCCGAAACTTAGATTCACTCTTATTAAATCACCGAGCAACAATCAAACGAATTTCTTCACATTAAAATATCACAACCCTCTGAAATCACAAGTTCAAATTTTGGATTTAATTTTAATGCTGGTACAATCCCCTTCCGTATATTTTCCGTCTCACGAAACTTGAAACCCGATTTACGACTCCTCAATCCTTTTCCAGTCCAAGAGAGATTTTTCTATCCCCGTCGGCCGGAATAGCAGAAGCCTTCCTACTTACAGATTTGAAGCCTCTCTCATTCGTCAATTCCGTAATTATTGTTTTCTGGTACTTCAATAAAATTGGTACCGACCATTCCAAAATGGCTTTATCGCAATTTTGGTTTAATTCACAAAATTTCTGTCCAGTTTCAAAACGTTCTGAGCGTAAAAGATTCGTCGCATCCAAATCTATACGCTAATTTGACAGTTTTGTCTGGAAGTAAATATTTATTTTAACATGTGATGTGTTTCCGTTGTTTAATGAGTTAAGATTAGCTTTTTGTATGAAAGTAAACCATTGATTCAATTACTGAATATCACTTGGCCGAATACACCACAATGAGTCTCGAAAGATTATTTACTTTCGCAACCAAGAATTTGTTCGATAATCATACGAAGTATAATTCGACGTGGGTTGTTATACAGGATGGTATTTTGAAAATGTTTTATCATTACATTACAAGTGCCTTAGCATTTGTTACTATTCCTTCAAAAACCGCAATATCTCGGAAACGGGTTGTTTCAGGCACATGGCATCGAGAATAAAAATTGAATAGACATTTAAAAGGAGTTGATATGAATGATAATATACAGGGTGTTGCATTTGAAAAAATCAAAATACTGATGTTTTAAAATGGCCAAGTTTGTATTGTTGTACTGAATATCTTGTATAATTTATACAATATTCACCATATTTACAATTAACTTCACCATTTCGACTATCGATTCCCAAATTATCTCCACTAAATATTTCAAAAAGAAGTCTGCAAAATAGATATTTTTAGATAACTCGGCAACGCCGCAACGGAACAGCGGATCGGAATATATGAAAATATACTGGGTGTTTCATTTGAAAAATACCAACTTTGGTCAGTCACGCTTCAATGATACACCCTGTGTGAATAAGAATAATTTTGGAAGATAGTCTCAAATGGTCCGTTTGGTAAAAAAAATATAAGGAATCAAAAAGTGTAGCGTCTCATATCCTGAATCCACCTCTGTCTCGTGTTCCCTTCTCAATGAACACCGTTTGAGATTTCCGGCAGCTGGTGCGCACATTTTCCTCGGTATATATGTTCTACCTCCCGTTTTCTTAATCTAAAATACAAACGTTATTGAACTAAAAGTCATAAATATGTGGTTGTTTTCGCAGGTATAGCGTTGAAAATTAGAATTTCAATAAAAATATCTGAAACTTTCTCATCGGATATGTTTATGTGCTAAATATTCCCAATCCTGAAACTGCTCGCGTGAAGTATGGATTCAGATAATATTTTTGTGGAATGGTAACTGTGGAATAATGTTCAACTGACAGAAATTCAACATGTTAGTCGCAAATTTCTAAACCATAACATTTTTGAGATTCAGACTTACTTTTCGTAATAAATATGTTGTTACAATCAGTTGCCCATTAAAAGTGGATGGTAAAAACAAAATCAATTATGATTTTTCAAACCAATTATGAGGAACAAAGTATGAGGGAGAATGAAAGTTTTTGTAATACAGAAAAATAATGTTAACCTGAAAATATACCCAGATTTAATCTTCTATCCGTGCTTTAACAACTCATTAAATAAAAATTGAAAACCGCAAAGTTGAAAAAATGGAATTCATTCAAACTTCACTATGTTTTCAAATGTTTGAGTTTTTGGAGTCTCAATAAGTGAAGCAGTTTTACCGGATAACTGCTATCGGTTCAGACCAAATATCGGCTTTGACAGAAAACACCTGAACCTTAAGATTATTCACAATGCACGTTCAAATATCCTTATTGAACAAAATATTTAGATTGAGAACCAAATAAAACAAATCCATATATTTGAACTTTGAAGACAGTGCTAATAATCCTAACAATGCAGAGAAATGTAATGTTTGGGAAAAAAGTGTGATATCGATTTTTGTTGTTATTAAAATTGTTTTTCCATTAACTAGCTGTCATCCCCTTATGAACGACAGTCGAAACAAAACTTATGCGAGCTAAGGATTAACGAGGTCTTACCGTTAAACATGCGATTCCTATCACTTCAAATATCACTGAAAAAGTGACATTCTTATGATATATGGATGAGCTGTTTCAAATATCATTATTATTGTATTATCATTAGTATATTATTGAAATATAACCAAATACACTTCATTATAACTGATTCAGCTATGAATTGTTGACTCATGCAGGATATTTTTTATCTGCCAATAAATTAAATATTCCACTCAAATGAAAAAGATCCACATAATAAAAATTCAAATGGGATTTCACTTCTTCCAAACAGACAGTTAGTTGTGTCATACATTCCCCAAGGGTGGCTGAGGCGTTTCAGCCAACGGGAGTAGCGACCCGTGGGCCCTAGCTTACCGTACACTGACGTCAAAAACACACATGTTTTCTCGACACTTACACATACCCAGTCACTCATTAAAGAGGAGTGCAAAAACTTGAAATTCTGCCTCCAGTGGAAGCTAAGGAGGGTCTAGTAGCCGGTGAAAAATCACCTGCGACCTCCGCTCCGCCTGGTTGAGAACCAGTCCCACCAGGGTTTTCACGAGAAGGGGGATCGAAACACTTGCTGCGGGAACTGGAAAATCTGGTCAACAGTGGGAGCTAAGGAGGGGTCTTGGATCGGGTGCTGCTGGACCGGTAGCCAGTGAATGAATCGCCCGCAGCCGCCGCACCACCCGATCGAGAATCAGCCCTACCTGAACTTTTCGAAGAGCCGGATGAAAGAAGCTCGCAATGAGAACTGGAGAACTAGTCTCTAGTGGACGTCGAGGAGGGGCATCGATTCGGATACTACGGATCTGGTTGCCAATGATAGAATCATCGTGCTAGGAATCGCACGTTAATAGGTAAGTCCTCACTAATCCTTAGCTCGCACAAGTTTCGACTTCTGAGGGCTGTCGTTCGTAGGAGAATGACAGCTGGTTAACAGAAAAAACAATCTTAAAACAATTTTAAAACAATGTTTAAAACCCGTGGCCGCCGCATCGTCTGAACGTGAACCAGCCCTACCAGGGCGTGAGGAGGCGGATTGAAGGAACTCGCTTTCTTGACAAGCACCTACACTCAACACACCCAGACATTGAGAAGGGCAGGTGGAAACCATAGGCAGGCAGAACACCATGCATGAGGAGAGCTGGGGATTGCAAAAAGGGTCCATGGGAGCCTACTTGCTTGGCAGAAACAACAGACTTCCCATGAATACGACCACTACAACTACTGTGTCATACATACGCTTATCAAAACTCTTGTCCTTCGCCAGAATTATGTAAATTTGTAAAATTCATGTAAGTAAAAGTTTAATTCACAATGTAAATTCATAACTAGAACTAGAAAAACTATGAACTGAAAAATTGTGGTTTAGTCTGAGCTGCCTAATAGAAGTAGTAGTATATTTGGGGAGGCCGCCACTGCATCCAGGCCCTTTTCGCCATCTCCTTGTGTCCTCATCCGTAATATGCTCTCGAAACTCCTTCTCCTCAAAATTAATCCTTTTAATTTAATTTATTTGTATGTGTGTGTGGGTGCTTGTCAAGGAAGCGAGTTCTTCCAATCTGCCTATGCCTGGAAGTCCAGGTAGGGCTGGTTCTCAGTCAGGCGGTGCGGCGGCCGCAGGTGATTCCATCATCGGCTATCAGACCCGCGGTATCCGATCCTAGGCCCCTCCTTGGATTCTTTTGAAGACTAGTTCTCCAGTTCTCACCGCGAGTTCATTTCATCTGCTTTCTCGTGAAAGTCCTGGTAGGGCTGGTTCCAGTCCCGCAACACACAATTCTAGACCCCTCCTTAGCTCCCACTAAAGGCAGATTTTAAAGTTCTCGCATCCCTCTGTAATGTGTGAGTGTGTATGTGTTAAGTGTCTGGGGAAAATGTGTGTTTTTGACGTTGGTGTATGGTAAGCTAGGGTCTACGGGTCGCTACTCCCGTTGATTGTAACGACTTAGCCACCCTTGGGGATGAACTACCTAAGCAATGCTTGTATTGTAGTCATCAGCCTGAATTGAAAATATTATTTACGTTCGGAAATGTGAAAAGAGATGGTAAATCTAATTAGAATATAAGTTGAATTTCTAACGATAAGGGGGAGAGAGAGGGAGTATGGTAGTAAATAAATATATTTCTTTTTCTGGCTATCAGTCGAGTTCAAACACGGTTTTTAGTTTATCATAATTCTGGTTCTCATATTCTTTGAGTTTTGCCTTCATTTTGGAATAATTAGGAATGACGCTAATTTCTATAGGAACTAGGTTCAACAGTTTTGGCCCAAAGTATGATATAAATCTTTGCGTGTGAGTTATTCTACAGAAAGGAGCATTTGTTTTCTGTTCAGATTCAGCACGTGTGTTGTGAAGGTGACTAATTTGTGAATTGATAGGTATATAGTTTTCTTACTCCATTCAAGCCAGTTTCTTTGTAAAGGTCTTCAGTTGAGTATCTTCTATTTTTCTTGAATATTATTTTCAATATAGTATTTTGCACAACCCCTAGAACAAGCAATAATCACTCAACACTTTGACAATATTCCAACCCAAGTTATGTAAAAGATAAGCACTTAAAATTTCCTGGTAATCCTGGAATGTGTTGAGTATATGATTTTTTTTTATTTTATTTGCTTTCACATTTCGTTATTCAGCCAGTTATTATAAATACTTCTGTACTATATGCTAAATAATAAAAATACTATACAATAGAGTATTTCAAGTAAATACCTACAAAAACAAACGAAAAACTGTATGAAATGAAACGACAAATTCACTTCCTTTCGTTTCTGATACTAAGGGGATTCTGAAAATTTAGCGTTCAAACTAACTTTTTCATTAAAAAAAAATTGATATTTGGCTATTTGGCTATTTGTGAGTTCAGCAACATAAATATGAAGTACAAATGTGAATCTCCAAATTGCATACTACATTTCCCATGCAGGAAGTGTACCTATATGCGATTATTTTAAACATTTACTGAAGAAAATCTGTGTACCTATATGTGGGAGTTGGAAAATGAGGGAGGGCTAAAACCCATTTTGTTTTTGGTATGTATGAGTGGCACCTGTTACACAACTCTTTTGAATCGTTGCTAACTTATTTCTACTGTCCACCTGCTAATATTCAAATATTTCCACTTATCAATATCTTCTAGTTGTCTTTTGTTGTTCAGAATACTGCATAATTTTCACACACGGGATTTTCTAAAACATGTTTAACCTTTAAAAATTCGAACGAGTTCGAATATATTGTGCCAGAGTGGTACCAACAATGTGAAAGAATACGGGATACCCTTCTCTCTAAGCGTTTCCACCATGACAGGACAGGACAATTATAATGTCCGACCTACCCTGTCCCTGATGATAGGCAATAAACCTCGAAACATGCATGTCTGCAGGTAGTCATTCCCAGCCAAATGAATGATAATCTTCTGTTTAATTACAAGACAAGCACTTGCAATTGGGTCGTCTTGGAAGAACGTTGCACAAATATCTGTCAGATGTAGTTCAATGTCCGTCATGGTATTAGCCAGGGAAGTAGTTGTTTTCCGACAGATGTTTGTCTTTTATTTTCCACTTGGTGAAAAACCTTAGAGAGATGGGTACCCCGTATTCTTTCACATTTTTGTTGTCTCTCTGGCACAATATATTCGAACTCGTTCGAATTTTTTCAGTTTTCTCCTCCCGGAGTCTGTGCTACTTTGGAGTATTTTGTCTTGATCCGTGCGGATGGCGCTGCGATCAACTTTGTTGTAGATCGTAATGTCATCCGTGGGGAAATATTAGTTAAACAGTTGATTATTATTTATTTGGCAGGGACAGGACAATTATAATGTTGTCCGACCTACTCTGTCACTGATGAGAGGCAATAAACCTCGAAACATGCATGTCTGCAGGTGGTCATTCCCAGCCAAATGAAATGTAATCTTCTGTTCAATTATAAGACAAGCATTTGCAATTGGGTCTTCTTGGAAGAACGTTGCACAAATATCTGTTAGATGTAGTTCAATGTCCGTCGTGGTATTAGCCAGGGAAGTAGTTGTTTTCTGACAGATGTTTGCCTTTGATTTTCCACTTGGTGGAAACGCTTAGAGAGAAGGGTACCCTGTATTCTTTAACTATGTATAGCCTTATTCTCAATAGATCTATAGAAAAGAAGTTAAAAAGCAGTTTGCCAAGTCAATGAAAGAAGTTAGGTTAAATACAGTAGGTAAATATGAAACCAATTTCAAAATTATTAGTAAAATAAGATAAGAAGAAAGAAAAATAAGAATAATAACTGACATACCCAGAAGCAGCGGATAAAGAATTCAAATATTGTATTTGCGCAAATATGAAAAAACTTATAAGCTTGGAGGCTAATTTCAAATAGTGGTCGTTTTCTTTTGTTATATGTTTGAAATCTTCTTGAAGTGCATTAAATAATCTATGCCCCAAAAACGAATTTAGTCGTAAAGATAATCGTTTTTTTTGTTATGTGAAAATCATGAATACTTCCTGATTTTTGTGAATGTATTAAAAAACGTATCGAGTGTATAGTCCTGAGTTTGAGTTTGCTATGGTTCTGATTATTCTATATTTTGGGTGAAAAAAACATTATATGCAGGTAGAGAAATGCCTTGGATGAAAATCCTATGGCTGAGTCTGATCGTATCTGCTCATGATAATTAAACAGCAGGCAAGAGTTGTCTAGAATTCACTGCTGATATACTGATGATATCCTCTCAGTTCTGCTGAAAATTAAGCCTGATATTTAGAGATAGCCCTCACATATTCCTACCTCAACTTTATTATGAGTTTATCTGCAATATTTTCATTTCAATCAGAACTAAACACTGCTGCTTCTGTTTCCGAAGCATTCAAATACAATAAATTCTCACTGAACTACTTTTACCGCCTAGCAAGATTCAGCGTGAATATTATAAAGCAATTTAGTCAAATCTTACGAGAAAATCATCAGCATACAGATAAGTTTATGATTTTGACACAACAGACGGTAAACCCTTGTAACTAATTCATCAGAAAAAAAGTGTCATCGCAATTATCTGTGAGTTTATGTTTGCTGTTGAAAGTTAACTTTTTCACTATTCTATTGGACCAACCGTTTGAAATATTTGAAAACACTTGTAATATATATATATATATATATTATATCCTATTTTTCATCATTAGTGCTCACCATTTTCAACGTGTCTGTCACGCTGATCGAGGCATGTGAACAAACTAGATTGTTTTGAAAAAATTTCAATCACGGCCAAAAGGATTTTTAGTGAATGTGCTCAGTTTCCCAGATGCATTATAAAATTACAAAAAGGGAGTACAGGAATTGTTTGATCATTCAGTTACCCACACGAAAATAATGGCTATGGTATTGAAATGTGTAATCAGCAACCATAACTTATTGATTTCGGAATCTGATATAATTGGAGAATGCAGTTCCTTTGATACTCCGAAATAGAATATTTATACCATAGTAAAGTAATAAGAGGCTTCGTTGATTTTTTAACCTGTGATATGAAACATTCACCATGGAAAATTACTCTTCTCTTCGTAAATGGTGAGATTGAAATTTTCATGTATTTGAAAATATTGAGTCGATGATGCCCTCAATGAGATGAAACGTTTAGTAAATTGTATACGATATCTTGTAGATTTTCAGAAATGGCAGTGACAAAGTAATCTTCAGTTTTAAGTCAAAACTTCAATTTTTTCAAAAAATCCTATTGATATTTGCGAAAGTTATCGTATTTTTTCAAACCATTTCATTTATCAAGTAATTCCGCAACTTTGCAGTGAATAGAGCATACTTCTTAGCACTTCTTAAACTGATATTTCAAAAACTAAAAATCGCCAATCGAGTATCAGTTCTGAATCTGTTTAAGTGTTGAGCATTTGAATTGAATTTCTCATTTAAAATTCAGTATTATTTTGGGTCAAAAGGTAATAAACAAGTATAAACCTATTTGTTCTGATTCAAAGCGTACAATCGATATAAAAGAATGACAAACCATAATGCATATGTGGAAATCAAAATGGACGAAAAGGCTAATGACAATGCAATGGTTTGTTTCCATTTTACTTGACAACGAAATGTCCCTGAACACGTTTATTCAATTATTCATAATATTGGTATTCCAAACATATACTCATAACCACTGCCCGCCTGTTAAAATCCAAACAACGATTTCACTAATTGATGATCCTATCAATCCTATCCATCTTTTCATTAGATATATCTGATTTTATACTGATATGATTTTAATTGAATTCTTCCACATGAGTTGCAATTTTCAGCGGTAACCAAACAGGATTATTAATTAATTTTTCTCATGTTGATAATTTCGATGATTGAATTATCGCTTTGTCTTCTTCAAAAAAGTTTGCATATATTGCAATGTTTCAGAATTTTGATTATATCTTTACATCGATCATGAGTCATGATTTGCGTTTTGCATATTATATTGGATATCTGACAAAAACTTGCAATTCGTCTATCGAATATAATAATAATCTACCTTATTTTATCAATATTACATGTTAGGCGAAGTTTAGCTAAAGCTACTCTTACACTTAACCTAATAAGTACCAAAAAGAAATAGGAACAAGATACAATAATAACTGAAGAATGTAAAAAGAGCTGACAATAATAATACCTTTTTATAGAAATTTTATGTGTTTGAGACAACCGGTTATGAGAAGTTTCATTTTGAGTCTTTTTTTTAGGTAGTTTTCGGCCAGTGAAGCAGGTCTTTGATGATATTGTTTATAGCAGGATGATGCAGACTATGAAAACGATTGAGTATGGCTGACGAATGTCGAGGATTCTGCAACTTCTGATTGGTTCTAAGGTTTAGGGAATGTAACTCTGATCTTCTCGTTAATTTATTGTATAATGTTTCAGCTAATTTTCTGTCCAAAATATTATACAAAATATTACAAAATTTATATTTTTTGCGAGTTGACATAGATATCCACTTGAGTGTACTAAATGCAATGCGTGTGATATATGATCGAATTTACAGATACCCATGATAAAGCGTCAAGAATTTTGTACACCCTGTATTCTCCTTTGATTTATAAAATCCAGGCAGAGCCAATAAACAGAATCGCAGTAATAAAATATACTGAGTACCAGTGAATCTCCGAGCAGTTTTTTTTAGCTGGACATTGAATATGCCTATACGGGTAGAGGATTTTGAGTGTGCTATAAGATTTTTTTTGGTAGTCGAAAGTTATACCTAGATCTCTTATGGCGTCTACAGGGTGAAGTAATGCATTTCCTATTCTCAATTCCATATTTCCTTCAACATATTGTCTTTGATCTTTGTTTTCAATGAACATAACATGGCATTTTTCAGGACTCAATTTTAAATTGTGTCTAAGCTAGATAATGTAATGGAGCATCGTAGAATTTGTACGGTGATATAACCTGCCTGTATCTGACAAAATTGAACTCTCATTAATATATCAACAGTATATAACAAAAATAGAAGAGGGACCATATACCATTTATATACTGGGTGTCCAAGAGCTTTCAGGCCAGCATATATTTCAGTTATTTGTGAAAAAAAATGTGTTTGCTAGGAGACCATGAGCTTTTTCACGCACCATCTCAAAATCCAACACAATGGCAAAAAAAGGAGAAACCACCCCTTACTTTGGTTTTTTCAATTGCACCCCCATGTTTGTTGTTGTTCAAGTTAGAGCCCTATTCATCTCATTCTCATTCAACGATATATCATATATATCATTATGTAGTTATGAAGACAGTCCAGATAATTTCATGCGTTAGTGGGTTCTATTGATAATTGAATAATTGTACCACGTTGTAGAGACAAAAAAAAGTGGTTGCCAAAGAAAAAGAGGCACTTAAATTTAATAACATTTTGTTCTGGATCACAAATTGCTAGAATTCGTGATACCGTTGATAAATATCTAAATGCCTTTTACCTTTAGTCCCAACGGATACGTTGGTATGCTTTCAATTTTTGATGAAGGCCAAAAAATTAAACGTACTGCAAAACGTACTGCTTCAATCAAATCTTGTGAAGTGACGAATCCTGCCTCCATAATAAGAGGATAACCGACATAAAATGCACTATTGGTCACAGAAAAACCCTTACTGGATAATTTTCAAACAATGTGGGAAGTGAATGTGTGGTTTGGTTTACACAATGGACTTCTCATCGACCCCCATTTTTTCCAAGACACTTTGACGATCCACCGATTTCTAAATTTCTTGAAATATTGTATTCCTGCACTACTAGAAGATACTCCTATCCAGAAAACACAACAGATGTGGTAGCAACAAGATGGTGCTCCCTCATTATCATAATATAGTTACTACTCTCCCCAATAATACCTTTCAAGACCGTTTAGAGGATCTCTTCGTTGGCCTGCACGTTCTCCAGATGTCACGCCATTAGACTTTTTTCGATGGGGATATTTGAAACAAGTTTTCTTCGAAACTCAACCGATATGTATTGAAAATTCAACGCAGAAAACTTCAGAGTCTTGTAATACCGTTACTCCGCGCTGATTCGGCGACTTGAAGAATGTGTGACAAGTCCTGACCAATGAATTGAACCATTTCTGTAGGGTAATGTATCATTCAAAATGCAGATGAGCTTTCAAATCAATAATTCATTTGTCTTTTTATTTTCCTTCTGCATGCCATTCTAGCTACTATGAAATATCATTGAATGAGAAATGAAAAGGACTGTAAATAGAACAAAAAAAAAAGTGAGGGTGCAATTTGAAAAACTAAAGTTAGGGGTGGATTCTCGGGGGTTATTTGCCAGGGGTGGATTTGCGAAGGGGCATGAAAGAGATTATAGTCTCGTACCACAAATATTTTTTTTTACCATTTTTTTTTTCTACAAATAACTGATATATCTGCTGGCCTAAAAGCCCTGGGACACCCGGTATATTCTCTGGTGTCGATTTTCAATGCAAGAATTGATCACTTCACTGAAGTTAGCAAAGTATCCATGAAATTTCAGCTAGGAAAAAAGGTAATTGTGGTTAATGGTATCCAATGCCTTCAAAAAATCTTATAGTATTGAAGAAGTAACGTTCTTTTCATCAATGTTAGTCACAATAAAGTCATTGAAGTTTAGAAAGGCTGTTGTTGTACTGTACGATTTTCGAAACCCTGCCTGGCATTATGGAAGAATATTCTGAGAATTAATGTAGGCTGTGAGTTGAATATGAGTTGCCTTCTCTAGAATCTTTGAAAAGGCCAACGAAAGATTTATTGGGCGTAAGTCTGAGCATTTCATGGGATTTTTCTACTTTGGTAAACGCTCGACAACGGCTTCTTTTCACGTTGTGGAAAAGTATCCCTTTTCTCAACAACAGTTTTTGCTATGGGTCAAGTAACAGTCTATAAGTGACTCAAGGAATTTCATAAGGTTTTGATCAGTTTCCTTGACACTGTTTACATTGTAAAAATCGAGTGATTTGTCATACGCCGCCATGTCAACAAATACCGAGCTAAAGTAATCATTTACCTCGTGTAGGTTCTATAAGTGATCGGGGTAGAGACTTGTGTTTTAATCAATATATAGCAGTTCAATTTCTTCTAAAGATGTCTGGAGTCGTCCTTTCTAGCAACATGCTCAAAAAAAAAATTTTTTTTTCTCGACGAGGTGCTGCTAGGGTAAAATTTCGAAGTTCTCTATAACGTTTGAGGTCAGGAGGGTATTTTGTCCTCTTGAATTAAGCCATGTCTCACCATCAGATTTATAGGATACGTATGTCATGGCGCTTGTGGTTTATTTACCCGCACAGTTCTTATGGGAGCATATTTATTATATAAATAAATCAGAGTATCAATGAAAAATTTAACCTTTTCATCCATGTTTTTGTAGATGAAAATATTGGGTAACTATGCATTGGCCAGATCCTGTGATTCCCTATTTTTACTTGAATTTATATTTGCTTTATAGTTTCATCAATGTTGAAAGATAAATGATATTCAGCACATTGTATCTCTTTTTCAATATAAAATCTACGCCCCATTTAAGAGAGCGGTTTCTGTCAAATCTAAAAAGTTAATAAGCCTACCATAGAAACTATTTCATCGCTTTAATCATTCGTCAGCCATGTTACACTAACTGCGACAATATCATAAGACTGAACAATAATTTCAATTTCCTGGAAAGATGCCATTACAGATTTCACGTTAAAATGGCAAAGATTTACTGAAATCATCCAGGAGAGGAAAAACGAAAGGAGATAATAAAAAAATTAATGAATTAAAAAATGTACCAACCTTACCTACTGCAAAAAAAGGAGTTCAAGAACAATACGTTGTTCTCAAATGAGGAGTAGGTCTTGCTATTCAACTGTTGCTTTTTCATAATCTAAGCTACTTCAATATTTTCTAAACTTCCAACAAATTTTCATCAACCCAAGGTAGTATTCCACATGGACATCATCAACGCTTAATTTCATATTTTCATTCCAAAATTATATAATTGTAAATCCATTTTGCAACAGTCATCGCGTTTTAAACTGTCAGCGTCGTATAATAATATTTGCTAACCGGTTTATACCAAGCTAAGTTTTGTATGAAGAACTGATTCAACTATGTTTGATTCCAAATGAGTGTATCTACAAATTATTTATGAACTCATAAAAATTATCTTCAGATGTGTAAATACATACCACTTTTTCAATGGAGCCATGTAGGTGTTTTCAAGCGTGAAGTAAATAGATTCCTTGCAGTTCTATTAGCATGTAACATATTAAGATAGGGAAACGTATGAAAATACATTTTCCATATCTCGGTATTCGGTTGGTTGAAACAAACACGAACTGGTGCATATTACAAACTGCGACAGAAAGTTCATTTATTCATAATGTGAAAATATATGACTCGAATAACCTATTTGGTGTGCTTCCATTATACGTGTTCATTATATTAAGTTATCATGAAGAAAAGTTCAATAATTCGTTGTGAATTTACTGAATGTTTTAGTTCTTCGATTCATATTATCCTTAAACCACATTATTTATCAGCTCAGATTAGTCGTGTACTGAAAAAATGGAAACTCTTATGGCACATCAATGATGTTGAGGTGATTCCATAAAATGCAATCACATCTGGATAAGTACTCCGAGAAGTATTGATGATTTTTACTCACAAGCTCCATGAGTCCTTTAACTGAAATAAAGAGTTGTTTGAATTTCATAGTCATTGATTTTCCTCATTATATTTTGTTGCTATTTAGGGTCTAGTAATGAAAATTCAACTATGTCTGGAGTGACTTAGTTCTACACTCAATACTCAACTTATGTTCATTCAAAACTATCTACTATGCAAGTCAGTTTACAATAAGCTCAATAGTGAATTGTCTATCTTTGTTGAGTTTTGTAATTTTGGTTAAGGTATCCATGTTCACTTCAACAGTCAGTTGTCAGTTGTTAGGTAGCTAAGTTGTTGTAAAAGGATTCAAATGACACTTCTGTGTTGGTTGAAACTGCCTGCCAATAGTTCGAAACTCTTTGTTTGCAACAAAGACAGAGACATTAGATATTGTTCGATGTCCGTCGTGGCATTAGCCATGAAAGTAGTTGTTTTTTGACACATATTTGTCTCATTTATTCCACTTGATGGTAACGTGTGGAGAGAAGGGTTCCTCGACTTTGTCGAGTTTATCTGTTTCACTACATTCATAAAGAACATGAACGTTTATGCGGAATGCTGAACATTGGAAAGCTCAAATTTCCTTGAAAATTCATTGTTGAAATAGCCCAACAGGAATTTTTTCCAGTGGAACTTAGTCATTTGGCAAAAAATAAGATTTTAAAAAGAAAAGTTAATTTACATTCATATTCAGACAGTGACTGAGTTCTGAGAGTTGGTGGACCCTAGAAAACTCAGACTTTCTTCATACTGATAAATATCCAGCTATTCTTTCATCATTCATTCGTTCATTAGCTTACACTCGAGGTGAGTATTGGGTCTTGGGTGGTCGACAGTTATACCGAAGTACTGTTTATAAGTATTGTGTTCGTTGTATTCGACTTCGCCTCAAACGAACCCAACCTAAAATTAAAATTTTCCTGCCCAGCGATTCACTCCAAATCCACCATTATTTGTACACAGGTGTAGATTATGCAGGACCCTTGTTGATCAAGGACAAAAAAATTCAGTAGTGGTAGAAGTTCTTATGCGGAGGATGTTGTTACAGCCAAGCCAGTAGGCTTTCATGGGCCATTTTTTACTACCCCCTGCTCTCATCATGCATGGTGTTCTGCCTACCTAGGGTTTCCACCTGCTCTCCTTAAAGTCTGGGTGTGAAGTGTGTATGTGCTTGTCAAGGGAGCGAGTTCCTTCAATCCGTCTCCTCAAGCCCTAGTAGGGCTGATCCTCGGTCGGGTGGTGCGGTGGCCGCGGGCGACTCGAGCACCGGCTACCAGACCCGCAGTATCCGGTCCGAGGCCCCTCCTCGGCTTTCATTGTAAACTAGTTCTCGAGTTCCCACTGCGAGTTCCTTGCATCCTCCTCCTCGGTAAAGTCCTGGTAGGTCTGTTTCTTGATCGGATGGTGTGGCGGCCGCGGGCGATTAATTCACCGGCTAGCAGTCCCGCAGCACCCGATCTAAGGTCCCTCCTTGGCTCCCACCGAAAACCAGATTTTCCAGTTTCCGCAGCAAGTTCCTTCGATCCACCTCCTCATAAAAACCCTGGAGCGGAGCGGTTACCCAGAGTAATGTCCGGCAAAACAATTACGGCCGTTGCCAAAAATAGCTGCCGTCAAACTACAACAGCATTTGACATTTCTGAAATATGACAGTGTATTGAGTCATCAAATAATTCCAACTTCAAAACGGAAGCATACTTTATTTACGATATAAATCAACATTGATTGTACTGTTTATATTATTACTGATATTGATCCCTGAAAATGATGCAACTAAATCTATTGTTCTTAAATATTCATTATTTACATTTTTGACAAAAAAGAATTATTTTCTTTGGATATTAATATTTTGGGATTAACTGCATTTAAACCGGATGCTACAGTAATACCAGAAATTGCGTTGAAAATTTTGTTCTTATTTTGGTTGGATTCCTCAAATGAATTAATTTGCTCGTGCGTCAACACTTTTGATTTCTTTGCTCGATAACCAACTGATATTTTTTGAGGAATGGTACCAATTTTAAAAACTTCTTCATCAACATCAATTCCATCTCGTACGTTAAACATATTCTTTAACATAGAATAAATGCTCCATAAAGTTGATCTATTCACAAGTTCCCAACACTGCATCAAATATCCTAAGTGCGTGTTCACGTAGGAATGCTAAATAATTCATTTCCGTAGGAACACTGAGATATTGAGGCATGTTTACTTTTCTCTATTCGCGTTGAACTGTTTTCTTTTTGAAACAACATGACATTTATTGAAAATATATATTTTTTCTACTCATGTATATAGAAATGATAATTATCCAACCTGATACTCTACATGAAACTGATAATTTTTCACTCTAGAAATTATACTGAAAACAATTTGAGGGATTTTTAACACTAATTACAGGTAATCTCACTACTTGGCACTCGAATCAGCAAACGAACGTCACTTCGTATGACAGTTTATAAACATTTTCACGATTATATTTGAACTTCTCCCTATAACTATTATTAACACGTTCGCGACGATGTGCGCCACCGGTGCCCCCAAACGAGCTATCCTTACAGACGATGGGAACCATAAATCTAAATATCAACATACTAATAAAAAAAAGTCAGGCTCAAAACAAACAATCATCAGTCTGAAGAAAATAATAAAATGAACATGAATAAGTATACCTAACTATGTACTAAAAGAACAAAAATCTAACAACAGACAAATAAAGAAAATCCAAAAACATCACCAAAATGTATTTTAGTTTTTATTTATGATGTTCGTTGAATCACTCTAAACAATAGGTTGGGTTTGAGGGACAATCTACACAATATGTATTGACTCTTTAGTTTTTAGTTTTGCTTCCTTTAGTCCCAGTTAATTTTTTATTTCTTCATAACAGCCAGTGCATCTTTTTCTTGTATTTCTGACCATGTCCTCATATTTCATCATTTTATGTGCACTTTTTTTTTTTCTTGGGTGGTTCAGTATCATTTTGAGCTGAGGTATTGTCATCAACTTCTTCGTCAGTTTCTATAAGTCCCATTGTAATCTTATCTGTTATTTGTAATATGTCAAGCTTTTTCCTTGGGTTTCCGAAGTTGTATAATGACCAAGTGTTTACCACAGCGGTTCCAAGTGCAACTTCGCAAAATACCTTCCGATACCACTTGATTGTCTTCCGTAATGAAGTATAATAGGATGACATTTGATCTGATATGTCCTTTCTTTGCTTTATTATAATATATTACTGGTGAAGGTTTTAGTATTTCTTCTCCTTTTCTATTTTTACGTCCAGTTGGTATTATCTTGTCACTGTGCGATGGTACTGTAGTTTTCATTAAAACTTGTCGCTTATCCATCCACTTCATAACTCTAACCATCTTCGTTTTGTTCGCCGTATATTTCACCTATTTTAGTTTTTTCAAAGTAACCGACTTTGGATTTCTTTTACGTTTCATTCTTAGCGTACCGCACACATATGTCTTTTTGTCCAGGAGATCCTTAGAGAATTGAACGCTTGTATGAAAATTATCTATAAATAGCGTCCGCCCTTCACAAAGCAGATTCTTCATTTACTGGAAACATATATCGTAGGTGTGGCCATGGTTGCTTAGAGTTTCATTCACCTCGTTTTTACTAACATACACTCGCAAGTCGTATGTGAAAGCATCTGGTGTACATACTTTATATATTTCAATGCCGTACTTATGTGATTTGGCAGGAAGATACTTTTGGAAACCCAGTCTTCATCTCCAAGGCACCATGCTTTCGTCAATGACTAGGTTTTCATTAGGTATTAGTGTGGTTTGAAATTGTTTGCAGATTAGTAATATAATATTTCTTATTTTGAACAATATATCAGTAGTAGCTGCTGCATCTTCATTGTTTGAGAAATGCAAACATTTCAGCAAGCACTCGAATCGGTCTCGTTTCATAATATTTTGAACAAAGAAATTCCCAAATTTTTCTGTATTGGTATAAACGCATTCTTGGTAAGCGTACCATGCCCATAATCATTAGAATGGCAATAAACTTCTTTATTTCGTCACGATTCGTATCTGTTCATTGTTTTAGTAAAGCTCTTGGACGAAGTTGATGAGAACTGGTGTACTGCAATGCATATCTGTTGGTTTCCACAACAATGATATCCAATATTTCGTCGGTAAAAAATTGTCGAAATATTTTGTAGGGATTGCTGACATCTAAGTGTTTGTGTAGCGGTATTTTGTGCTGAGTATTGGAAATGGATTGGTAAATCAGTACATGGACCCCATGTCTTCTGATTGACTGTGACATTACTTGGTTCATTGGGATCATCATCTAAAGCCAGATCGGTTTCTTGGTCTTCTTGTTCATTTTCATAGTCTTCATCAGAATGAACGTCAGCGTCAGACTCATTATCTTCATCATCAGAAGCAATATATGAGAACCTTGAGTCCGTAAATGGGTCTGACTCATCTGAAGACCAAGCGTGTACATCCGTCAAGATTACACGAGGTTTTTTAGTGCGGGACGTCTGACGTCTGACTGGCGATTTTGCACGAGATGTCGACGGCTGGCAGTCAATATATAAAGAAGTTGGGTTTTTATTTGGTACTACAGATTGTTCCGTAGAAATATCTATTCCTTGCAGAGAAGCATCTATTTCTGTAGAAAGTGGGTCAACCGAAAGTTCGACAACCCCGACTTCTGCTTGTTTTCCTGGGGAAAGGGGGCCTGTGTGCAGAGTTGCATATATTTCTGCAGGAGGTGAATCAACCAGATGTTTGTCAGTCCCAATTTCTGGTAGTGCTGCTGGGAAAATGGGATCCACGTGCGAAGTTACAGCTAACAACGGTGTTTCCGGCTCAATTTCATTTGTTGGAAGAAGGCAAGCGGCGTTCCGCGCTAATTTTAAAATTTTTTTTGTTTTCGACGTCATCATTGTAATTCATACATTAATCTGAAACAAAAAATATTCAGCTTTATGTTGTTTACAAATTTCAACCGATTTTACATGGTGGCCACCGGTGGTACCCGACGCCAACAATGAAAAAATATTCGTTGGTGGCGTCGGGAACCAATGGTGGTGCACATCTAAAATGGTATCAAACTACAAAAAAAACACATATTTACTGTTCAAAAACACTATATCCAAAAAAACATAAATTAACAAAAATGAGACAGACAATTCTCGTCCTGAGTATATCGGTATATACAACCAGGCCATCGTCGTAGAAAAAATAGCATTTCATACTCTAGATGATTTTCGATATTGTTTTGTTCGTGAAATTGCCACATTCGCTTTGCTAGTGGACAAACTCTCACCTCACGATAAAAAAACTGTATTTTCATCTCTTGTTGAAAAATATACTATTCTACGGTTGCACGAAAATAACTCTATTTTACGGATGTATGAGATTTCTTGTGTATACACTATGACCAATAAATGTTTTAGCGACCTCGGAATTATCTTGCTTTGGTCGGAGCGGCCTCAGCGATAATATCTCTCTTGGAAATCATTTTGCGGCCTTAGTTTACAAATAACTATTATCGGTATATGAAATTTAAAATCGTAAACACCCAGAATGACATAGTGCACCATCACTACCCTAAACCTGTCACTGTGCGTGCCAATAAGTGCCTCACTATTTTTGATTCATGTCTTTTATTGTCTAGTACTTTCAGGATTCATTCTTTCTTTTTTATAGACAACACCAGCATGACCATTCGAGAAAATAAACAGCGTCTGAGGCTCATGTCAAAACATTCTGTCAATGTACTATCTGATTAGTTCTCAGACAACAAACTCATCTTGAAAATCGATCAAACTCATAATAAAGTATTTAACCTCAATCGCGACACTACTGATATAAACTTCTTAGCGAATAAAAACACATCATTCCTACAGATTTAACAAAATGTCTTGGTATTATTATTGACAGTGAATTGACGGAACAACTGAATTCCAAACTATACAAAGCAATTAATGATTCACCCCATCAAAATCAACACAAATATAGTTGTGGGCAAATATATTATCACGCTTATTTTCACAGTCTCTTACAATATGATATCGAATTCTGTGGAAAGGCAGCACAGACGCAAACAACATTCATAATTCAAAAACGAACAATTCGTACTCTTTTCGCTCTTATCTCTAGGGATTCAAGTAGGTATTACTTTATAAATAATAGATTATTCACTCTCACAATTGGAAAAAGTATGTCATTCAATTCATAAAAATAAACACTCTCTTGGATACCATTATCCAACAAGAAATGTAGTGAAGTGAGTTGGGTTCTAGCAGTGCAAGGTAATACTATATTTTGGATGACAATTTCCCTCATATTATATTAATCAATCAAATGCCATAATGTTCCCATTTCGAACCAATGAGAACAGGACATTTTGAAAACACTTCCTCCAGCCCGTGGTATTTTCAAAACGGTGATTCGCTTCTAGCTTCTGTATACATTTCCATAGTTGCAGACGGAAAAAAATAACTCTATTATATTGTATAGTAAACAATTTATAATACCGTGTATGACAATTTTTATTCGATTTATCATACTCATATAATGTCAATCATTATAATTTTCTCGTATAGGTAAAAAAGGCAATACATATTTAATCTTACAATAATAGTTAATAAGAGTGATTACCTCCAAAAGTTGGTAGTAGTTTTGATAATAATATATGATGAACTGATCGGTTTATGATATGGTGTCTTTAAAGTACATAATTATTTAAAGTAAATAGTTATTCATGCAACAAGTGCAAAAAGTAAGTGTTCATTGCACTCGACGTGAAATTGTCCGACGAGGCCGTCAGGCCGAGTTGGACAACACGTCGAGTGCAATAAACATTTTTTGCATGAGTTGCATACAATATATTTTCTACTTCATGCAAAAAGCAAAAAATTATTTATTTAGGTGCGGCACTAGGTGAAGGAAAATGAAATAAGCAATTTAAATAAATAATTATTACTATCGATTTCATCACCATCATCTAGTTTTCCGTTAATATTACTTATTTTAAACCTTTCAGTTCTGTAATTGTAAAGATTAAATTTTGAGTGACGTTTATATAACCACAGTTGCATTATAAAAATCATAATCATAGTAGCCATGAGCGCGTATGTTATTACGAGGTGTGGTCATAGTACAGGCAGTTTGCTCTATGCAGGTAAACGGTTCAGAACAGCGGATCGGTTTTGATTATAGAGTTATTTTCGGGAAGGCATTGTTTGTTCAACTCTGACTGCTAACATTAATACAAAAAATTATAAAATATGTAGCTGTTTAAAACGTATGGCCAATTTCACAGAATATCTGCTAAATATGTAGTGGGTTTGAACGTTTATGTTTATCATGATGACAGGACGTTGAAGTAGAATGACAGATGAGTGCAATAAAAACTTTATTGCACTAGTGCAATAAAGAGCTTCTTTTTCCACTGAATATAGTTCAATAAAGTTTTGCTTTTTGCATGGATGTAGAAAAATAGTATTATAACAAATAACAGATTATTGATACAAACGAATAGACTAGAGAGATCGCAAAGCTCTTGCTGTCTGTGGTAAACGAATCGATTATACATGTGTATGGTGTTGTGGATCTTTATACAGTAATTATCAATAAAATCACTTCAATGACAGGAAGAATAAAAAAAATGGTAAATAGTTAATGGTTAATAGTAAGTAATAGATAATAAATAATGAAAGTCTTGAAATTATTTGAATCAGCTGACCAACACATAATAATTATCGTTGCATGTTGAGAGAGAATGAATGACTTGAGTAACATACCGTAAAAAGAGCATTCTCGTCAAGTTTTGATTTTATATATTTGTTGTTATCATTCAACAAGTTATTTGTTCAATTAAAGAGATTATGTACAAGTTGTCTCTGTTTGCCTAATAAAAACAACCTGACTGCATTTCTATATTGATTTTCGGAACTGAAAGTATTAGAGAAATAAGTTTCTTAGTTGAAATAAAAAACTCGTGGTACCAGGAATACAAGACATTCAGTCCTCACTGTTTTACTGTCAGAAGTAGTTCTAAATTCTTATCTCAAAGAAATTCGACATTTCTTTTGTTTTCATATAAGAAATAATCCACTTTTAGAAAGAATGTATGGTGGATGTCTAGTATCCTTGCTTCTTTGTACAAGTCGTCTGATGGAGTTCTCTCTTTTTTGAACATAATTGTGTGGAAGTGTTTTTGTGAAACATCCAACGTTTGTAGATGTATTTATGCGATAGCTTATCCATAGGAAATCTACAAGTGTGGAATCATCTTCGACTGAAAAATAAACTTTAGTCGCCATTTTCCACTGTTCAAGATAGTGGATTGTTTTGATGAATAGGATTGGTCCAAGAACCGTTCCTTGAGGTACTCATTACAAATTCAAATGAACCAAACGTTTCATCAATTTTGACCCATTTTTTCTTTCATCCAAATACGAACGAAATAATTATACTTTGTGCTACTATTCGTATTCCAACATCCCGCAAAGACTCTTAAAGCTGTTCATGATCAACGGTGTCAGACGCCTTTGCATGATGTAGAAATACACCAATAGCAGATTGGCTATTATCGATCGTTTTATAAATTTGTATGGATAGGAACTAAATAGCTTCTTCAGCAGACTTTCCTCTTTGGAATCCAAATTGATTTCTAGAAATTATTTGAGGTTCGTTCAGAAATAGCCTTATAAATCATTTTCATTATTTTCTCAAATATATCCGTGAAATTAGTTATAAGAGATGTAATATTTCGGCTTTTATGTCATCTATGCCAGGCGACTTATTATATTTCACTAATAAAATAATTTCCTTGATTTCTGTCTCGTTCGTAGGTTTGAGAAAAATTGAGGAAGGGTTAATCTGTCATTAGATACAGTGTGTTTCGCATTTTTGTGTCCACTTGTGTAATTTACTCATTCATATAAGCCACATGACTTGCCTCATGCATGAGGAATTCTGCTGAAACTTACTCCCATTTGAACTTATAAATTTCTCCTCACGAACTCGATTCGGAAACAAAAGATGACAAACATAGAACATTTCTCTTTCCTACAGTTTATATAATGATATTTCAAAATATTTGTCACCAGGGTAACTTTGTACCAAGTTGCCGGGTTGAAAGTTATGACCATCATGAAACCTAGTTTATTCAATTGAGTCGAAAAATGCTTGTCTTTCTTATTAAGTGGAAGGATGAGTAATATTCAACTGACCTTATACTCTCCTATATTCCATTAATCGCGAAATTGTTTGTACAGTGAGAATTCTAGCATTAATTGTTAAGTGTTAAAGACGAAAGCGGCCCTGACAAATTAACCAAGACCTAGTGAAGTTTAAAGAAGTTGTTATTTCAATATAAATTTCAACCCCATACAAACATATGACACCACTTTAATGGATACACATTTACGATTATTGAATGGTCATGCTACTTATCTTATTGGAATAAGCGGTGCTGGTTATTGTCAGTAGGTTGAGAAGAGGGTATAAGGGAATTATTTATAGGCTTCCTTTAAGAAATAATAAACTATCATAAAATATAAACGAAGTTTTTTTTTCAGACTTATAATATGGATGCTCAAATTGGGGAGTCATCTGCTTGTGCGACCGCTCTGATGTGTGGTGTGAAAACGAACTTTGAGACTGTGGGGCTTGATGCTCGTGGACGATTTGAAAACTGTTTTTCGAGCTTTTCATCAAGAGTGACATCTTTGATAGACTGGGCACAAGAATCAGGTAAGAAAATCTAAATTCCTATAGAGAATGTTTCAATAGCTTCATCAATTTGGTAATACACCCAGACCTCACATGGGCTACAAAAGTTTTTTTACCACAATCTTCCTTAGCGCCAAAGAACAACTAAGTATAGAGAAATAATGTCGAATGAGAAAATTGAATTGTTTTTCCCAATAACACATAAAATAAATGAAATACACACCTGATGTAAGTAAACTATTCAGCTGATCTAATTGATGAAAGTATAACAAGGGAAAAGAATTTTGGTTTCTCTGCATTCAATTCATTATAGTTGAGCAAGAATCCTCAAGGTGTCAATAGAATCTTCACAAATAAAAATGAACATACTACACTTTTCCCAGTTGTATTTCAGAAAGCGACAACTTCATTTCAAAAAGCGTCAATTGAATTTCAGAATAGTTACCTATACAGGGTGTTATTTAAGTCCGTGGCCAAACTTGAAGAAGTGTTTCTTCAAATGATTCTAAGACTGAAAGTTCATATAAACATAGGTCCGGTAATGCTTCGTTTTCAAGATACAGGGTGTCAAAATTTTCAAAAGAAATATTTTTTCGTAAATATCTTAATAATTCCTCAACCGATTTTATTGAAATTGGGCAGTGTAGGGTCGTAAAGAGCTGATTTAGCCCTAACTATATCAAAAGGATCATGGCGCCCCGGAAGGCACCGTAACCAAAATATAATAATTTCAGATATAATATTTCAGTCTTAGAATCTTTATCAAAATGAATGCAATAATAATAGTGATAATACGAAAACGACGATTTATTTTGGAAATGTTGACACCCTGTATCTTGAAAACGAAGCATTAATGAACCTATGTTTATATGAACTTTTCGTCACTCAAAAAATTACTCCTTCCAGTTTGGCCACGTACTTACCTAACACCCAGTATTTCGGAAAATATCATGTCATATCATCTGCGGTAGAAGTCCATGGTGTCTCGAAGTGGAGTGGTGTGGAATTTACGAAGAATGAAAACTCAAAGTCATCTCCACCATTTAATATAAATGACTGGTTAAATGGTAATGGATAGGCAATTAACCATTGATCAGTTAGATGTTGGAAAAGTACATGTTTCGGACCTATAAAGATCCATCATCAGCTTAATAAATTCTACAATAAAAGAAAAGAAGGGGAATGTAACTCCAGGTAACAGAACACATTGTGCAGAATACTTACATGGAGAAGAAAAAACACATGTTATGTAAATATGTTGAGGCCATTTATAAAAATTGTAAATAAACTAATTGAAATGTCTAATATAACAATAAAGCTATACTATTGAGTGATACTGCTTTTATATTTAAAGTGAAGGCTTAAAGCCATCAACCAAAATTGAAAATGAATCCACCAGCACTTGGTGCCGAGGCAGACACGGAAAGAAAAGAAGGAAGCTATAATATTTCATATGTCAATCATCTAAGTGTGACATAGAACAACAACCCGCGAACTCTCAGCACAGAACACTGTCGGTAAGAAAGTGTGACAACTCACACTGAGTAAACATTGTTCGGAGCACAGAACACGCACTTTACCTATCCATGGTCAACTCTTCGTACATTCATTAATAAGTGTAAGAAAGGGGGAACAAATCTACAAATCCTATCTAGCAAACTATTTAGTAGAAGATCAAGGCATGGAGTATTAAAGAAAATTAATGGAATTAAAAAACTTTTTGCAATCGAATTGTACTTGTTCGTTGAGAGAAACAACGTTAGGATTGTTTATGACAGAATTGATTTCAAAAATTTCGAGAAAATTGAGTAAAGAACCTTTTTGGCAAACATGTAAAATATCTAAATCTGTGTTAATATCAAAATAATGGTCATTATTAAGAATATGGTTAGCAAAAGAACTTTTGGTATTGTATTCGGTTATGTGTGGGTTTCTAGAACTCTCAATTAGTTTAACATGTTCCAGAACTCTAGTTTTAATTTTTCTGCCACTCTGTTCAATATATTGAGCTGGGCATCCCGGTTGTGCACTAGAAATTTTATAGACACCTGACTTATGGAAAAGAGGTACTGTGTCTTTAGTATTAATTAACACTTTGGAAATGGGGTTCGTAGTATAAAACGAGAAATTGATATCATTACTGAAACGTCTGAAAATATTAGAGATGTCAAGCGAAACTTTTCCTAGATAAGGAATAGAACAATATTTATTTGAAATTTTGATAGGGATTAAACTACGATTGAGAGATTTGTTTAAGTGTTTGTTATAGATTCTATTGATTATGTAATAGGGAAAACAATTATTCTGGCCTATTTGTTTGATAATATTTAATTCATTGTTGAAATTTTCTGGGGACAAAGGTATATTGAACAATCTATAAAATGAAAGATGCGAACTTATGAGAAATGGGATGACATGATGAATAAGGGATTACTGAATCTGTGTGAGTTGGCTTTCTATAAATCGAAAATTCTAATTTGGAATCATTGATGTTTATCAGTAAGTCTAAGAAAGGAAGATAATTGTTTTTTGCTAATTCCATAGTAAATTGTATAGAGGGGTGTAGGGACTTTAAAAATTTTAACAGAAGATTAACTTCATGAAGGTTACCACTAAAAAGAAGAATACAATCATCCACATATCTGTATCAAAAACAAATCTGATTAAATAAGGAGAACAAAGTGAGGTTATGTTCTAAATCTGACATGAAAATCTCTGCCAGCAAGGGAGACAAGTTGCTGCCCATGGCTAGACCAGAGTTCTGTGAAAAATGTTCATTATTGAATTAGAAAAAATTTTGTTAAAATACAACATTTAACAAAGAGCATAAATTATGGCCATGGTATGAAATGGCATCTGCCTTAAACAATAAATCCCTTACTAGCCTGATACAGTCTTCGGGGGGAACACTAGGGATCAAGTTAACAACATCAAATGACAACAAAATAGAGTTAGGTGGTACTACAACATCTTTAATTTTTTGAGTAAAATCGAAAGATTTAAAGATATTACCCATTTCAATAATCCTCTTGCTCTAAAAAATTCTTTCGAGTTTACTCAAAAAATTAAAGATGTTGTAGTAAAACAACCTTTTAGAAGTGGAGAAAAAATCAAAAAACTCACTTCCTCCTTCTCCCCGCACCCCTTCCAGCTAAAAATGGTATGCAGGAAGCTAGTGGAATATACGTGTAGTTTCTTACTGAACACGTTTTAGTGGCAAAATCGAATGCTGAATTCGAACGGATCGGTTTTTTGCTGGATCCTGTAAACAGGATACTCGTGTGAATGCTAGTATTGAAGCACGTACACTACTAAACAGGATCCTGCAAAAAACTTTACCTGCAAAAAACGGGATGTTGCCGTGTAAAAGGGCTGTTTAGAACGTGGGTAATCAGGGGGTAGTATGATACTAGTATTATATGTGTAGTATACCCGTTAGAAATGACGTGGCTAAAACCGAAAGAAAAGGAATATTCGCCGTATTCCATATGGAGGAAAATAATATGAGCTGATTTCAGGTAAAAAGGTTGATTGAACATACAAATACAGTGATGCCCGGATCAGTTATTCAGTCACCAACTGGTCATCTCTTGCAGTTTCTGATATGAAAATAATATTCGGTTGAAGACACATATACCCAAGGAAACGCGTAATTTTTCATCTATTTTGTGTAAGTTGCGAGAAACGTGTAATTTCCGTTGTTTTTTGGCACCAATATATTTCAAAATGAAAAAATATCATACAGCAATCGATAGATAATTCAAGAAGCTCCAAACGTATGAAAGTACCACTGCATTAGTCAACCTTTCCCGGAGTTATGTGACTTTGAATGAGATCTTAAAAATTACAAGAATTTTCATATTATTTTCTGTAATTTTTCTCCACGATAAAATTGAATGAAAAAGCATGAATTTTTTTTTGTGTGAAATAGTCTGATGAACAAAGAGCTGCGGTCGTCCCATTGGATCATACTTTGAAAATAGGTTCCACCCGAAAGAGAAGAGATAATGTAGTGCGTTTGCTTCTATAGGGGTAACAAGTGGTTGATTCATTGCTCTCCAGTTTTTGATGCAATCTCTTTGGGATAAAAACGTCAATTGACAACAAAACCTTGTTTCATCTGAATTTTTGCATAACTCATTCAAATATCATTCACCTCTCAGAAAACATTCATTCTATTACTTGCCGTTAAACCTTTTCGAATAACACCACTGGTTGATGGTTATTAATCTGTAGCATGTTTTTTAATCAAATTATGGTTCCAGTATGCGCCAATATCCTCGATTCAGTCTTGAAATATAATCTTGAGCTTGAATTACTCAACTATTACATGGCCACTCCAAAATTTTCGAAGTTATTCAACGTATCTACTGACATCATTCCCCGTTGTTCTGGATTACGCTTCATCCTTCAATGTCATAATTATTCTCTTCATTCGGGTTGGGTGCTCGGTAGCGAGGCGGTTAGATGCTGGCCTTCGAAACTTCCGCTCGTATTTGCCAGATTCGAATACTGGAAAACGAGAAAAATTTCCCAATTTCATAGTAGTCGATAGGCAATGTAAGTTGTCTAGATGCCAATCTCGACGTCTGGTGCTTGCTTGGAGTTCGCGCCGACCACCCGGGGTGGTACTGTCTTTCTGGGTTTTCCTACAGCTGAAAAATAAAAACGCCTGCGGAGTTCCAAGAGTAAATCTCGATATTTTGTCCGTTTTTCTTCCTCTTTTTGGACGATGTTTGTTTCGCCAGGAGCCGAGAACTCTATGACGAAGATCATCCTAATATGATGGTCGAAGAGGACTACATCAGGCTTATTAGATTGTATTTGCCTGAGGGTGGGGAATGAGTAGTTCCAATAGATTCGACACTTGCACTCTATATTCGTTGATGGGCGTGGGTTCGATTCCCAGCATGGTTACTTGTCTCGTGCTTGGCATCACACGTTAAAAGGTAAGGACTACGTCTTCCTAGCTCTGACTTCTGATATTTGCTCGTAAGGGTGCAACCGGTTGACGGATTTAACAATTTTAACATTTTTTTTTCAACTCTATGAGAGCAACTTGTTCAATTTTTAGGAAATACACCGTTTCTTCTAAGTATTACTCGACTAACTCCATTTTGTCTTCATTAGGAAGGTCATATACGTTTTTTCTATTTGCGTTTTAGTATCGTCACTTTCCTATGTTCTTAATGCTGTGCTGAACATATTTTAATCTTTTCTTATCACTTCATAACGGTCGGTCGGTGGCTCAGTGGCTAAGGTCTCTAGCAGAGGAACTTCTAGCTCGCATCATACAGACATTCGAGGCTCGGGTACCGAATCTTCATTCTCAAGTACACGGCTCTCTTAAGGTAGTCACATGCCTCGTTGTGAATCAAGTGTGATGTGAGTTACCTGGATGCCAATCCCGACGTCTGGTGCTAGCTTGAAGTGCGCACCGTCCAACCGGGTGGTGCTGTAGGTTTTCCGGGTTTTCCTACTGCTGAAAAGTGAATACACCACCGAAAACATCAATAAGTCGCCCCGAAGCACCACGGCAAATAATAATAATAGCCGTCCTCTACCCGCACAGGCTATGCCTTTGAGTACACTCTACGAGTGTTTATGAGGGAGTATTATTATTATTATTATTATTATTATTATAGAAACGAACATCGCGTCTTTTCATATCAGTAGGATACAGGCTGATTCACGGTGGATGGCACATTACCAGATCACTTTGAAAATTTAATGAAGAGCATATTCCGATATTCTCTATCCAACTAAAATGTTTTCGACAATGCGGTGTTGCCACTTCTATCAGAAATTAGTAACAGCTTTGATTTTTTATATGGGACACCCTTATGTAATATCATCTTTGAAATCTCCAATAATTGTCCGACAACTCTTTTTGATATTTTCCTATACATATCTGTAACAGTTTTCGAAATAAAAATTAATGTCAATAGTTTCCTTCATAAATCATGAAGATGATCCAAATGCATTGATATTGTTCTGAATTCGTATAAATTCCAATAGGTGAAGATTCGGATACATTTCATTGAACTTTCTACATGTCATGCTGATAATTTTATAACACTGTCCAAAAATAATAAACAAATTCATTAAAACTCCGTTTGAAAAGTATTGTTCCATCGCAACTTGTGAAGTGACAGAAATGTCGATAATCAGACCTATGCTGTATCACTTCTGTTAAAAATAACGCCACCGTTATTCGCCATTTCCGTTATTTTGCTATAGCTTGTTAAAAGCTAGATATGTCTCAATTTTGTATAAGGCTTGCTATTTACATTTTGCTTTATAGACAGGTGATGCTGTGGCAACAACATCTCGTGGCGATAGATAGCAAACTTTATACACAATTGAAATATATATTGCTGTTAAAGTTTTCTTGCTTTGATATAAAACTTGCTATTGGGAAACAGAATTGACCCAAATGTGCACAGTAATATTTTATTATCCATCTTTTTTATGTTGATGGAAAGTTTGGAAAAAAATCGACCAAATGCATCTCTGGAAGACCAAAGTTTAAGGAGCTCGCTTCACGTCCACTTAACCAATGAAAAAATAATAAAAACTAGATAGGGATTTCGAACATGTTTTCGAATGGACCAGCAAACGTATGACTTAACTGAAGTGCATTCATATGAAGAATTACATTGTCGATGAATTGAACCTTTTATCAATCGGAATATTAGGGCAAGTATATTCCTACCTGTAAATCTGTAGTTTGGCATTCAGAATATTATTGCATTCGACATATTCAAGTTCATATCCGAACTTAGTTCTCTGTAATTGGCAGAAGTCTTGATTATTACTAGTTAGATGTTTGGTTCCCAACTCATGACAGCTTGGCACCGATTTCGGAATGTGCCACAATCTAGCTGATAATTAGAAGATAACTAAAGTAGTCGAATATCCTGACAAATCATTCATAACTCTGAAGATTCTTTCATAACTCTGAAGCTTTTCAGGAGTGACCTAGCCTCTGAATGAGGCAGCCAGCACACTGAGCAACCATGACCGACCGTCTACGATCATCCAACTACGATAAAAATTTCCAACACGTGTATTCTCATCGATTAACTAACACTGAATGATCTTCCTCGACCGGTTTTCGAAGACCATGCTTGAAATTCCAATCTGCTGGAAAATGTTGTCGAACAGTGTGAGTTTGATCCCTTTCAATTTTTGGTCGTTGCTGGACGTGGATCCTGGTCGGTCAGTTCTAGCTTAAGTGCCAAGCTCCCACAATGAAAGAAACTAGACTAATTAATTATCCACTGAGGCGACTGCCGATATGAAGTCAACGAGTCATTGATTAGTACAGTTCTAAAGTTGACCATCACTAAATCTTGGCCAGAACCACAATGGACTACTTTAAATTTGATAAGAGTTGTGTGATAGGAAACGCACCAGATGATTTTGTGTCTCTTGACACATTTTATAAAAGACACGAGATTCACAGATCGAAGAGCATCGGTCCGTTAATTTCTATCAAGATACTTCTATGTTCTGTATGGCTTTTGGGTTTTTGGTCGTGTAACCATTTTTCTTGGCTACACGTGCGGTAGGTAGGCTTCTTCAGAAAATTACGAGTGTAAGTATTCTACTATCACTAAATATATACCCAATTTCTCACTAACAGATAAAGTAATTTGGTCCACAGGTACGTTTCCCGGTACCGTGAGTATATGTTGATTATTGTTCCCAGGTACATTTCTTTGCGTAATTAAGTTTGAGGGGCCAGGTAAACATATCATTCTTTCTAAGGTTGGGATCCAGGTATTGTTCAATTTTATGGAGTCTTCAATATTGTTAAAGTTGTTTTTATGCTTTCTGATCTCGATTGCCTCCCTGGCGAGTCGTGCATGGTGAAAGGAAGTAGTTGCTAAGACTTGTGTTTCTTCAAATTATATGCAGTGGTCAGTTTTACTACTAAGACAGACTAATAAATCCTCCGTTGCTGAAAATACACTCATCCACATCACATAATACACATTATTTTATTTGCTGAAAATGTTGAAACCTTCTCAAAACCCTTTTCTGATTGTGCTCAAAAATGAAATGCTCCATTGATTACTTTGTGAGAAAATTAATTAATTGGGAGCAGTTACATTTATAAATGTGGAATTGTTTTTCAATCATGGTCGGAAAAAATGACGAAGTGAAATAATCCCAGTTGATTCTCCAATATATCAAGTCTTTCTTTTCCTATCAGAAATTGAAATTTTATTGGGGAATCGCAACCAAGCAATTTCTGAATAATTCCACATTCAGACTTTTCTATATTATATATTTTCAATATTGTTACGGTCACAAAATTCATTGCTTCAAATACTTAAATGTAAATGATCAAATTATGATTTGTTGTCGTTATACCTACATATCATGGTTTGTATCTAGTATGACGCAATATTCCTTATCTTTGAATGGTCAATATTTCACTTTTTTCAACTCGTTATTTTTCACTATCAATTTCGGAACAAATATAAAACATATTCAATAGTCTCATTGAACATAATCATATTCTAGTATAATTCTATTCTAGAACTTCAGCCAATGAAAGTGAAGAGATTGGTTAAGCTAAATTCGTAATTCGAAACCGCCTATAACTTGTTTCAGTAGAGTGTAACTTAGCGGTAACGTTGTCAGTTGGAAACACGGTTTGGCTGGGTGTAATAGTTATTTAAGTAACAAGGAATGTAAAGACACGTTAACATTCGAGGTAAGCCAGTAAGAGCCGAGGCAAAGAACAGTCGATACATTTCGTGCCATTTACATGCCTAGGGTAATAATGACTTTGAATTTGACACGTAATATATTCAGCTTTATTTATATCAATTGTCAGGTTATGAGACTTTTTGAATATTATTAATGTCTGTTTATTCTGTAACTTAGTTACGCGCCCAAGCAACTTAGAATGAAATAGCGGAACGAATAATCATGAAGGAAGGGTAAGAAAACAAACTTCAATCCATACAAATTTTGAGAAATGTCAACAAGCAGCGAGAAAAACGTAATAAGTAACACGGAATGTATCGACTGTTAACATCCTTGGCAAGCGACAAGCCTCGGCTAGTACTCACTCACCTCTAATGTTAACACGTCTTTACATTCCTTGTTACTCAAATAACTATTTTATGATAACGTTTTCTGTTGTTGTGGTTAGATTTCGTGATGATTTCATTCTTGCTACAAGAAAGAGCAGGTTGATAACAAATCAATGGTTGGAGAAGTTGTCTGGTCCATGTTAGGGTAATATCACTTTGGAGTGTCCATTGGCTATTTACGTGTTTGGAAACACATGGACTGAGGAATAAATGGTTTCAAGTTTCAAGTTCTCATACCGGCAACATCCTCACGTAGCCATCTTCTTCTTCCAAATAAATCTCGACTCGCACCGTACGGACCAACACCTACTGAAATAAGAAAACATAAATTAAGAAATGAAGGTTGTGTTGCCTTGCCCTTGCCTAAATCTAGTAGGATGAAGAACTCCATCATCTATGAAAGTGAAGTGATCTATCTGCCAGAGAGATATTGAAGTATAAATTCTCTGAAGAACTTTTAAAAGACTGTAAAAAAGCTCTATTACAGAAAGCTTATTATAACAGGAATATTACGATGATATACTACAGTTCCCAGTGTGAATTAATTTGTAACTTAATATTTTATTTTTTTATTCCTATATATGTATTGATTGATCATACAAGATTATTGTTAAATATTGATGGTTGTAATAGTAGGTTACCCTTTTGGTAATAATATCTCATTTTATAATGTGTTCCTGAGTAACGTGTTGTGTTTCAAAAGCTTTTCTTTTTTTAAGTCTATTTGACATTATGGTTTTATTCAAACATGTAATATTTATCTTTTATGTTGTAAATTTTTATCTTATTGACATTCATATTTGTGGATCAAGATGACTACATTGTCGTCTGACCTATCCTTGCACTGATGAGAGGAAATTAACCTCGAAACATGCATGTATGCAGGTGGTCAATGGTTTTATAACAAGTAGCACTTGCAATTATGTGTCCGTGAGGAACGTTGCACAAATAGAAGACAGATATAGTTCAATATCCGTAGGGGGAAGTAGTTGTTTTCTGTCAGATATTTGCCTCAATATCCACTTCATGGAATTGTGTGGAGAGACAGGCATTTTTTCGGTTTTACGAAATATTTTGGTTCTTATTGACATTTATTTATCTACTTACACATTTTTAATTTTTTTTTATATTTTTCATGCTTCGTCAATAATAATCAGCTCTTCAAACAAGTATATACTGATTGATTGAACACACATCCTTCACTTTTAGATATTCAAGCCGACCATGCCATATTTCAAGAGTGTTCGATTCAGTTTCCATGATGCAAACCGAATCTGCCTCAATAACAACTGAACAATTAATTCTTCAAGATATGTCATTTTCGACTTCGCTTGGTAAATCAAGAACATGCAAAGTGTTATTTAAAGACATGTTTTTTTCTGTCACCAATGTCAGAAACAGTCCCTTCAGCTGCAATTTCTGTCAGCACGTCGTTAGCTGAATTCAGTTTTCCGCATTCGGATTTAGTAATTTCCTTGAATTTATTCAGTTCATTAGATACACAAATGTGAAGTTGCCTTATTCTCAAAGCCTTAACTTTTTATTCAATAATCTCAAAAACATCGGATTCGCACATTCAGTTGACGAATGTCTGTTTTTTCCTTTAGTAGAAAAAACAGCTGTAGCAGACGAGTCGAGTGCTGCAATGCAATGGTGACTGTGGACATCATCAGTTTGGATGGGTGACTTGAACGATGATAATATTTGAATTATTGTACGTGCATGACATCACACGTTCATCTCTAGCTCGCACAAGTCTGAGAGGGTTGCTCGATTGACGGATAGAACAATTTTCTTTCATTTTCAGTTCTATAGTCAAACGGATTCCCTTGCAATTTTCACTCCAAGATCTGAACGTTCATATCTGTTATGGACTTGATCCACTATCAGGATCTACAAAATATCCATTACCTTTATCAACAGAGAAATGCATGTTGTGCTTTTCAACGGGTTTCTTTGGAACAATCCATTCCTTTAAAATTTTTGTTAAAAGATATGTTATAATATATAATAGCAGAAAATCACCATTGTATTCAAACTCCATTTCACGCAGATCGAAGCAATAACTTCCAACTCGAACGTATCCAATGAAGTACAGAAATTTACGAGAAGCGTGGCTGTTACTGGGGGGTCGAGTGACAACTCATTCGGAACATCTTACACTATCTATACGTCCACAAGATTACAAACAAAAATACTTATCCGAAACAAGATGACGGTACATAATGTTAAAGCTCTGCCATATAAGGATCTTTCCGATGGCTATTAATGAGCTCTAGTACAATCCTAAAATCTTTTTTGGTATTATTTATTATATGAGAGTTTTTTACCTCAAAATTGTAAAACAGTGCCATCTCCGATTGGAATTTGAGTGACAAGACAGACGTGGCAAATAATGACGATACAACGTATCGAATGATTGGACAAGCGTTATTTGACGGAGTCAGGTCCATCTATGAAACATTTTTTTTATTATTAAAGGTTTTTGAGTAGTGAATTATAGCATGTTAAGCATCGTTCAAATCAGAGTAAAAAATAATGTCATTATTCGTATTGGTTCAATATAGCGCCTATGGGAAAAATTAAAGTCGATGGTGGCCAACAGACGAAACGTTGGATGGTAAATCTGAAAAGTACATCAGATGGGAAAATAAGGCAATGTAAATGTGCTATGAATGTTGTTATTTTCAAACAGCCAAAGCCAAAAAAGAATGAAAATTATTTTCCTACATTTCTGTGTACTTGTTTATCGAAATTTTCCTGACGGCATATTTTCTGTCATATAAATGGACATTGTGGCCCTAATTCAACCATCTGCATATCTCCTAGAGTTTCTGATAACAATTTCAAAATACTCATATTCAACAGGACAAAGATGTTACCCCAACAATTAAAACTCGAATGAACCTTTAGTGGAAATAGTTGGAGTACAAATAAAAATGTAGGAACTAAACAGCTCTCGTGATGAAGAAATTTATGAAAAAAATAATTGACTAACTCGACAGAGACGAGATTTTTTGTGGGAAATGGCCGCGTGAGCAAGTTACCAGTATGAGACATGAAAACTAATTTTTCTAGTAGCGTGCTTGTTTCATCTTATATCCAACCGCACGCAATTTTGTTTGAGAAGTGTCATTTTCTCGCACTAGTTCTAAGAATATAAGTCGGCAAAAAAATTTATTTTCACTCACCGGAATGAATTGACATTATATGAAACAGAAAATAATTTTCAAAAGAAAATCCCATATGATGTGATGTTCGATTGATAATTTATCATCAAACCTATTAACGAAAACTTCTTTTGAAAATATTCAGCGGGGGGATAAATTCTATTTCATTCGGTAATTAACGTTTGAAAAAACAGAGAATTGCTATTTTTCTGGTGTCATCTGCAAATTTATAGATTGTTCCTGTTCCAGGTAAATTGCTGATGAACATTATAAACATAACGTAGGTAAGAAGGACTAAACTTACTCTGTAAACGAATGTCATGGTTAAATGAAACAATCATTGAGGAACAGATTGGCATTACGAAGCATTCAGCATTGTATTAAGAGAAGTGTATCTGTATCATCTCAAGATTATTCTCATGCCATGATTCTGGCGTTTCTGAAGTTGGGATAGCTTCTTAAGATTAAATAAATGGAAAACAGTTGAGCACTAATAGAAATGAGGTTGAACTATAGTCTTATAAACAGTGACTACATTTATCTCGACGATCCTTATCCGCTTTAGGTTCGATAGAATGGGTTGAGCCAAACCACCCTTTAGTTTATGTCGCAACATATAAGTGTATAGAATAATCCTATACTTCAATCCGATTAAATAAACCTAACTTCGTTTGATATGTCGAATTTCGTAACGTGAAATTTCTTGTGTTCTACGAATTGAATTACGAATCGTTGTTCTTTCATGAAAGGCACCATACCTTTGGAAATATCTGCAACCCTAATCCTTTTCCCATCCATGAGTCCCAAAATATGTTCACCCTTGGTCAGTTGAATAAAATAGTGCTCTCTTCTTTGAACCATACGTTTCTTTTCTTAATTAATATTTTCTCCTTCATTTTGAGGAAGACCATTGACAAACAATAAATATTTTGAATTTGGCTACTTATACCTTGCATTTGTGTCAATTTCAAACTCGTTTATTTCGTTATTTCATTTCTCTTCAAGGCGATCGATTGGATCCAATCCTTTATTTTATGAAATTGACATGAGTGATTCAACCCAATCCGAAAACTGTATATATCGATTAGGTGGATCGGATCCAGTCAAGTCAAACCCATTTTGAGTGGATCCAAAGTTGTGAGATAAATGTAGGAAGTAATCTTTGTTTCGTTTAATAAATTATTGAATATAACTTTTTTGCAATTTCCTTAGAGATGTGTCCAAAACGAGCATCAAATGATAATTGTGTACATAGACCATAGCTTCGAAGACTTACAATTTTTCGACAATTATCCAAAATACGCAACCAGCAGAGTTTCCGAAAATGAATTTTGCCAAATTTCTAATCTATGAATTTTTATATATTTCTTCATATCTTTATTTAGATTTCACTGATAAATGTTCCAAAGAGGATTGCTCAGCTTGATTTGCTATTTCTGGTGGTGTATTTGGAAACTTTGTGTCACTTCCCTAATCAGAAAAAAAACTGTAAAACTAACAATGCTCTCTGTGCTCACTGACAGACTAGTTTAAATAATAGTTTTAAATTAGTTTTTCTGTCAACCAACTGTCCAACCAATAACGAATAATAGCCTTCAGAAATTTGTGCGAGCCAAAGATTAACGAAGTCTTTCTTTTCAATGTGCGATTCCTAGCACTTTCTCAGGCCATCAGAAAAATTACCTGAAGTCGCTGGGCTTTGAACCCACGACCGGCAGACAGAATGATTGAATACATTCATCTAACCACTCGGCTACCTGACTTCCTGATTAGGAACGTAGGAACCAGGAAGTAGATGAAAATTGTTTATCAATCTCGTATTTTTACGATTTTATTTTGCTACTTAATTAGACAAATAGTTATTTATGCAACAAGTGCAAAAATTAAGTGTTTATTGCACTCGACGTGAAATTGTCGAGTGCAATAAACATTTTTTCTACGTTCATCCAAAAAGCAAAAAATTATTTATTTAGGTGCGGTACAAGGTGAAGGAAAATGAAATACGCAATTCAAATAAATAATTATTACTATCGATTTCATCACCATCATCTAGTTTTCCATTAATATTACTCATTTTAAAACTTTCAGTTCTGTAATTGTCAGAATTAAATTTAGACTGACGTTTATATAACCACAGTTGCATTATAAAAATCAAAATCATGGTAGCCATTAGCGCGTATGTTATCACGAGGTGTGGTCATAATACAGACAGTTTATGCAGGTAGACGGTTTAGAACATAGTGGATCGGTTTTGGTTATGGAGTTATTCTCGGGAAGGCATTGTTTGTTCAACTTTGACTGCTAACATTAATACAAAATAATATAAAATATGTAGCTATTTAAAACGTATTGCCAATCTCACAGAATATCTGCTAAATATGTAGTGGGTTTGAACGTTTATGTTTATCATGATGACAGCACGTTGAAGTAGAATAACAGAGGAGTACAATAAAAACTTTATTGCACTAGTGCAAGAAAGAGCTTCTTTTTCCACTGAATATAGTTCAATAAAGTTTTGCATTTTGCATGAATGTAGAAAATGTAAAAAAATGCTTTGTAATCAATGAAATTATTTTTTTCTTTGTTTATTATTAATTAAAAGTTGTAAAAACATTATATATGAAAGAAGGTAATGATTGAAAATATCAATTTTTGACTTCGTTACTAGAAACCAAAGTTAACGTTATGAGAATTTCTCTCACTTGCGTTGGGATTCACATTTTAGCTGAAGTATTCTATTACAAAATGACATATTTTTGTGCAATAGAACCAATTTAATAATGCACTTGCACAGTCCGACATCACACAATAACCGTAAAGTAGCCAATCCGTATTATATCGGCGTACAGGAAATTGTCAGACGGATAGAATTTCCGAACAGTGTTGCCGGAGCTTGCGAATCAAAAGAAAATTGAGGAATTCTCAATTAATTATGGAATAAGCTGTTAGTTGTACATAAATATTATGTGAATCATGAATTTATTATGATCATACAAATTTATATTTATTGAAAGAATATCAATGTGGGGAAAATTACTAAAATATGTTAGTTTGGCTTTATTTTGAAGGTTTATTCACATATCATAAGTGAGATTATATTTTTTGAAGAATATTCTTTTGAGGGATGATACAAACAACTGTTATATACTTAATAGTATATTGTACAACGAGCACGGAATGACATACATTTCCTACAAGTATAAGAGTTTGCAGTTTTGTAATTTCGTGCGAGTTTTACACTATACTTTTTTTGGACAGTTATAATATACAGTGTTAATAAAAACAAGAGAAATGAACTTTCATTAATTAATTGAAAAAATGAACGTACTAGGTAAATGTGTTAAGCACATACTATAATAATCGCGAAAAAATATCTTCTCATTTGTCATTAACAATTGTCAATGTTACATTAAATTAAATTAAAACCAAATTTTGGGGAAATAAAATCCGTTTTTTTTTAAAGAAAAGTTGACATTATTAACATTTTCTGTGTTTTATGTCAATGGAAGTTCTGACAACTTATTGATCGACCCTAATATTTTATTGGCTATGTTATTTTGACTAGTCAGGGACTCTTCGATGTAACACTCAGCTACTGTTGTAGAGCGTCAGCCACCATGCCGTTTTAATGTTCTTTGGCCATTATCTATCAATATTGTAGCTAAAGATCGGCGGAAACAGTGGCCGGTCTATAACTCAGGATTCGAAAGTTTTGAGTATGAAGCAATTTCCTATTTTATTTATTCCAATTTTTTTGGACAGTGCATTATCTTTTCTGATAATTTAGAAAAAATAAGCATTGTTGACATAACTTGGTCGCAGATTCCAATATTTTTCCACAATATTAGCATATTGGAGTTACAGTAAATTTTCGAGAAATTGTTGTTGTTCGGAATGTGTACCGACACTGCGTACCTAAATTTTCAAAATCGTAAATTTTCATTTTGTACATTTCATCTCTCCTGCAAGCATCAATAATTCCCATAATAAGTACAACCTGTAATAAAAAAATATAAACAAATTATAATTAATCAACTAATTATTGTGGAACTTACTTTTGCTACAGGGTATTCGTTGTCTGGGGCTTCTTTGATGAACGTATCAATCTCCTTCGTTGTGAAAACTTAAATTTTTTTGCTCTGTATCAATCTGTTTTCCGCTTTGGAAATGCTTTCAATTTGAAATATTTACTAATATCCACGCCATTATTGATACTGTAGTGAAACTGCACTTACAAATTTTCCTAATTTATTAAAAACACTGTTTAAAACAATTATCAACTAAAACATTTACTTCACTATTTTATTTCTACGGTGTCAGTCTCTATCTGCGAACTCTGGAACTGTAACTAACTCTGAATTCTGACTATACCGCCATCTGCTATACAGCGGCTATATACAGTGTGTCCCGCTTTTCATGAATACACCCTAATATCTCAGTTATTAATAATGCGATTTTCATGAAATTTTGGTGGTGATTATATGTTAGATAAATGAAGTATTTTGGCATAGTGAACATTTTCATCGACCATAGGCGTGCGGTGTGGGGGGGTAAAAAAAGCTGTTTTTTGGGAAATGGATATTAGGGCTCATTTTATATAACTTTTTTTATCAGAATTAGAATCAGCATCCCCAAAAACCCTCCAATCCATATTTTCGAAATCTCAAGAGCTGATTTGAGGAGAAAAAAGAAATCACTTTTCTCGTCTCGGAATCAGCATCCCCAAAAACCCTTTAATTCATATTTTCAACATCTCAAGAGCTGATTTGAATAAAAAATTATTCAACTCTTTTTTCAATATGTCCTTGTAAGCAAAATACAAACCGTCTTCTAAAATAACCATTTAACACGGTATGTGGAAATTTTGTTTTAAATGCCCTAATCCTGTTGCGTTTCAAACATCTCTATACTTTGTTTTTCGTTGAATTCAGTGTCCTCGCAACTGCCCTTACAATACCAATTGGGTTATTTCGAAATTCGAAATGTTCGTCGTCCGGATAGTGTCTTTGATTTAAATTTTACCTCCCTGGTCTTGTCTTGAAAACCGCTCTAGTCTTTGCGAACAATCTGTTGATTTTGGCGTGAGAAATTGGTTCTCGATCATGATGCCTTCCATTGAATATTCCAGCAACCTGACGCGTAGATCTTTCATTATTACCAAATAATCGGATAATCTCCACTTCTTCTCCAAGGATATAAGGGGCTCATTTTAGACAATTTTTTTTTTATCAGATTTGGAATCAGCGACCGCAAAAACCCCTCAATTCATATTTTCGAAATCTCGAGAGCTGATTTGATTAGGAAACAACATTAAATTCACTTTTTTTTCAATAGATTGTTTATTTCTAACTTTTTATTTCCAATGCCCTATTCCTATATTAAATTTCAAACACCTTCGTTTCCTTATATTCTGTATCGTTTGTAACTGCCCTTATACTACAATTTAGGTATTTCCGAAGATACGCACACTTTGTTACCGTTGGCTTGCCGATTTGAGTTTTCATGCAAATTAATGAAAGAGTGCTCTGAAACAAAAGTTTTTGTTTGACATCGATAATCAGTACGAAATGTCAATAAGTCAAGCAGTGTTACTTAACTGTTAATAAGATGGCACACAACCGAACATTAGTTCTTACAATTGGAGGAAAAGTAGAGATTATCCGCTTATTTGGTAATAATGAAAGATCTACGCGTCAAGTTGCTGGAATATTCAATGGAAGGCATCATGATCGATACCGTTGCCAAAATCAACAGATTGTTCGCAAGGACTGGAGCGGTTTTCAAAATAAGACCAGGGAGGTACAATTAAAATCAAAGACACTATCCAGACGACGAATGTATCTTAGCAGAATTTCGAAACAACCCAAATGGTACCGTAAGGGCAGTTGCGAGGACAATGAATTTGACGAAAAACAAAGTATGGAGATGTTTGAAACGCAACAGGATTAGGGCATTTGAACCAAAATTTTTACATACTCTGTTAAATGGTGATTTTGAACGACGGTTTGAATTTTGCTTATGGTTGCAGGGTAACTATCTTAACGACAGACTTTTTCTGAAGAACATGATGTTTACTGACGAAGCAACGTTTACAACAAACGGTGTGGTGTCTAGTCAAAATTGTAGGTTTTGGGTAGCTGAAAATCCGAATTGGGTAATTCATTGTGAAAAAAGTTAACGTGTGGTGTGGCATATTCAACGAACGGATTGTTGGCCCTTATTTCCTGGATAACCTGACCGGACAAAATTTTCTAAATTTTTTACAAAATGGTCTCTATGATTTTTTCATGGAATTGCCATTAGCACAAAGACAAAACTTAATCTTTCAATTAGATGTAGCCCCCGCACACAATTCTGGGATAGTTCGGAACTTTTTAAATGCAATTTTCCCTATGAAGTGGATAGGTAGAAATTCTCCTTTGGAACCATGGCCCCTAGATCGCCAGATATTACACCTTGTGACTTTTTCTGTGGGGGCATTTGAAGAATAAAGTGTATGCTACTCGGCCGCGTAATAGAGAGGAACTTTGCTTTTTGCAATTAGGCAAGCGTGTCAGGAAATAACTCCCCAAACTTTAAGAAAAGTGAATGTACGTTTGAGAAGAATTGTTGAAAAGTGTATTGTTACAGAAGGTAGTTATGCTGAAAACACAAGAATCTAAAATAAAGTAATTCGTAATTTTGTTACCACTGTTACAAATAAAGAACTTATTAAAAAAAAGACTTAAACTTTTTTTTTGTTCAAATCAGCTCTTGAGATGTTAAAAATATGAAATAAAGGGTTTTTGGGGATGCTGATTCCGAATCTGATAAGAAAAGTTGTCTTAAATAAGCATTAATATTCATTTCTCAAAAAATGCCTTTTTTCTCTCCCCAACTTCGCACGCCAATGGTGAATTAATATGATCACTATGCCAAATGCTTCATTTTTCTAACATAAAATCACCACCAAAATCTCAAGAAAATCGCTAATAACAGATAATCGGGTGCATTGACGAAAAAAGTGAATTTATTTTTTTTTTCTCCTCAAATCAGCTCTTGAGATTTCGAAAATATGGATTGGAGGGTTTTTGGGGATGCTGATTCTAATTCTGATAAAAAAAGTTATCTAAAATGAGGCCAAATATCCTTTTCCCAAAAAACAGCTTTTTTTTTACCCCCCCACACCGCACGCCTATGGTCGATGAAAATGTTCACTATACCAAAATACTTCATTTACCTAACATATAATCACCACCAAAATTTCAAGAAAATCGCATTATTAATAACTGAGATATTAGGGTGTATTCATGAAAAGCGGGACACACTGTATACTATTATTTACAGTTTTCGATCTTTCCAGTCTGTTCGGCGACTTCTTAGAGGTTCCTAGAATGTTCGGTTAGAGCGTTCACGTCTCTTCCACGGATGAGTCATGTGTTTGTCAGAAGAGAACTTGTTTACATTTCGAGTGTGGAGTGTAATTGGATGATCAGGGCCGGTCTCGAGGCTGGTCTCGAAATCGATACATTGCCCCTTCTTAAAGACTTTTCGTCTCGAAATGTCATTTTTGGAGTACGGAGATATTTGCATGATTCTCCATATCTGCACCTTGCTGTTTGATGGAAGTAGCACTCTACGGTCTTCAGGTTTGGTTGTGGACGATGATTACAGCATACCAAGATCTTGACGCCGGTGGATTGGAATATCGTCTCCAACATGCTCCTTATGACTCTCCAGTCCAGTCCGTCGAGCCCGCAGGACAATTTTGGGATTGCCAGGTCCACGAGATTCTGCTCCACCATCATGTCCCTTAATTTCTCAAGGCTGTTCCATACGTCTTCATAGGACGGTTTGTCTCGAGACTGCTTCTTGGTGACTAAATAGAAGATGCTTCTCTGGCCTTTCTGTCCGTTTGAGTACAAGGACATGAATTTCTGGAACGTCATCACATCCTCCGGTGGTCTGAGGGTGCGGACTTGGTCGTGGTTTCCAGCATAAAGGGCCAACCTATTGAAATGGACGACTCTGGGTTTTCCTGTAGGTGGTTTTTTAATTCGGTAGACCACGTCATTATCCTCTTCAAGATCTCATAAGGATCTTCCCATGAGTTCCACAACTTTGGTGATAGGCCTTGACGACGTTTGGGGTTGTACAGCCAAACCAGGTCACCAACCTTAAATCCTCCGGCATCGGCCTTGATGTCATAGGTCTCCTTCATTCGGTCGCTGGCACTCTGGATGATCAAACGGACTCTTTCGTGGATGTCTTCCATTCTCTGCCGAAGTTTGCTGACATAGTCCTCTCCCGCAGTGTCTTGTCCTGGTAGCGTCCCAAACTTCAGGTCACATGGTAGTCGCAGCTCTCGGCCCATAATTATACTAGCAGGGGTTTGGCCGGTCGACTCGTGTACTACAGAACGATAGGCCATCAGGAACAAATGGAGATACTGGTCCCAGTCTCTTTGGTGGTCAGAGACTACCTTGGAAATGTGGCGGTTCATCGTCCTGTTCATCCGCTCCACCATTCCATCAGACTGCGGATGTAAAGCCGTAGTTCGCGTCTTCCGGATGTTCAGCATTCGACACAATTCCTGGAACAGGTTTAACTCGAAATTTCTGCCTTGGTCTGAATGCAGTTCAAGTGGGACACCAAATCGACAAATCCACTCCTTTAACAGGACGTCGGCGACTGTTATGGCTTCCTGGTTGGGCAGGGCATAGGCTTCAGCCCACTAGCTGAAGTAGTCCATTGCCACGAGGCTATATATGTTTCCGTGGTCAGATTGTGGAAACGGTCCAGCAATATCGATGGCGATTCTTTCAAGTGGGCTGCCAACGTTGTACTGACGCATTGGTGCCTTAGGTCACGTTCGAGGTCCATTACTTGCGGCGCATACAGCGCACTTTCTGCACCAGTCTTGAATGTCTGCCTGACAATTGGCCCAGTAAAACCGTTACCTCACTTTCTGGAGAGTCTTCGTCACTCCCAGATGTCCTCCGGCGACCCCATCATGAATTTCTCGAAGCACTTCCGGTCTTCTGCTTCTGGGTACAACTGTCTGACGTCTTTCTTCTCCACCATCCTCGGACTCCAACACACGCTTCAGAACTCCGTTGTCCAGAGTAAGGGAGTTCCATTGAGCCCAGTAGGACTTGATGGCTGGCAAATATCCTGTTACTTCCTGCCATGTCGGTCTTCGGTTACTCCTCTTCCAGCCTATAACTAAGCCAAGATCTGGATTTTTCCTTTATCCTGCCGATTTCTGTCTTGATTCCATCTTTTATTTCATCGTGGAGCGTTTCCTTAATTTTTTTCATCTCGTCCTCCATGTCATCTTTGATTTCATCCACCTCTGTCTCAATGGCTCCTATTCTTTCTTCCAGTCGATTTGCCACACCACAAAGTTCTCTATTTAGGCCTTTAGAGTTTTCTAGAAGCTTCACTTCTAGATTTTCCGAATTTTCTTGAAGCTTTTCTTGAAGTTTCACTTCTAGACTTTTCGAATTTTCTTCAAGCTTTTCTTCTAGATTTTTCGAATTTTCATGAAGCTTTTCTTCTAGATTTTTCGAATTTTCTAGGAGTCTTTCAGAGACTTAGTAGTTTCTTAGAGTTTATTCAAAATTGAACTCAAGTCGATTCCTGAGACTTCGAATAAAAACGTTTCGGGATCTTCTCCTTCTTCAATGAGTCTGTCTGCAAGTCTTTTCTGGAGTACGGCCTTCTTTTCAGTTGTTTTTAACTCCCGCTCTTCTAACTCTTGCTTCAATTCACTAACTTTTAGGTCAACCAGGTGAACTCTCCTCGGAAACATTTTGACTTTAATTTGTTTTTAACGGAAATATTAGTCTATTATTTATTTCACACAAAAAGTTTCCAGTTTATTGTCCTGCGGGGCGCAAACACTCAAATGTTCAACGGGTCACTAACTGTCTATTAGGCGCGATAAATGTCTATCAGTTTTTAGACGGCGAACACTTTAACACTTATTTATTTTAAACATCCACACTTCTGACGCCAAATGTAGGAAAACTGCACTTATTAATTTTCCTAATTTATTCAAAACACTGTTTAAAACAATTATCAACAAAACATTTACTTCACTATTTTATTTCTACGGTGTCAGTCTCTATCTGCGAACTCTGGAACTGTAACTAACTCTGAATTCTGACTGTCCCGCCATCTGCTATACAGCGGCTATATATAGTAGCATTTACAGTTTTCGATCTTTCCAGTCTGTTCGGCGACTTCTTAGAGGTTCCTAGAATGTTCGGTTAGAGCGTTCGCGTCTCTTCCACGGATGAGTCATGTGTTTGTCAGAAGAGAACTTGTTTACATTTCAAGTGTGGAGTGTAATTGGATGATCAGGGCCGGTCTCGAGGCCGGTCTCGAAATCGTTACAATACTGAGCATCGTTTTCAACATGGTATAGTGTGCCCACAAAGTAGAAGATTTAAATTCATTTGATATATCCAAAGTAACAGAACATTCTCTGAACGAGAACTAGTTTTCTGTTCTTTGCACTAGTCCATGAATACGGTATCAGAAATGGTATTTTTTTAGATTTTTCAGGCATTAAATTTAATGAAGCGTTATTTGCTGCCTCCTTAACACCTGGTGGTGTTGAACTTCTTTCACCGTCACTACTCTCCATGCTGAACTAATTTCGAAATACCTTTAGAATATCGTTCTGTCAAAAAAATATTGAATTGTCACTTATGTTTCAATAGCCGCTTTCCATTTGAGAGTTTCGAGCACCGAGGCTTCTTATTCCGTACTTGCTATTGGTGAATTTTGTCATTTTCTAGCCAATATTTGATTTAGATTAAGGAGCTCCGGTGTTTGAAATTCTTAAATGGAAAGCGACTAATGATACCTGGTTATGGCCGCCTTCTGTTTTATTTACATTTGTTCTAACGAAGATTGCGAAGATTTACCCGTGTGCCTTTCAAACATTGTGCACTAGTTGCCCAGCAACCTTTTGTTATGTATGAATCGCCTGGTTCTATATTTGTTTTGACGTTACTCTACAATATTCTGATGATAATAAAAAATATATATCCCAGTTGTGGATAATATGCTTGGTATGCCTGAGGTTAAAACTTATGGTGCATTCCCACTTAAGCCTGTCGGTATGCCGTTCGGCCGTAAAACCGCACAGCATGTCTAATCTAAAGTGGCTATGCCAATACATTCCAAAAAAGTACAGATTGGGTGAAACTCAAATCGGTTCAACTACTGCGTCTGATACCGTCATTTTCTTCATCCTCCTAATTCAAGTAACAGGTATATTCAGAGTATATACCCATTGGGTGCTCGGCAGATGCCGGCCTTTGAAACTTCCGCTTGCATTTGGCCAGGTTCCAATTCTGGAAATGGAAACAGTTTTCTCTATTTGCATTGGAGTTGATAGGCAATGTAATTCGTCTAGATTCCAATCCCGACGTCTGGTGCTTGCTTAGAGTGCACTCCGACCACCTGAGGTGGTACTGCAGGTTGTTCGGGTTTTCCTTCAACTCAAAAGTGAATACGCCATCAAAAATCAGTAAGTTGCCCCAGAGCCCAACGGCAAATAATAATAATATCCGTCCTCGGGGTGGGGCTCTAGGTTTTTTCGGGTTTTCCTACAGTATGAGCTCCGGAGCGCCACGGCAAATAATAATAATGTCTGTCTTCTACCCGCTCAGGCTATTATTATTATGTTATTGGATGGCTGGAAGCTTAGAGATTAAAGTGAACTTCTGGCTCGCATCGGTCAGAGGTTTGAGGCCTCAGTACGGAAGAATCTTTTTCCTCAAGTGCTCCGGTTTCTTTGGGCGGCCATAATGTTACATGATTTGTAAGCGCCAGGCCAAATAATAATAGTAATAGCGGTCCTCTATCCGCACAGGGTATACACTCTATGAGTGTTTATTAGAGGGTATTATCACTATATTATATGCAGGGTGAGTCAGAATAACACCGAAAATCTTCGCGCACAGGTTACTCACCTCACTTTGAAGAGAAAAGTTCCCATCCTCCGATCAAATAACCTAACCTAGATTAGTAACTCGCATTAAGATTTGTGTGTAAGGGACATCTTCCCCCCAACGGCAGTGTCGTGCGTTTTTAACAGAAATATTGAGGTTCAATAAAATAGAAATAATGGAAACCCAATATGGAATGGAAACCTGAAATTATGATGAAATAATCTCCACAGGATTTTATATGCTGTAATTGACATGTTTTTTTCATAATTCATTAATTTTTTCTTTTCTAAATTGGTTTCCCTTTCTCTATAGTTACGACACTGGTAGCTTCAAATGATTGTTCTGTCAAATATCAAATGCAGCGTTGTCGTACTGACAAGACTATATCGAAAACGAAGAATCTTCGTTCGGCGATATATGTTATCCAAGACAGTATTTTTGGGTTTTTGTTGCCATGAATATACCCGACAGATATCAAAATCTAGCGGAGGTGCTTATTTGTATCCTTAAAAAATTGCGACATGGCAATAATGTCATGATTTGAGGGATAACATTATGAAAAGATGTTACATTCAGTTCTATTTGAGTATTACTTATCTAGGTTGTGTTACTTGATCGGAATTCCCATCAATGTATATTCTAATATGAATCCCCTCCGAGATACAGGGTGTAGTGGGGTCAAACTTTTACGTTTCATCAATGTTCAGTGCTAGATTTTTCCATGAATATATCTGATGAAATACAGCAGAAGAAACATAATTCATATTCAGAAAACGTCGTCCATATGAATTTTGAAATTGAAACTCCCTCGGAATTTATATCACGACGTATGCAGAATGCATAAGGATAATCCGTGTTCCAAACTTCTCGGCATAACCTAATAAATATAAACAGAGATTTCGTAGTCCGAACAAGTAACCTTGTTATCGGATTTTGCATGCATTGCTCACATTTTAACATTCATCGAGTCGATGACGATACGCCTAATTCTTGCATGCCAACATGAATCTTTCTGTATGCAATAACATACAGTGGAGGGAAACACCGTAATTAATGAATGTAAGTATATCTGCAGAAATGTTGATGATAAGAAAGTTTCGTGCCCAGTGGTTCAGTGACAATCTCACACATCTCTTGCACAAGTCATTGATAAACTTGCTTCTTCTTGCATGAGCTGTACTCTGATATGACAAGTATCCTGTGACAGACTCTTTGTTGGTTTGATTATACAGGAGTAACTTTGACTTGGTTTGATTCTTACCTCAGAGGGCGTAGACAAGTAATGAAGACTAAGGAAATATCACAGACTTCTGACATGAAAAACTCGACAGTACCGCAATAGTCTTATTCTGTTTTAATCATATATCACTGATCTACCAAACTGGAAATTGGAAAGATTTTAGTGAACTTACATTATTGGCAGACGATACTAGGATCTTGTGGAGCAGTGAGACCGTTGCAGATTTCAACGAGAAAATATCTCAAGATATAAAAATTGTGAAGGGTGGGTATGATTAATATCACAAAAACGAAAATAGTCTTCTTCAAATGTACTGCTCAAAACATATGATTATAAAATGTTCAGAATTATGGGCTTGTTTATTGACCAAAAATTGAGGTTTGATATACATAAAAACAATGTTAAAAAAATTGTCGGCTTGACGTTATGCTGAGAGATTGGAAAAACTATTGCTAAAATTGCAAATCACGCTTTAGTTGAGGCACATTTTAAGGTATGGTATACAGTTCTTGGCAGTGAGTAGCTCAGGTTTATTAGACAGGCCATAACAATTATTTTTGAAGACGGAGCACGTAAATCGTGCAGGCAGCATTTTGTAAACTGTTTGTTTTGTGAGGGAATATATTCAGAAATGCAATACTACTTCTTATGATTATTCCACGAGACAGTACGAGAAGTGATTTGATAGTACCCGTACCCTCATCCATCCTTCATCTATAATGAAGTTAGGATGTATAATCATTTGTCAATCGAATTCGAAGAAACTTCTGCAGATATCGAGTGTTACTAAGTAGGAGAATGTATAGATTTTCAACAGGAATTTTAAGAATTTTAAGAACGATTGTCCAATAAATTTTTTCCCACAAGGGTTCTATCACCTCGGAGTCACTTGCCTTGGATATGCTGACGACATAGTCATTATGGCCAAAGGCAAACTCAAAGGAAACTCTCTACGATCTCATAGAAAGGGAGCTAGAGACTACCAGAAGATGGTGTCTTTCTGTGGGGTTAAGAATTAACTCATTAAAATACACAGTGGAACCAATCACTAGAAGAACAAAGTTTCATCACCTGAGGTCTGTTCGCCTCGACGGAGCAGACTTAAAATGGAAGCAAGAGGTGAAGTATCTAGGGCTTACCCTTGACTCAAAAGTACTCTGGAACAGACACGACAAGGCAAAATCAACACTGATGGTATGCAGGTACATTGCAGGAAAAACGTGGAGCTATAACCCTTCAATACGGCGATGGATGTACCTACACCATGATAGTGAGACCTATGATTACCTACGGAGCAGTAGTGTGGCACGGCAGCATCGAACTCGCCATAACAAAAAAAACCCTGGAGGAAGTGCAAAGACTACCATGTATTTGTATGAAAGGAGCAATGAGGTCGAGTTCAACAGCAGCAATAGAGGTAATTCTGTACCTCACTCCTCTTCATATCATAGTGAGGAGAACTGCTTGGGAAGCAAACCACAAGTTGGCTAAAGTCGTATTCAAAGGGACAGCACACAACGTAAGTGGCTCAACTCCCACCGAAAGTGCACACCTTGCCGATCTCCCAACTGACAAAATTAGGTACCAGGAAATTTAGTTTCGAGACTTTTTTTCGAACGAAATTAAATACCAAGAGTGGATGGAGCATAGAATCCATTCGAGCACTGGAAAAGAATACCATAGCATGGTACACGGACGCGTCCAAAGCTCCCGACGGAACTGGAGCAGGAGTCTTTGGGCATCGCACCAAAAACTCCGAACCCATAGGCTAATTCCCCAGTATTTTTCAAGTGGAGATTCATGCCACAGAAAGGTGCATTCAATTCATCCTCGACAGAAAATACCGGAACAAAGAAATCGCAATCCTCTCCGATAGTCAAGCAGCCATCAAAGCGTTGAGCTCATATAACATCAACTCAAAGATGGCCTGGGAATGCCTAGACAAACTTAATGATCTAGGCAGAAACAACAAGGTGATCCTACTCTGGGTGCCGGGGCACGTCGGAGTGGAGGGCAATGGGACGCAAAGGGGCATCAACGCCACTGATTGGGCCAGAACCATTCTGCGGACTTGGAAAATCTTTCTTTCAAGAAGAACTCAATAAAACCGAAGAAGCAATGAGAGCAACATACTGACAAAAACTTCCAGGGCTGAGGCAGGCAAAGATCTCCTCGGCAACTTCAACCGAGCAAGATCGAAGACACTGATTAACCTCAGCAAAACTAGTCTAAAGAAAATCACGAGATTTTTGACGGGCACAGTACACTCAAAGAACACCTAAGGAAGCTAGGCTTAGAGGACAGCAGATTCTGTGAGGAATATCCAAAACACCACACTATATATTGATGGAGTCTTATACTATACAAATGATTTAATATACTGGGATCACATCAGCTGACTGTGGGAGAAATAACACGAATAAACCCCCTAAATATCCTTAAATTCCTCAAGGAATTGGGGCTTGAGGGGCTGCTGTAAACGAGAACACTTTGAATAGCAGAAGAAGATGGAGCACAATAATAGATCTAATAAGATCGCAGCGCTTCAGTCACCATCCAACCATCCATACTGTAGTAAAAATGCACTAATGCACTCCAGCAATTATTCAACTAAAACATTGACTTTATCATTTCAATTAATCTTGACTCTCTATCTGCAAACTCTGGAACTATATATGCAACCTTCTGTGGCTATCCATCTGCCCTCATATATACCCGCAAGCAGATTTAACTTACAGTTCCTAAAATGTCCAGACTACGCATCGATCCAGTCAGATGGCTCTCGTTTCTTCAAAGGCGTTCGAATTTATTCCTCGGCAAGTTTGCGAAATTCTTGCACTCCACAGTCTTCAAGTTATGAAGAGGAAGATGGTTGCAGCTCACCAAAATCTTGACGCCGCTGAATCATAGTATTGTCTCCAACATGCTCCTTATAACTCTCCAGTCCAGTCCATCAATCCCACAGGACAATTTTGGGATTGCCAGGTCCACAAGATTCTGGTCCAGCATCGGGTTCTGTTCCCGCAGTTCCTGGAGTCGACCGAACTCCTTGAAGAATACTACGGCAATGCCCCTGGACATTTGGACATCTTCTGCCACACAGTGAGCTAACGCGTAATTTGCAGGAACTTTGAAAAGATCTCGTGGCTCCTCTCGGGTTACCACATGTTGAACTTTCTGTCCGTTTTAGTACAAAGACATGAACCTCTGGAACGTCATTTCATCCTCCGATGGTCTGACGGTGCGGACTTGGTCGTAGTTTCCGGCGTAAGGGGACAACCTATTGAAGTAGACTACTCTAGGTTTTTCTCGAGGTTGCTTATATATTCGGTAGACGAGATTGTTTATCCTTTCTATGATCTTATATGAACCTTTCCATGAGTTCCGATGCTTCGGTGATAGGCCACGACGACGTTTAGGGTTGTACAGCCAGACTAGGTCACCTGTCTGATATCCACCAGCATCGGCCTTGATGAATAACACTAGCAGGGGTTTGGCCGGTTGACTCGTGAACCGTGGAACGATGGGCCATCAGGAACAAATGGAGATACTGGTCCCAATCCCAATCTTTCTGGTGGTCAGAGACTACCTTGGACAGGTGGCGATTTACCGTCTAATTCATCAGCTCCACCATTCCATCTGACTGCGGATGTAGAGCTGTGGTTCTCGTCTTCCGGATGTTTAGCATCTGACACATTTCCTGGAACAAGTTTGACTCGAAATTTATGTCTTGATTCGAATGCAGCTCCCACGTAACGCCAGATCGACAAATCCACTCATTTATCAAGACATCGGCAACGGTGATGACTTCTTGGTTGGACAGGGCATAGGCTTCGGCTCACCTGCTGAAGTAGTCCAACGCCACAAGGATGTACTTATTCCCGTGATCAGATTGGGGAAACGGGCCAGCGATATCAATGGCGATCCTTTCAAATGGGCTGCCTACATTGTACTGGCGCATAGTAGCCTTAGATCTTGTTCGAGGCCCATTGCTGGCAGCGCATGTTCTGCACCAGTCTTTGACGTCAGTTTGGCAGTTGGCCCAGTAAAACTGTAGCCTCAATTTCTAGAGGGTATTCATCACTACCAGATTTCCTCCGCTGACCCCATCATGAATTTCTCGAAGCACTTCCTGTCTCCTGCTTCCGGGTACTACTCTCTGACGTATGTCTCCTCCACTATCCTCAGTGTCAGGACCCTATTGTCCAGGGTAAAGGAGTTCTATTGGGACCAATAAGATTTAACGACCAGAGAATAACTGGCTATTTCCTGCCACAACGGTGTTCGATTACTCTTCCTCCAGCCGATGTCTAAACCAAGATCTGTATCTTTCTCTTGGTCTTTCTACAGAGTGTCGACTCCTTCTCCTCTGCTCGTCGGCAGTGCGAACAGTCATCTGGGCATGTTTCCCGCTCAATGTTCGATCTCAATGTCGAATTCCTGAGGCCTCTCAATCCAACGTGCCATTTGACCCTCGGGATTCTTGAACTGTAGGAGCCATTTTAGAGCTACATGGTCAGTTCCTAGTAGGAATCTTCGTCCATACACGTATTTTTAGAAGTACTCTACTCCCTTTACTACGGCCAACAGCTCGCGCCTGATGACACAGTAATTGCGTTCCGGTCCGATCTTACTGAATTAAACGATGAGTTTTTCCTGTCCAGATGCGGACCACATGGTCGTGGTTAGGACCAAAATGTTTAGTTTAAGATTGTTTTAAGAATATTTTTCCCACTGATCGTGAATTTTCTACCATAATATGATCGACTTGTAACTAACTCAAATTTTGCTGGAGATGAAACATGTCCTCCCTCTCAATGTTAGTCTTCTCTAGCCACTTGAACTTTGTTTGTCCTTCCCTGAGCCTGGTCATTGATTTAGCGATGTTAGCAAATCCCAGAACCTATCGGCGGTAGTGGGTGCACAAACCAAGAAAACTCCAAAGCTGGTGTATGTCTTTTGGAATTGGCCATTATTTCTCAGCTTTGATCTTCTGTTCATCCACCGCTACTCCATTCCCAGAGACAACGTAGCCGAGGTATCGTACTTCCTTCTGGAATAAATGGCATTTCTTGAGACTCAGTTTCAATACAGAGGTTCTTAGTTGCTGGAATACCTCCTCCAAGTTTTTCACGTGGTCGTTGAACGATTTGCCGACCACAATAATGTCATCGAGAAAAACCAGACACGTCTACCATGAGATTCCCTCCAGAAACGTCTACATCAATCTTTCAAAAGCAGATGCAGCGTTGCAGAGACCGATTGGCATAACTGTGAACTGCCACAAACCTGAACCGATAGTGGTCTTTTCTCAATCTTCCTGGTCCAGTTCTACCTGCCAGTATCCGCTCTTCAAATCTAAGATAGAGAAAATCGAAAATACCTACCATCACCATTACTTATTAATTTTATCATTATATCGAAGTATTTAACTCTCTAAAAGATTCTCATTTTGGTATATTGTTTATCATTATAATAGCCGGTAATATAGTTTACAAACAATTTGTATATGTTGATTGAGTGATCGACCAATTTATATAAATATTTTTTTATTATTTATAATTTACAATTACTCATTACTGACTATTGAACTAGTACGTGATTGACCTCAAACTCTGCGTGATGTGACTAGCATTATTTCTATCTGTAGGTACATGTATTCGAAACTTTGTGATTCCATTTTGGGACAATGGAGCATATTTATTATCAATATCCAAATATGTAAAACTACCCAAACTCCAAAACTACATAAATTTCATTCAATGTTCGTTTTTTCTATGACGTTCGCATCATCCGGATCGGTTAGCTTCGTGATTCCTACAGATCAAATCAAGGTTTTACAGTAATTGAAAGTGTTAAAAGGTAACCTGATAACCAACCTATTATTTGTTTTTTTTTCCTGGTAGGACTATATTGCGATTGATTATTAGTTATTCATGCAACAAGTGCAAAAAGTAAGTGTTTATTGCACTCGACGTGAAATTATCCGACGAGGCCGTTAGGCCGAGTTGGACAACACGTCTAGTGCAATAAACATTTTTTGCACGAGTTGCATACAAAATTTTTTCTACGTTCATGTAAAAAGAAAAAAGTATTTATGTAGGTGCGGCACTAGGTGAAGGAAAATGAAATACGCAATTTAAATAAATAATTACTTATTACTATCGACTTCACCACCTATATAGTTCCATCATCTAAATTTCCATTAATATTAACCATTTTAAAACTTTCAGTTCTGTAAATGTCAGAATTAAATTTTGACTGACGTTTATATAACCACAGTTTGCTCTTTGCAGGTAGACGTTTTAGAACAAAGTGGATCGGTTTTGATTATGGAGTTATTCTCGGGAAGGCATTGTTTGTTCAACTCTGACTGCTAACATTAATTCAAAATAATATAAAATATGTAGCTGTTCAAAAGGTATGGCCAATCTCACAGAATAGCTGCTAAATATGTAGTGGGTTTGAACGTTTATGTTTATCATGATGAGAGCACGTTGAAGTAGAATGACAGATGAGTGCAACAAAAACTTTATTGCACTAGTGCAATAAAGAGCTTCTTTTTCCACTGAATATAGTTCAATAAAGTCACTGACAAAACAATAAAAAATTGACGATTGCTCTCAAGAAGTATTGAAAAAAATCATGTATATAACTCGAATATAAATCCACTTTTCTGCACGCGCGAGAAGTTTTCATAACGAGCCTCAGGCTGTTTGAGGTGATTTCATGAAATTCTATTAAAAATAATATTTCATTAGCCCATTAGTGCATGAAGTGTGGAAAACACATTTTCTGTCCAGAAATGATTACCAATTGGTAATATTGTATGGAAGAGTCAAACAAAACAATCAGGAGACTTTTTATAATATTAATATTTGAAAAAAATTACGTCCGTTTAAACGGACACCATGCACGTGGTAACAAAACTATTCAATAAACAAGAATAATGTCAAATGCTATGATATTCCTTGAAGCAGATTTTCGGGTGTAGCCCTATGTTACATTTTCCACAAATAAAATGGGATTTCTTGCCACAATGGCTGCATCTTCTTTCCGTTGCATTGTATTCAACAAGATGATGTTTTCCATCATATCTGATATTATTACTTGGAATTCTTAAAATTTTTCCTCTACATGATGCAGTTCCATAAATTGTGGGGAGGTCTACTGAAATTGATCTTCGGAAGTTCAAAAGACCACCAAGTGCCATTTTATCTTTCGGCAGAATTTTCCGCATCAACAACCATGCATTCGATACAGATACATCAAGAATATATACAAAATTCGGCAACCACCACTTTTTTTGTCGCATTCTAGTGCGATATGCAGCTACTGCTTGGTCCATCTTATCAACACCACCCATTCCTTTATCGTAATTTGTTATGGATTTTGGCTGTGTTACTGCAATTTTCGCCCTTTTTTCTCGAGAATATCTAGTGCAACTAGATTCTTCAGAAACAGAATCATAATTTATAATACACGTTACTGATTTGTTATCCCGCCAACAAACGAGTGACACTTTTTTATCAATATCAGATTGAAAATCATAGAAACCTCTTGGTTTTTTATCCACAGATTTCACATCAATAAGAGGACAATTTCCTATTCTTGTCGCTTGAATCGTGCCTGTTGCGCAATATCTGAGATCACTCAAATGACACATCAGTAGGGTGGACGAAAAATAGTTATCGAATTACAATTTGTATCCTTCATTTGGAGGAATTTTGGCATACTGTATGAGGGAAAGTACCATGTCTCCTCCAATTCCAAATACTTTTTCATTTGTAGCTGTTCCATTTCCACAATATATTTCAAAAGCTAGCAAGTAACCAAAGCTTGTGCAGAACGCCCAATTCTTGAAACCGAATCGGATGGGTTTCCCTTTTATATACTGTTTTGCACTGTGCTTTCCATAATATGGAATCATGCTTACATCAATCGATAGATTCTCATCCAGACCACCATGGTTTCGAAAAACTTCATTCAAACGAGTTATTGCTGGTCTGAGTTTGTATAATCGGTCTTCGACGTCTAAATTTGAATTATCATTGAAATGAAAGTTTCTCATAATCTGTTCGAATCGGTTCAGCCTCATACTATTTTGCAAAATAACGGGAACATCTGCAGAACTTGACCAAAACATTCTTTTGTTCGGATATTTAGAGTAACCAGAAAGTAGTAGACCACCAATGAAAACGTACATCTCATCTAGAGTCATATTCAGTTGATTATTTTTTTGAGCTGAATATAAATTCGTTTGTATCAGCATATTGTTCAAAAAATCTTCAGTAAAGAAAAGTTTGAAGAATTCAAAAGGGCTCTTACATTGTTTTGCAGTTTCTGATGGCAGCTTGTCTTGACAATCAGTTACTATATTGAATTTGGGTTGAAACTTCTTCCATTTCATTTGAATTTTGGTCTTCACCGTCACCTTCTTTTTTATATTATTTTTTATATTTACATATTTCATGAGAGGCTCTTCATCGCTAGAACTCCAATTTCCTACCACATCTTTCTGCTTACGTACAAGGTTCTGAACCTCCGACTCATGCCTAACCTCTAATTCACATGAAGTTTTCAGTATCTTTGGCCCCAAACAGTTCAAATCTCCTAGATGTTCATCGTCGCTCAAATCCTCATCTACATCCGTATCATTACCATCGATTGGCGATATAGCATAAATACTAATTTGCTGCTCATCATCTTCCTTCTCTAACTCTTGAAGAAGTTCTTCAAGTGATAACCTGAAAAAGAATTATTCAACAGCCATGTCACTGGTTGCACAGAGTCCGTTATAACGGACGTTAAAACAAATACACGGACGCAGTTGTAATACATTGTTTTTATATCAATGAAAGTCATCAGATATGTTTAGTACTCCACTGTACACATGCTGGCTCATAAACATTCGAAGAAAGTAGTTTAAAATTTGAATATAGTAGAGAAAACTTACCCGTGTCTACGTGTTTTGTACAGGTCAGGGTCCATGTTTGGAATAATACACAAACAACTCTACTAGTTATAGTTTCCAATGACTTATGATTTTATCCAAAGCGTAAGTAGGTATACTGAATCCGTCTGTCACGGAGAGATAGCATAGGTTATGTTCTTTCAGGCGGTGTTGACGGTGAATGGCACGTCCGTTTTAACGAACACTATGCACTAATGTAAAAATATTTGATATTATTCTTCATTGGCTATAGCCTCAACTTTCTATATACCGTCAGATCAGGTCCAAATTGAAGTTTCTTTGAGACAAAACTACATTCTGCAGAAGAACCCATTTATCGTTACTAACCGTAAATTCCAGCATCGCCAGTGACCATTTTGTCTAAAAATCTGAAAAAGAACAAAGAATAGCTTACATTTTATGTTTCGTATACCAATAAACTTTATTCGATTCTGCTGAAAACTCTCCAGTCCGCTAACAAAAAGGTGATAGGTCAAAGAAAGCATTTTTCATTTATTCAGGTGCGAGAGCTCTTTCCGTTATACTTACTGTTCGCCACATTCAATATGCTTATACTAATGGCGGCTATGGTGTAAACTTCATATGCATATCGTTATTTCATTAAGTACTGACTAACAAGGAATTTTGAACAAATCGTGCATAATCATAAAATGCTTCAAATCAATAATTATTCGATCTTTCAGAATCTTCATCAATTAAACATAAACCAGACAAAATATTTCTGTGTTTTATTCACAAGTCCTTATAACATCTTCTTTATGAAAAAAAGTCAGAAAAATTAACCTACCAGTTTTTTCAATAGGGTATTTCTGTGATTGTTGGTAAAATTGGTTTCGTTTCTTCTTCTTCTTCTCATTATAGCACGGATGTGCGGGATTTGAAGCCCGTGCAGATAGGCCTCTTACTCTGGACTTTGTGAACCCACATGTTTGGCCTTGGTTGGAGGCACCTGAGGAAGTTCCTTCAGCCGTAGTTTCGGGGGTATCTTAGAAGGTTCCCCTGCAAACTCGTGTTCTCCTGCTTCGGCTCCTCTGGTTCCCTTTCCTCGGGTGCCTGCTTTCGCATTGAGGGTTACATCGTAGAGGCACCCCTTGGGTTCCTCAGTTTGGCGCCTTTGGGATGATTGGCTTGGCTCCCTTCGAATGGATCCCAGAAGTCCCTGTTTTGGTCTCCCTTATAGATGGATTCGGTGGTCCCTCATATCCTTTGATTTGATAACTTGTGATTCGGGCGTACCTTCGGTTACTCTTGTTACCTTTTTTTTGGTGTCCTGCTTCCGCATCGAGGGTTGCACCGTAGATACACCCTTTGGGTTCCTCGGGTCGGCGCCCTCGGGACGGTTGGCTTGGCTCTCCTCGAATGGGTTCCGGAAGTTCTGGGGTCTTTCAATTTCTCTGGTTTCCTTTTCTCAGGTGCCCGCCTCCTTCACCTAGGGTTGCAATGTAGAGGCACCCTTAGGTTTCCTCAAGTCAACGCCCTTGGTACGGTTGCCTTGGCTCCCCTCATATGGGTACCAGAATTCTCTGCTTTGGTTACTTTCATATGTGGTTTTGGTAGTCCCTTGGGAGGATCCCCTAATAAATTGTGTTTTGAACGTACCTTCGGTTCCTCTGGTCGCCTTTTACGATAGGCAGACTGTACCTGGGATCAGTTCTTTCTATATAGGGTCCCCAGGGGCTATTGGTTTCGTTTATTCTTGAGTCTCACTGTATACTACTCAAAATTCACGTTTTTAATATCATCTAATGGCACATATAATCGGTGCTCTGAATTGATTGAATCACATAATCCGTTGCGAATATAACATACTTTCGAACCCCTCTGTATATTGAACGAATTTGCAGCCATTCAAGAATCACTGAAAATTTAAATATCCAATGACCAATTCACAGAAAAAGTCAAACGCAGAGACTTTTTTTCTTTGGTGCGAAACTATACAACATGTTCTCAATAAACCTAAAGCATAACAATAACATCAATAAAGGACCCCGCACTTTTTATAGGTAAAATGGTTTTATTAATGTCTGAAAATTCGATGTAATGATGAAATATTGATAAAATTATTTTGGCATGCACTATACTATTCTCATTTCATCATAAATCACATTTCATGCATTTTGTACAGGGTGATTTGAAAAATTGGTGAAATATATGGCCGGTTCTTTCGTACACATCCTGTATATTCAAGTGAATTATCATCCACCGAAGATAGCTGATACCGTCAAAACATGATTTCGTTGGAAATACAGGGTAATCATGAAAATTTTCTATGATAAAAATGATAAAATATCAACGTTTCAGAAATCACCCTGTAATTCACGATTAACTGGGTGAAATTCCTTTATTATAATTTAATATATTCATCATTCTCTCCTCAATACTGTCCAAAAAATTCAGTTTCCTACTATGACTAGTTTCATAGTTATTAATTGAGAAATTTATTATCATTTGCATGACGAGTTGAAGGAACTTGTTCACGCGTACACTCCACTAGTTGCCAAGATTTTGCACAAATAGTGAAACGTGAGAATGTGGAGATCACAATAAAATGTGAAAGAGGGTGAAGATTAGAGAAGATAATCAAATCAGATATATGAATTTAATAATATAAGGTACAGATAGTTAAGGAAGTTATGTTGGTTTAAGCTTTGTCGGAATAAAAATTTAACTATCTGGGAAAAGTGAAAATGATTGATAGAACCATCTTTTATATTTATTTTGATCTCCACATTCTTACGTTTCACTATTTGAATGTACGCGTGAACAAGTTCCTTCAACTCGTCATGCAAATGGTAATAGGTAAGTTTCTCAATTAATAACTATGAAACTAGTCCTAGTAGGAAACCGAATTTTTTGTACAGTACTTTGAGGAGAGAATGATGAATATATTAAATTATAATAAAGGAATTTCATCGAGTTATTCGTGAATTACAGGGTGATTCATGAAACGTTGATATTTTGTAATTTTTATCATCGAAATTGTTCATGATCACCCTATATATCCCAACGAAAACATCTTAATACGGTAATAGCTATCTTCGGAGGATGATAATTCACTTGAATATACAGGATGTGTGCGAAAGAACCGGCCATATATTTCACCAATTTTTCAAATCACCCTGTAATTGTAATGGAATGGGAAAAGTATATTGCATGCCAAAATAATTTTATCAAAATTTCATTATTACATCAAATTTTCAGACATTTCTAAAATATTTTTATTTTTCACTTTGTACATAATATTATAATCTGCACCATCCGAATGATATTTAGTAATATGAAGGTACGTTGATGATAAGAGCAGAAAAAAAATGTAGTTGGCACTTTCAAATCCCGGAAAAATAATTAAATAAAAATTACTGATTTTCAACTTCAACGCCCTGTATTTCAAAATCTATCCATCAACGAACTTTGCGATTCTGTACAATCAATCAGTACATCGAATACTACAATATACTAAAAATTCAGACAATTTTATCGAGTACCATTTTACCTTTAAAAAGTGCGGGGTCCTTTAAAACTACCCTCAAACAACATCTAATCGGGAATCCGGTATTCATTAACATATTTTAAATACTGACTTCAAAAATCCCGTATTCTTCATATTTATTCATATTCAATCATGTATAATGTGTACTTTCATTTTATTAATTTTTTGTTATTATTAATTGTCAACAACCATTTATTATGCATTTAATGTACATTTAATTTTTTTCTCCATAAATGAGTAAAGGTGCACAGTACAGGCAATTGTATGCCTAGGTGACATTTACCCATTCAGGTAGAATTATGTAATATCCTTCAATATGTTTTATTGTACTTCAAAATTGAATAAAATTGAATTATTACACAGGAACATCAATTTTCTCATGACGTTGATGCTTCATTCTGAAATTATTTTCATTTTCCGTAACTCGGAAAAAGTCATAAGTCACTCTGTATATTGTTTTAAAAAATGCTAAGAAAACATGATCTTACATTGGGCAAGTCTTACACTGTTGGGTTGACCCTCTAATAATATTGTGATATTACCACCAATAAAGTTCAGTTAATAGTAGTCTGAAAGTGACAATCTACAAATTCAACACTCAACTATTTTTATGTGCCCACGGTAACTTCTGTCCAGAAGCCCGAGTTCAACGACATATTGAAATTTTGGAAAGTTAGCCGAAATACTTTTTGCAAAAGAAGTGTGCTTGGTCTTTGTTTTGAAATCTTCGAACTCTCAAATCTTGCGTGTTGTCTAACAAGCTAATTATTATTGCAGTAGGAAAACGGAAAACATCAAATATACCAAAATTCATAACAACGTTTTTATTTCGGTTTTATAGTGATTACTTTTAAAAGTGTTTCATTGTTCTATATTCCATGTTATTTATAAAAATAGTCTCTCCATTGGAGGGAGTGATCTGGAAGGGACTTGTTTCTCTAGATATCGCTTCAAATATTTGCGAAAGAATAAGATACTTCATGCAAAACTATTCATTCATATCGGATTTCTCATAGCGACTATCTACGAATTATTCAGTCTGTTCTGCAGACGATAAGCATGTTTCCGTCCCGATGAACAAAATTTGCTTCGTTTTCAGGAAAGTCGACGGGGATTGTGACAAACACTCGAATAACTCATGCCACGCCCGCTGCCCTCTACGGACATTCGCCCTCTCGCTACTGGGAAGACGACTCCAAAGTTCCCCCGGCTTCACGTAAATCCTGCAAAGATCTGGCACGCCAACTCATCGAAAATGATCCCGGAAGGAACATTAATGTAAGTCAGGATATTTTATTTCGGAGATCACTTTATTTTCATTGTATTTTTGTATCATCGTGAGTTTGGGGCCGTGTAATTTGCTTGCCATGAGATGTAGCGGAACTACAATAACTGTGATTCCCTTCTCGACATTCTCAACAGGTTTATTTTTGAGTATTTCTTGGTAGATGTAAGTATTGAGGCATACTTGGTAGCAGAATTATTATCAGTCAGCTGACACTTACCTGGAATAACCCATTCATAATTTCAATAGAATCCATAACTATTGCAAAGAATGTTATCATTTTAGAATATTGAAACTGATGGTCAATTGAGAACATGTGATATGGAAACTGAAACTTAAATATTTCCACAGTAGAACTCAATTGGAAATTTTTGTCCTCATTACTACGCGCACACCTATAACAGTAATCAGTAATCTTTCTAGAGGAGTCAAGGGGAACTCAAGCTGAATCTTACAGATATTGATGAATCATATTCAAGGCAATAGACCACCGAATGAAACCTGTAGTAATGATCAAACATTCTCGAATGAGAATTGAAAATAAGTTCTTTTTTCCTTTGAAACGAACCAATACAGTAAAGAAGCATTTTTTGGTAATATCTAACAGAAGACAACCACCGCTCCAGCTAAAGCCACGCTGGACAATGAACTACAACTAAAAGAAATTGTGAAAAAACGTAACTATAGTAGGTATATTCTTATCCAAGATTAACATGAACAATGATCAGCACGTGATCGCTTAGTGGCTTGGGATCTGCAATGGTATCGGCCAATTTGAATACATTGAAACAACATTGCAATAATAATTTGTCCTCATTGCCGTCTTGGCAAAAAATTACATTTATGTGCTTTTGGGTACATTAACTGAACCTTGGATGGAATTTACTTTCATTTATTTATGTATTTATTCGGTAATCCATTTATTTCCAACAGGTAAACCCAAAACAAAAATAAAAATCAATTAGAATGGTCAGGGATATAAATCAGCAAATGAAGAACAAACTCATTCATAAGTAATTGAGTACACAGAGCGACGAGTATCATTCAGTTAGCAAGAATACAGTGTGGCTTTTAATAGTCCCCTCCTCTGTTAACTTTTGAACGGTTTGACGTAGAAACATAAAAAAAACCGTTTGGATGGTTTTACCGGTACTTCTTGAAATAAATCACATTGTGATTGCTCGACAGCGCGGGGAGGTACATCAACTAAAAAAAAATAATGACATGAGGGGTCATGTGTCACATCGTTAAAAAGATAATTCAATTCTCTTTTCAACCATCTGAAAATTTTTAGAATTGCGTTCCTTTCAAAAAAAGTTCTGTTCCGTTATTCCACATCAAACCCTCCAAAAGTCATTCAGACCCGCCAGATCTGCACTTGACATTTCAAATGAATATTGTGAAAATGGTTTAAATGAAAATCTAAAAAATATAGATGGTTGAAAAGAGAATTGAATATGTTACGAACGCGTAGAAGGGCCACTGTTTTCCAAATTTTCATTTTCGTTAATTCCAAGACACTAATAAATACAACAATAAACACCAATATTAAATGGAACTGTTCCGTTTATTTCATATCTTGGCTATTGTTCTTGAGTTAAAGTGAACTCAATCGAAGCCCTGCACCTAAAATTAAAAAAAAAATTACCGAGTTGTAACTCGGAATTTTAAAATTTTTATAGTAAGCTCGGGTAAGTGTGAATTTGGGGCAAGTGTGAGTTTGCTCGCTATCTTCGCTAAACCGGGCGACAGCCCAATGCCATCTATTGACGAATAGCCTACACTCATAATGAATCCATAACCATCATATAAAATACAAAAGAGATCTTGTGAAATCCAAATATTTTCTCCAATTTTCTAACCTACAATTCTTCAACCCAAAACGAGTATAACGAGTTTATTTCAAGCTTCGAGTGTATTGTTAAAATCTAAAGTAAGAATCCATTTTATACACTTTTCTTCTGCCTAAACAATGAATCTGACTATAGATTGCCGTTTTTTCATGAAGTTTTTTTTTTTTAATTTTTCCATTGCATGTGACACCTACCCCGAAATTAAATGTTATTGGGGATAGTGTGACCTATCTGTCGGGGTAAGTGGGAACCTGGTTCATTTGGCCAATCTAACCAGTAATAATTTTTCAGTTATAGTACGAAATTATGTACGGAAATCTCAGAGAGCCAAACAATATACCTGGCCAGGTGTGGAAGACATTGATACATTTTCAGAGGATGAAAAAACAACATCACCACTCGTCAGAAGATGGGGATCAATGAAATTCTTATTCGATTTTTCAGATTACCACCTGAATATTTTTCTTTTCACTTACACGATTATTTTTTGTTTTTTTCCAATGGGGCATATCAAATTCAATATTACAAAGTTCCTAACTATGTTTTGAATAAAGATATCTCGAAACAAATAAATTGTGGTGAAAGTTCCTTTACTGTTTACTCACACCTGCCCCAAAGAGAGATTTACGTGCATTAATATCTTCAAATGTGGCCAGAATCACACTTGCCCCAAATTTCCGGTAAAGTGTGACGTATGGAGATGTATATCTGAATATATAAATAAAATTCATAGAATACGTTTTTCAACAGTTTTCTGTGGCGTATTACAAAGACTGACCTTCGAAGTAAATACCTGCAAAAGTTCATTGTTATATTAGTTCAGGTTCATCAGATGGACTAAATTCAATGCGAACTAATGAAAATCACGGTCACACTTACCCGAGCCTACTATATTTAAAGTTCTGACTTATATTTCGGAATTTTACTTCAAAATTCCGAGTTGTATCTCAGAGTTACAACAATGTATTCAATAAGGATAGAAGTACTTGAAAATTACCACTTATACTACTCACTGAAAAACTATTTATAAATAATACACTAGTAACGAGGATTTCATTATAATAAACATATATCAAACATCAGGACTCAACGGCCAAGCCAATTTCCAAAACAAATAATTATTGAAAGTTTTTCTATATGAAGGCAACTCTCAGTGCCTTCGTATATGAATAGGAAAATGTTCTCTCAAAGTGCAGAGAATTGGTATCCACGTGTTTCAGGGTGTTGGTCATCATCATTAAGATGTATGCAAGTGCAAAGATTTGCAACACTTGGTTGCAGTCAGAAATATACGGAGTCAGCAACGGGAAACCAACCGCACATTTGTGACGCTATGGATCGTTTATGAACTTTTTGTCACCCGTAGATTGAATCCGTTATGTAAACATATTTTTCCAATAGCAAATCCAACTTCACAAGACACATCGCAGCCACCAAACAACCCGCCTAGAAAACAGGTCTGTCTGAGTGATTCGCGTCACCATTCATCCCCCAAACGATCGCGATAAGTCAGAGAACTGCACCAAAATGATGAAAGCACGCATAGAACCACTCATGAATTAACCAGGTTTACCTACGAATGTACAATCCTCAGACCGCCTTTGGAGATCATGGATCAGGCAGATTGAGATCTTGAAGTCAGCCCTCTTGCGAGAATGGATTGAAAACAGAATCCAAATCTAGTTAAAAATCTCCAACGCTGTAATGATTTTCATATTTCTAAACGCTGCTGAAGCATTTCCAAACAAACTCGAATATATCATTTCACACTTGGACAGGAACAGAGATTTGATACCGTTTGAAGCTTTTTGTGTTTAATTAAGGTGTTCTTCAGTCCGGAGTATGTATCATGACCACAATATTATTTTCTCTGTTCATTATTTAAAGACCGTAGCTTATATCTCTTTAGCTGTTCTGCCATACTGATATGAAAGGTCATATCTACGATTTATTTATTTTGAAATAATTGGCATTTCAATGCTTTATGTACTTAGGACGAACGTTTCAGGCATGAATGCAGTCAATTCACACGTAGATGGGACGCTGTGACTTTGCATACATGTGAAACAAATGTGAGGGATTCCAAATAGCCAAAAAACTCAAAATGCCAAATTATACATGTTGTAGTATTCAGCTTGAAATTATTGTTTAGTATATGTACTATTTCTTGATGGATACTTTTTATATTGGCCGCCTTTTTTTATAGTACAGTGGGTCGACAGTATATCATTAAATTCCAAATGTAAACAGCAAGCACTTCGTAATATAATTATTCGACCATCAACAAGTAGAGGTGCAAGTGCAAGTCAAAAATGGGCAGTTTCTGGAAGGGGTAACCACCCCACAATCAAGTGTCGTTATCGCGAGTTTTCGCGTAATTTGTGCAAAATGAAAGGGCATCTGATGGCACCAGTTTGTCCAAGAAAACAAAATGAGAAAAATATCTCAAGGGATTTTCAAAATTTTTTAGAAGTAAAAAATGACGAATGATTTTCAATTCATTCATGTTCGGTGAGTAATGAGCCTTATTATATCAAGGTCATCATAGATGGTAATGAATATTCTTTTCAATTGGACTCGGGAGCGAGTATGACAGCGGATTCAGAAAACTTTTATTGGATTTACTTCAAAAACTATTCATTAATTCCATCAAAAAAGTTATGCATTTTTATAATGGCGATAAAATGAAACCCTTGGGTGTTTTTCAAGCCGAAGATTTTTACAATGACGTTCCTCACGTCTTAGATATTTTTGTTATCAAGGATATGGCAATTCCAATACTGGGACGTGATTTTATGAACCTCTTCAAAGTGAATATCACGGTTTCGGTCAATTATTCCGATATTCATATTAATGTTGAGAAAATTATAGTGAAGTTTTCGTGCCCGAACTCGGCACATTTTCTAAAAGAACAGTAACGCTGAAATTGAAGAATCGAGCTACTTCTCGAAAAAAATTTCGTGCCACACCTTTACCTTATGGCATAAGAAATAAAGTTGACGCAGAATTGAATAGATTGGTGGATGTAGGAATTTTGAAACCTGTAGATTATTCACCTTGGGAACCCCTATTGTTCCCGTAATAAAAAAGGATGGATGAGTTCGAATATGCGGCGATTTCAAAATAACAATAAATCCTGTATCAGCATTTTGATATATGGCGTTGCGTGCGCATGCGCAAAATTTCAGAAAATTATGTCGTCTCTTTCACAAAATATTGAGGGATCGATCGTTTTCCTCGATGACATTTTGGTTTGCGGTAAAAACACCATCGAGCACAATATGCGACTTGAGAAAGTTCTTACTCGTTTACAAGAAGTCGGTTTGGGAGACCGTGCTGATAAATGCAGTTTCAATCAATTATAAATTCAATACTTGGGTAACAAAATCAATAAAGACGGTTTGCATACAACTCAAGATAAAATTACTGCTAAAAGAGATGCTCCAAATCCTGAAAATGTTAGCCAGTTAAAATCCATACTTGGTACGATACATTTTAATAGAAAATTCATTTCCCACAGTCCTGAATCCCCTGTATTAAGAAGGATAAACAATTCATTTGGAATCGTGAATGTAATTTGGCATTCAACAAAATAAAAGATTTATTAATTCCAGCAGGTGTATTAACAAATTATGATCCTGACTATGACTTGAAACTCACGACGGATGCAAGTCCCTATGGTATCGAATGTTCACAGAGTGAAATTTTGTCGTATTTTAGCCAGAGTCCTCGGGATACTCGATATTATATTTGGCAGTTATTTCTGAATGAAGTTTTATGATATAGGAAATCCCTTTTCGATATCCATCCATGCAACTGAATCAATATATATCTGTTTGAGTTAGTCTCGAAGCTATGAAAAGGGTTTTCTTCACGTCCATCGAAACTAGTGCAATAAAATAACAAACACGTTATATCAAAGCACCAATTCCCCAATGGGCACGTCCACTTCGACAAAATAGATAAATCTCTGTCAGTTTGCGTGGAACAAATACTATAAATTCTCTTGCCTGGAACTCTATTCCACCCTAACTTTCTTAGACAGGTAAACACACACACGAACGTGATAAATATAACAATAAATAAAGTTTTTCGCGTTAAGTTGGGAAAGCACTTTTTATGAGTGAAATAATCACACGGCGTCTATTTCAACTCAGAAATTGATTCAGACAAATAGGGCAGTAATTCGTAATTCCAAGATGATACAGAATAATACCATACTCGTAAACGTGGGAGGAATTCGGTTTTGATTGATTTTCCTACTGAAAATACAAAATGGAGTTTCTTTTCACAGGCTTAGAGGTTGCAATTTATTTCCAATGATTCGACAGCAGGAGTGACGAGGTTCTTCAGAGGCTGGACGAAGACTAACGTTCTCTCGCCCGTGGTTTCGGTCACAATGATAATGATAATAATAATTTGCCACTAGAGAAACCAGTTGAGGTACCCCCAAAGCGGAGATTTGTCTGATACAAAGAACTAAAGACCGATAACATGCTTGAATGCGTATTACAAGATGTTCACCTGCATTTTATTCATGCAGTTGAACCGGTTTATGTAGAGATATATCATAATGAGTAGATAGGGTAAAAGAAGGGGGTCGCTGGCTACAAAGCTAACCTGCTTATCGACAGATGTTAACGCAGGACTCCGTGTAGTATAAGCTTAACCTTCAGATGACCTCAAGGCATTTGATGCAACGTCACCGATCAAATAGTGAGATGTGTTGAACAACTGACGCCGCTCTGGAGGACTCGCTTACCCAACCATGCGGCAGAATGATTAGGCGATAGAATCCAGGAGGCACTGTTTCTTTATTAATTCTGAATAATTTCATACTTGTTGGCGTACAAAGTTAGTAAATAATATAATAATAATAAAAACTTTATTCAATGAAAGTCTAATGTTATTACAAGGAAACAAAGCAAACAAAGTGGGGCAAACGATAAATGCTAGTGCACTTGTTTCGTATATATAAAGACAATAGTCGTCGAGATCACTTGAGTTATGTGAATAAAATAAAATGTAATACTAATAAGATAAAATACACTATAGCTGCGGTACATTATAAATAATAATAATCGAGTTGAATTGCTAAGTATATAAAACTAACACAAACACAAACACAAACGAACAGGAACAATCGATAAGTGATCAAACACTTGTTTCGATATAAATAAAACATATGAATGATTTTAATTGAAATGTATAGTTGGGTTTCCATAAATCGAAAGAATAATGTCGTCAAAGTCAAAATTTCCACCTGTCCACTCACTAATATAAATATTACGCTTTGCAGACTTTCGATATTCTGTTATGATATTTTATAATTTTTACAAAGTTTTGTTTTTGTGATTCACTGCTTTATGCGTCTTCACATTCTCGTTTATGCTCATTTTATGGGTAGATTCATCTTGTGACGTTCAGTTCATCAAATTTAGGTACTTCATCTGATATGATCATTTCGGATCCCGGCATAATTCGCTTCTGATGAGAATTTGTGTAATGTTTTGGTTTCACAAAGTTATTTTTCAATTCTTTTCCATTTCTTCAAAGTTATTTCTCATCAAATTCGGATTTTCAGATTATTGTTGTTGTTGATTTGCAATATTTGAGATTCTCATAACCCTTTGCATTGCAATGGTGTTTCAAAAATCTGAAATGACATGATCGATCCACTGAAAGAATGTTGAACCCAAAAAACTGAAATTATACGATAAATTTTAATTGGACACATCTTGCAGAGTAGTTAAAATAATTGTTTGATCATACCTTTTTTTTTCAAAATTGTTTCTTTCTTCTCCTACGCAATTATTCCCATTCCTCACTAGGACATTATTCGTGGCTTTTATCATATAAATCTGCCATTGTTAGTTCGTCGTCGAAAATAATTGGATGTCTTCTTTTGAGGATTTAATCAAAAATATCGCAGAGAAAAAAAACTTGACTCAATACCTCTCTACCTCATTAAAAAACCTCTTACTTTCTGTCACTCAAACTTACACCTATCAAAAAATATTTATATACAAAGTCCTTCACAAAAACATGAATTCATAACATCCTCCCCCCCCTGAAGTGGAGTTGATTTTTTCAGCTCTGGTCTTCTACATTAACACGGCATAATTTGGCTACTGGACGCTTGTATACTCCGGTGATTGTCTTCACATCGACCACTCTGACTCGGCCATCAGGTCCGGGGTAGACTGCCACGACTTTCCCTAGCTTCCAAGATCTTCGCGGAACGTTGTCTTTAATTATAATTACTATATCGTCGATTTCCAAAGTTTTTCCATCGTCTGTCCAATTAGTTCTCTTGGTCAAAGTTGGTAAGTACTTTCTGGTCCATCTTTTCCAAAATGCTTCAATAAATGACTGTGATTTTCTCCACTCATTTCTATAATTTTGTTGAATGTCTCTGAATTCGGTACTTCCAGTAGAGGTATTCATCAAAAGGTGTTAAGGCTTCTAAATCATTCGGATCAGTGGAAATCTTTGTCGGTGGTCTTGAATTCACAATGTATTCGCATTCAGCAAAGAGAGTGAGAAGAAGTTCATCTTTGAGAAGTTGTCCTTTCAAAATTGCATTGAACGTAGTTTTCACAGAGCGTACTAGTCTCTCCCAGGCACCTGCCATATGAGGTGAGGCAGGAGCTAAGAACTTCCAATCCATTCCATGTTCCGTGAAACTGTCAATCATTTTTTTCTGATCGATTTCTCTGACAGCGCGTTTCAGCTCTTCGGCAGCACCTCGCATGTTCGTCCCGTTGTCAGAAAGCATTTCTTTTGGTTGTCCTCTTCTAGAGATCATCCTTCGTACAGCCATGATTGCAGACTCGGTTGTTAATGAAAGGGCTACCTCGAGGTGCACAGCTCTGATAGTCAGACAAGTGAAGAGAACTCCCCATCTCTCTTCCCGTCTTCTTCCAACGGATACTAATAGCGGACCAAAATAATCAATACCTGTATATGTAAATGGTCTCACATTTGATGTCAATCGATGTATTGGAAGCTGTTCCATCAGTGGAATAACTGGCTTTGCTTTCTTCACTTTACATCTTCGACAACTAGTGAAGGTCGACTTCACAGCACGTCTACCATCAAGCACCCAGTATGTCTGCCTCAATGCATTCAGGACTGTTTCCACTCCTTGATGGGCAAATCTCTCGTGAAAATATTAGAGTAGAAGGCGGGTTATTCTAGATTCCTTGGAAATGATCATAGGGCATTTAGTGGAAGGTCCTATGTCTGAAGCATTGTCGATTCTTCTACTCAGAACCAATAATCCACGGACGTCTAGAGTAGGAGACAAATTCTTCAATCTGCTGTGTCCTTTCAGAGGTTTGTTATTGTTGATACAATCTATTTCTTCTTTGAAGCATTCCAATTGAGACTGCTTGAGAAGTATAATTTTAGATTGTTCGATTTCCTTCGCTGATAGTTCTAAGGGAACATTATTTTTTTTTCTCAATCTACCCATCATGATTTTAACAAATCTGAGAATCTATGCAGTTGCACTCAATAATCGAATCCATTTCGAAAATCTTTGGGCATCCAACAAAGGCGAAAGTTTTTCCGTGATGACTGTCATTATTTCCATCTCTTCAAATTTTTCGTGAAATATACAACTTTTTGGCCATGAGTTTTCGTTATTGTCATATAGAAATAAAGGTCCCCTGAACCAGGATTCAAAATCTATAAATTCGTTTGTGTCATGAGTACGGGAAGCATTATCAGCCGCATTCAATTTAGAGGGTACCCATCGCCAATCGTTGGTATTCGTTGTTTCCTGGATTTCTCCAATTCTATGAGCCTCGAATTGTCCTAACTTGCTAGCATCTCCCCGTATCCAATGTAGGACTGTCGTTGAATCGGACCACATGTAGGTTCTATCAATCTTGATATTCAATGTTTTCCTTATTGTTCCAGCTAAACGACTTCCCATCACTGCGGCTTGCAGTTCAAGACGAGGTATGGAGATCGGTTTTGTGGGAGCAACCCTAGCTCGAGCCAGAATAAGAGCTAAGTCAATGGCGTCAATATGCTTCACCCTCTAGTAAGCAACTGCTGCGAAGGCTTTACTTAAACCGTCACAAAATATGTGTAGTTCAATTGTATCGGCTTCTGGAACCTTAAAAGAGTAACATCTGGGAATCGTCAGATTTTCTATTTTCTTCTGTCTGCCAGAGTCGGTTTAGGTCTTCAGTTATACTGTCGTCCCACCCAATACCAGTACGCCATATATCTTGAACAATCATTCTTCCTCTTACGGTAAAGTTAACAATCAGTCCCAATGGATCGAAAACTGACATGACATCTTTCAAGATTTGTCTCTTGGTAGGTCGAACTATAATCGTTTCATCAGGATTGTCATAAAAATTTCCCAATTTGTAGCAAAATTCGTCTGTTTTGGCGTTCCACGATAGTCCTAAAATTCGTTGCAGGGTTGTTTTACATGTTGAATTCAAATCTTTACAAAATAGATCGTCTTTTGATAAAATATTCATAACTCCTCTAGAGTTCGATATCCAGTTCACCAATTCAAATCCTCTCAGCCTATGAATCCGTCTAACTTCCATGATGATATCAAGCGCTTCCTCAACTGTGTCAGTGCAATCCAGATAGTCATCAAGGTAGTGCTTTCTGATGATTGCTTCCAGGATATCTTTTCTGTCTGTCATCTGTTCAGCATTCAGATTTTTGACAAATTGTGCGCAAGTGGGGGAGCAAGTCGCCCCAAATGTCATCACTTGCATTTCGTATGTATAGAAATCCTTATCAATCTCACCATTTCGCCATAAAAATCTTTGAGAATGTTGATCTTCTTTTATAATTCGTACCTGGTGAAACATCTCGCGTACGTCACTGCAAAAGGCAATTTTGCGAAGACGGAATTTTAGAAGTACTTCAATCAAGGACTGCAGGAGATCTGGGCCGGCAAGGAGATTTTGGTTTAGGCTGGTTCCATGAGATTTTGATGCTGCGTCGAAGACAAGACGCAGCTTGTCTGGTTTATTTGGGTTGATCACACCGAAATGAGGTAAATAACAACACCTTGGATGATCTTGAGTTGCTTCGTCTATGGTCAATTTTCGTGCATATCCTTTCTCAATATAACTGGCGATCTTATCACAGTATCGGGATTTAAATACATCATCTCTCTGCATCTGCCTCTCAACGCATTTCAGTCTCTGAATGGCCATCATTTTACTTTCCGGGAAAGTCATTTCATCTTCTTTCCACAAAAGACCTGTTTCGAATTTGTTACCCACTCGTTTCGTCGTTTTTACCATGATATCTATGGCTCTGGATTGTGCGTTGTTAAACTTTGTCTGTGGCGGAGAAGTTCCAAAGGCATCTGTCGTGAATGAGCGCTTTACCAACTGATGAAGTGCTTCGTCTTAAAGCTCATTATAGCACATATGAAAAGAGTAAGTAGGACTGTGAATTTTGTCGACGTTACCATGAAGAATCCAACCAAGATTCGTTTTGGTGGCCATTGGATGAGTCTCTTCGGTCTGCAATACTTTTCTCGCAACTGTCAGTCGAATGTTGTCTTGTCCCAGTAAAATCATGGGTCGTTCGTTTATTTCGTTGAAAGGTATACCTCGGAGGTGGGTATACTTTTCCCAGTCTGATTTTTCTATCGTTTGTTGTGGCAAAGATAGATTCTCTACTGTACGAACGTTCTGAATGGCAAACATTCTCGCGCCGTCATAGGCACCTGATATTTGTAAATTCACCCTGCTAGAGTCTTGATGACGAGAAATCAAATCATTGGTCCATTGAATGCACAATGGACTTGTTTCACCGTGTAGTCAAAGTTTCTCAGCAAAAGATTTGTCCATCAGTGTGACAGTAGATCCTTCATCACACAAGGCCACTGCCTCCAGTACGGTGTCATTTCCGTAAACTTTTACTTTTACCATGCGCAGTAAAATATTTTGAGCACCCTGACCTACTGCAAGCACATTTTCTTTCGGTAAGGTCTGTGTGGCTTGGTGCATGTCATTAGTCGGTCATTTGGAATCTTCTTGCTGGGGATTCTTGTGTAGGATACGATGATGTGGACGTCGGCAACCATCTATTCCACATAGTTTTTTGAAACGACATTTCTGCATCTGATGATTGTGTCTGAGACAAGAAAAACATAGTTTCTGTTTCGTTACCACTTCCCATCTAGTATTTACATCGTCAGCTTTCATTTTGGTACAATTGACGATTTTATGTCCTGTACTTTGGCAATACTTGCATATTTTGTCAGTTATAGTACTGTCTGTCGATATGAGTGTGGTTTCATGTCTTCTCGAGCAATACCCTAAAGTTTGTCTACTTTTGGTATCAAATTTAGTTATCTTAGACTGAGTAACATAGCAGGCAGCTGTGGCTCTGTCATTTATCCACAAAGAAAAATCTTCGAGATTTGCCCGACCATTTTTTCGCATAAGTTTCTCTCCCCATTGAAGTTTCATTGAGTCTGGCAGCTTTTGGATTAGGTCTCGGAGTAATTGAGGATTTTGAAGATGCTCTTTATAATTCAAAGACTTCACGGTAGCAACTAGACAACTGACATTATTGGCAAATTGAATTAAAAGGTCCATGTTACTTTCTTTTATTGGTACAATGCATCGAATTTTCGAAAGCAATCCGTCTATTATTTGATCTGGGCGTCCGAAACGCATCTCGAGAGTTCGCAGCACTAGATGTATATTATCTGAAGAGGCCATCATTCCAGATACAGCATTTTTGGCTTCACCTCTCAAGCATTTTTGTAACCTGATCATCTTTTCTTCTACGGAGTATTCACAGAGAGATGAAATGCGTTTGAATTGATTGTTGAAAGTTGGCCAGTCCTCTGGATTTCCATCAAAGTAAATGAAATCCTTTTCAACAACTTGTCTAGCAATAAATTTGTCTTGCCTTGGTAATGCGATGGATTTCATTGCCTCACTGATTGTCTCACACAGTTGTCTGATTTCTGTCTTCTTTTCTGTGGTGTTCACTTCAAGATTAGGAATTTCGGCATCAGGATTGCTCGCAGAATCACCAGGAATGTTATTTACCCACTGCACAGTATCATTTAATAGACTCATCATATATCTCATCTTTGATGTGGTCCCGAAGGAAAAAGTCCAGTTATCTATTATTCATTATCATTCAGCTCTTCTTTTACAAATTCATTATCTTTACCGTAATTTTTTTGAAATCTTTTCCGGTGACTGCTATTTATCTTCGTCTTCGTCTTTCATTTCGTGTTTTTTCTGTCAACCTATTGTTCAACTATTTTGTCAATGATTTCATTGAAGTACTTGCTGGATACTTTGGTGTATCTGCTACCTCAATATTTCGAGAACCTAGATCTTAATTTATGTTGCAACATCTCAGTTCAGGAATTCATCAGTATCATATCTTTCTCAGATGTATATTGCCTTTCGATAGTTCTTTATTGAATCCATTAAATTTTTCACTTCCTCCATTATTATCTAATTAATGATGAGTGTAACTACCATGAAAATATTCTTTTCGATTTGTTCAACTGACGGTAAGCGTTAACCACCAGTTTCTGCAAACAATAGGTATATTCATATGATGTGGTGATTCTACATGAACAATTTATGATTCTGTCAATCAATCATTCAGATTTCTGTAATAACTCATAAGAGTGAGGGGAATGTTGAAAGATGACGAGTGGGTTCCCAAAATGATACGTAGGGACAAATTATTTATCGAATATGAGGGCTCGATCCATTAATTATGAAATGTGAAGAGTGAGACTCCGACAGAATAACGAATGTGGAACACTGTGGAGTGGATGATTGATTATTGTTGTGACTTACAATTATTACACCAGGGTTATATAGATTTTGCTGTTTTTCTTCTCCTAGAAAAGTATATAGTAAATAAATAGACATTTATTTTGAATATCGGAGGATACAATAGGAAACTGATTTAGTTTCAAATTATTGAGGTCTATCGAGAGGTAACAAAATTTCCAAAAATGCATCTTTTAAATCGAATGCATTCTCTGACATCAAATCAGATAACGGCCCTGTAGTTTCTGTTGATTTTAAGATTGTTAAAATCTATGCAGAATATAGGTAATGGAAGAATTGAGAAAGTCCAATCTGTGACGTACCTACCCCAAAATACAGCAATACAAGCTAATAAACCTGAATATCTCATAATCGTCAGGAACTCCAAGCTGTCACTGAAGAACAAGGTGGTACTAGTGTACTTAGAAGCAAAAGGACTAGATGTAGTTTATAGTTTATTCCTGCTTCACCTCTGCAACATCTTAAAGTCTTGCTACTCGAAATTTAGGAAGATACAGAACAATGAACGATGCTGAAAACTTCCGCATCATGACGAATAAAAGTGAAAGAGCTAGCCGAAATTGATATTGTCAAGGGGCATGTCGTGTAAATTCATCATGACTGATAAATACAGAGGCGATGAAACCTTTCAATTCACACAAAAATTATATACCACTTGTAAAGAAACGCTTACAATTGTTTCGACACACATTGTCATCTGAGCTGAGTTATGAACTAAAGTGACGATAAAACGATCGTTACTTTAGTTCATAACTCAGCTCAGATGATGACACTATATGTCGAAAAAAATTGTAAGCGTAACTTCAAAAGTATATAATTTTTATGCAAATTGGAAGCTTAAATTTCCTCTGTATTTATCAGTCATGATGAATTTACACGTATTAGATGCCACCACGATAGAACAACTATTGGAAAAAGGAACACAAAGTCGTCTCTACACATATATGTGTATTAGCTCCTGATAATTCAAATATCCAAATATAAATATAACTTGTGCATAACTTCTAGGATGCTGGAAATGGAGCTTTCTTTCCAATCCGCTCTCTGGGTGGAGGGGAGGTGAATGGATAGTTCACAATCATGTGCAACTTTTGCATTGTTGTATTCCTGAGTAATTTAATACATATACAGGCCGTTTCTTTTATCATGTGGTAACATTGCTATATTCTAAACCGTGATAGATACAAAGACGATCAAATGGAAAAAAGGTAACTATTGTGGTGAGCAGTAAATTGGTCATATAAAATTTACGAGGATTCTCGCACTTCCCAACTTATACAGGGAAAACTGAAAATGCTGTTTTCGGTTTTTTACGTTTGATTAAAAATTTATCATTACGTAGATTTTCTCTAACCAATGTACTGCTCACCACAATAGTTACATTTTTTCCCATTTAATCGTCTTTGTATCTATTACAATTTAGAATATAGCAATGTTACCACATGATAAATGAAACGGCCTGTATACAGTATGACTCACTCGTCGAAATTGCGAAATTCACATAATCGATAGGTACATCAAAAATTTTTAAAACGATCTAAAAGGGGTAATTTCTACTGTTTGCTTCACTTGAACAGTAACCAGTTTTTTTTTAAAAAACCTTTATTCATAAAATAGTTATATATACAAACATCAAAATATCACATAACTTGCCCTAGCCTTAATGCCTGCGTTTATAGACATATGGATAATCTAGCATATCAACTATATATGTACATGTACTTGACGAATGTATTCACAGCATTTTTTACACTGAAAATAAAATATTTTATTTGAGAAGTTATCTATGTTTACTGATTTTATTTTATTAATTCTATCTGCTCTGAGCATATCAAGAAATTCTCCTAACGGTTTTTGTATGTCTAGGTTATAATGTACAATCCCACATATCGCCCAAACCCACACTTTCCTATCCAAAATATTCTCTATATTAATATTAAATAAGTCTCTTGGTTCAGTGTACATAGCTGTTAAACCAAATTTCCTAACTAATTTGTTTTTACTCCACTCCCATATATCCCTTGCTGGACCACACGTTTTTAATCTGTGTGATATGTTATCGGTCACATTGCATTTGTTGCAATCTGCACTCAAGTTCAATGCATGTTCATTCAGTTTTTCTGCGACTGAATAAATGTCATTTATGGCTTTATATGCGCTCGAACGCCACCTTGTTGGTTTAAATGTGTTAACTAATATATTTGACCAAATACGACTCCAATTATATTGAGGATGTTTAAGTTGGATTGTTGGGGTTTTATTTTAATTTTTCATTATCTGTCGATATATATATAACCTTAGAAGTTGCCAACCCGTCCTTTGCGAACTCAATTCCAAAATCTCTTATATTCTTGCCAATAGTTTTTATATACGGGTGCATATTGTCATAATTATTTTCGAATATTTTATTTACCAATGATTTGTAAAAGATTTTATTTTCCACAGTGGAACCAGTTGAGAAGAGACGAGTTTCGGAGTATCACATCATCTTTATTAATTCAAACAAAGTTCAAAAATATGTGCTGGAGATTATCACGATAATGAAGCAAATTAAATCGACAAAGTCGAAGTACCTTTTCTCTCCACACCTTCCCACCAAGTGAAAAAATGAAACATCTGTCAGAAAACAACTACTTTCCTGGCTAATACCATGAAGGACATTGAACTACATCTGACAAATATCTGTCCGAGAAGACACAGTTGCAACTGCGTATCTTATATTTGAACAGTGGATTATCCTCTATTCGGCTACAAATATAATGTAATATAGTAACAACCACCACATATCGTCTCTGGTCCACTCTCTCTGCGACCTTACTAATAGCTAGTGTAAGGCTAATGGGACGGTGGTTTTGCGGAAACACACGGTTTCTTGTGTAGCTTCGCTATTCTTTTTCTTCGTAAGGTTATTAGTTCCCTGATTAGTATGTAATCCAGATCCGGTGCTCTTCTGGTCTTTGCGTATTTCAGTATGTTCTTTATTTCTTCTGGAAATGTGGGCTCCAAAAGAATGTCTGTGTTGTTGTTACGTCTGAGTCATCTGATTGTCTGATTTAAGTGTGTTTCTGTGTCTTCGACTTTATCGGTGAAATCGACCTCGTTTCGACAGCTCTGGTGCTCGAAAGAATCAGCAAAAGCTTCTGCCTTGTCTGCGTTCATAAGAACTAGACCCGTTACGCCGCGGAGAGTTGGCATGGTTTCTTCCGGTCGTGCCTGAGGATTTTATTGAGTTGTCTTCCGTGTAAGCGTTATTTACAATTGTTTCGACTCACATTGTCATCTGAGCTGAGTTATGAACTAAAGTAATGATGAAACGATCGTTAATTTAATTCATAACTCAGCTCAGATGATGACTCTGTGAGTTGAAATAATTATTGAAAGCGTTACTTACTTAAAAGTATATAATTTTTGTGTAAATTGGAATCTTTTATTTTCTCTGTATTCATCGGTCATGATGAATTTACACGGATTAGATGCCACCTCAATTGAACATCTATAATTATTGGAAAAAGGAACACAAAGTCGTCTCCACTCATATATGTGTATTAGCTCCTGATAATTCAAATACCCAAATAAGAATATACGCATATCTTCTAGGATGCTGGGACTGGAGCTTTCTTCCCTATCAGCTCTCTGGGGAGAAGGGGAGGTGAATGAATAGTTCACAACCATGTGCGACTTTTGCATTGTTGTATTCCTGTGCGATTTCATACATATATACAGTATGATCACTCACCAAAGTTTCCGTACTTTTTTATATAAAATTTATTAAACGATCTAAAAGGGGTCATTTCTACTGTTTGTTCTACTTGAACAGTAACCAGATAAGAAGAGGCGAGTTTCTGAGTATCACATCATCTATATCAATTCGAACAAAGTTCAAAAATATGTGCTGTCTTCTGTGTTGAGTTCATCCAGACGTTTGGCCTACTGTAGCTCTTTGAGCTGCTGCAGCTCCTTTCCTAGTATTCGAACTGTGATATAGAGTTGTCGCTTGTCTTCGGCTGAGAGTACTCCTTGAAAGTCGAAGTTCATCACGGGTGTGTCTTTAGAGCACCAATCCATTACTATAATTATTGTTTGTCTGAGTCCTAGTTGAGGGATTGCGTCTATCCTGGGGATGTCGATATGATCCCTGTGGAAGTGCGACCAGTCCACAATCCGCTTAGTTGTATGCTATTGTTAGTAATATTAAATTGTGTTCTGATGACCCTTCGTTAAGTACGGCTTTGTCCACCAGCGTTGGAATGCTTTGTATTAGGGCAATAATGAGTATGTCAGGGGTTTGGTTTTCTCTCCTAGGATAATGCATCGGTTCGTATATTCGAAGTCTGGTAGTAAAGCTTTGGAGAGGTTTCTACCGCAAAGAGTTTCATTGCGACAGTTCCATTCTCTGGACTTGAAATCCTCTAGAGCCACCGTGGGGTAGTGGTCGACGAAAAGTCCATCTTCCTGAGGTGAAAGCCACGGGTTTCTTATGAATGCGAGAACCACCGTTCACTGATCCTCACTAAGGACCAGTTGAAAAAACGTGAAGCATTTGGAAAACAGATAGCAGTTCAACCGGACACCAGTTCACGAGTTCAACATCTGATGCCGTTAGCCTTTTTTTGTTTCAGTTCCTCTGGATTGCTGTTGAAGAATCTCCGATTGATAGATGTGCATAGTGGGAACCGTTCGCCTTGCTAATCTATATCCGTGTCATTAGCAAATCCAGAAACCATCAAATTGCCTTCTTTCTGCAAGTCTGTCCTTTCAACCGTCTATTTTAGATCTCAGATCACAAAGTAGCCGGTATTCTTTTTAAGAGACTAATTTAGTGTCTTGGAACTGACGAGATATATTTTCAAGCTGAGAAAGAACTCAATATTCCCTCGAAATTGGGTTTTGTTTTTATAAATTATCCAATACATTTACATTTTCCTAAATCCCATTTCGTATGTTTTCTCTTCACAGAGATGCATTGAATTCCAGAACTAATCGTGAAAAAATTGTTCCCTTAATGAACTTGCACTGTTGGTAACTACGTTAATGTTGCAAAAATCGGAGAGACATTAGTCCATTTTGCGATCCATCTACCTGTCACTTCGAACTTTTCACAAGCAATCACGAAATAGTGAATTATTTTACTGAAATTGGAATTGAATGGTGATTATCATGTGAATTCAGACAAGTTTGTTAGTTACATTTATTGTAGAAGAGCTTTAATATCATCCCAACGTGGACTTATGAATTCAGTTTTCGATATATTCGTAATTTGGTTAATAAAGGATTTTGGCATCTCTCAATTGCATTTGATAATTTCACATTGACAGTGAAAGTAGAATTTTCCTAACGGTAGCAGAAAACTGTTTGTATATAAATCCTAATGACCATTCATGCAATCAATAATATTTTTGTTAGAGTTTCAATGTATTTAAGGATATGAGATTGGCTTGAACTCCAGTGTCTATTTTGAAATCAACATAATTTTTTTACTCTACAAGAGTTATTCGAAATGTTTTTCCGGATCTCACGAAGAAGAAAGTCCTGTGAGGACACTACTGTCAGAGCAAAGTGTCATTATACTTTTCTTTTTTGGAAATAACACATCAATGAACTTTGACCAGAACCTAGAGCTCTCACTTTTAATTCATTTCAACTTCACAATGTTTGCTAAATTATGGATGAAGTTCAAATCACTCAAACTATCCTAAGAACATAATATAACCTGAAATTTTATAAATTTTGATGGTGACTGCAGGTATTTGTTCAGAATTGTATAGTTTTATTGAATCAAGTAGTATATAGGCAGTGGCAGGGTTTGAATGAAGAAAATCAACGAAACATGTAGATTCAACGTCAATCAAATGTCAATGTGAATGGAAAGAGCCGTTTCGGTAATCAATTCGTGATATAATCTTAAGAAATATATCTTATTTTTTCGATGATTCCGAAGAATTCCTTTACTTTTTCGAAACATATTATGAAAGAGTAAACACATTATGAAAGAGTAAAACTATAGAAGTCATTCAAAGTGCTAATTTGAAAGTATCTAAATGAAATTTTAAACAGAACGTAAGATGGGACTCAAAGTAAGCCTTCATGAAATTAACACAGTAGTATTCTACCGAAGGAAACGAAGAAGAGAGCTTTTCTCATACTGCCAAATAAAGAAACCCCAAAATTGGCGTCTGAAATAAATATTAATTTCATATTTCATACTCATTTGTATTCACACACTCAGGGAGACTGTCATAATAAATCAGATACTTGTCAACTGAAAGTTATTTAAGAATACTTTTTAAAACAATACATCAGGGGCGGTCAAACATCTTGAGGCTGTCGCATACTGAAAGCATTCTGAAATCATCTCATTAAGAGAGTAAGAAGGGAAGTCAATTTAGGAGCAATTACATAAACTCATTACAACTCTTGGAAAATTGGACTTAGTTCATTCATTAGTCAATTTTACATTATTCATTAACCCTTTTCAGTCTATTTGAATGAGCCATTATCACAAATCAGACTAATATTTGACTCTGCAAAACGCATATGACTGCGGTGTACTTTGAAGTTCACAGGTGAAAACATATAAATTTGTTAAGACTTTAGAGTAGGCTTATTTCGTCAGATTACTGTGAAGGTGTTTACCACGATGAGTTGAGTCTAACGCAAATGTATTTCTAATGCGAAATATGACCGCCAGATGGCACTCTCAACGTTCCACGTGATGTATTCTCTCTTCATCAAGTGTGATATGGAAATGCAAGTCGAACGTTTATGTCGATCAAAACCGAAATATTTTCGTATCGTTTATTTAAGGAAATTGAAAAATGATTCACATTCATGGGATTTGAACTGGAACCAGTTATGGTATCTACACGAAAGAGCCCCTCCTTATCATATTGCTCTTGTGAGTGACTTCTTAGACAATTATTTGGAAGATCATTGAATAGCGAACAATGGACCCTAACGATGGCCTCTTCGTTTGCCCGATGTCCCTACATTATATTTTTTTGTTAGGGGTCGTATAAAACATGTTGTATATGCTACGCCTCTATCAACAAATGAAGTAGAAAGTTTGCAATTCGATCTCTATCCCCGCAAGAAATTCTTGTAATTCATGTTGTTTTATTGAACTGTCATTTCGATCTGGTCTCTGCATTCTGGAGCTATCACTTTTCATTCTATTGCTTCTTTGTGAATGAATTCAACTGTTGAAAAATCTTACATTCAACTCAAATTTCATCATCTCGAATTTCGAAGTAAAACAATGGTTGAGCTCTTCACATCCATTTGTCGGTAGCCGAACACACACAGACTGCAGAAATTCAAGAACACCAATTCCTACCTACTTTTTCTTGGCTCTCATGATGTTGCCTGAACATTACAGGATTTTCTTTTTTGTAGGAATAAAAAATCGGGTTAATTGAAGCGACAGCATTCCAGTTCATTTCACTTCTTTGTAATATATTTTGTATCACATATTGAATACGCAGAGTTTTCGTAAGCAGCTCGAAAATGAATCGAAATATATTCATTCTATTCACGATGTTTCAATAAGTCTTTTTCCATATTTCGTGATGTTCGGATGTTCGTCATTTCACTATACACAGAGGACGGTTTAATGCTCCATTTGGCACAGTTGATGTAATCACTTCATCCGAATGAATATTGGCTAATCAGTAATGTCCATGCCCATAGCTAATCACTGAGAACCTAATTATTCATATACAACGTGCTATCTATTCATGTCAACGAAATTGCTGATGAATGGAAACACCTTTGTAGTCATTCCCGATCCTTATAAATTACTCTAATGGAGTTTTTGATGAGGGTGTATAATCAAGGGTTGTACCTACAGCTCATTAAACGTGTACGCAAAGGGAATAACCATTATTCCAAATGAAATTCTCGTCAAAGTGGATCTTATGATTGGCCGTTTAGACAAGTTCACAAGTGCAAAAACGTGTTAATGCGAATCAAACTACGTGCGATGGCTCTTCTGAATAGTAATTACATCTATAGAAGTGTGCAAGAATTTCAAATCCGAGCATAAAAAACTGCAAATTATATAAAAAATTGAAGATTTCAATTCATTTTGTTTCAAACCATTACTGTTCTAGTACTGAAGATCATTTACATTTTTTTAACACTTGCCCAACAAATTTGAATATTTTATTAGCAGATAACATTGTGAAAAAGGCTATTTGATAGCAAAGGTAATGAACAAAGTCTTAAGAATTTTATTAACCCTATTTAGCAATTGAATTACCCCAACACAAAACTCTAATGAGCATAGGGGATAAGCAAGTTCTCACTTGTGATTATAAAGTCGACTTTGCTGAATACAGCTCACTTGGGATTATTAGATATTTTTGAATGCCTTATATGTATCGAACTTTGATACTACTGGGGAGTCCAATACCCATAACTATTATAGTTGTAGGTATATTACATTGCTCCTGATCGAGCGAGTTCATCTATCTAAGACTATGAGTTTCATTCGTAGGTTTACAACTTAGCAACAGATAGCAATGTTTGCAATATTTTTTGTATCGCTGCATTTCAACCACTTGTGTAATATTCATAAATAGTTATTTATTATACAAGGGAAAAAAGTATTAGATTTTAGCTCGAGGTTGTGTTGTCTCCCGACGCGAAGCGGAGGGAGCCAAAAACCAAGAGCTAAAATCTGATATTTTTCCCGTGTATACTACACTATTTTTTTCTGTGGCGGGCAAAACGACGATTCAATAGTGAAAAAGAAATATTATTTCAACACAAGAAAATCTGACTGTTGTACCGAATAGTTCAAGGAACATGTCATTCATGCAATGCACATTCAATAATTGTACTTTTAATATAAAGGAAATGTAACTCATGTTCAATAAAATATTCTAAACTAAAGTATCTTCCTTTATCTATGTATGAATATGTCCGGGAAAAAAGTACTCAATTTTTTCCCAGGGAAAACAGTAATTTCACGAAAAGATATATTTTGTTGCCTGGCAACAAAGATAAAATGTCAATTTTTTGTCCCGTCACAGAAAAAAAACTTATTTTTATTAAAATTTGCTGTTCTGAATCCTTTGCAATGAAAATCACTATAAACGGTTTACAGTATACCTATAGCCGTTGCCGTCTCGCAGAAAAAGACAGTTACTGACTATCGGTTTGGATGGGTAACTAACATATTTGGACGATCTTATTTATTTTATTTTTCACTTGTCCATTACTGCTTTATAATACGTTTACAACGGTTGCTATTAACAGACCCATAACGCCCGGGGCGTTGTGGAGGGCATTATGAATCATAATGCCCGCTAAATGTTTTTTTCTGAGGTTCAATTAATTAATTACTCAGAAAAGTTTAATTCATAACTGTACATAAAAAAGAGACTAATTATTTTCTCTCAAATAGAAATTACAATTTCCAATTGTTCCTGAAAATTTAGTACCAAGTTTGAAGTTCTGTGAATTGACCGATAATGAACTCCTCAATGTGCATTCGGTTTTGTTCGGAACGTTGTTTTTTCGTTGTTTTTTGCTTTTTCGGAAACGGAATGGGCTATCATTGTAGCAATTTTGTTCTTCGAGGAGATACTCTCTTCAATATAGCTCTTCGCTACCGTACTGCTCTTCCATTTTCCACGTAATTTTAGTGTTTCAAAGAAGGCACCACCTTGAACAAGAAGCGTTGACGACGTTCAGCGTAGACAATGTCCGGTGTAACCTTTCGGGTTTTCCAAATTAAGGTATTTCGCTATGATCAAACTAATCACACAACTCACTATTTCTGTTTCAGCTTTAGTTTGTGTTTCTGTTACAACTGTTTCTCCCATTGTGCATTAACAATTCAAATGAGGACGATGTCAACAACAGCACGTGAACGCCAAACTAGAAGAGAGACGCATTGAGTTCGTTAACTATGTTAAATGAATTGAAAAATGTAACGTCATCCAAAACCAACCCAGAACTTTACTCCAAAACAAATATCTGAAATAAATAATCAATGATGTCATTAAGAATTGTACAGTGGCATAAAGTAGAGGATCATAACGTAAACCATCATTAGTTACACCAGCATAACTTACTTCATCACAACGTATTCCGTCATAATGCTACATCATCATAATAACGACAACGCATCATAACGCCATGCCATCATATCAGCAATGCATCATAACGTCAATTGATCATAACCGTAACAGGTAGAATTCGTAACGCATCATAACGTACAGGATCATAATCGTACTCCAGCATAATCCTATAGTCTATGAGCTTGCACTCACTTGGGGTTAAAAATTACTGTAGTGCACGCTCATTGATGAACTAATAAGAGTGTTCAGTGTTGGAAAAACTTAAATAATAATGAAACAATTAGATTTACTCATTTATTGTTCTCAATCTTTCATAAATATTTATTCAAGTATTCGACATAATTTTAAAAAGGTGATCGCAAATATATTGCAGATTAATTTGTTTTTCTTTCTGTGTGAGTATTTAAGATCGTTTACAGACTATTTTAATTATTCTTGATAGTTTTGAAAGGCATTGTTGATTTCAATAACAAGGAAAACAAATGAGAATTAGAACAAGTAACCACGGCTCTTTAAAAATGGCCGCATGTAATTGTTGTTTGTGTTTGATAATAGCCGCTTTCCAATTGACACAGGGAGTAGCTCCGTGTAACTCCGGGTAGCTTCTGAAGTGATCTGACAGATCAGGGTAAATCATGTTCCAATTAAACTCCATATATAAAGTCAGGTGCGATTCATTCAGGTTCAGTTCAGGGGTAACAAGCTCCACTGGGTGCTTCTACCCCTTGAAATTGAAAAGCAGCTATAATAGTTACAAGTATACCTCTACTGCTCATATAGTTGTGATTTTTTAGCCAAAGATGTGTTATCATGTCTGTTTCGAATATAAATGATTATTATCATCATCAGAACGCGAAATCGAAGCCATTGCACCGAAATATGCAGACAAAGTTAAAGTGATGAAGTGTATATATATGGACCCTTCTTACCTTTCACTCCTGAAGGAATAGAGTCTAGATATTTAGCTTTACTCCAGAAATTGCATTACTTACATTATAATAATAAATCTGCTGTTGACTCATATGTTTTTATAAAAAACAGCAAAAGTAGACATATAACCATTATTAAGCTAGACTCGATGATTGTGCAGAACTAAATATTGAAAATACTTTTTCCTACAAGCGTGCGTGATTCACTCTATATCCGCACGCAATTTAGTTTATGAGGTGTCATTTTCTCGCACTAGTGCAGTCGCATGCGGGAAAGGTACTCTTTCCGTACTTTTTAGGATAATAACATTTGTTGTTTCCCAGATAAAAACTTTCAGGTAGGTAATCTTTTCAGAATATATGGTTTTAGTGGTTGAGTTGGTTCGGTTGGATATGAATAATTGAATGTTTTGAAGGGAAACAATTTCAATTACCCTACGCTCACTCTGGAAATGGTACATAGCAATGATGTATGTGACCCTGTTATACCCGAAGCTTGGGATGGAAAAAAAACTTCGTAACTTTCATCGATGATTACACCTATTTTAGTGGTGTACCTTCCTACTCCGAAGTAAACATGTAGTTTTCAAGTATTTCAAGCAGTATGAAGCAATGGCTACTGCCCATTTTGGAGCAAGAATTCCAAATCTGAGATGTGATCAATCAGCCAAAGACAATACATGTTGAAAATCTTGAGAAGATTCAATAATGAGAATGTTAAGTCAATCTCAACTCCAATGGAAGTTAGTATGAAGCTTACAAAAGGAGATGGAGGTATTGTCACCAAATATCCTTACAAGGAGCTGAAGGTTGTCCCATATACCGGATGCTAAATTCTAGACTTGGTTTGAGTATAGCAGTTGTACAGTTAGCTACAGTCACAGAACGCATATACAGTTTTCTGTGGATCGCCATCTTGACTCTTTCAAGGCGGATTCATGCAACGTTAATTATGATTACATTTTCATTAAATTAAAGTTTGAAAAAGATGAATTTCAGTACTTCATAGGTTGGTTATAATAATTGAGAACATAAGAACTTTCGGAAAGGGATATGAAAATAATATTCTTGAATTCATCCAGCTGAAGGTTGTGAGCAAACATGTTCCACAGATTCGACGTTTACTGAAGATTTCTTTCATCTATCCCTTTTATACCATATTATACCGTCTTTATCAATTTTTCAGAAGAAATATACACAACTCAGTTGACTCAAATTCCATGGTTTTGAAATACTGAAAAATGGTTTAAAATGTTTAGAAAGCCAACTTCGACATTTCCCGAGCGCGAAGCGATGTGAAAGCGAGACTTCACACAGTCACACGGAATACCAAATAAAGCGACTATAGTAATGAATTATAGAATTCTATTGTGACAAGGAAGCTATCGCTTATAAATAGAATGAATGATTTTGTCCACAAAATACACTGACAGACCACAGAACACAGTGACAGAACCACATAACTCCAATTATTTTAACCATTTTTGAGTTTTTGGTGAATTTTTTTTGCTTTGTTTGACGACTTGGGCAAGATTGACAATTTGTGAGTAATTTCTTAAAACACAGATTATAGAAACTTAAAAGGCCGATTCAGATATATTGCCCATGCAGGGTTTTTGAAGTACGGGTTGTTTAAGCGCCTTTTACTCACGTTTCTATCACAATAACATATTTTATTTGGTTCTGTAATAATTTTGTCAATACTGGAGTAATTCTCTTTGAGTTTTTCAAGTAATCTCAATGTATTTTTTACTGCCTTCAAGGCCTATTCAGATACATGTGTGCCCATATTGCATGAGATAAAAGATAGAGTGAAAAATAAATCAGGATTATTTGAGAAACTCAAAAAGCATCGCCCCCAGCATTGACAGAATTATTACAGGACTAAATAAAATGTGTTCTTGTGATAGATACGTGAGTAAAATGCATTTAAACCGGACATGATTAAAAAATCCTGCATGCCCACTTAGCGCTTCTGAAGCACGTGCGATTTACACACATATATGCATTTCTGACCCCTGTGCCTGAAAACTGCCTTTACTTGCGTTTCTATGCAGTCATATTTCATTTGGTTCTGTGATAATTTTGTCAATGCTTGACTAATGACTTTTGAGTTTTTCAAATAATCTCACAGTATCTTTTATTATTGAAACTAGCGTTTTTCACGCACACTGACAGGCACGGGTATGAACTTCGACGGGCAGAAATGCAGGATGAGCATGTTTCTGAATCGGCCTCAAGATTGTGTGGTACAGGATCAGGAGTTTTGTAAGCTTTATTCCGGAGGTTCAATGGTGCGTTCTAAGCTTGATTTATCGGGGGTAATATAACAAGACCTCGTTTATCAGCGAATACATTTTTCAATTTCAACAAAAACGATTTCATTTGAAAATTTATCAAGTAGAATTCGAAGATTTATGTTTTGAATAAAACCCGAGAGCCTTTAAGCTCGAGGGTTTTATTCTTTGAACATAAATCTTCAAATTTAACGAGATGAAAAAATATTTGAGTGAAAATTCCAAAATTTATTCGATTTGATAAACGACGGTCGAGTTATATTTGATCAGGTTATTTCTCAAATATGTCAATTATCCCATTAGTGCATGAAGTTTTTTTTTTTTTATCTCAAAATTTTGAAGATTTAAACTCATTCAATATACCTCAAGAATGATAACACATAATGAAGATTTTTTTTTTACCAACAGAATTTTTTTAAATGATACGTCCATTTTAATGGACTCCATGCAAAATGATTATTTGAGAAAAATGAGCAACAGGTAAATTCCATTAAGTTTTTATTTATATTTCAGTACATATCCAGAACATAGGAGAAAGTCAATGACGTGAATCATGATATTATTAATAATAAAAATATAAATGTAACATAATCGCATTCTTTCAACAACCAAATATAAAATAAGTCATTTCAAATGATAAAGTTTGAAGCAATATTTTGGATGTACTCCTACATTGCACTTTTCACATATAAAATTGCATTTTTTTGTACACTGCCTGCACCTCCTATGTGTTTCAGAATATATTATGATGTGTCCCACATTGTCGAATCTTGTATCATATGTTATCGTAGAAACACGCCCTCTCGCAGGTGGTGTTCCATATTTTTTCAGCAAACTTTGAGACAAATATCTTCGGAAGTCTAGAAGACTCGCACAGTGAGGATTTTTTGGTTTCAATTTTTTCATAAGTAGCCAACTGTTAGTGACTGTTACATCGAATAAATAGGCAAAAATGGGCCAGTACCATTTGCGTTGCCTTATTCGAGTTCTGTATACTGCTACTAATCCATCCATTTTATCTACTCCTCCTATACCATTGTTGTATAATGCAATCACTTCTGGTTGATCTATGAGTTTCTTAGATTTAGATTCTCTACACCAGCGGGATGTCTTGACGACATTCTCATTATAAAAATTAGAAGCCATTGTAACAACTTTATTATCTTTCCACTGCACCAAAACTAGTTCCTCGCTGCCAATGAATTTGTATGTTCCTCTTTTCGCTGTCTTCCAATAGTTATTATCAGGAAAGGGACACTTCTCAGTTCTGTTCTGCCGGATAGTTCCGATGGCACAAATCTTTAGATCACGAAGATGGATGAGCAACGGTATTCCAGTGAAATAATTATCGAAGACTACCTTATAGCCTGAATCCGAAGTAATTTCTGCCTGTTGCACTAAAGACATGACCATATCTCCTCCAACCCCAAATGTGTTTACATTCGTAGTCTTTCCGGTATTAATGTCAAAACTCACACAATATCCAGTACTTGTACATAAAGCCCAATTTTTAAACCCAAATCTTATCGGTTTACCTTTTATATATTGTTTGGCGTAATGTTTCCCATAATATGGGATCATACTCTCATCAACTGAAATATATTCTTCTAATCCACCATGCTTCTCGAAAGTATCATTCAGGTGATTCAAAACTGGTCGCAACTTGTACAATTTATCCATGTTGTTGTTATGTAATGAATTATCATTGAAATGAATATGGTGCAATATTGTTTCGAACCTATTCAGTCTCATACTGTTATATAATAATTTTGGAACATCATCACAACTTGACCAATACATTCGTTTATTCGGACATTTCGAATAACCGGATAGTAACATGGCACCAAAAATTACGTATATTTCATCTCTAGTGAGATTCAAGTTCACATTTTTTTGTTGGGCAAATATATTCGATTGCGATACTATCTCATTTATGATATCTTCACTCCAAAAGAGACCGAAAAAATCTAATGGTGTCTCTGCTGAATAGGATTCAGCTGATGGTTTTCTGGGAATGCATTCTTTTTTAAATTTATTTCTGTCAAGCTTCTCTTGGGAAATCTTTTCAGCCCATTTCGAAGTGTTCTTCTCACGAGAACGTGGAGTGCAATATGAAATGGCTGAAGAAGAAGGAGTCGTACCTGAAGTAGAGGGAGTCGTGTCTAGAGTTGAAGTAGAGCCACATAATATCGAATTATTTGATGACAGCATATTCCTTTTTATTATGGAAAGCGGTATATTATCTTCTACCTCATCAAAATCAGAATCAGAATAACGAACTTCACATGGCTGTTTCAGAATTCCCCTAGAAATATGATTGGGGTTCGCAGATTCCTCATCAGAGTCATCACTATCCTCTTCTGTTTCTGCTGACTTCTCATCTGGAGGCAAAATATATATCTCTGTTGGTTGATCGATGTCTGAGTCATTTTCGATTATGTCTAATAGCTGATGAAGATACAATCTGCAAAAAAAATTATAATGACCTATATGCATAGAGTCCATCAAAATGGACACAACAAAAAATCGCTATTTTGAGTGTAATTGATGAAAAATAATAATTCGAATAGCATCATAGGTTCATAAATACAACCTATTAATATGAACTTGAAGGGTATAAAGTCCTAAAATTTTGTTTACTACAATATAATAAATACTTACCCTCCTCGCCTGGTAGAATACAAATTGTTATCCATTTGAACACGTGCAGAACACTCTCTAGGCCAAACTGAATGCGACTGATGCAATGACTGTTTGTTGTTAGACTACACTAACGATTCTGGCGCGTCAAACAGGTAATGACTGCATCAGTGACGGCAGGCAAAATTTAAGTGGGAGAGTCCATTATAAGACACATTATGCACTAATGGGTTTTAACCAATAACATTTACATAATTTTTTTTTTGTCGACCTCAACAAAAAATTACATTTTACGGACTAATTTCCGGACGAAAAATCGACTATTTTTCGTCTGCAAACACTTTTCGTCCGCTGTGGTTGCTATGATACGGTACGGTACGAGAGTGGTGATCGAGTCATTTTCGTAAATTCACGTTTTAATTAATACATAGGCGCCTGTGACAATAACTTTCATTTGATGTTGTCAAATTAATTATTTACGAAATCCGCTAGATTTTTTGATTTTTAGGTTTGTAGATGTCGACGAAAACATTTAATATGCACCTCGGACAAAAACTGTCTATTGTCTCGCCCGCTTGCTTTGCAGGCTCGACTGTAATAGACAGTTTTTCGTCCTTGGTACATAAATAACTATTATTAAATTAATAAATAAAATATGTCACACGTGAAATTCAGGTAACTGTCAAGAAGGATCATGCTGTTTTATCGCGAAAGGAACGAAGCGGGTTTTAACAGCGAAAAAAATTTGACAGACGAGATAAATAATCTGAATAAAATGACTATAAGCATTAAGTGCAAAATTCGCGTTGTCCTCCACTCATTAAACCAACAATAAGGCTCAGAATATTTGTTGATTAAATATAAAAAATTAAATAGGGAAGTATTTCATTCATCTCTGACGAGAATTTTTGCATTATCGTTCATGAACGATTTAATCCACGCCGAAAAATGTAATAACGAAATAAAAAAATGAGAATATCCGTGTTATTTGCTTTTGAACCGTCTCATAGATTGTGTTGTCCTTCATTTCGACTTTGCATTCTGCACAAAAGAAGCGACATCTATACTTATTTGGATGAACTCATATAAAGTAGATCAGGTCTTTCTTGGTCTAAAGTCTTGTTCATACCCCCGCGAACTTCGCAATTTTTCTGCAAATAAAATGGCTGCCGACATGGTTCTGCATCAACGATTGGTCCAGCATGACTGGGAGCTATTCGCGAGGGTATTGTCTAGTTCATACCCTCGCGAACTTCGCCGTGGTGCCACAATAATGATTTTCATAAGTAACCCTTTCACAACACTTCAACACCAATAAGTATGTTAGATAGATAGATAGATAGATAGATAGATAGATAGATGGATGGATGGATGGATGGATGGATGGATGGATGGATGGATGGATGGATGGATGGATGGATGGATGGATGGATGGATGGATGGATGGATGGATGGATGGATGGATGGATGGATGGATGGATGGATGGATGGATGGATGGATGGATGGATGGATGGATGGATGGATGGATGGATGGATGGATGGATGGATGGATGGATGGATGGATGGATGGATGGATGGATGGATGGATGGATGGATGGATGGATGGATGGATGGATGGATGGATGGATGGATGGATGGATGGATGGATGGATGGATGGATGGATGGATGGATGGATGGATGGATGGATGGATGGATGGATGGATGGATGGATGGATGGATGGATGGATGGATGGATGGATGGATGGATGGATGGATGGATGGATGGATGGATGGATGGATGGATGGATGGATGGATGGATGGATGGATGGATGGATGGATGGATGGATGGATGGATGGATGGATGGATGGATGGATGGATGGATGGATGGATGGATGGATGGATGGATGGATGGATGGATGGATGGATGGATGGATGGATGGATGGATGGATGGATGGATGGATGGATGGATGGATGGATGGATGGATGGATGGATGGATGGATGGATGGATGGATGGATGGATGGATGGATGGATGGATGGATGGATGGATGGATGGATGGATGGATGGATGGATGGATGGATGGATGGATGGATGGATGGATGGATGGATGGATGGATGGATGGATGGATGGATGGATGGATGGATGGATGGATGGATGGATGGATGGATGGATGGATGGATGGATGGATGGATGGATGGATGGATGGATGGATGGATGGATGGATGGATGGATGGATGGATGGATGGATGGATGGATGGATGGATGGATGGATGGATGGATGGATGGATGGATGGATGGATGGATGGATGGATGGATGGATGGATGGATGGATGGATGGATGGATGGATGGATGGATGGATGGATGGATGGATGGATGGATGGATGGATGGATGGATGGATGGATGGATGGATGGATGGATGGATGGATGGATGGATGGATGGATGGATGGATGGATGGATGGATGGATGGATGGATGGATGGATGGATGGATGGATGGATGGATGGATGGATGGATGGATGGATGGATGGATGGATGGATGGATGGATGGATGGATGGATGGATGGATGGATGGATGGATGGATGGATGGATGGATGGATGGATGGATGGATGGATGGATGGATGGATGGATGGATGGATGGATGGATGGATGGATGGATGGATGGATGGATGGATGGATGGATGGATGGATGGATGGATGGATGGATGGATGGATGGATGGATGGATGGATGGATGGATGGATGGATGGATGGATGGATGGATGGATGGATGGATGGATGGATGGATGGATGGATGGATGGATGGATGGATGGATGGATGGATGGATGGATGGATGGATGGATGGATGGATGGATGGATGGATGGATGGATGGATGGATGGATGGATGGATGGATGGATGGATGGATGGATGGATGGATGGATGGATGGATGGATGGATGGATGGATGGATGGATGGATGGATGGATGGATGGATGGATGGATGGATGGATGGATGGATGGATGGATGGATGGATGGATGGATGGATGGATGGATGGATGGATGGATGGATGGATGGATGGATGGATGGATGGATGGATGGATGGATGGATGGATGGATGGATGGATGGATGGATGGATGGATGGATGGATGGATGGATGGATGGATGGATGGATGGATGGATGGATGGATGGATGGATGGATGGATGGATGGATGGATGGATGGATGGATGGATGGATGGATGGATGGATGGATGGATGGATGGATGGATGGATGGATGGATGGATGGATGGATGGATGGATGGATGGATGGATGGAAGGAAGGAAGGAAGGAAGGATGGATGGATGGATGGATGGATGGATGGATGGATGGATGGATGGATGGATGGATGGATGGATGGATGGATGGATGGATGGATGGATGGATGGATGGATGGATGGATGGATGGATGGATCGATAGATAGATAGATAGATAGATAGATAGATAGATAGATAGCTCTATATTTCCAACAGGAATACACCCAATTACAGGAAATGCTTAGGAGGTATTATTTAACAAAGGGAAATAATAAAAATATATAAATAAATGTATAAATGTAAATAAATGATATATCGATTATATGAATAATTATACAGAGAGCTGCTGTGATAATAAAGTGAGAAAAAATCACGAAACAGCACAGTAAGAAAAGTTTAAGATCTTTTGATGAGACATTCCAAAATATATTTGAGAGGGCTTACATTAATATCACAGATCAAATTAAAATTAGAACACATTAACGGTGCTCTGCGTCTAACATTTGTACAAATATTTTCACAATAAAAGGTCGTCTAACTTCTAGAATTTAGGCGAGGAATATGAAAGTTAATTTTTTGTAAGAGTGGGGCACACAAGATATTATTGTGTAATAAATTATAAAGAAATGATACTGTCACATAGAGACGACGAGTGTTCAAAGAAATCACATCGAAGCGATTCAAAACGATTGAATAATCAATACCTCTTTGGGGATACGTTCCTGTTTGTTTGAATTTTAGGTATTTCAAAAATTTTCTTTGAACAGCTTCTACAGATTTAATTTCATAATTATGCAAGGGATACCATATCAATAAACTATATTCAAGTTTGGACCTCACATAATCATAGAATAATGTGAGCATTGTTTCAACATTACGAAACTCCCTAGTACTTCTCATAATAAAGCCCAGCATCCTATATGCCGACGATATAACTTCTTCAATTTGCAAAGAGAATATTAATTCACAATCAAACTCAATCCCAAGATCTTTTGTCTCCGTGACTCTATTGATAACATTATCATTCATTTGGTAGGAAAACTCTATCAATTCTTTTTTTTAGAAAATGATAGAACAAAATATTTCGAAATATTTAACCGTAAATGATTATGGAAACACCAATCGAAGAGTTAGTCTTATATCCTTTTGTTAATTCTTGCAATCTGTAAAATCTTTAACAACTCTGAATAACGTCAGGTCATCAGCATATAGAAGTTTCGAACAGTTAATTTGTTTCGCTAGATCATCAATAAACAATAGGAATAGAAGTGGTCCTAGATTTGAACCCTAGGGAACACCGGAACTAGGGGTATACAAGGGGGACTGGAAGCTTTCGAATTCTACGTATTGTTTCCTACCGCAGTGGTCACGATGGTAGAGCGCTAGTCTATCAGTCAGAGGGACGTGAGTTCGATTCCCAGCATGGTCACTGGTCTCGTGCTAGGAATCGCACGTTAAAAGGTAATACCTCGTTAATCCTTGGCTCGCACAAGTTTCGACTTCTGAGGGCTGTCGTTCGTAGGGGGGTGACAGCTGGTTAACGGAAAAAACAATTATGATTTTTTTTTGAATAAATAAGTTGAGAAAGTTGAGAATAGGTTTATTAATTTTATAGAAAAACCAAATGACGTTAATCGATAAGTACGTAAAAGTCAATTTGGTCAAAGGCTTTCTGAAAGTCAGTATAAATAACATCGGTTTTCAATTTTTTATCCTGAGCCTCAGTGACACATTGTGTTAAGCATGCCAAGTTGGTTACGCAAGACTTTTTTTCTACAAATCCGTGTTGATTACCTGATATAACATTTTTGATTGATTCGTACAGGGAAAAATACATAATTGTTTTGAATACTTTGGAAAAATTACTCAGTACAGAGATGCGCCTATAGTTTTTTAACAATGTTTTATCGCCTTTTTTTTAAGATTGGACAGACGTTGGCGATTTTCCATACTTCGGGAAAAGTAGAAGTTTTCTATATTAAGTTGAAAATATGGCGTAATGGAGTCAGTAGAGGTTGAATGCAATCTTTGACTACAAAACCTGGTATTTGATCGGGACCAATAATAAGTTTATTTTTTCATTTTCTTCGCAGCTGCTATGATATCCTTTTACACGAAAAGGTGGAATGTCGAGGGGAAAATATGGAAAACAAAAATAAAATGAAACGGCAAGTAGGCAAAATTAAAATTCCAACAAATTTGATATCGGCGACAGGACGATGAAATATCTAAAGGTATGGCAGGACAAGAATTCTTGCTTATGCTAATGAAAAAGTTACACATTTCAAAATTTATGTATTTTCTTCTTTTATTGATTGACTTACACTGAGATGTAAATTGTGCTCGAGTAAAATACTTTGCAGAAAGGGATAGACCATTCTAGTTGTTATGATATTTAAAGAAGCTAAGTAAAACTCAGAGTCGTCTCCACAAAGAATGTTTTACCTCCAATGGAATTGAGGGGATGTTGTTAACGCAACTTTGACAATAACTTGTAAAATAGCTGCATCAAACGTCAAAAAAAAACATGTTCTCGAGCATATTCATACTCATTTTCAGTTGAAATAAACAATGGATCAAACTGTAATGAGTAAAATTTTGAAAAATGTCTACAAATAGCAGAAATATGTTAGCTAGAAAAGTCAAGTAAATGGCTCAAAAGGAGGATATATACCATATTATTGATTTAAGGTGGAATGGTAGGCGGCCATTCAATTAGATGTGTTAGATCAATTACACCCATCAAAAATATCATTGTTTTAATGAGTGTTATTAACCATAATATTTCGAACAAGTTCAAAAATATTGTGCCGGATATGTATCAACGAAGTGAAATAAATACGGAATACACTTCACTGCAAGCGTTTTCACCAAGTGCCAAAATGAAGGCAAACATATGTCAGAAAACAACTACTTCCCTGGCTAATACCACGCTGGGCTTCTGACAGGTTCCGAGGGAAAATATTATTTGAACGGTTGTTTATTATTCATCTGGCAGGAACAGGACAATTTAATGTTTTCCGACCTACCCTATCACTGATGAGAGGTAAAACCTCGAAACATGCATGTCTACAGAACGTTGTAAAAATGTCTGTCAGGTGTAGTTCAATGTCCGTCGTGTTATTAGCCTGGTGTAATATAGTATAGATATTTTGTTCACCTAATATCTCTATTCATACTCATTTATTATTGTATTTCTTTTGTCTCTATAACACGTTCTTTCTAGGAATATTTCAATTGTATAATTTCGTAGTATAGCTGAGTATGTATTTCCTGTCTTCATATTAAAATGATGACTATACTTTTCATTCGAGGTGACTTGAGTTCATAAGATTGTTTTTGTGCAACAGTTCTTGACCAATAAAAAGCTGCCTTTTGGCGCGTCCATCGTATGACACGTAAAACGTGATAGCGTTCATTTAAAAGGACTTTTCGAACGAACTCAAGTCAGTCTAGTACCAGTAATTGTCTATTCAACATCTGACCTGTAACAATTGACTGCTTAAATTCAATTGATACACTTATTCACGGGTTCGGGAGTTTAATTTCACGACCGCAGCAACCTAAAAGACCACGTTCCCGCTCGACCAACTCAACATCTAATAAACCACCACATAAAAGTAGTTGTATCATGACAGATGTTTGCTTTTATTTTTCCACTTGGTGGAAACGCTTGAATAGAAGGGTACTCCGTATTCATTTCACTTTGTTATTACCAAATTCCACTATTTTTCCTTCCCATTGTTTTCTGCTTGGAATAGTGACAGTGAACTTTATAATCCGTCGCAATCTGTTTTGTGCGCTTTTTACTCTGGGGGCGGAAATAGGAATCTCCTGTTCCGCCTACTTTGCACAGTCAAATTTATGTGCTCTTGCCTCCTTCTTGATCTGGACTGGATGCGGTAGTAGCCTCAGCAGTACGTCCAACACCGTGGTTGAAGTCATTCTCATTGCGCTCGTTATTAACGAACAGGGTAACATCTGAGTCTTACCAAGCTGATTGCCTATTTTGGAGGACCTGCTGTGTTGGCAAAGCATGCTCTTGCTGGTCGTCCTAGCCACCGCTCGAGAAGTTTACATCCTGCAGATGTTTGAGCGAATCTCCGGAGGATGTCGTCAACGTCCCATTCAGTTCCATCAAGACTGTTATGGAACATTCTATCTTATTACTCAGAATTCCCATGAGCCTGGCAGATTCTGAACTTATTTCAACGCAGGCTCTTTTACTTTTTCAGCTCAATTTCTCACTTGTCGCAGATTTGTAGTTTCCCCACATCTTCCTCATTACCCTTCTTGATTGCGTTGTTATGGGCCCTCCTGGTTGCTTTTCTGAGGCCCTTCAGCGACTGGCTCCACCACCGAACCCAACTCTTTGGAATCACTCTCAATGGACATGCCTCTTCGAATGCCTTTCCCTTTAAAACTTTTATTATCAACTCATAACGTTAATACATAATTTATATGATATTAAATCTTTTCGCGAGATTCACCTGTGTAGATAAACAAGTAAAATAAATATCTTGATGTGATTAATTTTATTATTTGAAATTATCAAACTAAATGAATACGAGTACTCAAATCTCGCGTCAAGCTTTTATATCATATAAATGGTGTTATGACGTTGCAAAAGTTTTGAAGGAAAAGTTAATGTTCTTTCAGTGCATTTGAATAAAAGCTTGTTTTTAAATATTTTTTTTCTTTCAATTCAGTAAATCTGAATCTCAAACCTAACAACACTACCTACCAATTGTACAATAATCGAATGATATCCCTTTCTATTGACACAATGTACCCCAGTTTATTTACAAGGGGAATAGATTGCAAAATGTGTGCAATCAACACATCCAACACCAGAAATCCCAGTTTGTCTATAAAACCTAATAAGAGCACATCCCTGTTTATTTAAATGCATGTATATATAATAATTATTTAATGAAACTACAAACTCATTACGACATTCTCTTGATTAATTAAAATGTTCTGATAATTGAATGTATCCATTAAATATGACTGGATAATTCAATTCTGATATTTCTCGGACGAATTTGCTGACAGAAGCATGGCTTAAAGAAAGGCTTGTGTTTTGGCCAATGATAGTTGGTAGCTGCCTGAAGCGAAAAGGCGTAATGCCACCGAAAGCCAAAAGCTAAAATTCTACTTAGATTCAATATATTCTAGGTATTCAACCGGGTAAATTACGTTTTAGCAACAGTTAACCTATATGATTTCATAGGAGCATCTATACCGGGTGGTTCACTTAAGACTATCTACCCTCAATAACTCACCGAAAATTGATTTTACAAAAAATCGCCAAGACACCTCGATTTTTATATCTGGAGGGGGGGAAAACATGTGACGTGAAGTAGGTATTTGAAACTTCAAACCCCTACTACCTAGAGCAAACCCCTTTATAATTGTAATAGGGAATGAAGGTCGTACTATACATCATTGTGATGGTAATTCAATTCTGACTCTATCAGTGCAAAATTTTCTTAATTTGAATGAGGCGTTCTCGAGATATTCAAGTTCGAATGTTCATATGATCTCCATTATTGTCTCCCAGAAAGTAGTAAAGTTCAGTCGTAATTATCCACCGATTATCTTATTTTGTTTGCTCACCGAGTACACGTTTTAGTTTTTTGTTGTCAACATGATTGTCAAAGAAGAAATACTAATCTCTGAGAACCATTTTTTGTGAAATGGTGATAGTGTAGAATCGAAACGTGACCACGTCTTTCAACAATTCTACTTGTATCGCGATGGTTTACACAAAACACAAGAATCATTTTTATTTTTGCTGCTCAAAATGACAACGAGAGACACGAAAACAGAAACGTAGGTTAGGTTAGGTTTGAACGTGAGTGGGCCCATATCAGGCCCTCCACTGCGGCCAAAGGCCTATTGTGGCTCACCCTATGGTTATATTTCTCCCAGTATATCCAATCTCTTAACGAAATTGAGGAGTACGTTGGGAGAACAATTTACCAGGTTCTCTGGCCATTCTGTTGTATTGCCAAATGTTGAAAATGTGGTTCTGGCCGCTGCGGGGCATGTACATAAAATGTGCTTAGCCGTTTCATCCTTCTCCATGCATAGGCGGCACTCTGCATCTTGTGCATGTCCGATTTTATGCATGTGGTATTTGAGTTTGCAGTGGCCAGTGAGCAAACCTACTATAACTCTGAGATGTGCTATACTGAGTTCTAGCAGCTTGTCAGAGTCCTGTTTTTTCCTTGTACAAGCAATAAATGCTTTGGAATGGGCTAGGCCCGGTAGACTACGCCAGTACTCGAGTCTTTTGTTGTCAGCCCAGGATGTTATGACATTCTTGGCAGTGCTATGTGCTATACCGATTACCGGTTTTGGCCCAGTGAACGTTGTTTCGGCCCCCCCTTTTGCTAGGGCGTCCGTTATTTCGTTTCTTTTTAGGCCCGTGTGACCTGGTATCCAGAATGGGTTAACGTTGTTGCGTTGTGCCAGTCGGTTTAAGGTTTCTCTGCAGTTCCACACTGCTCTGGATTTAAAGCAATTGGATTCAAGCGCTTTCAGTGCCGCTTAACTGTCTAAAAATATTTTTATTGTTTTTCGTGTGTGGCGTCGATTTTCCAGCTCCCTTGCACACATTTCAATGGCATAAACCTCCGCCTGGAATACCGTAGCTAGTTTACCCATACTGAATGAGCGTTTCACTACTGGGTTTATCCCGTATATTACGGCTACGACACCTTCCAAAGTTTCGGAACCATCGGTCAACCAACGTTTATTTGCCCTACATAGGTCAGTTCCATTCCGAACCCAGTCTTCTCTTTCGGGGAAAACCACAGTGTAGGACGTGTGAAGGTTGATAGTTTTGGGCTTGATGTCTGAGGGCATTCCCAGAATGTTGTGAGCTGTTATGCCCTCCAGCATGCTGCTGCTTCTCATGACTACTGCCTGCGGTAGACTAATGGCCGCTTGGTAGAGTCTGTATGTTGCCCATCTTGCCTCTCTCTCCAAACCTATGTGAAGAGGAGGTAATCCGAGAAGGGCTTCCATTGCTGCCGTTGGCGTGGAGCGAATGGCCCCAGTAATCGCCAGACACGCTTGTCTCTGTAGTCCGTTAAGTTTAGCCTGGGCCATTTTTTGTTGGCCCTTGCTCCACCAGACTACAGAGCCATACGTGATTATTGGTCGTATGACGGTCACGTATAGCCAGTACACTTGTTTTGGTGACATGCCCCATGTTTTGCCACATATTCTGCGGCATGTCCATAATAATAGGCTAGCCTTCCGGATAGTCTTTTCCAGATGCAAGTTCCAATTTAGCTTTTTATCTAGGGTTATTCCCAGATATTTTGCTTCACTAGCAAAAGGAATTGTTACACCATTGATGGAAGGAGGTATTAATTGTTCCAGCATCCTTTTTCTGGTGAACGGTACTATGACCATTTTGTGAGGGTTAATGGACATTTCCTTCCTCTCACACCATTTATATATGCTGTCCAATATATCCTGAAGGGCGTAGGAGATCGTCTCTTCGGATTTATCGCGTATTACTAGGACCAGGTCGTCAGCATATGCTTGCAGATCGACCTCCCACAGCGAGAGAATGGGCAGCAGATCATCCACCAGCAGTGACCATAGCAGAGGGGAGAGAACCCCCCCTGAGGGCAGCCCCTTGCTGGCTTGAAGCTGACACTTTCCCCCGGTAGAGAGGTCGTTATAGTTCTGTTATGAAGCATAGTTCTTATCCAGTCACATAGTATTGGTTCAATTCCTCTAGAGACAGTGGACTCATATAGGGAGTGAGGTAGTGCATTGTTAAATGCTCCTTCTATGTCAAGGAATGCGGCGACTGCTACCTCCTGGTGTTCCAGGGCGTTGATTATTACTGAGACAAGGTTGTTGAGAGCAAGTTCTGTTGACTTACCAGCCTGGTATGCATACTGGTGAACATTGAGTGGGTGCTTTGTTAGTACACCACACCTCATGTGCCCGTCCAGTATTTTCTCCATGCTTTTCAACAGAAAGGATACCATTCTCTTCTGGCGATTTGTAGGGTTGGAACGAGTTAACCGCCCATCTTATCGCCTGTGGTGTGATTATTTTGTTGGCAACCACCCATTCATCTCTGCTAGGTCGTTTTATCCGGCCTATATTTGTGACTGGAAGTCGATTGTCCAGAATCAGGCTGCCTGGGAAGTGGTTATTAGCCAATAGCTCTAATGTTTCTTTCCTAGAGGCAGTAAAGGAGCCGTCTGGACGTTTAAGCGATCCCAGCTCTTGTGTCTGCTCTCTGGATAGAATCTTGTGGATACGGGCTCCGCTTGATGTGTTCGACACATTTTCGCAGAACCGTTCCCATGATTCTCGTTTTGCTTTCCGGATATCTTTGTTGTATGTGGTTAAAGCGAACCTATAGTTTTCCCATTCACCTGACACCTTAGCTCGGTTGAATAACCTTCGAACTTCTTTTCGTGATTTATCCAGATTTTTGTTCCACCAGGAAGCATTCCGGTTATCCATTTTCTCCCTAATTGGACAGTTTTCGTGATACGCTGAGATAAGTGCAGTTTGTAGATGCTCCGCAGCAATATCTATTTGATCACGACTATTAATTGTGGTCAGTCCGTTTTGGAGATGATTCTTCAGGAAGGTTTTGTATCCTTCCCTGTCCATGCTCCGCATGTCTCGGTATTGTACCACTGGCCTGGGGCCTATTTCAATGTTAAATTGAATATGTCTATGGTCTGAGCATGATGGTTCAGAGGACACCCTCCAGTTGGATATCTTATTGCTTAGAAATTCTGAGCTGATTGTTAAATCTAGTACCTCTTCCCTAATACTAGTGACAAAGGTTGGCTCGGAGCCCACATTGTTAATTGTAAGCTCCTCCCCTATCAAGTAATTGAAAAGAGACTCACCCCTCATGTTGATGTTTGTGCTGCCCCACGCCTCATGGTGCGCATTGGCATCACATCCTATCACTAGGTGGGTGTTGTTCCTCCTGCTGAAGGCAATTAGTTCTCGCACGGCCGCTGGAGGAGGCTGTTCCGCCCCAACATTTCCAGGAAAGTATGCTGAGCAGACGATAATTTCCGTCATACCCCCTCTCTGGAAACTTCACATGTCTTGGGTGCAGAAATCTGAAAGAATAAAATAATTAATGCTGTTTCTGGCTAGAATGCATGCTCTAGGTTTCACCCCAGAACAGACTGCAATTCTTGAGTGGCCAGAATGTGGTTCATTCTGGTGAGCACCTTCTCGGCCGTGAGTCGTTCGTCGGCTTCATCGTCCGGGATGTATGCCACACAGAAGAATGGCTTTGGAAGGTCCTGCCCTTGGATGAATTTGATTTTCGCCCCTTCCCATGGTTGGAGTTGCTTGGATGCCGCCTCCAGCCAGCTGGCACTGATGCTGTCGGCTCAGGTGATTTGTAGCCATCCAGGCCGATGAGTACAGCTCTAGAACCTCACTTGCGGGCCCTCATCGGGTATTAGCTTCCATAATGGATCGCTGATGAGCCTTTAGTTGTTCGCCTGTTAGAGCTATGGTAGGATATTCAGGGTGGATTGAGCCCACGTTGTTGCCCCCAGCCACTGCTCCGTACGAGGGTTTGGGTGCCCCCGAACAGGTTTTCTTTGCCGTGTGTTCCGGCGTGCTGTCGTCGGATCTGAGGCGTTTGTTCACTTCAGCAGCTTCGGAGTGGGATTTTCCCTCTTCCGGCTGCTGTTTCGACTAGCCGAGACCCTTCAGCACCTGCTCTGAGGCGGTATCGTATGCCATTCCGCTCTTGAGCAAGCGACTTTTCTTCTCGACCCTGAAGTCGAGTGCGTTTCAGTTTGAGGCTATCCATAGCTTTGGTTGCCTGATCCTGATCTGCTTCAGTAGGTTTAGGGGACTTTAACAGTTCCCTTTCCTGATCTGAAGTCAGTTCTAGCGGTATGATTCCACTCTCCTCTTGTTGAGAGACTGGTCCATCGCCCAGCCCTTCTTGTGGAGTCGGAATGCCGATCTCCATTTTTTCCTCGGTTTCTAGAGGATCGGGGGTTTTGCCCCCCCCCCGTTGGTATTGCCTTCTTTTCCTATATTACTCATATATGGTCCCACGAGTAGCTGGGGAAATAAAGTCCGCCATGGTAGAGCCCCGCCTTGCCATGGTAAGGCGATGATACTCTGGGAGGTCACCCGGTGTCCCAGAGGGATCGTTCCTGACACATCACCCTATGTGCCAAGCACCCAACAGTACGATACCTTAGGTTAGGCGGTCTTTTGACACTGTTCGTCTTCGCCTCAGCTGCTTCCTAGGTAGCCTCTGAGCCGAAGTCCACCACCTGCGACGTGGACGCCAGTGCCGTGCCAGCTCACTAATTGAGCTGGGCATCCCCACCCAGTTCTCAAGAGATCTGGGTGGGAGCTACCCACCCAATGAGCAAACTTGGCCAGTACCAGTTGCCGATACCTGATACTGGAGCAACAGAAATGTAACTCACAAGTGAGTATTAGGAAAAATGGTTATTAGAAAAGGTTTTGGTAGTTTTTGATCATTGTACATAGGTATATCTGGATCTTGTGGTGAAATTCCGTCAATAAAAAAGAAATAGGATGGATTCAGTTACAATCGCGATCAATCAAATAGAAGTTTTAGGACAAGTTGCAGTTAACCCAACTTTGTCTACACGGCAACTAAGTAGCATAACAGGCATATCGAGAACTTCCATAATGAGGGTGCTAAAATTGCACAAACTTCATCCGTATAAGTTGCATCTTCACAATGAACTGAATGAGGATGACTACGACAGACTATCTGAATTTTGCGAAAATGTAACAACAATGATACAGAGGAACCACGGATTCATTAAGCATATTTGCTTCAGCGATGAGTGTTCATTTTTCCTGAACGGGTTAGTGAACAGACACAACTATCGCTATTGGTTTCAAAACAACCCCCATACCTACTTAGAGAGGAGCACACAAAATGGCCCCAAAAGTTGAGTAATAAAATCATTTAAATTTAAATGGTGCGGTTTATTTGGATATGCTGCAGAATCAGATTGAACCACTTATTTTGGATGCTGTTAACACGGACCTTGATGATCATGGTAATCCAAATCTATTGGCAGATAACATTTATTTTCGGCAAGATGGGGCACCACCTCATTTTTCATTACAGGTGCGAGAATGGCTATCCCAAACTTTTCCAAATCAATGACTTTTTCCTGTGGGGTAATTTGAAATCCGTTATTTGAAAAACTCAACCTACTGACCTGAACTATTTGGACAGAAGAATTATAATTGAATGCCAGGCAATTACAAGAAAAACATTTTCAAAGGTGCAAGAAGAATTTGCAAATAGACTCTACTACTGTCTGGGAGTTAATGGAAGTTAGTTTGAACATTTTTTGTGAATAATCTATTTCGTATAATTTACTCACAATTCAACAATGTACCATTTGAACTCGAATATCTCGAGAACGACTTCTTCAAATTCAGAAATGCTAGTATCAGAATTGAATTACCTTCACAATGATGTATGACATGACCCTCATTCCCTATTAAAATTATAGAGGGGGTTGCTCTGGGGAGTAGGGGGTTGAAGTTTCAAATACCTACTTCACATCACATGGTGTCCTCCTCCAAACAAAATTCGATGTCTTGGCGATTTTTTGTGAAATAATTTTTCTGAGAGTTATTGAGTGTGGATAGTCTTAAGTGGACCACCCGGTATATGGCTCCACTAAAGGTGTATTTTCATGCTGACGCTAGATGCTGAATTCCAGCGTAACATTTTAGCGTCAGCAAAATTAAGAATAAAAGCAGCGTCAAAACAAATATTAGTAAACTTGAGCTGTACTAATTTCAAGCAAGTTTGGAGCAGAAAAAAATGTAAAGGGTAATGGAATTGGAATTCTGGCATTTCGAAAAGAAACATTCAATTCATATCAAATGGAGTTGAAGAAAATAATTTGAAGTTGTTATTGGAATGTGAGTACGTGAAATACCTATCTTGTGAATTTCTTCTACATCCTGATCCAGTTTTAGTGATAATAAATTAAAGTATGTAAATACTTCTACCACATCAACATCTATATATGCATATTGTGACTAGTGTTTTTTTAGGGCACATATTTGTGTTGGAGTGTTGTGAGGGTTACTTGTGAAATTTATTTTTGTGACACCACAGCACATCAAATCATCTTGATTTATTTTTGAAATAAATGTTGTAGTATCCATATAATATGAAACAATAATAATAACTTCTTTGTCCAACGGTAGAATCATTTAAAGGATAATTTATAGAGATATTAACAATACAATAATGTGCAAAATGTTTTACAAAAAAATGTATATAAATGAATATGAATGACTTTATTGGCTACCCTAAAAAATTCATTAATTTTACGTATATTTATGTCAAAATATTCACAAATCTTATTATAGTTGTTACACATTACATATATCAGGAATTTAAGTAAAATATTGGTTCTAGCCGAGCTTCTAGCTCCTAATCAAAATTTGTGATCTAGTTTGGACAACTAGAACATTGAATTCAAGCCGGTATATATTGGGTAATAGCAAGTAGGTTCGTAACTGTTGATAGTTCTACATTTTCACTCTTAAACCACAGGACAAATTCTGCTAACCTTCCATAAATCTGGAAAGTATGACACACAAGTTGAAAATTATAGAGGCTTTCTCAAAAATTCTTGCATGTTTTTTTTACAAGGGAAGAAGGTACGTTATCTATTCTTGCTGTCATCCTTCAACTTTTTACTTTCGGACATAATCTCTTCTTTAACTGGATAGGGACATAGTCAACAATATTACCCAATACCCAGTAAACACTTTCGAAAAATGAAACAAAACCATGAACAATATTACAAGGATCACTAAAGACTGTGTTAGCGAAAATTATGGTTGCATTTCAATTTCGTCATAGACCATGGTATCGCGAGAGTTAATCAATCACCTGTTAATCCAATCATCCATTGGTGCATGGGTTCCAACATCAGCGTGGTCACCGGTCTCGTGCATGGCAGAACACATTCATGAAGGTAAGGTACATGTCTTTCCTAGGTCACACAAGTCTCTCAAACACTTCTGAATGTTGCTCGTAAGGGCGCAGCCGATTGACGGAAATGAAATTTTAACAAGAACTATTTCCATTTGGAGATTTTCTGGAATCTCTTCAGAATTTAAATTGAGAATATATATCCACAGCGAGTTTTCACAATATTTCTCAAGTAAAACACAAAAAATCATGTTTCTACATATTTTCTGTTAATTCGTCTAATTTATTGGGAAGTTGTTTCGTTTAACTACACCGTACTGTTGTATCTGTTCCGGAACAGAAAGTGAACCAGCTACATCTAATGAAAAGCAATCGGTAACTGATATAACTTCTCCAGATCATGACATTTCTACACTATCAACAGCGTCTAATCTTGAAAAGTAATGAAATCATCAAACAATTTCAATTAGAAAGTCCTATGTAACCATTTTCTCCCGTCAGGTCGGTTAACATTTCGTTGCCTGGATAAACTAGTTTCTGGAAGATTTTGAGATGAAGGACTCGTTTCAATGTCTTCATTGCAAACACATATACAGTGCGAGTCTTTATAAAGTGCACATATTGAAATGAGGGAAACTATGCTTAATTGTATCGACGAAAAACGTATTGAAAAAATCGAAAAAAAAAATGTATTTTTTAGGGAATTTAAAAAATGTTCTTTTGCTACCGTGACCCCTGTGTGAACAAAACGTTATATCTTTTGAACTAACTGACCAATCACGATGAAACAGACTCCATAACGACTAGAAGTAATTGGTCGTCCTCGAAAAATAAAAATTTTGGAAAAAAACTATCCCCAATTGAAAATAAACATATTTCTTTAGCAAAAATATGTTGATTTTCATCAATTTTTACAATAATCGTGAATTTTTTCAATAGAACGCCCACATTACCTACATTTTTTATTACTTTAAGTTATTCTTCATCGTTATATCTACCGAATGGTAAAAATTTCATGTTAATAACTCGATCATAACATTGTCTATCAACTATTCAAGAACGCCCTAGCACACGCCTACGGATTATTGTTTACCAGGTAGATACTCTAAGAAAATATTACAATTGAGTTATAAATAAACATGCAATTTTCACCTCCAGGTAGATAATACGATGAAGTATAAGTATATTAAAGCATTATAAAATGTATGTAATGTGGGCATTTTATTGAAAAAAATTACGAGTTTTGTAAAAATTGATGATAACAAACAGATTTTTTCTAAAGAAATGTTTATTTTCAATTGGGGGTATTTTTTTACAACAATTTTGCGAGCACGCCCAATTACTTCCAATCATTATGGAGTTTTTTTCATCGTGATAGGTCAATTAGTTCAAAAGATATAGCGTTTTGTTCACACAGGGGTCACGGTAGCAAACAACATTTTTTTAAATTCCATTAAAGTACAAAAATTTATTTTTGATTTTTTCAATACGTTTTCCATCGATAAAATTAAGCATAGTTTCCCTCATTTCAATATGTGCACTTCATGAAGTCTCACACTGTATTTAATAAATAGTTCTCTGATTTTCAGTCTTATTTCAGTTAGAAATCTCTGTACACTCTGAAGCATGTATCTGTACTGACGCCTGAGTCCTAATGCCGATGATCTCAAGAATACTAAACATTGTTTGTAGATGGCATTGATGTTGACATTCCGTCACGTGATCTCATTTGACGCTAAAATCCAACATATAGCGTCACATTAAAATTCACCTTGAATGTATTAGGTCCTGCGTTAACTGTTTTGACGACCGATAGTGCCTGATAACTTCAATGTCACTAAGAAAAAAAGTATTTTTTAATTGTCGGATTAGTCTTCTCCTTGGCGTATTTTCAAAAATGTTGGCTACTTCCAACGCTGCCTAACCTGCTAAATTAATCATAGTACTGAACCTTTTCAGTTTTAATAGCTTGTTTCTGTTACGAATCAGTTTAATTCAGTATACGGATTCATTAATGATATGTATTTCGGCAAAATAAATTCACCTTCGATTCCTTCAAAATACGGTTTATTCTATGTCATACGGAAATACCATAATTCTGTATGCGAAAATCACTCGCATGAATCGGAAAATGGTATTTTATTATCGTTAGTTATAATTTTATTCATGTTATAATAATATTGATGTCTGATTAGTCAGTTGTATTGTAACTAGAGAATTCCTATTTCTATTAGAAATTTTATCGTCATTTCCAGGTTCTCTTTGGCGGTGGTCGTCGACACTGGCTCCCGAAAGTTGCCCACGATCCAGAACAAACGAATGAGGAAGGTCGGCGCCTGGATGGACGTAATCTTATTGATGACTGGGCGAGAGATAAGAAGAAACGCTCACTCAAAGCCGAATACGTCTGGAATAAAGGACAACTGGATGAAATCAACCCCAATCAAGTTGACTATTTGCTCGGTGAGTCTTTATCCATCTAGCGGGTGTTTTATGAGGGTAACAAAAGTGTTTAAATAAGGTTTATCAGTGGATGTGTTCTTCCAGAACGTTCGTTTGTGAATTGAATGATGGATATCCTAATGCTGATTTAGTTGCTGTAAGGGGCACAAACGTAACGATTGAATGTGGAATCGAAATGGAAGTCAGAGTTTTGGGATATCGAGGAAATAAATGAATATGAGAAGTTGAGAGTCATTCGGCAAACTCTTTGATTTTTCATTGGGTTATAAAAAAATTGAAAAGAAATTATAACCTGTAAGCAATTTTAAACCGCAGTGTTATTTTGGAACCCATGAACCAATTTTGAAAAATTAAAATTTCAAGTTATGTAGATTGTAGATTGTAAGGGGGTCATACAGGCTGTGCTGCCTCACGAGCACCTCGGCCTATTAGTTCTTTTGTGCGTGACTCAAATTATAGTACATGACGAGCTCTATTCATAGATGTTGACAGATAAGAATTATCCTTATTTTCAATGCCTATTGTGCTCTATCTATGATAAATGGTTCTGAATTTCGAGAAGGGCCATTAGACATTTTTTTCTCGAGGAACTGATCATCCCATTCGATTTGGAGACATTTTGCAGCCTAATGTCTTATATAAGGTGTTAGTTATATGATTAAAAATTTCCACATTCATGCTTTTTCCACTGACCCTGTATGAAAAAATTAAGTAGCCATTCAATGAAAGAATAATTTTTATACTCACCCACGGAGTTACATGGTTGTATGGTTTCATGGAATTGTCTATAGTTTAACTGAAATCAACAAATCAAGAGAGAAATAAATGAAACAGTTTCGTCAGATATTGGTGTTATTAATAAATACCCCTTCACGATCTACATACATTTTTTCTAACGAGTTCTCCAATTCTGGCGGGTCTTCCTCCTTTGATTCGTTGAAATTTTGTGGTTTATACATACTTTCTTTCATATATCCCCACAGAAAAAAATCTAATGATGCCAACAAAAGTATGGATGGTACCTACTAATCCATCTTCCTTGAAATGTTTCATCATTTCCGTACAGCAGTCACCGTTTTGCTGGATCATAACATTTCTGTCATCTCTAATGCTTAGTACTTTCATAAAATTCAAAGAATTTGTAGTCAAAAAATTATAAAATCTCTCATCATTTATTGTCTGTTCAAAAAACACTGGACCCTGGACCTACTATATGGTTTTTGAATATTCCTACCAGATATTGATATCTCGTGAATACTGTCTTTATACACTTATCACCCAGTGAGGATTCTTCGTTTTCCAGTACCTGCAATTTTGAGTGGACACTGTAGCGTTAGGGGTAAATGTTGCCTCTCGTCGGTGAACTTGATATTGCCTTAAAAGTTGTCATCATTCCATATTCACCTTGGCAGAATAAACAGAATTCCATCCTCCGTTCCTCATCACCCCGTTCTAACGTGTGTATTGTGCATAATTTTTCGTTTGAAGAGAATAACTTTTATTTTCAAACATGAACGTATTTGAGATACGCTAACGAATATATCTCGTGTAATCTGCCTTTAGATTTTCTCTTTATCATGGTGTATGGTTTTAATGAATTCTTTCGGTTCTACTATAATATATCAATCCTGAAGACGGTGGTATGATGATTTGGGTTACGATCTGGATGTCTTCTATTGGATTCTTCAGCGGCTTCCCTCATTGATCCGGCATTATCACCAACTAAACGCACAATCTTAATTTTCTCGACTTCGTTGGAAATTACCATTTTGAAAACCCGTATAACTCACTTCATCAAATAATCGTGGAAAGCGTTTTGAGTATAACTGTCAAAATTATAACAGAGAAAAAATATACAATGCGCATTCATGGAAGCAAAGGTCAAAAGAATTGAGAGAGACAGCTTATTTTCAAAGTCTGCTATTAAAAATGTCTGGCTTATTAATCTTATCAGTTGTAATATCACAAGAGAGTAAGAATAAAGTGAAGATAATTTTACAGATTTTTATAAATCTTGTTGCCAGGCAATAGACACGAGTGCCCGAAGGGCTCGACATTTTCAAGAGTGATTTTTTCAAAATAAGCATTATTTCTTTCGCGCTAAAATCAACTGTTTAGAGTATTGTCTCAACAGGTTATAACTAGAAATAAAACGTTTTTTGTCTGATTCCGATTCAACAGGTTAGTTTCATGGATTGCAGAGGGTGGTGCACATAATATCCAAATATTTTTATCAAATAATTTATTAATTAAGTTGCCAGGACAGTGGCATTTTCCTTTTCGAAAATGAAAAGGATGGCACTCATTCAAAATTCCAATTGGGTAGTAATAGTTCGGGGAGAAAGTAATTATAGAACAGTTCTAGAGAATGGAAAACCCATTACAAAAAAAAGAAAAAAGCATCCCTATTATGGATCCAATCATAATCACCAAGTAGAATGCAGTAACAGTACAAATTTGTACTGGAAGGAGAAGACCAACCAGAAGATACTGGAGGACGGTGAGACCACGGTACTATGCGAAGCAAGGGAAGAAGTGTGTGGTTTGACAGTTAGAATTCTTGCATTTTACCCAGTAAATTCATTATAATTTTTGAGGAAGAATTCAATAGCATTCTTGTTTACGTTAGTTATCTGTCTGAATATCTGTTGTTAATTGGTTCAAAATAAAAATATTTTTTCGAATTCGAAACGGTATTTCATTTTCATAGTGAACATTCCCCATTACAAAACTTCGTAACGTACAATCCTCATAACTTTTTTGTAAATAATTTTGGAAAAAAACACATTTTTTTTTTCTGGGACTTCTTGAATTATCTATAGATAATGATAACTTTATAACATAATATTAAAATTTCAAAAAGAATGGACCACCTTCAATCGCGTGGTTTTTCCTGTTTTCTGGAAATTTGTATAAACTGGAGATTGTACACTCTGGAACTAGGCCCCTCAATTACACGAATCTTGTTAAAGGGTTTCTCGTAGGGAATGCAGCCAGTTGGGGTAAATAACAAATTTGGAACTTATTGTTCACTGGAATGAAATGGAAAAGAAATCATATTGGTTATGCATCAATCCAATAATTGCTTACGTGGTAAAATAGTTATTGTTACGTTTTGTTAAATAATAGGCCGAGCACACTACAAAACTGTTTATTTTCAAACTCCACCATAAACAAACATACAACACTTCACTGACTAATAAAACACTTAGATCTATACAACAATACAACTAGCTAAATATTCAAAACACTTCTGCTTGTCACTTTCTAATCTTCTTAATAAATTCTCTTCATAAACTTCCTTCCCAGTCAAATGTCTCCGTTTATATAGGTACTCATCGTGTAGACTGGATTAATCGCGATGATTTCGAGAATACTCAAAACGGAGAACTTCTACACATTTCCAGGAATTGAGCGATGACGCGGCAGCTCTGTTATCTAGACTATTCATGCAGTACAGAAAACGATCCATCCAAATAAACACTTCTTGGAACTGATTTATCGATGAGGCGCCCGTGGAATGGACTCAGCGGCGCAGCTAGGGGGCTTTTATCTCGTAACATTATTTATGTAACAAAGAATGTAAAGACGTTGCCGAGGCTTGTAGCTTGCCAGGGATGTTAACAGTCGATACATTCGGTGTTACTCATTACGTATTTGCCGCTGCTTGTTGACATTGCTTAAAATTTGCCTGGATTGAAGTTTTTTTTTCTTACCCTTCATGATTATTCGTTCTGCTATTTCATTCTAAGTTGCTTGTGCGCGTAACTAAGTTACCAAATAAATAGACAACAATAAAATTCAAAAATTCTCATAACCTAAAACTTAATATAAATGTTGCTGAAGCTATTACTTGTCAAAGTCAAAGTCATCATTATCCAAGGCATGCAAATGACACTATTTACATTCCGTTGTCAAGATGAATTAGTAAACGAATGATATAGGCCATTTACCTGTTTTATTGCTAAGCATGTATGGACTATTTACAGTATCGGCAGTGGGAAAAACTACGGAAGTCTACTAGATGAACTCTAAGACTTTTTATAATTCAAATGAGCGATCAATTTTATATAATTTCGGATTTTTTTTTCACCATTATAAGTTATGTTGTGGAAGGAAACTTCCACTACCTGAGGATACCGACTGAAAGATTCTAAGGTTTCAGTACTTTTTGCCATCCTGTGAGCTTATGATTGCTGTGAACTCATCACAGCATTCACCTCAGAAGGTCAGAGGTCAATCTTTCTGAAGAACATTTCAGAGGTGGAAAATAATAGTACCTGCACATGCATTTGTTTTGGTTGAAATCCTGCCGGTGGCCGTATCTTATGAATGATGTTCAGAATATGCGATTGGCTTCCATTTGTTGACTTCGCGTTTTCTGTGATTAACTACAAAGAACATGTCCACACCACAGCCAACTTTGATTTTGTTATTTAATTTATCACTGAACAGTCTGGAACCAAATCGTATTAGTTTAACTTCAATCCTAATTAGGTCTGGATAATCTGCCAGGGTTACCTGGCCCCTAACTGTATGGGGTGCTCAAATAGTATTTTTGCTTGGCTTGCGAGAGGTTAAAACATTATACAACTTGATTGTGACTACCCTGATGTAGTGAAATAAAAGAGTAAAGTGAAATTATTTAATTTATTGAATATAGACAAAACGCAGGTGAGCATAAGTAAAACAAAGTTAAAACAAAATGAAAGTGAAGTGAACAAATGACGAAACAGTGAAAAAACAGTAAAAGTAACTACAAGAAAATAAAACTTACATTATAATCATCACATAGGAGAAGAAACGTGTCAGGCTGCCCATGATTGAAACTGGAAAACTCTTTTGGTGTGTACCTCCACTCAGCAGTCTCAAAACGACAATGATCACAATGAATGAATTTTCCATTTCTTCGAGAAAATATTGAGAATTAACGCTTCATCAGCATCTCTGCCATCGAGAATCGACGTACCGGAATGAAACCCAATACCTGGTTAATGACTGGCGTTGAACTATAAATTTGATCAAAGTGTTATTTTTCTTCTCTAGGTTTTTGAGCTATAAATTGTGACTTTGAAGTTTTCTAGTACTTTCATTAGTATTTTGTGAAATTTTGTTCAGAATATGATCTTTTTGCTCGTCTCAATTATCTCTCACTCTCATGTCATTTTTGAGGAATGGACGCTTCTGCATTTTCCTTACACAAAACTTTCACGAACCTTTTGTTTGAGTAGAGGATTTGCTTTCACTTAATCTCAATTATTTCGAAAAGATTATGAAGAAGATAATTTTCCTCAGCAGCTAATAGCTGTCTTGTAGTTTTCATCCGCTATGGCGATATCCAAATTTGCTTCGCCCAGTGTATAAACTCGAAATAAAAACTCAACAGACGATTTTTGTTACTGAATCCCAGTTTTTTGGAGAAAACCCCTCGGAAGCAAATCTTGAACGAGCGAGGAGTATCCGGAACCTACAGTTTGAGTAAAAGTGGATGCCAAACCATAACAGACGGAAGCATCGAACCCAGAACGTCGGGGCGAGAGAAAACTTCGCTTCATTTACTTATTTAACAAACTCGACGTATTATAGTTTCTAGAGCTATTTGAAGTTATTTCATATTGGGCTTGCTCACGAAAACCCAAAACATTTATTTCAGAAAAATTTAAATTCAAAACAATATCAACGCGAATAATTGGTATTTTAAAATCTCTGCGGTGTGGAAACTAGTACTCAATGTGACATATTACTGCAGGCCGGTATGATTTTTAGGTTGAAGATCATTGTGTCCATCATTTCACCAAATACCCCTATTATCAGAACTACCATTTTAACAAAATGGTTTTGTTAGGGCCTGTGGAGTTCAAACAGTACATCTCGTTTTTTTTCGACGGTTAATTCGCCAGGAACAGAAAACTCTGTGACGGAAATCGCCTTGGTCTATTGATCGAGGAGGACTAGATCAGGCTTGTTGGCTTGTATTCACCTGAGAAAAAAATATGAGTAGTTCCAATATATTCGACACTTCTAATTCTCCATACCGGACTTAATAACCCCCGGATGATTAGGATGCACCGGTGTCTCCTTTATACCGTAGGAGTTTCGTAGATGGTACATTCCTAGCACCACGTTATACTTTCGGATAAAGGCTGGGAACGCATAAACAGGACAGGCTGACAGCAAATGCATTATGGAAGAATTATGAAAGAATTTTGAAAGAAGTTGTGCCATTGCGTGGCTAGACCTAGCCAATGCATTCTCTTCGGTTCCCCACAACCATATCTTGGACACCCTGGAAGTGCTGGGTTTCAACCGGGATGCGAGAACCCTTATTCAAAATATGTACAGTGCAAGAACATCAACCATCAGAACATCACAAGGTGAGTCACGAAATTTCCTAAGCTAAGCATAGGTACGCCAGGGGTGCCCCCTAAGCTCTATCATTTTTAACATCGCTCTAGAACTTGTTCTCCGTGCCACTGCTAACACCCAAAGGGGATTTGAAATCAGTGACCATGTCATCACAGCGCTTGCCTACGCAGACGACCTTGTTCTAGTGGTTGAAACCCCCGAAGACCTCTAGCTCATCCCAGATCATAAGGGAGAAACTACGGAACGGTGTGGACTCACCTTTAAACCACAAAAATGTGCATCACTCACGTTGAATTGCCGGAACCGGGTCGTTTGCCACAACGTTCAATACTGGATCCAGAGGAACGAGTTTCCAGCATTAGAGGGGGGGTAGGCATACGAGCACCTTGGAATTCCCACTCGGTTTCATGTCGGCCAAACCCCGGAAGTTACCATCGACAGGATGACAAGAGAGCTGAAGTTGCTTGACTCATCTCTTCAGTGAGCACTTTCATCCTGCCAAAAATCTCATTTGTTTCACGAGTATGCCACGTCCAAGAAGGTGAAGAGAGCCCTAAAATCCTGTATGAACATTCTTCAGAGAGCGAGCCCCGAATTCCTTTATGTGCCGATGAAGAAAGGAGGCACTGCCCATGGCGGACCTCGTCGACGTTGCAACCATCTTGCAGGCCTACAAAATGCTGACATGCGTACAATCACTCCGGCGCCGAATAGGACGCCATCCGTCGGTCAAGGACCTAGCCCGCTATTTGTTTGGTGACCTAACACATGAATTTGGTAGAGATGGTGGCGACATCGCATCTCTGTGGTTGAGAGCACGAAACGCAACAAGGAGGCGGTCTAACAGAGTCGCTCTCCATCGAATTGGGAAGGAACGATGGCCCTCTATTACCATAACGCCATCTACTCGTTACAATCTGGAGTGGAGGCTCAAGGAATCTATAAGAAACCTGCACGCTTCTATTTTGGCTCGTAACCCGGACCTGGGCAAAACCTTCAAGTGCTTCTCAAAGAGTGCCTCCAGCAATAACATTTTGGGAAGTGGGTTTGTCACAAGGTTCTGCGACTGGCGATTCCTTCACCAAGCCAGACCGGACTGTGTCCCACTGAATGCCACGAAAAGTTTCGGAGACGGTGATAAGCGCTGCAGGAGAAGAACACAACAAGACCCTGCCACATGATCTGAACCACTGCAGAATCCACTCTGCAGCATGGCAGAGGGGGCACAACGCCATCCAGGACCGCCTGGTGAAGGCAATCCCGCAGCGCTTAGGGACGATCTCCGTAAATAGGCAGGTTTCCCACACTTATAGTAATTTACGGCCAGACATCGTTATCATTAACGAGAACGAGACCAAAATTGCTATTGTTGACTCCACTGTACCGTTTGAAAACGAGCCGCAAGTCCTTAGCCGAGCCCGCGAACTCAAGCGAGTTAAATATGCCGGCTTGGCTGAAGAATTAAGAGCACAGGGGTATGAAACGTCAATGGATGCCCTCATTGTAGGGGCCCTGGGCACATGGAACCAAGCGTCGGTGCTCTGTATCGCATAGGTACGCGAAGATGATGCGCCTGCTGATGTGTACCGACGCCATCAGATGGTCGCGCGACATCTACATCGAATAGCTTTCAGGCCTCCGTCAATACGTGTAATCTTTCACATTTGAGGCAGGTATCCTAATACATTTCCGACTTGGATCATTTCAGTATACATTTATTATTACTATTTTGACTGTGACATTTTTACTAAATGTTGTTCGTAATTTTATTTCTATTTGTGTTTTATATGTTGACCATATTAATTTTTTTATATCTATTTTTTTAATCTTTGATTTTTTAGTTAATTAATTATTGTGATATACCAAGCATGTTTGCCGTTTGCTATTGCTCGCAACATGCGCAATCATTTCCATATGGTAAAAATTTATTGCAAATCAAAATATTTGCAGAGTGCACTTGTAGCAATATCGATATAACATTATTACATAGCATTAGTTATGGGCCATGGTGTTGATGCATGGGATCGAATTAGGACGATCACCGGTCTCGTGCATAGTATCACACGTTTTGAAAGGTAAGGTCTCGCACAACTCTCTGACTTCTGAGGGTTGCGTGTAAGCTGGTTAACGGATATAACAATTTTAACAAAGTTGCTTAGCACCTTCTGTTGTCCGAAACTCTGGTTCTTTACTGAACATTTGTTTTTTAAGTACTATATAAATTCTCAGTAAATATAGACCTGATTTTACAAACAACAAACAACTGCTACGACTATCTATATGCCAAAAATAGAACACGTTCTCCTTTTCTAACTATGAAGGAAGTCGAACATTCTATTGAGACCATCTATTCTTCTTCATCCCTGTTCCTACATAAAGTATTATGAATTTATCGTAGGCCCTTCAAGATATAACACGGGGTACAAGATATCAACAATCTTAATTAGGAAAGTAACAGTACGAAAATGTCAACAACCTAATTATTACCTGACAAAATATCTAGCCATCGTGATCCAACTTTACAAATTATTCACTGATAATAGCTTCACATAACTTTCCACAGTTTTTATTTACTGTCACTATTTGATGAAGCATATCACATTTGCACTATACTATAGTATTTTCAGATTTATCATTCGACGCTGACGTTTTGTTACTTGGCCACCGTCATAAACTTCTGATATGTGACATTGTTGGAAATAATTTATATTTATTATTGTTTATTGCATTATGTTTCAAGTTCTTACTGTATATGATTACTATGGAAAATTATCATTATAAAAAAGAAAATTGATATATATATTGTAAAAGTTACTGTCAATGAAAAAGTCTTGTTTCGATATCAAAATTCTCCATATTACTTAAAGTAAATCATTTATTCACAGCAGACATACTGGATATCTACGAACTATAAATATGACTTGTAATATTATGCTATCTCACAACTGAGTTTTTCATTCTGATTACAACAATGTATGATAACTTGATAAATTCCACTATCCCACTAGCTTGAGTTATCCAATATTTTTAGTTTGCGTTGAATCCATCAAATCACACTAAAATCTAACCGACTCATTGCACCTCCATTATCTATTCAGTCTCATGTTACGGCCAGAGTAATAATTATTTACGTTAAATATTTCTTTCATCCATGAAAAAATAGGTGATAAGTATGATGAAACTGGTCTTCTGAACTACAAATAAACAAAAAAAAACAAAACTCTTGTGGCGATAAATTTTACATTGGGTCGTATGCATAAACCTTGTGCAGATGCTTCTACTCGTATTTATTGAAAACTCCGATCAAGTAACACAACATAGATGTTATATCAAAATAGACAATAGCCCTTTGTTCAGTATTACGCCTTAGGAAATCCGTATTTGGGTCGCATGACCTATTTCTCCTTGGAGTCAGCTAGAATCCTGGCGCCAACCCCAGTACCCTTGGAATCAGCACTTTTCCAGTCAACAAGTGGGAACTTATAAAAGAAAAGGATCCCGACATCTCAGTGTTCAGATGCACGTTCAGATACACGTTCAGATGCACGTTCACGATCGAGTAACTTTTCCAATATTTAGGTGCATATTAATAAGTCTGACTGACATTATATGTTACCATTTTAATTTCTGTTTGTCAAATAAATAAAATTAAAGTTTAAAGTCTGTTTTTAAAAAGTCTTTGGTGAATCCAAAGATATAACAGTGGCGCAGTCGTACGGATTTCTTTAACGTAGAAACACTACGGTGATTTCCAAATCTTCAAAGAACAAAGAACCAACAACAGCAACCCAGTGGACGGACGGTCTCTTCAACATCGAGTAAATCGGTGTAGCAAGGCGAATGAAGTAGGATTTCATCCACCACGCAAGGGAAAGCCACAAGAAACAAGAATAAGAAGAAATAACCCCGTTTTGGAACTCCTGTGGATTAGGAACACCTAGTGAAGCCCCTGGCAGAGAATTTCAAGACAACTCCGCATCAACCCTCATCGTTGGAACCCCTGTGGATAGGAACACCTAGTGAAGCCCCTGGCAGAGTATTTCAACAAATGTAAGTGACTTTGATTTATCATCTTTTGTGTTTTCAAAGTTCTCTTATCCATCCCATTCTCACCCAAACAAACCCAACTAACTAAAGATTTTCATACTGACTGAAAATCGAAATTTGAAAATTTTCATACTGCTGAAAATTTGAGATAAATAAATAAAAATGCAAAATCAACCAGAAAATCAACCAGAAGATCAACCAGAAATCGAACCATACAAACTTTCAGAATTGTTCTCACTTATCCCTGAATATGATGGTGATATCATATTACTAAATACTTTCTTGAATGCATGTGATGGAGCGTTTCAACTTGCAATAGTAGCACAAAAATTCCTTTTAATTACACATTACAAAAACAAATTAAAAGGAAAAGCATCAATTTTGGTAAATTCTCAAAACCCAATAACTTATACTGCAATCAAAAATTTACTAAACACTCATTTTGGTGATTCTCGCGATTTGAACTCATTAATTCAAGATTTGCAAAGAATGAAACAAATGCATGGAGAAACAGGTATAACTTTCCAATCTCGCATACAAACACCTATCGCAAAAATGGTCGCCTCTATAAACAAATCATTATTAACAGCTGAACAAAAAGACGCACAAATTACTCTAGTCAACAACATGTCTATCAATACACTTCTGACAGGATTAGAACCAAGAATACGACAAATAATTAGAGCAAGTAACCCTATAAATATGGCAGAAGCAGCTCATAGAATTAAACGTGAAATTCAATTATCATATTTTGAATCTCAAAAAAATCAAAGAGTTACTCCAGCTTAAAATCAAAAACCAAGGCAAAATCAAAATAATATGTTTCAAAGACAACCTAATTTTCAAAATTACCAACAAAGACCTTTTCAACCAAATTTTCAACATCAACCAAATTCTCAAAATCGTCCCAATTTCCAAAATCAACCAAGACCAAACTTCCAAAATCAAAATTGTCCTCAAATAAATCAAACAAGTTCTTCCCAACAACAAAAGCCTCTAATGAGACCCAATACTAATTTTCAACAACTACGAAATACTGTAATACAACCAAATCCTAATTATAGACCTAATATTCAGAGAACACACTGTATGAACTCTGAAAATAACTCACAATACTAAGACTCAATTCATAATCGAAAAGACCTAGACATTGATTATACTGATAATCAAGAATATTATGAACCTGAAACCGAATATTACAACGAATACGATTATTGTCAACCACAAGATAACAAGCAAGCATACCATGAAAACAATGAACAATACTCGGATTTTCAAACGGAGCATCTTTCAATCAAGCCTCCTATCAAAGAAGAAATGATTCACAATACGAATATACTAACACAGCAACTCGACACCCTGAATTTGCAGGAATTCGTTTAAACACCGTCAGCTCAAATAATCTCTTTTACATTCTTGATGCAACAAAGACATTTAAATTATTAATTGATACAGGTGCTGGTATTTTCGTTTTCAAACAGAAAACTTGTGAAAAATTACCGATTCGATATCCAGAAAATATGTCAATCTCAGGTATAACTAGTCAAAAAATAATTATTACTGAATCAACTCTAATACCATTTCAATTAAACAATCCCCACAAAGTTTATATTTATGACTTAGATATAGAATTTGATGGAATCTTAGGATGTGACTTTCTTGAACACTACGAAGGCATTGTAGATATCAAAAATAGAAAATTGATTTTAAATTACAAAACAGTTCCTTTTGATAAAATTCGTACCAAAAACAAGAAATATTGAAAACAAACCCAAATTTTCACCATTAACATGGCAATTGAATGAAAAAATTTCACAAGAAAAGAAAGAAATTTTGATAAATTAAAACCATACCATGAGTAAATCCAAAATTTTTATTTCAGATGCTTCTACTCATCCTTTTACTCCTGTGTACTGTACGCTCACAATCGCAATATATTCTTCAACCCGTGAATAACACGATTGGCATATACTACCATGAAGAAGGATATGCAAAAGTTTCCAATGACAAATGGACATTGTTAGTATACAAAGACCTTACCTCAGTAAGAACAGTTTTATATCATAATCAAAATATTTTAAACCAAATGATCCTAATGCTCGAAACCCCGAATTCAAGAATGAATTATTTTTATGGTGATGTAAAAACACATATAACTATGCTAAATCAAATTTCGAATTCCCTCGAATCAAAGTACGATCAAATAAAAATTGATACTGAAGATTATTCAAAAAGAACAAAACGTGGATTGATGGAGTTGGCAGTATATGGAAAGCTATATCTGGTAATCTCGATTCTTCAGATGGAGAATACTTTACCAACTCGATAAACCAATTATACAAAGATGAACACCAAATAGAGAATTTATTGAAAAATCTAATTTCCGTCACTACTTCAGTAATCAAAAATTTTAATGAAACTATTCGAAAGCTGCAAGTTGATGAAGCTACCTTCAATGAAGATTTAAAAAACATTGAGCAATCAATCTATGATATTTCAGACAATTTACATCTGATTGAAGCGAAATATAAAATTATAGATATTTGTGAATCCCTTATGGAAAACTTTGTGTTTCTAGAAGAATATCTTGATGATATTTTGACCTCAATCACTTTTGCTAGATTGAAGATCATTCATACTTCGATAATAAAACCAAAAGATTTAGTGAACTCCCTTCTGGAAGTATCACAATCCTTGGAAATCAACTACTTGCCTTTACAACCAAAGTTTGCATCAGTAGCAAAATACCTCGAGTCAATTGAACTCGCAGCATTTCAAACAGACACAAAAATTGTCTATATTTTAAAAATACCCCTTGTTGAACCCGAAGTCTATACCATTTATCGACCTTACCCTATTCCTATATTGGATTATGGAACTGGATTACATCATATTTTACCTACAACTATAAAATATATTGGAAAAGATGATGACTCACTGTCATATATAATGGTACCAAATTTTGAAAATTGTAAATCATTGATTTATAGAATGAAAATATGTGAAAAAATATTGCCTTACCCAATTGATACTAATGCTATTTGTGAAGCTCAAATATTTAGACATTTAATGGAATTACCTCAAGCTTGTAAAACAAGTATACTTTTCGCAAAAAGTTATAATGTTTATGAAATCGATTTAAACACATGGCTTATAATTGTTTCAGACCCTTTGCCTGTAACATTAACATGTAACAAAGAAACAAAAACGAAAATTATTGAAACAAATTCAATCTAAAAAATGAATGTTTATTGTAATGCATTTGTTGGCACTACAAGAATTCATGCGAAAAAACAAATATATTTCGAGAAAAATCTAACCTATACTTTTCACGAAATTTTAATACCATATAAATGTTGTGCAGGACTTCCTGAAAAAGAAAAATTTCCAAAACTAAAACCTCTGAAGCTGAATAAATTAAATGTTGATGATTTAAATACAGCTCAATTCAAATTGAATGAATATTCTGATCAATTAGATAAACTTATAAATGAACCTTTTGTTTCTAAACATATTTCATGGTTTACTTATTTTACCATTACACTTGTAATTTTTCTTGTAATTTTGTATTGTTTCTGTAAATGCAAAAATCGAAAATATGTAAAAATTGGTATTATGACATCAAGAAATGATGGACCGCCTGCACCACCAAGAAACCGAAATAAATTTCAGGCCATTGCCAAATTCTTCCCAAGAAGACGACCGAGCTACCAAATAGGCGAACCCGTGGAGGAAGAAAATGAAGAAATTGAACTCAATACAAATTCTTCGAAAACTTTTGTCTAAAAGTTGAATAAAAAGTTGCTGCAACGTATAGCATCAACTTTTTCATGAAATGGGGAGTTGTTATATCAAAATAGACAATAGCCCTTTGTTCAGTATTACGCCTTAGGAAATCCGTATTTGGGTCGCATGACCTATTTCTCCTTGGAGTCAGCTAGAATCCTGGCGCCAACCCCAGTACCCTTGGAATCAGCACTTTTCCAGTCAACAAGTGGGAACTCATAAAAGAAGAGGATCCCGAAATCTCAGTGTTCAGATGCACGTTCAGATACACGTTCAGATGCACGTTCACGATCGAGTAACTGTTCCAATATTTAGGCGCATATTAATAAGTCTGACTGACATTATATGTTACCATTTTAATTTCTGTTTATCAAATAAATAAAATAAAAGTTTAAAGTCTGTTTTTAAAAAGTCTTTGGTGAATCCAAAGATATAACATAGATGAGTAATACTCAAATAGAACTGAAGGTAACATCTTTTCACAATGTTATTCCTTAAATCATGACATTGTTGCCACGTCGCAATTTTTTAAGGATACGATAAGCACGTCAGCTAGATTTTTATTTCTGTCGGGCATCGAAATCCCAAAAATACTGTCTTGGATGAAATATATAACAATAAGAAGGCAATTGAAACGTTCATTTCAGCTTGTTAGGAGCATGTAAAAACGGTAGTATTTCCATCGCTGAACGGAAATTCTTCGTTGTCGATATAGTCTGGTCAGTACGGCAACGCTGCATTTTTTTTTTTTCCGTCTTTGGCCTATAAGAGTGTTTTTTGTGAATAAAGGGCAAATTCTGAGTTAATTTCTGAAATGTGTAAAAGACCATTTCAAGCTGGAAATCAATATATGTCATTCATAGGTGAGCTACCAGTGTCGAGCCACCAAGAAACGAAAAAGATTATAATGAATGAATTCTGAAAAAACATGTCAATTAGAGCATCGGCTGTTCTCAAAATCCTGTGAAGATTCTTCCACATAATTTCAGGTTTCCATTCCATATTGGGTTTCCATTATTTCTATTTTATTGAACCTCAATATTTCTTTAAACAACGCACGACACTGACAGTGAGGGAAGATATCCCTTACAAACAAAATTTAAGACGAGAGCGGCGAGTTACTCACCTAGGCTGTGTTATTTGATCTGAGATTGAAACAGACGTATTCATTTTGTTCAGTTATGAGAGAGACAATCCTATAGTATGAGCATTTGCTAACTTTTATGAATACCACCCAATGTCACACAGCGGACGGTATCTCTTGGGTCGCAGTTCAAATGAATAGGAATTGAATTGAAAACTTTGATAGTTACATCTGAAAGATTCAGCGCTCTCAAACTTTCTATAGCATGGAATCCAGAAACCCGTGAATTATTTGAGACAAGGCATTGAGCATTATGAAATAATAGTAAAAAATCCTCAATTTTGTTTTATTGTCAAAATGAGCAATAAGAATGAATATGTACAAATTATATGCAGAAGTGAATTCACATGTCAGTGTAGTGTACTAGTTACTACCGGGCATATACATTATGAAATTGTTTTGGTATTATTTCATGATTTTTTTTTTGGTTGTATGTCATGAGAATTCTAACGTCTTTTGTATTCTGTAGATATTATATACTTTAGTTCGGTTTCTATTTTAGTTATTTTTTTATATTCTAATATTAAGTATTCGCTTTAAATTTTGAAAGACAAGTTCATTTGATATTTTTATGTTAAGTTGGATGGAAGGGCAATCTCTACCACGAGTTATCATGTGTAGACATTGAATCCTGCTCTTTTCTGTCAGTAAAAACAATTACTATCATTTTCATTAATATTTCTGATTATGATGAACCTCTTCAATGTTGTAATGAAAAGTTGATAAATAAATACTGAACTGGAATACATCCAAAAAATATTCCTGTGATATTATGAATACCTATAATGACCATAATGACCAACAAATGTTACTACTGCTTATAATTCCTCAATATTATTGAATTTCTGTTGATCATAAAACCCTTTTTCAATCGAGTCTCATTTTTTGTTAACCTGGTTTCACCAGACTACAGATCCCCAGGAGACCATTGAATGATGAATTGTTTTGTGACGTTAATAATGACAGGTTACTGTTTCGGATAATTCTTTCCAGATGTATGTTCCAGTTCAATTTCCTATCCAGGATCAAATCCACTTCACACGCAAAATGAATTGTCACACAATTGATGGATGGGAGTATTGAACGTTCCAGCTATGTTTTCTTGATAATAGTATGTTGACTATTTTGATGAGATTGAAGAACATTTTCTCTGTATCGAAAAATCATCTGAATATAATATTTATCTATTGAAAATTTTACTTGAACCATTCAATTTGTAGACTTTGGCGTCTGATTTGTATTGAAAATTATAATTGGACATCGACGTTTCGATGGGGGGGTCCCTCTTTTCTTCAAGATATTTATGGTGCAACTACATCAAACCTTTTTCATTAGTATAATCGAAATTAGAGCTAGAATATTGTAATACACTACCTTGAACAAGCAGTACTTAACCAAAGAATAAAGCAAACCAAAATTTTAATGAAAAACAATCCAAAAATGAAAATGCTCAAAACTGATAAATAAAATAAGACCTTAATCACGGAAAAGAACGAATACGACCATAACATGGCTACCTTACTTAGTGACACAAAGACCTACACTGAAATCAAAACAGACCCAACAAATGAAATACAAAAAAAAATAACGAGCTAATCAAGAAATGGAAGGAAAAAAAATGTCTGACCAAAGCAGAAGCGTCCCCTCCCAAAAAAATATATAACGCCCACCTCTTATCCATATATGGCCTACCGAAATAACATAAAAAAGACACCCCACTAAGACCAATAGATTCATGTATCCAGTCTCTATTCGAAGCAATGTCCAAGTTTCTAGCACAAATCCTCACAAACGACATGCTCATCTCACTAGATATCATATCTCTATATAAAAAAACACCCCAATCACTTGGAAGATTTTTCAATGGCAGTTGGGTACATACTTACATCCACGTATTTTTCTTTCAATGATAAATTGTATATACAAATTGAAGGATGTGCTATTGGAGCTTCAATAACCAGTGTCATCGCATAACTGGTAATGGAAGACCTAGATACCAGAACAATACCCAAACTCGATTTCGATGTCGATTATTGTTCAGAGATAGTACCAAAAGATAAATGTGATCACACACTTGAAACGATCAACTTTTATCACCAAAATCTCAAGTTAATCATTGAAAAAGATCAACACTAACAAATCAAATTCGTAGACCTAACACTGCATACTAAAAACATTAGTATTCAAAACCGAATGGTTCACAAAAGTCACGTGGTCTGGTAGACATTTAAATTTCTAATCACGTCACCTGCTATCCCCTAACAGGCGCAAGCGCAATGACAAGGAGGCCCATATTACAAAATAATACTTATGCGTACCTAAATCTAGAACCCTAATAATAAACAAAAGGTAAATTACTATCATGGGGTAACATTTTGTAAGTTCTATATACATTTATAATAATTGTGCAAGAAAGAGAAATTAATTGAGAAAAAAATAATCCAATAGGTGACAAAGAAGGAAAAAAAGAAAACCGTACGAACGTGTGTAAACTTGATCAATTCATCATATTCATCAGGGGAGGGCAACATACATCGATACGAGAAGTTCCTTCAATTTTTTTTAGTGGATTTTGATGCTCGAAATATATCAATAGAGGAGTCGCTTACCATGGAATTAAATGTTAAAATACAACGTGTGATGGATGCATTGCCTGAGTAATTATTCGTGTAGTGAGGAATTTGGAAGGTTTGTTTAACAGGAGTGTTATAGGGGTTACATCTAAGATAGAAGCGATCGGTTAAATGTGGACAGTCTATAAGATCATTGAGAATTTTGAACACAAGGTAAATGTCAATAAAATCACGTCTCATGGTGAGATACTCTAGCCTATAAAAAGTCAAATTACTTTGGTATGAAAGGTAATGTCTGTACCGATGAAACCTGTAATTGAGACCATTGACGAACTTTTTCTTTTTCATATAGTGCTACAGTATTCAAGTGCTGGCCTGACTAACGAGTTGAAAATTTTAATCACGGATCGATAGTTCTGAAACTCTGTGGTGCTTCTTAGAACGAAACCTAGGGTCCTCAATGATTTTTGCACAATATGTTCAATTTGAGCTTCAAAACAGAGTTTGCCGTCAAGTCTCACTCCCAAGTCAGAGTCACCTCAGATACTACATTGATGGGGACATCATTCAGTTGTAGTTGAATCGGAATGGGGTTCAGATTCCGAGTGAAAGTAATCTGGTGACTTTTTATTTTTTCAAGAAATGCCGATATATGGCACAATAATCGTTGAAATTATTAATATCAGAATGTAACTTCACAATATCCGAATCATCATTAATGTAATTGAAAATTTTGACGTCGTCAGCATACATGGACCTTTTGCAGTGTTTGAGGCATTTTTCAGCGTCACTGAGGAATTTGCTGAAAAGCAGAGGACCTAGATGGGAGCCCTGTGGTACTCTGGATATTATTCTGTAAGATTTTGACGCACAGTTATTAATAGCCACGTACTGACTTCTATTACTTATGTATGGGGAAAGTAAATGAAGCAAGTTGCCCTGCACACCGAAGTTTCCAAGCCTAGTCAACAAGATAGGGTGGTGTACCTTATCGAAGGCCTTGGAAAAGTCGGTGGACCGGCACACACTGGTGTCCCTCTTTCCATCTGTTCGTAAATATCTTGAACATAAGGTGCCAAGTTTGTAACGACTGATCTTTTTTTGAAGAAACCATGCTGATGGACAGAAATATAATTTTTTGTCAAGAAAAAGAGTTCACTTGTGATTATGGCCTCCAATATTTTACCTAACAAATCAAGTAGGGAAATGGGTCGGTGATTTTTGACATCATTCTTGTTACCTGATTTGAAAATGGGTATGACCTTAGCAAGTTTCCATTTCCCAGGAAACACACCATGTGCCAATGACCTATTGAAAATAATGTATAGAGGTTCGATTAAACTGTGTATACACGACTTTAAGAATATGGCAGGAATTCCGTCTGGTCCCGGACCTTTATTTATATCCATTCCAGCTAAAACATTGATTATTTGTTTTTTTGTTACAACTCTGATATCAAAATTACCCTTCGGTGATTCGACAACAAGGATCTGTCATCGGAGGCAGATATGTCATGAAATTGCATATTCTGTGGGAGCATGTGGCTCTTTTTTACCGCTGATAAATACGACCAAAAAAGTTTTGGGTTACGATTTATGTTGTCTTCTGATTTTTTGAGAAAGTATTTGTGATTTATTTTTATGTGAGCCTTTGAAATCCTTCTGTAAAAACAGTAAAGATCATAATCAGATTGATTGCCAAACCTCTTCCAAAGTTTTCGAAATTTTTCTTTCTCTTTAATGGTGTTCTTGGAGAACCAGGCTGGGAAATTGGAATTCCTGACTTTTCGTTTGGGGACGAACAGTTCAATTGCTTGATCAATAATGTCATAAAAAACATCAACGGCCTCGTCTACCCCGAGGTTATGTAAAGTGTCTGTCCAAGAAATGGAGCACAAATGTTCATTTAATCTTGTATAGTCCGCTTTTGAGAATAGCAGGCTTTCGTAACTTTTTTTCGGACGGTATTTTCCAATGTGCAAAGAGAAATCAACTTCTATCGACCTATGATGCTTGTCTTCCTTGACAAAAGGATATTTGCCAGCTGATACCTGAAGAAATAACTACCTCAAAAAATAAATCGATTGCATTTGAAAGAACGGATTGAAAAACTGTTCAATCTAACTCAACACCAAAAACACCCAATAATGCCAAATATATCTCTATCCCTCACTTGAAAAGATTATCTGACCAACTAGCACATGCAGTGCAACCTTTTAATTTAAAAATCGGACACAAAACCCACAGCATCAAAAAAAATTATTTTCATTCTGTTAACCAGCTGTCATCCCCCTACGACAGCCCTCAGAATCGAAACTTGTGCGAGCTGAGGATTAACGAGGTCTTACCTTTTAACGTGCGATTCCTAGCACGAGACCAGTTTCCATGCTGGGAATTAAACCCACGTCCCTCTGATTGATAGACTAGCGCTCTACCATCTTGACCACCTTGGCCCATAAAATCAAATTTTTCTACATTGAAACTGAAAATACCACACATCAGAAAACATACGAAGTGTATCAAATACCATGCAAAGAAGTCACTTGCACAAAGAATATACATAGTTGAAACAGAACAATATCCCAAAAACCGGATTGAAGGCCGCAAATACACCCAGAAAGCACAAATTGAATATTATCTGAGGAAGCATCGGTAATGAGTTTAGCATTCAGCACTGCCATGTACGTAATGACAGAGTGGGCAAATGTTGAGAGACTAAGTGATGGCCCAGTTTACTGGACTCAAAAGAGCGCATCTCAGACATATAGCATAGAAGTTCCAGATGCGACAGAGTGACAGAGAAACTAGTTTCAGAGAGAAGGTCCACATATTCTGGATACTGCTGCTGCCACAGCACAACACGATGCTGATGACAGTGACTGCTACGCTCTTCCACCCGCATCGAGATATTTCAATAGAAACGGGACACCTAGAAATTTTGTTCGAACTTGAGCAGTTGCGGTACTTTTGATTGCCTGAAACGATTTGAATGTTCTTTGCAGATAATGAGAGTGCGTTTCATTGGATTTTGACTGTTTGGGTCAAACCTTGCCTGTTCTCATCCTCGAAAAAGTTACAGGGTGATATATTGGTTTGTGCAAATTCAACTAAAAATCATTCAACCCCCGTTCACGCCAAAATTTTTTTTTCATTCCCAACTATACAAACATGATTTTCATGATATTCTGAGAAAAAAATGGAATAGGTGCACTGGAATTAGAAATATCGATGTTTTAAGAATACATAGCATTTCACACCTTACCGATTACAAACAATTTCAGCTCTTTCATTTCTGAACCGATTTGAACATACTTCATATATTCTGGATAATTTTCTGATTGATGTTTATTTTATTGATATTCTGAAAAAACCTACAGGGTATTATAACAACTGTAAATTCTTCAAAAATCATCCAATATCTTTGACTCTCAAGAAATACATCTATTCTCAATTATTTTTTGAATATTTTTTCGGTTGATTGATTTTCATTTGCAGACTATTATTATTATTATTTAAATGATTTCCAAAGAGAAGGATTAGATGTCACCATTCATTGAAATTGTAACAAACTTTATTAGTGCAACATGAACACAAACATAAAAATAAAATTTGCATCTAACATTAATCAATATTTTGTGGATCCTCTACGAACCCGCATCACTTCTGCAAGTCTTCTGGGCATGCTCATTATTAGATCATTAATAAAATCCTGGAGAATAGCGTCCCATTCATTCATAAAATAAGTGAGAATATGCGTGTATTTCTTTAGAGTCAAAGAGATTGGATGATTTTTTTGTTGTTATAACACCCTGTAGGTTTTTCAGAATTTCGATGTATTAAACACCTATCAAAAATGTCTCCAGAATTTATGAAGTATATTCAGATCGGTTTAGAAATGAAAGAGCTGAAATTGTTTGTAATTGGTAAGGTGTAAAATGCTGTTTTCTTAAAACATCGATATTTATAATTCCAGTGCACCTATTCCATTTTTTTCTCAGAATATCATGAAAATGCATGAGGTTTCACGTTCGAATAGTTGGGAATGACAAAAAAAAATTTGGCGTAAACGGGGGTTGAATGATTTTTAGTCGAATTTGCACAAGCCAATATATCACCCTGTAACTTTTTCGAGGATGACAATAGGCAAGGTTTGACCCAAACAGTCAAAAGCCAATGAAACGCACTCTCAATATCTGCAAAGAACATTCAAATCGGTTCAGGCAATCAAAAGTACCAACTGCTCAAGTTTTAACGAAAGTTCTAGGTGTCCCGTTTCTATTTTTGAGCACTGTATAAAGTGGCTATACTTCCCTTGTGGAGTTGAGCCGCAGAAGCTATCTACAATGTAGATGTATATAATTTTTTGGGTAGATCACGTTTTTATTGCCAGTTTTTCACTCCTGTCCTGTGTAAGTCCTCTTCCACTTCCTGCATCCATTTTGATCTTGGTCTTCCTATTCTATTTCTTCCGCCGGGGTCCCATTGTAACATTGAGTAACAGCCCCTTTTCCCGCCCTCCTTACATGTCCCAACCATCTAATTCTGTGTTGTTTTATTTTACATATTATGTCTTTTTTTAATTCCTGTCTACTTTCTAAGTTACTTCTTATTCTGTATTCTTCCTATGAGATCTTTTTTAGTCCTAATATTACTCTCATAATTTTTCTTTCAAACGTTCTCATGTAGTCTCCTCGTCTTTATTTGTCATTGTCATTGTCTCCGCTCCGTATAACAAAATTGGTCTAATTATGGCATTATAGATATTTATTTTAATAATCTTTGTTGATATTTAACTTTTCAATAATGTTTTATTGGCGAAGTATGCTCTGTTTGCGTTTTATATTTTTTCTTGAATTTCTGGTCTTCTCTCTCCCGTTTTACTTATCGTTACCCCTAGATATTTGGGCTCCTTGACTTCTTCAATCTCTCTAGCTCCTAATTTGATCTTTCCTGTATTTGTTCCGTTCCTAATTTCAATAATTTCTTGGTTAATCCCAAGCCCCATTATTTCCCCTTCTTCTATAATTTCTTGCAGCATCTTTCATTACTCTTCTGGTCTTGGGAATTATGTCTATATCATCAGCGTATGCAATAATATGTCCTCTTCCTGTCCTAAGATTCTTTTTGTTAATTCTCCTCAAACATATTCTGAAGTTATAGTTATATTATATTTATATTTATATATTTACCTATTTATACTTATCTGACTTTAAGCTCAATTATTGTGATTATATTAGGATGTATCCTTCTGAATAAAGATTCCATTCATTGATTCATTGGTTCATTCATTCATTGGTTCATTCATTCATTAAATAATTTTTTAGTTGTTTTTCATCTAGTCAAATTCTTGTTGGAAATCTACAAAAAGTAGTTAGAGGTTCATCTTGTGTTCATGGGCTTTGTCTATCACTTGCGTCAGCGTATAAATCTATGGTTGATTTTTCTTGTATAAATCTGCTTTGATATGATCCTAATAGTTTTTTTGTAATATTCGCCAACGTTGATTGTATTGTATTAAGTAGTGTTATTCCTCGGTAATTCTTACAGGTTTGTTAGTCTTCTTTTTTATGGATAGTTATTATTTGTCCTGTCTCCCATATTTTTGGCATTTTTTTCTCTGTACACATTCTCCTTATTAATGTAAGCATCCTCTCCTTTAACTTATATCCTCCGTATTTTAAGAAATTGGATGTTCATTTCGTCTTTTCCGGGCGACTTACCATTTTTACATTTCGCAATGACTCTTTCTCTGGTGGGCTCATTTAATGTATTATTTTCTTCTTCCCTCATTTTCTCTTCGTCTTCCACTACTATTGCTCTCAGTACATCCTTTGTGGCTTCATATACCAATAATTCTTTTTAGTATTCCATTCAAACTGGTTTGTATTGCTTGTCTTCTAGTATTACTGTTCCTTCTTTATTCTTCTTTCCTTTTGTTTTATTTTTACTTTCCTGTTCAATTTCCTGCAGCTTTTTCGTTTGTTTCTTTAGTGTTTCATATTCTTCTTTGTCTTCGTTTTCCTCAGTCCTCATCCATTAAGCCCTAGCCCGTATTTTATTTTCTGTAACTTTTTTACATGTATCATTGTACCATTCATGTCTGATGGGTTTGTTTTGCATCAGTCCTACATGTGTTTTTACTGTTTCTTTTATACTTTCTTTGATGTTTTTCCACTCTGTCTCGATATCATCTTCACTTTTTCTATGCATTAATTGTGTTGTCACGTCTCTTACTGTTGATTGTTTTCTCTTATTGATGAGTATGTGATCTATTTGGTTGTATGTTGGTTGGTCTGGTGAATTCTATTTTACTTTGTGCATTCTGGGGTACTTGAACTTAGTTAAGCTTATTATCATATTTGTTCTTGTTGCCAGGTTACATAGTTTTTGTTCATTACCATTCGTGTGTTTGTAGATTGTGTGTTTTCCCGCAATTTATTCTATGAAATCCTCTTTCCCTATCTGAGCGTTAAAGTCGCCAAGAACTATTATGACATCTTCCTTTGGTATCTTGGCTATCTCCTCCTCTATCTTTTCGTATAATTCTTGTTATTCTTCTATCAACGTAGCACGCTGTAAATTCATCGCACGGACACGCACTCCTCGTATTTCAGTGCGCCCTCCCTGATAAATTTCCTGTCTACACACTACAATTCAAAGGTCCCAGCTGTTTCGATGCCACTACCACGCCCGAAGAAAGAAAGATCAAAGGCGGTGGGCTTATAGCACTGATTGAGAACTTAATCTGTGCTTATAGTATAGATTTGCTCACGGACCACCGCAAGGTCATATGCCATATGATCAAAAAGGGGCAAACACATTATTCTCCTACTGTCTTTCCACATTTCGTCTTGGAATTGAATATATTTGTAGAAATATTAATAACAAATATAGGCAAACTTTACTATCATATCTTTACCGTTGAGGGAAACCAACAACCTTACGTATTCATGTTCAGGAGACAAAATTTAATTACTTCTTCTTTAGTGTTAATTTGAAAATTAGTATTCGAAAATTGTCGATTTTCAATATTCAGAAGGGCATAAATCAAAAAGTAATTGAGAACGTTCCAAATATTCTTCAGATTAGTTTCCAGTAGACAGAACTAGGTAAGTTAAATCACTTTTTCATTCTAAGACAGAGCCTGATAAATTTACTTTTACCAAACAAAGTTTTCTTTTTTTTAATTTTTATTTTGTAACGAATATTCCAGTTTTCCAGAGAGAAACCCCTCAGAAGCTCCTAGGAGTTGCAACCACACTCGCGAGAGAATCATGGGAAGCTTTTTTAAAAACTTTTGATATTTGTAGAAAGTTGAGACTACATGAGAATGTTTTCTTGGACAGAGAAGCTGATAAATGCATGCAAAAATTCAAAATTGTTTTGGGACTGACTGACTGACTCCGGTCGTAAATTACGAGAAATGTTGAGAGAAGAGGATTACTTCAAATGGAAGAATTTGAAACAAAAAAGAAAAGAGAACGAGCTTCATAATCAATATACACCTGCTAATACTTGGATAAGGACACAAGAAGGTATGACAACATCTGAGTGGAATAAAGCCATCAAAATAACAGGATACGTGGTTAACTTGATAGGTGTACCAGGAAGATTCCATGACGGCAACCAGTGCAGTCACTGTACTGAGATGGAATCCCTTCCTCACGTCTTGGGGTCTTGTCCCCATGGTTATCTCCTGAGGAATACAAGACGCCATACAGTTCGCCATCTAATAGCCACCGAATTGTCCAAACGTTTTGAGATTCATGAAGAAGTGAAATGTACAGCTAATAATGGCAGTCTTCGACGGATTGATATCATAGCCATAGAGAGGAAGAAAATATTGTATATATATATATATTGGACACAACAATAAGATTTGAAAGATGAATCCCAACCTTCCAATGTTGATATAGAGAAAAGGCATATGCATATTTATGAAATTGTTCGAATTTTTCTTATTGTATTTTTATACTTTGAAGAATCTGTCATCAAAACACACTGAAATACTGTTGCAAAAGAACTACAAAAAATTTGTTTGAAAAGCTATGGAAAAAAATTCAACCCATTTAGTGACCTAGAATTCAAAGGTCCAAGGGACGCACGAGATTACAAAAGAAAGCGGTAACGAAAGAGACCAGAGAAACGTAAGCTAAGCGCTGCTGCAGGATGAACTGTCATCTCTGCAAAAATATTGGGACGAAGATTCACCTGCAGGATTGCGGAAGAAGTTTTTCAACATCGTTGCTACCGAACTTGCTTGGACAGGCAACGAAGCAGCGAATGCTTTAGTATAGCTGACTCCCGATGAAATTGATCCAGACATATATCCAGTTCGTTCATTCAGAAAGCTGATAGAGAAACGTCCACTGCATATTAAATCAGACCAGACTGTTTATTACACCAAATCTTAATTGGAAATTAGCCGATTCTGAAGGTTGGTACAAAAATACTTCTTAGGAGATTTGTGAGTTGTTCAAAAGGACTAAAAAGACTTCAGAACAAGTTGGGCTTGATACAACGCGAAGGAAAATCGCCAATCATAGTTCAGATCCACCACAGTTACACAGTTTGCAAACGCAGGTGTTTCAGATAAGCAATTTATCAAAATTAATGGTCATGGTTATTCTAATTACATTGCTTCATACCTTACAATACAGCCTAAGCTTCACGAGGAAGTTCTGATCAATATTTGTGATAAAACAAACTAGGTCAACTCCATAAGCAATGTTATAACTACAACTACCAATATCGAAGTGTCAACGAAGACACACTGAGGAAAATTCTGCTATTAAAGTTTTTGCTGGGATATTTCTTGCTACTGTTATAAGAAATACTATTACTGTAACAAATTATAGAATAAAAGTAGCACATTAAAATTCAATGGCAGCAAAAATGATTTTGCTGAAGGTGGTTTTTCTGCCACAGGTAGGTATAATGCTGTCGCAATCAGGAAGTCAGTCTAGGACAGTAAGTTTTTCAATCAGAAAATCACAATTTTACAAGTGAATAATCACTAATGAATTACTTGCCTATGACCGTAAGGTTTTCGCTTACGATAAGTGGATCATCGCATAGAAGTTCATCTACTTACGGTAATACAGTTGTCAACCTGCCACTAAAATATTACTCGAAGAACCTACTTACAACTGCTCTGTTCCATGCTGTGGTTATTCGATGTTTTGCTGAAATTCTGACGGAAATTACTCCCTCTACGAACCCAACGAACATTTGAAGGTTCGTACGTTTAGAAATGAGAAATCGAAGAACTAATAACTATTGTTTCAGTGTTACCGGCTGTGCTAGTCCAGCCATAATGCCGAATAGTGTTTCTTGCAAACAAGCAACATAGGAATTATGTGATAATGGGTGAAGTGAATGAATATAATCAAATGCTATTCCTCAAGTTTTTTCGAGACATACATATTCGTGATAAGAAGTATGCGGAATATGAATCAATAGTAAGAGCTTCTGCTGAAATTTATTCACCTGACCCATTGTCTTACATGTTTGATTTCGATACTTCTTTCTTGGTTGTCACTGTTCGAACACATTCCGACAGACTTTTTGTTATAATTTTTCATTGAAAACTATACAGTTACAAAAATACATATGTGTTACCATAGCATACCTAAAACATGTTTAATGCCCTATGGGTAATTATACACACCTGCTGTAGCAAAGTCAGAATCCTACAATTACAGCAATACCTTTTAGTCATAAGTAGGTGCACTCGCTGGCGGTAGCAAAGTTCACCAGCAACTACAAAAACATTGTTCACTGGCCACAGGTAAATGCACATCATAGCGGTAGCAAAGTTCGAGAAACTTCGTTATTCGACAATTTCTATTTATCCCAAGTGAGTTATAATCAGCAAAGTCGACTTTGTAACCACAGGTGATAGCTCGCTTGTCCCCTATGCTATTAGAGTTTCTTTCTATGGTTATTGGATTTCTAGCTACGGTTAATAGAAATTTTCCTCAGTCAGGATCACGCGTTCTTTTCGAAAATTGTACCCTCAATATTCAAACCTTTAACTGTAACGAATTAAATGACCCTAATTTTTCTCTGTAGTGTTCACCTTGTTAGTTTTTGATTTCTGTAAATTACTTTTCAAATTAAAACGGTGACACGATTTTTCTTTATCTTAAATCGATATATTTTCGTCCTAAATATAACTCGTTGTATGATTAATAACCTATTATTTTTTAGAATATCAATTCATTAGCAATCCCAATGCAAGAAATCATTTTCAGCTTTAGGATTGCAATTCATTAATATTCCAAAAAAATATCGGTAATAATCATACCACTTATTATATTACCCGTGAAGATATATATTTCGGAAAATCAGAATGACCACCAATATAACTATAGCTACCTATGTTTCAGTCAAAGTGCGTTCCACAAATCTAAATAGCATAAGGAGTTAAGCTTTATATCTCTGATGATACTTTCCTCAAAAATATCTCTTGACGAGCCCAACCCAGCAATATAATAAGCAATAAGCTTATAGCATTGTGGATGTGTTGACGAAACGCCAGTCGACTGAAATTGAAACTTGAGTAATTTTTTGATGTTTGGGTAATTTGTATGTATTTGATTTATATTTGACGGAAAACTTGAGACGCAAACTGAGCTTCCGTAGATTTTTGAAAAAATTATATCCAGCGTTACCTATAGCATTCAATTTTGTTGCTCCAAATTATTTTCTTCAATCTTCCACTTCCATACCTTCACGCAACAGATATTTATTCAATTATTCCCAGATAGTCTTACAACAAATATTTGCCAACAGGGTTATTTTCTTATTCCCACATGGACTTCGAGGCAGACCGAAATCCAGGACCCACGGGAGATCCTTCTCTGGCAGACATGACGAGATCGGCGCTTTCCATATTGCTGAAAAATCCCAAGGGATTTTTCCTGGTGGTCGAAGGTAAGTGCATATATTTACATTCGATAGCTATATTTTTGATTGAACATTTCTGAACTAGACGTGTGAAGTAGAAAAGAGTGAATTTAACGAATATTCGAGTCTCTGCATCTGAATATATATGTAGATGTGGGAGAATGATGATGGGAAAATGAAGAAGTAAGAGTTCTGAAAATGAAAACACGAATAGCTAAAACAATTCAGTATTTCCGGAATAATAATTCAAATGTTTATTGTTGAATGTGCTATAGTTTATAAATATCTCTGGTTTCAATTCTAGGAACAAAATTCTAAGTTGATCATAACTTAGTTAGTGGAGCTAATTACTGACTGGTGATGACTCGGTAATTTTTTGAAAATACGGTAGGTTTTCTTGCAATAATAGATGAAAAAGTTTAAGTATACAGTTTTGAGGAATATTAAATGTGTCGTAATTGGTATGAAACCTGGTCAATTTTAGAATAGACCGTGAAAAATCGAAAGCAAACCGCTGATTGAACTTTTAGAATTACCCCTAGCAATGATAATTATAATAATAATAATGTGTTTTTATTCATTAAAGCAAATAGGAAAATGAGAATTATAATGGGATGGCGCCGTTCAGCAAAGCTACTCTTCCACGTAACTATCCTATCAATATACACTTCCAAATATACATTTGAATTACACAGTAGTGTTTAATTATAGGTGCAATAAAATATAATGAGGAAATTTCAGTGGTTGGTCATTAACTATTGATCATAAAATAAGTATTGTTTTAAAATTGTTTTTTCCGTTAACCAGCTGTCATTCCCCTACGAATAACAGCCCTCAGAAATCGAAACTTTATCAATTAAATAAGCTGGACAATCAATTTTTTTCATTTTGTGAATGAGGCATAATATGCTAGCATGGTAACACTCATTGAATGATAGCCACTTCGATTCATTCATGGCGCTTGTGATGTGATTACAATATGATGGTTGGCTCAATGCAAGAGAATCATATAGCTGCAATTTCACTGCCTGGCTGAGAATATTGCGGTTGAGAAATAATGATTTTAGCTTGATGTATGATTTCTGTAGGAGATTTACAACATGTGTCCCGTACCTCAAATTCGAGTCGATACACAGACCCAAGTATTTGGATGAGTTACTGGGTGTGAGAACGTTTTCACCTACTGTGATAGCAAAATGTGGATGTGTGATAACTTTTTCACGCTGATTTCCAAATATCAACAATTCAATCTTAGCTCCGTTGAGGCGCAACATGTGCCCGGATAAGATATTTTCAATTCTACAGAAATCCGAGTTGATTTTTGCAATAGACTCTTCTAGATCTTCAAAATCGAATGAATGGTAGTTAGGTATCATCGGCAAACTGATGCATAGTGCAGTGTTCCAGATATGAGCAAAAATCGGGTGTGTATATGGTAAATAAACGAGGTCCCACCACGCTGCCTTGAGGTAATCCTCTATTCAGCATAAGAAAATTAGAATATTTATTATTCATCACCACTCTCTGACTCCGATCACATACATAATTTCGAAAAAAGGTCAATGTTATTTCATCAAAGCCATAATATTGAATTTTGACAGTATAATGGTATGCTCGACGAAGGAAAGTCTTCAGTTTCAAGACATTTGTTGATGATGAACGTAAGATAAGGAGATAACTGTGGAGTGACTATAGAAATCATTTTGAGGTTGATTTCATCACCCCCCATGGCATTAGATTTCATTTTTCTAATGATTTTCTCAATTTCATCCGCGGTTACAGCTCTGAAGAAGAATTCAGGATTCAAACCAGTTAGTTTTTTCCCGACATAGGAATTTGCCTTATTATCCTGTGGGTCCTTCAGATGCACTATTTACAAAAAAATTATCCAAAATCCCAGGTTCTAAATCACACACATCGCTATCATTAACATCCGTTACATTTAAATTTTTCAAGGTTCGCCAGAAGCATGATGTTTTTTTTTTAAATTGACAGTTTAGGTAGGCGCGTTTTTTTATTTGATAGCCACATTAATCGTGGTTCTGAGACTTATATAGTCATTCCATATTACCTTTACTCATTTTATATTTCACAAGAGCTTGATCTCGAAGGCCCATCATAACTTTCAAATTTTCTATCAACAAAGGCGCCCTTTTATTGTAATCCTAACCGTTTTTTTTGCGCATGAAGATCAAATAACAAAGTAAGGTTATCATTCCAGAATGTACCCATGTCATCCACATTGTTGAGTTCATAAATCTGGTTGAAATAGATATTATATAAATCTTCAAGGAATAAATTATAGTCATAGGTCGAATAGTCTCTATAAGTCCGATATAATTCTTTCTGTTTAGGATTATATAACTCTAATGAATGTATCAATGGAAGTACAGAATATTTCGAAGTAGTTATAGCAGAAGTTTGAAAGATATCAGAGAAATAAGAAAGAATAAATATCTGTGATTCAAAAGTTTGTTTCCTTTACAATGATTTTGGAACAATTTTGAGTAACAATCAAAATTCCTATTGGTGTGCCTTGGGGATGAATTAAAACAACTCGGAACGTCGGCAACAGACACACAATGGTTTCAGTTATCTTGACCTTATCCCAACAATTCACACGTTACAATCATTATACTCACTTATTTTCTCTGTGGCATGAGCTGACACTCAAATTAAATACTTAGTTTTGACTTGAGTATGACTTCGAGCGCAAAATTACATAATGATTCATCATTCTATAGATCAATAACTCTCATAGTATCTTTGTTCATTATGCATACCTCCTTCACCGTTATTGGTGACTATATCAATTTTCAAACAGAGAATAGTGTAGGTAACGCACAGATGCACTATCCATTTTGTGGAGCAAAGGTTAGCCTAACCACTCTCCCATTTCACCGTTGCATAACAGTGTTCATTTACAACGTAGATCTATTCAAATGGGCCAGCGGAAACGGGCATTCATTCGACACCTTATTAGGAAAACATAGTGTTACTGAGCATCACGGGATTTGTATTATGTAAATTAGATATTCCTCTAGTTCAGCTCTCTGCTGTCTGCCCTGAGGTGGTGGTATAATATACACAAGAGATATACTGAACCGCATCAAATAATTTCATAAACGTGAGAAAGGATATCGTAATTTTGGTTCATTTTATTCTCGTTTCACTTTGAAGAATACACTCGACTAGTGCTACCGTTCAGAAAGGACATGGCACTGGATTATGTATTCCTGGGGCTCGATAGATTTTATTTTGATATATCATTCTACAGGTCAAAACGAGCAACTTTCTTCATTATACTTTTTTTCTGGCTCTACAGCGTGATCTCCAAAAATGGGCAGAAAACGGGATTTTTCTGAAACTCGTTTATTGACTTCTTGTCCAATTGTTGGCTTTTCGTTGAATTTCTTGGGTCATATTGTGTAGATGGACCCAACGAACAGTTTTAAATACATTTCACAACGTTTCTACACAGTGAGCAAAAAATAAGGTGGTTGATTAATGAGATATGATGGGATAGTGGAATTATTGTTGATATCTGAGTTTGATTTTACACAGAAAATGAAAATCAAGTTTCGTCTACTCTTTTTGTGTGACGCTACAGGGTGACTCCTAAAGGGCGAATTCTCAAATACCTATATTTAAACGAAATTATGGGAGAATACTCCTTTATTTATGTTGATATGAAGCAAATTCTTTTGTCACTCTTTATGTCGGCTGGATTGAATCCAAATCTATCTCTATGTAATCTAGATATTACCTGCCTCCTTTTGAGGAGCAATTGATCGACGGATATCTGGTATTGAGCATTTGGTATATCACTTATAGAGCAACGAACTATTACTTTTCAATGATGGGGAACTATTGTCTATTTTGACAGATTATATAGTCACCATAACAACAATCATTTGTTTTATAGTTGAACACTTTATAGGCCAATACGTTGATCATCGATACACTTAGGGGTATGTTGCAAGAGCTGGTGAAGTGAGATTAATTTTTTAACTTTTATATATGGGTACAAACATGTAAAAAACAAAATTTCCAACACGAGCAACTTCGGGATAACTTTTGGTTCCGAGAAAATCAACGAAAAGCCCACAAATTGGGCGAGAAGTCAATAAACGAGTTTAAGAAAAATCGCGTTTTCTACCTCATCCTGTAGTTATGTCCACCATAATTGATATAATCAAAGGAAATTGATATTTTTCATTCATTCGCAGAAAATATTTTCCATAATTAGCGTTAGACAATCAACCCATTTTTGTAGCTCATGCTGTAGAGCAAAAAAAAAAGTCGAATGAAGAAAGTTGCTTGTTTTGACCTGTAGAATGATATATCCAAAAATCAAAAAAATCTCTCGAGCCCCAGGAATACATGTATCCAGTGCAATTTCCTTTCAGATTGTACTAGATTTGAAACAGTAATAGATTCTATGAAATTGTACTACATTTTAGATGTGTACGAGAACGCATGCGCAAAGACTGAGACTGACAAGTGACTGCATATAACCTCATCATTAACACTACACGCATGCGTATTGAACCTTATCTGTCAGCACTGCTTGTTCAATTGACTTCAACCTTTAACAGAACTGGAGTCAATTCAATATGCAGCGGCTTTTTCATAATATTTTTGTGATGTTGGCCTTCTTATAAATAATATGTTTTGTCATTTAAAACGAAAAGAATTTTCAAGTTTCAGAACTGAACAAGGGACAAAATAAATCGGTAAGATTTATTTGAAGGCAGCTTTTTCTAGTAAATAAATATAAATTGATAAAAATATTCAACAGAACAACTTAATAAACGTAAAGTATTGTAAAAATCACTCATTAGGGACATTGAGGAACAAATGATATGAAAAAAATGGTAAACATCACTATTCAACAAAAATCTCTAATCAAGTAACACAACCCAGATGAGTACTACTCAAATAGTACTGAAGGTAACATTTTTCATAATTTTATACCTCAAATCATGACATTGTTGCCACGTAGCAATTTCCTAATAATAATAAGCACGTCAGCTAGATTTTGACTTCTGTCGGGTATATTCATGGCAACGAAAACCCAAAAATACGGCCTTCGATGAAATATATAACAATAAGAAGGCAATTGAAACGTTCATTGCAGCTTGTTGGGAGCATGTAAAAACGATAGTAATTCCATCGCCGAACGGAGATTACCCGTTGTTGATATAGTCTGGTCAGTACGGCAACGCTGCATTTGATATTTGACAAAACAGCAACAAAATGGTTCTGTTTGTTTTCGTCTTTGGCTTATTGGAGTGTTTTTTCGTGAATAAAGTGCAAATTCTGAGTTTATTTGTGTTAAACTGTCGTTAGTTTTCATTATTAAGCAATGGTAAAGCATTGTGAAATGTGTATGAGACCATTTAAAGCTTAAAATTGAAATATGTAATTTTTTAGGAAAGCTACCAGTGTCGTTACTGTCGAGAGAAAAAAACCGAATTGGAATAGGGTAAAATGAATGAATTATGAAAAAACACGTCAATTAGAGCATGGGCTATTCTCAAAATCCCGTGGAGTTTTATCATAATTTCATTCAATATTGGGTTGTTATTATTCAAATTTTATTGAACCTCAATATTTCTGAAAATAACGCACTGCTCTGCCGGTGAGGGAAGATGTCCCTTACAAACAAAGTATGAGGCTTGAGCAGCGAGTTACTCATTTAGGTTGTGTTATTTGATCGGAGACAAAATTATATAAGGTATAAGGTCACTGATAGATCTCAGTGTTTTTCCATGTATTTCATCAACACCTGGAGTTGACGTTTTTGTTGTCTTTCTAATAATCTCTTGAATCTCAGTTGGAGTTGTCGGGTACAGAAATAGAGTATTGTACGAAAATTACGCAAATTTTATATTTTGATTTGCCTCGATATCTTCGATATTCATAAAGAAATCATTCAAGTGATTACCAATTATTTCCTTATCTATAATTGTATCATTGTTAATAGTCAGTTCGATTGTACTTTTAGTTTCTGTGGTATTTCTAGTTTCATCAATAATTATCCAGCCCTCCTTGCTTATATTGCTTGTATTTAAGATTTGATTATTATTATACTATGTTTTGGTTTTCCTTATCAGCTCTTCATATATAAGTCTGAGCTGTTTGTATTAATTTTTTGTGACTTCGTTATTTGAATACTTTACTACTTTACACAAATCACATACCATTTGATGAATTTCTTGAATGTCTCTAGTTATCCATGGTTTTTCTCTATTTTTACTATTGTTGCCCCTCGCCCTTCTAAGTGGAAATGCATTATAGTAGTGAAATTGAAATGTTGTATGAAACGTACTAAAGCATTGACTAACATCTGTAGATTTGTACACATCGTAACATTATTCATCTATTAATGAATTCCTAAAAATTATCAGGTTATTATCTAAATAAATGCGGCAAAACAAAGTATTAATATTATTGCTGTGAGGTGTTGGTGAAGCAAATTTGCATAGTTGAAATCTATGATCTGATAGGTGAGTGTCCTCGACGTATACTTATATATGTAGCAGGGATATTGCTGATTACACCATCTATGCCCTTATTGAGATTCAGATCATAGATTTCCTCTGTAAATGTCTTGAAATCACTGTTTGGTGTTCTGTAGACTGTTATTATATGAAACGGCATTTTTTGCAGTACCTAACTTTCAAAGATGCCCAATTTTACCTCAAATTTCTTTCCAATATATTTGTCAAAGATAAAAGGTTCAAAAGCACAACTTTTCTTTGAAAGGATACCTTGATGATATCTACTTATCAACCTGAGTATCACCTCATCAAATCACAGAACAATTTCATTAATTGTCAAAGGTCAGACAACAAATACATACATGGGAACAGTCTACATTTATACATAAAAATATAACATTTCTACAAAACATAAAAATATAAAAGTTCCACATATATATATATATATATATATACAGTGAGGGGCAATATTATGGAATAAATTCATTTTTACGAGAATAGGCAACTTTTGAGACAAATCCCGAAACACGTCGATTTTTATTTCCAAATTATGATTTTGTGGCAGATATGTCATACTAGTGACGTCATCCATCTTTGCGTGATGACGTAATCGATGATTTTTTTAAATGAGAATAGGGGTCGTGTGATAGCTCATTTAAAAGGTTATTCAATTCTCTATTCAGTGATATGAACATCAACATAATTATTTATACAGGGTGGCCAAAAAAATATTTAATTTGTAAATGAAATTAATTGTCACAAAAAGAAGTATTATCATTTATTAAATACAAAATTACATTGTACTACTGTCGGAAAACAGAAAAAAAAATTATTTGACAAATAAAAATTGCTTTTCGCTTAAATTAAATGTTCAAATTGCCACCCACCGGCCTCTTGGCAGTAATGGAACCGACGAATACATTCTTCTTGAACATTGTGGATCATTTCTGGAGGTATATTACGAATTTCCAATCTAATTCTATTTCTTAAATCTTGTAAATTCTGTGGTCTATCGATGTAAACTTTTGATTTTAAGTAACCCCATAGGAAAAAATCAAGTGGTGTAAGATCTGGAGATCTTGCGGGCCACTCTATTGTTCCTCGTCGACCAATCCATCTCCTAGGGAAACATCTGTTTAAAAAATCACGAACAGGACGTGCAAAGTGCGGAGGTGCACCGTCTTGCTGAAACCATATGTTTTCATTTGGCGAATTACGATCATTTTCATTTGGAAACATGTCTGTAAGGGCGGGTATAAGTTCATTTTGTAAAAAATCAAGATATATTCGCCCCGTAAGAGACCCATCGAAGAAAAAAGGACCTATAATTCTATCCTCGACTATCCCTGCCCACACGTTTAGTTTTTGAGGGTGCTGAGTGTGTACCGCAGTCATCCAATGGGGATTATCTTGACTCCAATATCTGCAGTTTTGCCGATTCACTGTTCCATTTAAACAGAAGGTTGCTTCATCAGAAAAAAGGATTTCACGAATGAAGCGTGGATTTTGATTACATAAATCTTGCATTACTTCACAAAACTGCATTCGGCGATCTGGATCATCCTCATTGATTTCGTGGACATTATGAATTTTATACGGATGATATTTCTCTTTTTTCAGCACACGTAAAACAGACCTTTTAGAAATGTTTGTATCAGCTGCAATTTGCCTAGAATTAATTTGAGGATTCTCTGCCACACTTAATAATACAGACAGTTTCACATCCTCATTCATTGGTGGACGACCAGCATTTGCAACATGTTTCACGTGTCCAGTTTCTCTAAATTTCTTCTCAATTTTACTAACAGTGGATTGTGTGATAGGCGTATTAGGATATTTTATGGTAAATAAATTACATACTTCTTGTTGTGTTCTGGTTCTATCTCCATATCCAACCATAATTAATACTTCGATTCTTTGTGTTTCAGTTAATGGGGCCATTATTTATTTATTTCATGAAATAAACTAGTCCTTATGAGAAAATGTCAAAAACTGACTTACATTTGACCCAAGCCAACTCGATTTGTAAAAACTATACTTTTTGCTATCTTTTTAGTTCTCATTATTTATTTGCCTAATATCGGAATTTATTTTTGTTTCTTCATAGTAGTAGAAAGCACAGCAGTTCTAAACATTTATTTATAAACTGTTTCAAGTGTTACAATTGTAGACAAAATCAATGAGGATGATCCAGATCGCCGATAGACCACACATTTCCAAGATATGACAAATAGCATTACATTGGAAATTCGTAATTCAACTCCAGAAATGATCCACAATGTTCAAGAAGAATGTATTCGTCCGTTCAATTACTGCCAAGAGGCAGGTGGGTGGCAATTTGAACATTTAATTTAAGCGAAAAGCAATTTTTATTTGTCAACTAATTTGTTTTTCTGTTTTCCGACAGTAGTACAATGTAATTTTGTATTAAATAAATGATAATACTTCTTTTTGTGACAATTAATTTCATTTACAAATTAAATATTTTTTTGGCCACCCTGTATAAATAATTATGTTAATGTTCATATCACTGCATAGAGAATTGAATAACCTTTCAAATGAGCTATCACACGACCCCTATTCTCATTTAAAAAAATCATCGATTACGTCATCACGCAAAGATGGATGACGTCACTAGTATGACATATCTGCCACAAAATCATAATTTGGAAATAAAAATCGACGTGTTTCGGGATTTGTCTCAAAAGTTGCCTATTCTCGTAAAAATGAATTTATTCCATAATATTGCCCCTCACTGTATATATATATATATATATATATATATATATATATATATATATATATATATATATATATATATATATATATATATATATATATATATATATATATATATATATATATATATATATATATATATATATATATATATATATATATATATATAAACAGAGATGTGCTCTCGAGGGAAATTGTGAATAACAAGTAGGACATTTAATTGGACTAAGCCCTCTGGTAAAAATGCAACCGTAGACACGTGTTTCGATCTTAGGGATCTCATCAGTACGGTGAAAGCAAGTGTAAGGATGTGCAACACTTGATTGCAGGTGAAACAACAAACGAACGGAGTCAACAAACAGGAAGCCAACCGCACATTTGTGGCTTCAGTCGAAACACCTCGTGTTTACGAGGCAAGAAACGACGTCGCCACGGAGGCAGCTATAGCTACCTGCGTGACATCCGAGTCCAGGAATATAAGTAAACAGAGATGTGCTCTCGAGGGAAATTGTGAATAACAAGTAGGACATTTAATTGGACTAAGCCCTCTGGTAAAAATGCAACCGTAGACACGTGTTTCGATCTTAGGGATCTCATCAGTACGGTGAAAGCAAGTGTAAGGATGTGCAACACTTGATTGCAGGTGAAACAACAAACGAACGGAGTCAACAAACAGGAAGCCAACCGCACATTTGTGGCTTCAGTCGAAACACCTCGTGTTTACGAGGCAAGAAACGACGTCGCCACGGAGGCAGCTATAGCTACCTGCGTGACATCCGAGTCCAGGAATATAAGTAAACAGAGATGTGCTCTCGAGGGAAATTGTGAATAACAAGTAGGACATTTAATTGGACTAAGCCCTCTGGTAAAAATGCAACCGTACTGATGAGATCCCTAAGATCGAAACACGTGTCTACGGTTGCATTTTTACCAGAGGGCTTAGTCCAATTAAATGTCCTACTTGTTATTCACAATTTCCCTCGAGAGCACATCTCTGTTTACTTATATTCCTGGACTCGGATGTCACGCAGGTAGCTATAGCTGCCTCCGTGGCGACGTCGTTTCTTGCCTCGTAAACACGAGGTGTTTCGACTGAAGCCACAAATGTGCGGTTGGCTTCCTGTTTGTTGACTCCGTTCGTTTGTTGTTTCACCTGCAATCAAGTGTTGCACATCCTTACACTTGCTTTCACCGTACTGATGAGATCCCTAAGATCGAAACACGTGTCTACGGTTGCATTTTTACCAGAGGGCTTAGTCCAATTAAATGTCCTACTTGTTATTCACAATTTCCCTCGAGAGCACATCTCTGTTTACTTATATTCCTGGACTCGGATGTCACGCAGGTAGCTATAGCTGCCTCCGTGGCGACGTCGTTTCTTGCCTCGTAAACACGAGGTGTTTCGACTGAAGCCACAAATGTGCGGTTGGCTTCCTGTTTGTTGACTCCGTTCGTTTGTTGTTTCACCTGCAATCAAGTGTTGCACATCCTTACACTTGCTTTCACCGTACTGATGAGATCCCTAAGATCGAAACACGTGTCTACGGTTGCATTTTTACCAGAGGGCTTAGTCCAATTAAATGTCCTACTTGTTATATATATATATATATATATATATATATATATATATATATATATATATATATATATATATATATATATATATATATATATATATATATATATATATATATATATATACAGGGTGGGGCAATAGTGCGTCAGAGTCCGATTGCTTGAGTTCTAAGATAGTTAGGACGATAATTCAAAAACTAGAGAACTGTGTCTATATCTAGAAATTATTGTTGTATTGTTGGAGAAACAGGGTGAACCAAGGAAAATCTACAGGGTCAATTGCATTTTTTTCAAATGAAATGCTATGTACTTCAATCCATTTTTCCAAGCATTTTAGTGGTCTCCATCCACACCTCCAATATCCTTTACTATCTGCCAACCACTTGGGAGTTATAATTTTTTTTGTCAAAATAATGCTATCTGCAAATGCATACGGAAAAAACCACCGTTCTCAAGATTATGGAATGCAGGAGGTCATGATTATAATCCTATTCGTCAGACATATGAGTGATATTTCTGAATCGTTATCATTCCCAAAAATTATACAGGATGACTGAAAATGATTTTTCAATTCAGAAGTTTTTGAATTAAATTTTCTCGAGTTCTTCAAATGGAACACACTGTATATTTTTCGACCATGTGATATAGGATTGAGAAGCGAATATTTTTTGTATGTACATCCCTGGGGATATTCCTAGCCGTTTTCGAGTTTTCCACTCGGACAATTTTTAGTAGCTCATTTTTACTGACACCTCTTATAACGATGATGGAAACACATCGTTTCAATTATTTTAACGAATCCCAACTTCTTTTATCCTTCAACTTTATTTAGTGTGTTTGATTCCTGATTTGGAATTATTTTCGTTTGCTATTATTTGCTATTAATTGAACAACATTTATCGTGGGTACATACATTCTGACAGATGAGGGAAATAATCACTTATAATCTCCCAAGTGCTTGAATTATTGCAGGAAGAAATGAACATCATTCAACAATTCATAAGGAATAACTGACAATGGTGTCACCTGAACTATTTATAATTCAAGTACTCGAAAAATTTCCGGCAATAATTCAAGCACTTGGGAGATTATTAATGATTATTTCCGTCATCTGTCAGAATGTATGTACCCACGATAAATGTTGTTCAATTAATAGCACACAATAGCAAACGAAAATAATTCCAAATCAGGAATCAAACACACTAAATAAAGTTGAAGAATAAAAGAAGTTGGGATTCGTTAAAATAATTGAAACGATGTGTTTCCATCATCCTTATAAGAGGTGTCAGTAAAAAAGAGCTACTGAAAATTGTTCGAGTGGATAACTCGAAAACGGCTAGGAATATCCTCAGGGATGTACATACAAAAAATATTCGCCTCTCAATCCTATATCAGATGGTCGAAAAATATACGGAGTGTTCCATTTGAAGAACTCGAGAAAATTTAATTCAATAACTTCCGAATTGAAAAATAATTTTCAGTCATCCTGTATAATTTTTGGGAATGACAATGATTCAGAAATATCACTCATATTTCTGACGATTAGGATTATAATCATGACCTCCTGCATTCCTTAATCTTGAGAACGGTGTTTTTTTCGGTATGCATCTGCAGATAGCATTATTTTGACAAAAAAAATTATAACTCCCAAGTGGTTGGGAGATAGTAAAGTATATTGGAGGTGTGCATGGATACCACTAAAATGCTTGAAAAAATGGATTGAAGTACATAGCATTTCATTTGAAAAAAATTCAATTGACCTTGTAGATTTTCCTTGGTTTACCCTGTATATCCGACAATAATTTCTAGATATAGACACAGTTCTTTAGTTATATTTGGTTTCTGAATTATCGTCCTAACTATCTCAGAACTCGAGCAATCGGACTCTGACGCACTATTGCCCCACCCTGTATAGATATTATCGATTAAAATACTCATCGATACTGTAAAAACGACCGTTAATCAAAAATTCTTTCAGCTTCGTTTCAAACAGATTTTCCCTGTCTAGATTTTCCAAGTCATCAGGTAAGTTATTATAAAATTTAGCTCCCTTATAAGATGGAGAATTTTCACACTGATGAGTTGAATGTTTCTGAAGCCGTATCAATTCACCGTGTCTCGTCTCGTAGGATATGCATTAAAGTCACAATTTCGATTGTGATTTTGCATTTGTTTTCTGAACCATAGAATGTATTTGTAAATATAAATACTCGGTACGCACATGACTTTATTCCCATTAAAGTGTTGCCTACAAGATTCTCTATAATCTATTATAGAGATTAGGCACAATACCCTTTTTTGGTACGCAAATATTTTGTTTTGTGGAGCAACCCCAAATGGCAATATTGTAAGAGATATGGGAATATACAATGGCAGAGTAAACATTTAAAAGCTGGGCTTTGCTGTAATTGGACCTCAATTGTCTGATTGCATAGTACCCACTGTTGACTTTCTTACGTACATAGGACTCCCAGGTCATGTTACCATCAATATACGTACCTAGAAATTTGGTGGGTATTTCATCACCTACACTAACGTGAAAATTCTCAATTTTCCTATTTTTACCGGAAAAAAACTGCAATAAAACAGTTTTCTTCACATTCACTACTAGTGAATTTTTCTAACACCAACTTGTAAACTCGAGACTCTGGATTATCGGTATTCGATGAGGAACTCCAAGATCATTGTCATACTGCTGCGACTGACAATTGTCAAGTTTAACATGAGAGTCAGGTATGATCTGAGCTAGCATTTTCACATAAACGGATCTTTCGATTATTTTACATAATACTGCGGGAACTGTTACAGGCCGATAATTCTCGATAAGCGTTGAGTCGCCTTCTTTCAAAATCGGTGTTACTGGTCCAATTTCAATTTTTTCTGTGAACTCTCCAGTTTCTATTGAAAGATTTATCAAAAATGCTAACGGTTCACAAATTGAATTTTTAATGTTCTTTATTTTTTTTGTTGAATTGCAATCTACTCCAACAGAGTTAGTGTTCTCGAGGTTAGAAATTACTTCAAGTATATCACTAGGATGCTCTGGAGTGAAAAAAAAAAGTATTATTAACATGCATAGTGGTGTAGTCATTGAACGATGTCGATTCAAAGTGTGCATAGATTGTGTTCCTCGCTATGGTAGAAAAATATGAACCAAAAGCGTCGTTAATTTCATCTTGAACATTTATAATTTTGTTTTCTAGCAATAATTCTTGATTTATATTTTGTTTTCCTTTTTCAGTTTTATTTTTTACTTTGTTCCAAACTTTTGTTTGCTTCTGTTGTTGGCTGATGTTTGCAAGAGCACCCTGATTATATGCTTACTTTGCCTCATGTATCATTTCCCTATTATTTTTTTTTAATGTTCATAAAAAAAATTTAATTCTATATCATCTACATATCTTGTTATCCAAAAAAGATTTTTCAAACTGTTTCCCATAAGAATGCTATCTTCAGAAACCCACAACTTTTTACTCAGCTGAGCTACGTGATTAACGGTTCTTTTTACCATTGGGCAAGTCAGTTCTATCCAATATGTAAGTATATTCAAAAAAGTTTCGTAAGCACACTGAAGATTACGGAAATTTTCATAGACATTGTAAAAGTCTTCATTTAAAAGACAGTCTTGAAGTCGAGCAAGATTCTCTGTGCACGTGTTCGTGAAACTTATTTTTCGTCGAGTAACTTTTTTTTCTACTGAAAGGTCAGTTAATCCAAGTGAAAGGCATACATGATCGGCGAGGTTAACATCAATTGCGTTCCTTTTGTCCTACTACACTTCATTTGTTATGGTACTTGCAGAATCAGGACATAGAATTCTTATTAATTTTGGTAGATGTCCTGAAGTTTTGAATGGCAGATTATGTTCTGCAATGAACATAACCAATTATTGTAATTTCGCTCTTTTGATATTCCCATTACTATCAACAGCATCACCTTGAAACACTTTCTCAATTGTGGACAAACTTGAAGCATTAAAGCGTTTAATAAGAAATTCAGTTACTCATGTCTATTAATATGGACTGTGCCACCAGAAAGTGATCATTTCGAGGGTAATACCACAAGAGGTTTTAATTTTATCGGATTAACATTCATTTTGCACATACACCGAAGGTGGAGTGATTTTATCTAATATAATTTGGTCGAGTCATATTACAAGCTACCAAGTTTGAATAGAACAAAATTAAAGTTTATACGATGAAAACAAAACCTCGAGTTGTATTTAATGAGATAATTTAACGAATCAAATGAATGAGTTATCAAACAAAAGTGAATAGAACATAATTTATTAAATTAAATCAATAATTCATTGAACAAAAAGTACATTTAACAGGAAATGTTACTTAAATGTACAATTAGTGAAACTATAGTTTAAGTATACAATCCTACCAAAAGAAGACTGCCGAATTTGATTATTTTTCTCTCTTAGATTTGTCACTAAAGTGGAATGACGCTGTGAGTCTAACTGAAGGTATGGCTTCAGAGAATTGGCGTTCGAATGTCCGGTCAGCTTGATAATTTGTTGTTCTGAGACTCCTGCTTTGGCAAGAGTAGATATAGTGCTAGCCCTATGGGAGTGATTAGTAATTTTATTTTTCAGATCTAAACCAATTTTTTCTGCAGATATTCTCGTCCATTTTGAAATTTCGTTTACACCAATGAGCACATTTTTGTACCATCCCTTGGCATTTTAATTTTTCCAAAACGGATTTGGTGTTAGAAACAATGTATCTGAAGAAATATGTTTGTTTCGTTTTTCTAAAAGCATTTTCAACAATCTTACAGGACACACGTTCAGATTTCCATTATTTGTAGTCAACCACTTACTTTCACTGCACCTTTTATCTCCACCTTGAGCTGTTTTACAACAGAACGTGTTGTACTCCATTCTGCTTGTCAATGTTCCATTATTGTATTTTTCGGCTTTGAAATAATAAATTTTACACTTTCACCACCTCTCCAGGCTAATTCAAAAGCGTCGATATGAGAAAGTTTTTTTTGAAGTCCCATTGGAGTGTTTTCATCCCACTGCTCTGCCATTTTTATAACTTCTTCTTTACTTAATGCTATAAAACCTTGTCTTCTTTTATCTAAATTGCTCTGTAGTTTAGCATTTTTAGCGTTTCTAGCGGCTTGAAATGTCACATCTTTGAATGGCTCAAACACAATCTTATAATCCATATAATATTTTTCTTGTACAATTTTGGCTACAGTATTCCACATTGTTTTAACTACGTACCTACTCCTTGTAGTCATTTCCGTCTGATTTCTTCATATTATACGCCCAATCTGCCAATATGCTTGCAATATGCACTACCAAATCTACCGTTAACGCTCATTTGAAATTAAAAACAATACTTTGTAACAAAGAGTATGAAAATTTCTTTGTCATTTGGCTTTGTTGAAAGCAACGCGTCCTTGGGTACAGCGTCGGTTTCAATAAAGTCATACGACAATTATATTAGTAGTTGGTGAAGGTAAATAACAGTTTATCCACTTGCAAACAGTTACGTTCCTATTTATCCGATATCAAACTGCCAAAACTGACGTTTCTTAACACGTTCACGACGTCGTGACCCACCCGTGGGTCATGTTGGTCATAGTTAGTAACCGTCGGTGCCCACCGGTGGGTCACGGTGTATTTGGATTCATGTTTGTGTAGAATTTCCACGGCTATTCCGAGGACTTTGATATTGTAGGTACGGCTACATAGAAGGTATAAAATTTCAGGTATAACATGGTTTTTTGATCGGATGGAAAAAAGAGTATATAATTTTAATAAAATAGTAAATTTATAGTAAATTGTTATTCAGATAACTTTCATAATCAACTTAAAAATCACTTCCTACAAAAAAAATGTTTAACTCAACAAAAAACACGATGAATTAGTTCATCATTATAAGAAAAATAAAAAAAGTACATCCTGCAAATAGAACCTAATAATGAAATATTTTAAAACATGAAATACACATCGTTGGGCTGCCCTCGCAGTCTTCACAATATGTTAAAACTTTTTGTGCCTTAACTCTGGCTTCTTTTGAACCCTTCTCCTTCTGAATTCTTTTGTAGCATTCAGCACATCTTTTTCTACTGGTTCTTGCTGTTCCTTCGTATTTTCCTATTCTGTGGCTGCTTCTACCTCGCTTTCTTTTCTTTGCTGGCTCCACAGTCTCCGCGGTTGCTGTATTTTCGTTTTCGTCATTTTCTGCATCTAAGATATTCAAGTTTTCTGTACTTTCTGCTTTTAGTAACCCTTCAATAATTTCTTCTCGGCAAGTGAGTATATCTTTCTTCTTATTTTCACTATTCTTGTTATAAATCACCCATGCATTGACCACACTAGTACCCAAAATAATCTCAAACAGGACTTTCTTATACCATTTGATGCTTTTTCTTGGGGTTGTATAATAAGACGACATCTGATCAGAGACATCAACACCATTCTTCGCTGCATACGGTTTTTGCTGCCTGTGGGAATGAGTTCATCAGTATGACTTGGGACAGAGCTGATCATGAGTACAGAACGTTTATCTTGCCATTTGATTACACGAATTCCAAATTCATTTTGCTGTCCATATATTTCACCTTTCTTCAACTTTCTTCGAGTGACATTTAGTGGATTTCCTCTTCGATCAACTCTTAGTGTTCCACAGACGTATGTTTGAGATTTCAATAGATCTTGACATAATTTCACACTTGTGTAAAAATTGTCTATATAAAGAGTTCGGCCACAGTTTTTCAGATCTTTCAGTAAATCCATACAAATTTTGTAGGTATGTCCGTCTCCGTTTTTTTCTCTGGGACCAGTTCCAGTGGGATCGTTTTTACCAGCATAGACCCTCAGGTCATAGGTGTATCCTTCGGGCGTGCATATTTTATAAACTTTTACACCATATTTATGCGACTTTGCTGGTAGGTACTGCCTGAATACAAGGCGACCTCTCCAAGGGATCATGCTTTCATCGATAATTATATTCTGGTCCGGAACTAGTGTGTTCTGAAAATTTCTGCAGCAAAGATCTGTGAATTTTTTTATTTTGAAAAGTCTATCGTTACCTGATGCGGGATCCTCATTATTAGCGAAATGTAGGCACAAGAATCAAATCAAATCTATTTCGAGTCATAATTTTCTTTATGCGTTCGTTACTGTACATATCGTTATTCAACCAATAGAGCCGCATTTTGGGTACCCTGTTGAGACCCATTATTAGCAAAACAGCCAAAAAATGTTTTATTTCGTCTCTGTTAGTTTCTTTCCACTGATGTAACAGAGATCTCCGACGGAGTGGTCTAGACCTAATGAGTTGAAACGCATATCGATTTGTTTCTTATACTATGATGTCTAAGATTTCATCGGTTATGAACTGTTTGTATATTTCGTAAGGTTGAGATACGTTCAAATCATGTATCTGCAGCCCACCTTGCCCTGTATATTCAAAATTGACAGGCAAATTTGTACATGGACCCCATTTACCAGTGTTGGCTGGTGGTGCGTTCACATCTTCAACTTCCTCACTAGATGCATTGTCTTCCTCGTGTTCAGTAGTATCTCCTATTGGAAAAGCACTCTCACTTTCTATTTGTAAGAGTTTTCGGAGTCCTGACATGATTCAGACTCAGAGGACGGAAGATATGTATATGATTGAGTCTTCCGTGCCCGTAACACTATTTTTGTAGAAGTTTGTGGTTCTTGTGGAGAAAGTGGAGATGACTGCTGAAATGGTGACTGATGTGAAGTATGTGATGGGGGTGAAGGTGTTCTCTGAAGCCGTGAACATGATGAGTGTGATAACTGTTGTTCGGGAGTCTTCCGTGCCCGTAACACTAATTCTTTAGGAGATTGTGGCTCTTTTGGATAAGGTGTGGATGATTGCCGAAACGGTGTCTGACTAGAAGTAAGTGATGAGGGAGATGGTGTTCTCTGAAGCCGTGAACATGATGGTTTTGATGACAGTTGTTTGGTAACTATGGGTGGTGATGGTGAGTTTTGAGCTAGCGCTTCTGCTAGAATTTTTCTACTTCTGGCTGACATTTCAATTTTTTAGCAGAACGCAACCTGAAATGAAAGGTTATTTGTAATTTTATCTGAGAAGAACGCATCAATTACGTGTCCACCAGTGGGTCACGACGGCCCTAGGGTGCAATTTTTCTCCCGGGCCGTCGTGACCCACCAGTGGGACACGGTAAAAATCATTCAAAAACAGAAGAAAAAAAACAAGAATTGATTCTTAAAACACTTTATTAATATCAAAACACAAAGCGAAACGGAAATATATCAATATAAAAATTACGTCCATTGGCGAGTTTGGTGGATCGCTTGACGTCGCGAACGTGTTAAGGACGATTTTTTACATGAGTTGAATTATCATTCATAGTACTTCTCTTTTACAAATATTCAGATTTTATATGTGACTCTTGTTGACGAATATTATGAAACATTACTGCAGATTGTCAAACGTATTGACAGAGAATATGGCGAACGCGCTGGCAATAAATGTTATTCAAAATAATGGTGAATTTGCTATTATGTATGAATGACGAAAGTACTGTAGGAAACACCCATTTTTTCAGAACGAAAGAAATTGTCCTATATTTTTTTAACTTGCACATGCTCAGTCCAATATTAAACTATACCGCCATGGTAGCCGACCTGTTATATTAACATAAAGAAAATTGTCAAATGAATGAAATTTACGATGAGGGATGCCAGTGCTTTCAATTCAAAGGCAAATTGGAAAATTGTCGGAAAATTGTCGTTTAGTAATGCAATAAGCTGGTAGTTGAATATCCCTTTGAATAATGGAATTGGTATGAACATTAATCACATTCAATATGGCAAACGTTGTTTTGCCATATACGTTATTTCTCGGAAATATTTTTTTCAATATTTTTTTTAGAGTTTGAGGGCAGTGTTTAAAATTGTTTTTTGTTTTGTTTAAATTTTTTTTTTCGTTAACCAGTTGTCATCCCACTACGAACGACAGCCCTCAGAATTCGAGACTTGTGCGAGCTGAGGATTAACGAGGTCTTACCTTTTAACGTGCGATTCCTAGCACGGGACCAGTGACCAGGCGGAAAATCGAACCCACGTCCCTCTGATTGATAGACTAGCGCTCTACCAAGGTCCCCTATTATCTGATCCACCATCTTGATAGAATGGTTTGGGAAGAGCCTGCGGAGTTCAAATACTAGATCTCAATATTTAGTCCGTTTTTCCTCATCTTCTCGGACGATGTTCGTTTCGTCTGGAGCTGAAAACTAAATGACGAAAATCGTCCTACTTTGATGGTCGAGGAGGACTATATCAGGCATATTTGATTATATTTGCCTGAGGGTGGGGAATGAGTTCCAATAGATTCGGCACTTCTCATTTTCCACAACGGAATCAATATTATTTTCATTATTTTTATTATTTCCTTCAATTTATTATTAGTATTTGACTCACCTTTCACAATAATAAAACACGTATATTTATTAAACACGTAAATGTATGATATATACCGGTAAAGTTGTTGTTGGGTGCTCACAACACGTGTTGATTTATATCAGATTTCTTAATCAATTAGAAGTGAAAACTATCTCTATTAATTATTCATAAAATTTAAATAAATAACAGTAGCACTGAGAAATAATGATAAATTCAGGATGAGAATAAAATTAACTTGAGAGTTGCACTGAAAACTTAAATGATAAGTATACCCAGTCACTGCTACGATCGGATGGACGAAAACTGTATAGTGAGTGAGATAAAGGAAGCCGGCTTCGTTCTCTCCCCTACTCCATGATGTTTGCTGGTTGAAAAGTGACAACGGGAGACACTTGGCGTGAATATCTGATTGGTTGATAGATCTATACATGAAAATTATAGTATACTACAATTAATATATTTGATTGCCATCTTGGATCTGTGGATGGAACAGAATAATATAAAAACGCGATAAAAAATCAGGGGTTCATTGTATAAGAGTGAAAAATAAAAATTAAATGTATTTTTCAATGCTGAATCATGAAAGAATAAAAATATTAAATAAAAAATTTTGGGGTGGACTACCCTTAACATTTAGGGGTATGAAAAATAGATGTTGGCCGATTCTCAGACCTACCCGATAAGCACACAAAATTATATCAAAATCGGTACAGGCGTTTTGGAGGAGTTTGGGAACAAACACCGCAACACGCGAATTTCATATATTCGAAATATTTGAATTTGTTTGTATTTTTAGTATATATTGAAGTTAGTATTTATTATCGAAGGTTAGGAGTGAATTTTTTTTTTCAATCAAGCTTTCATTTAAATCCGCTAAAAAAAATTAAGTAATTTTTTCCTTTAAAACTTTAATACCAACTTATTATATCATTATACACAATTTATATGATATAAAAGCTTGACGCGAGATTTAACTACTCGTTAGTTTCAAAATTGTAAATATTAAAATCAATCAATTCATTTAATTTACTTGTTCATCTCGCGACAAACTTCAATATTATATAAATTTTGTAATGACGCTATGAGTTGATAGTAAAAGTTTGAATGACAATTTTTCATTTTTTATTTAATTCTTACTTTTTGTTATCGCAGGTTTCTCAATCGTTCATCTCATTCAACGCATCATTGTAAGTTTTTTGACGGTTGATTTTGAACAGTCTAGCTTTTCGATGAGGATACCTCCTAATGATTTCACCCTATACTTGAGGCCACGTGTGCTCAGAGAAATAAATAGGATCGAATCAAACAAACCTTATTCCCGTCAAACATGTGTTGTTTCAATATGGCGAAACAAAAATCTCTTTAACATAGCCGAGTCTTATATTTTCTTCAACCAATTATTTTGTTTTTTTTTATGAAAAACCTGCAATGTGTTGTTGTTTTCTACTCATTTCGTTTGAGATTATATTCTAATCTATCTAATAATTCTGTAAATTCAGAAATGATGGAATTGGCTCAAGAATATCAATAACTTGATTGTAGACTTCGAGTCGCCCAAAAGAAAATTATATTCATCCGAAGACATGGCCAAAAAGAAGCCAAAATACTATGGGGATCCCTTTGGATATCTATTTCATTTCATAATATATAGTATTGCTCTCTGAAGTCAAATACATAATTACGTGAATTCAGTATTGGCAGAACTAGTTCAAGAAGGTGAAATACTTGTAGAAAACGAATATTTTCTCGAATTGAGTAACATATTGTTCAGTCCAAACATGCGATTGTTGAAATGTATGCGAAAAAAATAGTGTACCATAAGTATCGAGCAATACTTCAGATACATGGATTATTAGTAAATATTTCGATAGGAATTTCTATACATGTTTTGATTTTTTTTATTCGTAAAGAACTTTTTTCAGAGATATTTGCCCCTGAAAAGTGCGCCATACAATTCTCCATGATGTATTTCTTAGAATTTTTTCACTTTCCAGATTCAAAAATATGAAAAGTTCTTTGTACTCATACCACAAGTTTTTGAACTATAGCTCAATATTTGTGGGGTTATTCATTCAAGTATATACAATGAGGCTCCAACGATTCATTGAAAGGAAATTAATATTGATCAGAATTTCTAATATTCTTTTGGTACTGGAATATGGTTGAGAAACATTGATATATATTGTATTTCGTCAATTCTTAGAATGGTTTCAGAAACAGGAAGGAAAAAAGAACATTTATTATATATTATGGTTATGCTATTGTACGTCTGAGAAAACATTGCAAACCACTTTTTGTAAAAATTGGTATAGTATAAAGACTCTACCGTATTTGTTTATATATTACTGTATTGTCTATGCACTGATAAAAAGGATTTTTTGCATGAATGCACAATTGCATTGATTCAAGAAGATTGTATTCTTGAATAGGTCCAACCAAATATACGTTTGATTTTTTGACAGAATCCTCTTGGCCACAGGAAAAGAAAATATTTTCTTTTTTAAATGATGGGAGTTGGTCGAGGCAAGAATATTACAACTTCAATAATATATAATAATGATATAATAATAATAATACTCCCTCACAAACACTCGATGAGTGTGCCCAAAGGCATAGCCTGTGCAGGTATTATTATTATTTGATGTGGCGCTCCGGGACGACTTACTGATGTTTTAGGTGATGTATTCACTTTTCAGCTGTAGGGAAACCCGGAAAACCTACAGCACCACTTCGGGTGGTCGGTGTGCACTCCAAACTAGCATTAGACAAAATTGGCATCTAGACAGCTCACAATTCACTTGCTTCTCAACAAGACATGCGGTCGCCTATCGATCCGATATAAAGTAATTGAGAAAAATTCTCGTACCTACATCGGGCTCGAATCGACTATCGCTATGCTGGAGTTTCGAACGGCCTGTGCATTAGACCGCTAAGCCACCGACCATCACTATTCTTCCATCAATGTAATCCTTTAACATCTGTGATCGTTGAATCTCTTGACACTAGAGGTTTCATGTTTGATCAGGATGAAAATATCTTCTATTAATTATTCAGTATTTTTCCATGAAACCTCAACAATTTTCTTTCAAATATGTATGTATTCCATAAGATTAAAAAAATAGCATTTATTAAATAAATAAATACTCATTGAACAATTTTCAACAATAACAATTTCAACAAGGGAATAAAAATTAAATTTATAATATCATTAACATAACATTCAATAAAATAGATTAGCAAAAATTTTCAATTGTTCGTTATTCATATGACCATACTTGTTGATAAAATGAGTAACTAATCTGTCTCTATCGGTGTTATTTAGGCTAGAACTGGCCTTAAAAGATCTTGTTCCAAGAAGTAATTTCTGAAAAATTCATTTAGGTCAAAGTTTCTCATCACATCTGGGACAATATAAAAATAAATTCTGTACAGAAACTTTTTATAGGCTTTCTTATGATGATACCATTTTCAATGTCAGACGTTTTGTTATCGAAAAACCATCAACTTATATTCTTTAAATACCTACTGCTTTTTTTCGAATAAAAGTTTTATTAAGTTCTTTTCTTCAGAATTCAAATATGTATGATGGCTAAACGGGATTTGGAGTTGACATAATCTTGAAATAATGAGAGACAGGTGTATGAAACAAATATTTTTTATTCAATATTATCTGCATTTGGAGATTGAGTATGTGGACTGTGCATGCACTTGGTGATGAAAATATGCCATGAAGACAATTTTCAAATACTTAGGATATTTCACATGAAATGTTCGAAAAGAACTTAGTTTTGGCCTATTGGGAATACCAATAATTATTGATGAATATGGTTAACTACCTCTTTGTTGTGAATTGTAAGGCACGAAGTTCATAACAAAGGGCAATTGAACAGAAAATAATGCATTAACAACTACAATCAATTGAGGTATAATGGCTATATGTAAGAATAGTTTTGTAATATTAATTTTATACCTACGTATTTAATGAAAACCGTTAGCAGTGATGCACAACAATGCGATCGAAAACAGAAAAAAATGTTTTTCGACATTATACACACAACAATTGGAAACAAAAATATTTTCAACCTACCTTCACAACTGGCCCATAAATGATCTGAATTCCAATTCTGCAGGAATAATTCAACCTCCATATTGCACTTCCTTGGTGGCACATCTGCACACAAATCCACTGAATACTATGGCGAATATAACAACTTTGATATTCGAACTCACACCCTCAAACAGTCAGTCAAACGAAATACGATTACAAGATGGAGGTCCCGGAAGCAGTTCTCACTTTCACGTGGGTTCGCAGGGTTTTGCGAGCACCCGCTATGGCTTAAGCTTATTGGTTGACTGTATCACGTGCTTCCCCCAAATCTATGCCGAAGAATTATACTTTTGAATCAAGAGGAACATTTTCTGCAGATGAGTCAATGTTGGCGTTCTCTAGGTTGAAGAGTTAGAATGTTTTGCTGCGATCAAATTCATTCCAAGAAAATTTATGTAAAGAAACAAACAGCTCAGTTTGAAATAAGAGTATATTCATTAATTTTATTCATCTCAGGAAAGTATTCTATTCAAGAGTTTGTATATATTTGATTGAAGATATCCTTTTTATCTGTGTGTGAGAAAAATTATTACTAATATTCCTACTTGCGGACAGTTCCACAATATAAACTAGAGCACTGTTTCAAAGCTAGTTTCAAGAACCATCACCAAAATTTCATCAACCACTACTCCGTTGATAACATTTTTCAGAAAAGAATATTTTTTATCGATTGTTTGAAATTTTTAACATGCCCTGTTTAGTGACGCATTGTTTTTATTGCATATTTTTTATTAACGAATACTGTTTTTTGTGTCCGACTGTCTCTAACTTCTTTAGTTTCAATATCATGTTTATTATTGTCTGTTTTTTTAAGCTATCTGACGTGTTACCTAAGTTACAATGTATAGGTTCCTGTACTATAACTGAACATATTCATACAACTAATGAATTGATATTCATCAATTCAAATCCAATTATGTTCAGGAAGAGGTAGGTATAAATAGGTACTTTATTTATTGTACTGTTCCATATTTAATCAACAAAACTATATGGTTGTAACTTCAATAATTTGCAACAGTTAAAATTTATTATTATTTTTTTGGCTTCCTTGCAATCTCATGCTGATTTGATGTGGATGAAGAGATGCTTACTTCCTGGAACAGATCGTTTTCAATGGATTTTTGTTAGTTTTTCACAACAAGTTGTTACTTTACATGAAGTCATGGACGTTAGTAAATATAACATTTGGAATCTTTAAATAAAAATATATTGGGCTGTGAGCAAAACTTCCTAAACCTAATAAAAAATAATGTTTAGGTCAGTGTCTACTAGAAATCTTTAATGGTCTTGCCATGAGGCGTTCTTGGAGTATACATGAATGTCTCCGAAACTTTTTGTTTTTTTTTGTCAAAAGTCCCTTTTGGATTGTACAGATTACCAATAACACAGTATTCATTAAAGCATTTTTGTCTCCAAACCCATTTATGGTATAATTTGAAAACTCATACTAGATCAGCCGAAATGACATCAAACGAAAACACAAACCAATAATAAAAAATGCCACGAATATGTGTTTGATTTTCACTGTCTTTGTAAAACTATCAAATGAGAAATTCAGCTCATTGATAATTGACAATAATTTGTAACTACTTGAAAATTGTTACTTGGTGCTGAGTGAAACACAATAAAATGAATAAAATTAATTACTGAATCGAAACAAAGTAAATACTCAATTCAAACAAATGAAATACTTAATCGAAACAAATGAAATACTGAATCGAAACAACAGAAATACTGAAACGAAATAAGTGAAATACTGAATCGAAACAAAAGAAATACTTGATTGGCTTACTCGAATGGAATAACTTTTAAACATTCAATATATTGAATCAGATATAACAGACATCAAGATATATGTGAGTATTGAGTTCATAGGTTCACAAAACTGGCGTGAGAGTACTTATTGACCTAATTGAGAACCAACTTAGGTACCTTCGAAAAAACTCTCTCTAGTTCCTGCATTTTAAATTCTCTCAGCTCATCCATTTCAATCAGCACGAAGGAAAGAACTCAATAGCCGATTATTTGTATTACCATAGATTAGAACACTACAAACCTACAATCAGATTTGTAATTGATACGCAAGAGGAAAGGCGAGAGTGCAAACCTCACGTTGACCACGTGACATTGACGCGCATGCGTGATATTCACATTACAAACAAATGTAACAAAATGAGTAACCAAATATGTTTTAAGATCAAGTTATCCAAATTCATGTTCCTAACTGATACACCTTCGATTTCATAAAATAATTGAGCTGATTTGAGTAATTTTCAAGGAGTAATTGAAACAAACTTATTGAAATAGACCAATTTATCACATTCAAAACAATGAAATTCTGGCGAATTGAATATTACTTAAACTAAGAACTCAGATTTCAAATTAATTTAAACACTAGATTCAAATATTCCTTTTTTTGTGATACAACGGCATGGTCGACCGTACAACCATGCATGTTGTGTACCTACTTTCAAGCCCAATATAATATAATTGGTAACATTCACCGTTTTTCAGTGACTATATTTTGCTGTAAATTTCACAGTCTTGGGTTGAATGAGATGAACACCTCCTTTACCGTAGTCTAAATGGACGAATAGTATGTCAGTACCCTCCGGAAGCAGGGCTATATGATTTCTGAAATATGTCCAATGGCACCAATCACCTGACCTTTGGACACATCTACATTGTAACGCAACATCCCTTGGCCCCAACAAATATTTCTAATTCCAAACTCCTCAGTATACCGAAATTTCAAACGGATTGGAGCAACATAGTTTATGATCACTTTTTTTCAACTCGCATTCCTATTCTCAGCAAGTCCTTTCATTTTATATCCATATTGTAAGAAAGCTCAAAAAATTAGTCTGCCATTTTTAGAAGTTTGCCATATTGGATTTAGAGTGACGTCACTTTATTTTTCGAGTTATGTTTGTTTATTTCAATCCCATATAGTTGGAGTGCATTAAAAATAACTAATCCGCCATCTTGGGTGTACCACCATGTTGAATTCAGGATGACATCACACACCTAACCATGCATTGTCATTCAAACTGAACGTGTACACAAAATTTCAGCTGAATCGGTTGAAGATATCTGTTTAAAAAATGGGTTGCAAGATTCCATCCGAACAAACATACATTGCAAGTTAATGAAAGCTTTTAAAAATTCATCGAGATGTGGGGTATGTATAAAACACCTTGTATTAAATTTACTGTGATTTCACAGTACAATATTCTGATGAGTTTAAATTAAATGAGTACTCCCAAGAATGGATTTAGACCCACCATTCACCATTGAATGAGCTTCATAAGCCAAAGGTTAAACCATAGCTTCCTAAGCCATAGGTTAAACCTTAGCTTAATAAGCCATAGGTTGAATCTTAGCTCCAAGGAGCACTCCTAATGAACAGTTGAATGATTAATAGTTTAGAAAGATCCTAAAAAAATATACCATCTGGATTCTCAATTCCAAAATGGATATGAAAAATGTTCACATCATATTGCTCATTCCAGGCTGTCTTTCATTCAATGAAACAATGGAAAATTTAGAAGCAGAACATGAAATTGATGTCAATATTTTCCTGCACTCACAAATTACCTACAATGCACTTCGAGTTCAAAGTAGGTATTTTCCCTTTAAAGATATTCTAGGAATTCAAACGAGCTGGCTGCTATATTACAGTCGAGAACCATACAACGATTTTATAATATAGCTCCATTCCGATCATACCTCCAGCAGAGCCATGAAAGTTGTTTATTATTGAGCATTGGAAATTCATGGATGTATATTGAAGATTGCACAGATTAATTTTCGATCCGATTATATGCATACGCTTATGCTACCTACCCAAATTCGAATCCGATAATCATCATTTTACAAATGGACTTTTTCTCTTGAACTTCTCTATACGTACATGAGATTTGCTTCTGAGCTATCATCATACTTGGATTATTTCTTGAAAATTTCAATCTAGTGTCTACTCTCTGCTTCACAACGTAATAGTTATTTTTGCAACAAGTGTTTTTTGCACTCGACGTGAAATTGTCCGACGAGTCCTGTATCTCTTTTTCTTCATCACTTGGTGATCCGAACACCAAGTCACAGGACAACCGAAGTTCTCTCTCGAAGATAATGCTATCTGGAGTGAGCTTTGTGGAATCGTGTACAGAGGCCCTATAAGCCATCAAGAATAGTGGAAGATGTCGATGCCAATTCTTTTGGTGCTCCTCTGCTACTTTGGAAAGATGTTCTTCCATAGTCCTTTTGAACCTTTCAAACATGCCATCAGACTGTGTTGTTCTGGTCTTGCTAATTCCCATCAATTCACAAACGCCCTTGAATAAGTTCGATTCAAAATTCCTTCCTTGAACGGAATGTAGCTCCATTGGCACTCCAAACCTTGAAAACATGTTATCCTTCAGAGCTCTTGCAACTGTGGATGCTTCCTGATTAGGCAAGGCATAAGCTTCAACCCATTTGTTAAAGTAATACATGGCAACGAGGATGTATTTGTTGCCATCATTCGTCATCGGAAACGGTCCGGCTACATCGATGGCGATTCGTAAGAAGGAAGCACCTAGATTGTATTGTTTCATCTCTCCTCTCGATCTTGTCTTGGGACCTTTGCTTGCTTCACACTTCGGACATCTTCGGCACCATCTCTCTACATCTTCACGAAATTGGACCCAGTAAAATCTCTGCCGTATTTTATCCGAGTTCTTATTCAATCCGAAATGTCCACCTGATTTGCTGCCATGAATCTCCTCCAAGACATCAATTATTCTCGACCTAGGCACAACCAATAGAGAAATCACTTTTCTACCGTCGGGCGATTTCCAGTATATCTTCAATAGGCCATTCTCAACAATCAGGGAATGCCATTGTGCCCACAATGCCTTGAAACCTGGTGATCGTAAGGAGATTTCCTTCCAGGTGGGTCTTTTTGCTCCTTTTTTCTTCGATCGTAGAAAATTTGCAACGTTTGGATCACTTTCTTGGTCCTGCCTCATTTTCGCTGTGGTCCAATTGTCGTCAACCATTAATCTCACTTGGTTGATTCCTTCGCGATTTTCAGTTCGCTCACAATTATCCGAACCACGTTTTCTGGACAAGGCATCTGTGTTGGGCAATTTGGTTGTTCTTAGCCTCTTAACTGGAATGGCCTCGGGGGCTTCATCATTGCTAGTCGGCATGCGCCCTGGTATCAATTCGGTTGTTCTTACCCTCTTCACAGGTATAGCCGTGGGAGTTATATCTTCGCTAGCCGGTATGCGCCCCGATATCAATTTGGTTGTACATAGCTTCTAAACAGGAATGATCCTGGGGGCTCCATCATTGCTAACCGGCATGCGCCCCGATATGTTGGCTGATTCAAATTTTTTCTGTCGCCAATTTGATGATTCGCTGGAAGACCTTGTCCTCACAGGTGATTGCGAACGTGGTGGCATTCTTACTCTGCGGTCTTTAATAAGATGTCCCAATTTCCCACATCGATAGCATGCCCTGTTATTCTGAATGCTTATTCTGCATAACAAAGATTTAATCTCATTCAGCACCCTCTTTAATGAACTAGTACCTGCGCTTGATCGTTGTTCGGGCTCTTCTATTGAAACCACTCGTACATTAGGAATCAAGGAATTGAGAGCCCCCTCCACTTCGGAAGAACGTACCAAGGCATCGCTACTCATCTTGAAGTGTGTCAATCACAGATTCTTCTGGATTTCGGTGTCTCTCAGTCCATCTATAAACAACTGTACTGCTAGCTGTTCCTTAAAATCTCCTGGTGCTTCTAGGTAAGCCAGCAGAATAAGGTGTCTCACATCCGCCTCAAATTCTTGCAGACTCTCACCTAATTTCGTAAATAATGCAGTAATCAGGTCTTCATATTTATTTTGCTGTTCGATGGGTATCGTCTGCAACATACCCAAAGCTGGCCCTCTCAAAGGGACTATAAGTGCCGTAGCTTTTTCTTCTTCGCCCCATCCAGTAGCCACTGCTGCAGGTTCAAATTGTCGACGATACATTGACTAAGACGACTGTCCATCAAATGTCGGTGGTTTTACGGAAATTCCCGATGTGGCAACCCTGTCTCGACGATCTTGGTTCTCGAGGAAAGGTATCTGGTTTTCGATGAGTCCTTTCAGCTCCTCTCGCACTGTATTCATTTTCTTATTAAGCTCATCGTCGATTTTCTTGACGTCTTCCTCTATTATTCCTTTCAGTTCCTCCATTTGTACTTCGGTTTTCTGTGAAACATGGTGGAAGAACTTGTCTTGATGTTCTAAAACTCTGTGAAGGTCTGTTTTTATTTGTTTTTCTATTCGTTCTAATTCATTCTTTTGTTGTTCGAAAAATTTCTGGAGTACTTCTCGTTCATTTCTCTGTTCTGTGAGAATTTTCTGGAGTGCTTCTTCTCCTTCTTGTTTTTCTTTTTCTCGTTCTTGTTTTTCATCTAACCGTCGTATTTCCTCTCCTCGTTTTTCTTTTTCTCGTTCTCTCTTTTCCTCCAACCGACGTGTTTCTTCTCTGACGAAGTTTTAATAAGTTATCATGATTAAATTTATTTACCTTTCATGCGCCTTCCTAAGTTACATTTCTGTAAATATATTTTTATCCTTCGAGAAGAACAGGCGAGCGAGCAATTCCCGAGCGCCCTGTATACATATTTCCTTTATATCGGCACACGGAAAAAAGCGTAAAACTGACTTCGACGGCTGATATACTGGACAGAGTTGATTTTATTGAATGGGTCGTGGCGAAACACGATTGTAATATGCGAAATATTTTGGAAAAAATATCGTTTTACGGATTTCTTCGCATTGTTCACTGAACTAGACAAATTTTGGGCTATTCGTTGTTGATAAATATCTTATTTGTCTTGAAGTTTATTTTGGAGTTCATAGAAGAAAAACAATATTATCGAAACGTCTCTAAACGCTTGGGTTAGACATCCTGAACGTCATAACTTCGCTGGAGCATCAGTGATAAGTACCACCTAGTGGATTTGCACATTATTTTTTCCTGTTATAACGAGAGATTGATATATGGATAGACAGTGAATTACTTATTCGAATCAGTTGTCATTTGAAACTTTCGGACTATTCTACACTAGTCGATAGTGTCTGTTATACCGATCGCAGTATTAGAACATTATTATTTTCGTAATTGTGTATTTCTTATCTAGAAGAAAACCAGAATATTCAATAATAGTAATCAGCTTTTTATTGATTAGGTATAAAAGTTCGAATTGATCTCATATATTGAGAATTATATTTAGACCTCTCGAGAGTTAGGTAGGTCATTGAAGGTAATTTTAAATTGTTATTAAATTCCCCTTCACTTGATTCAATTCTTTTATTTGAGCTCAACGTTGTGTAGATTATTTGGAGTCTTTTTAGTGGTTTTGAAGGGCCGAGAAAACGTATCGTTTGGGGGTGTGATCTTTGGAAATCACTTCGGCGCTCAACACAAGAAAAAAAACTATTCCTTTTTTTTGTCACCTACTCCCGACTCCACTGGGTATTAGTCGGTGCGCTCCCGAATTTCGTTAGAACACGAAACTTACGTAACACTTCTTTTTGTTTTTCATTTTTTTTTTCTCGTTTTTCCTCCTGGCGCCGCTTTTCCTCTTCTTGTTTTTCCTCCTGGCGACTTCTTTCCAAATCCTCAAATCGATTTTGAATAAATTTCACAATGTCCTCCATCGTATCGTACGATGTACTCCTCGTATTCATCATAAATAGTGCTTCGGACACCACTGTTACGTTTTGCTAAATAATAATGCCGAGCACACTACTAAACTGTTTAATTTCTAACTTCACTAAAAACACAACTATTTCACTGACTAATAAAACACTTAGATCTATACAACAATACAACTAGCAATATATTCCAAACACTTTTATACTTCTTCAAAAATTGCTTATCACTTCTTCATAAACATCTTAGTCATAACTTCTCTTCATAAAAAAACTTCTTCATCTCAGTGAAATGTCTTCTAATATACTCGAGCCATGTGTAGATCAGATCATTCGCGACGGTTCCATTATCCCGAATATTCAATACCGAAAATCATCTACGATTTTCCAGGAAGTAATTATCGACGAACCGCTAGCGAATCGACCCTTAACTTTTCTCAAGCGAGTTGCTTTAAGGTAACAACAATCCGCCTTCGGCGTCGGGCTGTTACCAAGCAACTCGCTTTCGAAAGTATACGACAAATTGACAAATTATTTCGAAATCATCAATAGCCTTGGGATATTATACCTTCAGTACTATTTGAGTATTACTCATTTAGGTTGTGTTACTTGATTGGAGCCTTCACCACTTAAGTTTATAATTTCTCGTCGACGAATTCTGAAAAATAAACCAATTACCTCATAATCCGACTAAATATCTTGTTTCAGGAGGCCGCATCGACCACGCTCATCACTATAACAACGCTTATCGTGCCCTCGACGAAACATTGGCCATGGAAACAGCACTTCTGGCTGCGATGGCTTTAGTAAATCCTACGGAAACGTTGATTGTGGTTACGTCGGACCATTCCCACGTTCTGACGATGGGAGGCCAAGCAACCCCTAGAGGTCATCCGATTCTTGGTGAGTTGAAATATTAAAGTGCTTTATCAAAAAAACAATTTATGTTTGTCGGAGTAAAAGTTTCTTCAGGAAAGCACGAAATAACAGCGGGTTGTATCAGATGTTGGAACTACGGGAATTGTTCTTGGTTTGTAAGAGGGTAGAGAAAACGTGATTAAAACAGTAGGTAATCTCCATAATCAGAAATGAAAAATTATTGATTATTAAACTATTTATTGAGTGATCTGAAAACTGTTTAATGTGAAGCATCTCAAGTTGTAGTCAATAGTATGGAACCTAAACTTTTTCTCACAAAATTCTTTTTGTATAAAATTAAATATATCTTAAGATAACGTAAATGAAATACCGCATATACAGTGTGTTCATTTAGTGTGCAATTCTTCGATTCATATTTCTAAAACCATTACCACCCGAGAAAAACTTCAAGGAACCAACTTCTTCAGTAACTGAAGTGGCCTATTTCAATTATATTTTCAAAATTGCTAGGTGTTTTATAAAAGTGCGACGACTCTGAGAAGAATCTTTTTTAATAGAATACCCTGCATTTTTAATTCGAAATATAATACCGTCAAGTTTTATTTTTACATTGTAAAAAAATTAAGTTTGTTGCGACGTTGACAAGTTATAATTGGTAACCTATTGTCACCACTATTGAAGGGTAATGTTGAATTGTGCATGGTATATTAAATTATTATCATTTTTAAAACATTTTTGTATACAGCAGTAGCAAAGTCACATTATCCAGTAATTTTGCGACATCTTTCTAAACATGGTATTCAAATTTAGACGTTCAATGTTGTAAAATTCTGACTGAATTTATTGAAAATTTTCAAATAAAACAACCTGTATTATTTATCAAAAATTTATTCAGAAATCTATAGCCTTTCCATTACTGAAAATTAAATAAAAAATTGGTTAGGGCGTTGTCAAGTTATGAGATATTTCCTTAATTTTACCAATGTTGCAGGATAATTTCTAAGTCATAGTTCTTTCATTCATTTCTAATGTGGAAATATTACGATCCTACCTACGGTATAGTTGAATTTCTCCATGAACCATTCATGTTATTTTACGATAGGATTATTCCAAGTTTGAATTCAAAACAAACGAATAGAATAGGTTTTGAGATATGTATCCAAAATTCAACTCATACTGATATTTTGCAGAGTATGAATTTATTTACTGAAATGCACTTTTATTATTAGTGTTTGTAATGGTAAACTAATGCCACAATCAGATATACCTTGAATTCAATTGAAATTTTGCAAAATTTCCACCAAAAACAGTATTGGAATTTTTGTTTGTATTGTGAAACTTGCCAAATAATACATACTTTGTATTGATGATTTTCATTCGAATTAATACAAATAATGTTGAGATATAAAAACAAGTTCAAATTGAAGCAAATGAAAAACTATATTTATTACAAAAGTTGTTCAAATTGTTTTCCATTCTTCTCCGAATCGTATTCCAAAATTTTCCCTCACGTTAAATTACATGATCGGTGTTATATATACTTCAAAAGGCACCCCGAATTCTTTCTTCCACGTCATTACTTATAGAAAATAACTTTGAAGATTTCTGCTCGACTACGGATAATGGGATAAATAGATAGATAGATATAGATAGTTTATTGACTATGTAACACTTACCAAATATGGTTTATAGCAAGTCCGTGTAACACTGCAATGTATAAAGAAATCGTCGATATATACATACAACAATAATGAATACAATATGCATAATGGTCAATAAAAATACCTACATGTGAGGACAAGTGTACCGTGATACGTGATAAATATAACATATAATACAACAGTAATTGAAAAAATATGCATAATTATATGTATAATGATAACAAAAGTAAAATGTGACAAGTGTACCGTGATACGTGATCAATAAAAGAGTGAGTGACGCATAATAAGGTTGAATATTTATTTTTTTTTTGATTATATTCCATAAGAGAATAGAAGCATTGTTCAAGTAGCAATCTTTTTACATTAAATTTTGTACCAGACATTATCAAATTAAATGAAAGTCAATATATATAACCTGTTCTGTCTTATACGTTTCGATGATCTATCAGCTACAATGGTGGTCGGTGGCTTAGCGGTCTAATGCACAGGCTGTTCGAAACTCCAGCCTAGCGGATGACACCGCAATATACGCCCAATCGTTCTCCAGCGTTGCAGCTGCTATGCAGGTCCAGACCCGTCTGGACAGGAAAATCATACCGTATTTGGAGGATAACAAGATCGTGGTGAACCCGGCTAAGTCTGAGGCCATCAACTTCTCGAAGAAATTCAGATTCACGAAAATCCCACAGAAGTTGAAGGTCAAAGGCAAAGCTGTGGAGGTGAAAACCAATGTGAGGTACCTGGGAGTACAGTTGGACAAGCGCACAACATGGCACAAGCACCTGAACCTGGCTATCCAGAGGGCTGCAGCCGCGGTAAAACGCGTGTACCCTCTGATAGCCAGAGGCTCAAGGATAAAGCTAGACGCAAAGATGGCAATTTATAAACAAATGATTCGGCCAGCGATGTTGTACGCTTGCCCAGCGTTCTGCAGCTTGCCCAAAACTCCTTTTATGAGGCTGGACAGGATGCAGAACAAAGTGCTCCGTATCATCACAAACAGTGATCGATACATTCGCTTGGATGCTCTGCGTGCCCTTGCGGGCGTCGACTCGATCCCGACATATGTAAACAACTTGTCATACAAGTTTTACAAGTTCCAAATCCCCAAAAGTTCTCTAACTAGAGACCTCACCAGACTTAGAGTTTTCGATAATGAGCCCCGCAAACACAGTGGGCTCATATATCAAACGCTGGATATCTTCTAGGAAAGATGGGAAGAACCGGTTCTGTAAAGAACCAGCACACGTAATTTGAACGTCCATTTCTTCAACCCGGTTTTTTGCTATAGCCTTTTCCGGGGTAAGCTCGCAATAATCAGCCTCACGTGAACTTAGACAATAGCAGTATCCAATGGAATGCAATGAACGACACGCATAAGCGTTGCAGGAGGCGTGTTATTATGTCACTACGACCCACATAGGCCCTACAGTCCGACCAACTGCCAACACCAGCGGAGGCGGCAGTCAGCGTCCCTTGATCGGGGCCCTAGGCGCCACTTGGCACAAGCGCTCGCCCTCCTCCCCAGCAATGGGGTGGAGGGGGAGGCGGCTTTCCGTGCGTCCGGAACAACATTCCCCGGCATCCGAGCCCGCAAGGGTGAAGAAAGAAGGCTATGTATTCTGTTTTGAACTGTAGAGAATATTGGAATGTTACTTTATAATTTCTTCAATATATTTTTATTTATTTATTTATTTATTTATTTGTTCGAAACTCCAGCCTAGCGGTAGTCGGTTCGAGCCCGATGTAGGTACAAGAAATTTTTTCTCAAATACTTTATATCGGATCGATAGGCGACCGCATGCCTTGTTGGAAAGCAAGTGTATTGTGAGTTGTCTAGATGCCAATCTCGTCTAGTGCTAGCTTGGAGTGCACACCGACCACCCGAGGTGTTTCTATAGGTTTTCCGGGTTTTCCTACAGCTGAAAAGTGAATACATCACCTAAAACATCAGTAAGTCGCTCCGGAGCGCCACGGCAAATAATAATAATAACCGTCCTCTACCCGCACAGGTTATGCCTTTGGGTACACTCAACGAGTGTTTATGAGGGAGTATTATTATTGTTATTATGTTTACACCAGAATATACAGTGTGTTTCACTTCTCATGGAAACACCCCTGTATCTTCTGTAATCTTCAATGTAGAACCATGGAATTTCCAGGATCGATAGATAAACTAGAAATGAACTCACTGCATAAAAAGTGTCATCCTATGTGATATACACTGCACACCAACATCGATGGAACTACCCATATTTCCGCCGGACAGTTATATTAATGTTAGAGGGCAAAATTGGCCCAAAATTCTTTAGGATTCGTGTTTAGGAACCCCAAATTACTACTAATACACCTGCCTCCTGAAAATTCTGAAAATTCCCAACATGTTTCACTTCTCATGGAAACGCCTCCGTATCTTCCGTAATTTTTGACGTAGAACCATGAAATTCTCAGGACTGATACACTAGGAATCAACTAACTGCACAAAAGGGATCATCCATCATACGTGATATACATGGGGGCGTTCAGCCAACTAACTGGACTCTTAATTGAACAGTGGAAAACCGGCTCTAAGAAAAATGAATATCTAGCAGACATTTTGTAATTTTCAATTTGTTATGTATTGTTTCTGTGAACTCGAGTAACTTTTCAATAGGCTTCAACTCTGATCTTAATATGAGGAATAACTCAAGTTTCATTATATATTATTTAGTTTTATGAAAAAAATTTCTGATTTCTCTGAAAAGTTGATTCTTTCAATCAACTGTCATATTAGTCATTATGATTCCCTCATTAAACTTCATGTATTCAATGTATTTCAGTTCAAAATCATTTGTTTCATCTCTTTGAAATGTTGATGAATTATCTTGCCTCATTTACTTTGATTCATGATCAGTTCCTGTTGAATTCAATATCAGTATCAATAATAATTAATTTTTAAATTTCCCTAATTGAATCTTTGCTAATTTTTGAATGTTTTGTTATCAAATTTATTATAAATAATATTTAATAATTCATTGGCTTTCATAGCTTTGTCAAGTTGATAAAAAACCTCAAAAGTTGAAATCAGAGCAAGTGTTAACTTTACGAAAATTGTGAATTTTGCGAATTCCAATTCCAGGTTGTGAAAGACAAGAGTAACAGCTTGGCATCCAAGGGAGGCAGATCAATAAAAAAATTAAGGTGGAATAAAAATATTCAATTGTGTGAGATTCTTGACAAAAGATACCAATCTTCCCATATATTTAATAACATTAACGAATTCCGCTCGGTCATAATAGTATATATTTGACAAAATGCTATTCAATAAAAAATAGGTAGCATTTTTTTAGCATAGAATCCTTGTAAAAAATTATGAAAAAAACTTCTTTCAGTATTTTTATATCTACAGCCACACCAGCACTACTTTGAAAAACCACACTATACGAAAAAGCAACTGTTATTCTGTTATTCGATTAGTGCCTCACTGGAAAATACAGTGATATTTCCCTTTTTGTTTTGTGCTTTAATTATTACTCGAGTGAAATGTATCTTTGCTGTAAAATCATGTATAAAATACTATAATGGGAATGTTGTTGAGGACGAATATGGTGTAAATAAACTCCTCTGAAATATATCTTCAACATTTTCCTCTCTGAAGTTCAACGCGATAAGCACAAGTTTGAAAAACCACCTTATACATTAAGTAACTGGCATTTGATTAATGTCCCACCAGAATAATACGGCGATACTTTTTTGGTTTGTTGTTCAATTATCACTCCTGTGACATATATCGTGGCTGTAAAATCATTTATAACATTTTCTAATACGATGCCAATAAACATTTTTGAGATAGGTATATCGTAGACATTTTCCAAGCTATAACTTTCTTCAGTTCAACGCGCCCAGCTAATGAAATACTTTGAAGAACATCGCTGGCGGCTATAAGCAACTTCATACTAATGACGAACTGCTGTATAATGGGCGACTACTTCTAACAGAGGTGATAATATTAATGGATATGTAGCCGAATAAAAAACTTTCTGAGTCGTGAATTATTTGATGCGGTACTCAACCATGTGTATATAGTTTATGTTCACTACCGACAGTTGTTTCAGGTGGTGATCTAGAAACTCTATAAAACAGCTGTAAATTGTGCAGTGACTAGAATAGACATACAAGGTGGTCTGAGTAAAATTCAGGCCGTTTTTTAGCTGATGCCACTATTGCTATCTCGGAAACAGAGAGACCTGGAAGGTCTGTTAAATCAGACAAAAGTTTCCTATTTTGAGTAGCAATAATAATCTTTTTTCAGATCTCAAATGTCAATGATTGTATTTGAGATGTGTGCCAAAAACTAAACTACCGAGTCAAATTTCGTTTTTGGGCACTCCATATCGAATGATATAAGAAAAGAGTCAGGTAAACTTTCAATAATGTTTCATATTTGCTATAATCTGATATGAACCAATTTTCAATGCGCCGTTTCGTTCATTAGATTCCATAATAAATTTTATTATTTCAAATACGGATCTCCAGTTTTTTTCATTAATTTTTAATAAACTGGACTTGGTTTATTAATCAGATACTTTTCTATTTTCAATATAAAACACCTGATACTCTAGTGAGTGTCCTTTATGCTTGAAAATTAAACTTGGTTTTACCTTTTTCCTCTCTGGCTTCTTGGCCTGCAGATTCACTCACTGACTCTCCTGCTCAGATCAAGAAGTAAACTCTAGATAGGCCCGATGCTATGTAAACACTGTACTCAATGAAGCAAAGACAAATGTGTTTATTTACAATTCACCTCTAGTCTCTGCTGTTTGCAAACATCTACCCTCTGTTGTCAAATTGATCAATGAAAAATCTGAGCTCAGTAAGTATCAAGCAATGCGTAATTTTATATCCCGGTGTATTATTCTAGACGTGCTAGAAAAATATTTTTTTCCAAAAAGTTGGAAAAAAATCTTCTCTCAAATGATATGTCGTTATCAACTGATAAAATAGTAGGCACTCTGAAAATTTAAGGCGGTTACCAGAATTATCTCACTCTTGGCAACACCGCATGTTGCCATTTGGTTGATGTACTTTCTTGTTGTTTTGATTAGAAATTTCCTTTGAGTTTCCAACGTACATAAACAAGTTAACGTAAGATTTGGGATACTTTTAATAGTAGTGCAGTGGTTTAGTGAGGTACAATGTCGAAATAATGCTTTTTTTACAAAACAAACGATAGTCAACAAACATTCCACAGGTGAGCTAACAGTGGCGTGTCGGACGTAGAATGTAAACGTACTATTCAAATATAATATTGAAGTGGAATAGGTACTAATAATGAATAATTCATTCATACATAAGTTTCCTACTGACGAGAAGTTGCAAATATGGTGTGATGTTCTCAAAGATCCTTTGAGCTTCAAGAAATATTTTTATACACCTGTGTTCTGCTCATTTTCACACCGGTCAGATCATTAAAAAGCCGTAAGGAAGAACACGTTTGAGACCAGAAGCCATTCCTGATGAACAAGCATTTAAGAGGTTATTTTGCGAAAAGGTAAATATAGTGTTATTATTTCCTCCCAAAGATTATTTTTGGGCATGAGTAAACTGGTAACATGGCAAAGACAGAGACAAACAAGCTGAATCATATGCTTTCACCAACACAGTTTTCACAAAATCAAATGGAAATTTTTTTAATAGTTTTTTTGGTATACATTAATGCTTGGTTTTCCTTACTTACGTAAAGTGATAATTGTTAATTGATACTTTTTATTTAATAATTGTTACTGGATGCTGTATGAATCCACCCTATATCTGAAAAATTATGCAACTCCAGAAAGTGTAGGAGGGTAAGACATTAATTACCCTCAAAAACTTACTTTGTTTATCAATTTTACTTGTAAATAAAAGTTATTCAGTTATCGTCAACTTATTGTAGGTAGGTATTTCTTATTTGCCTCTAAGAAATGATATTGAAAACTTGTCAATAAAATATTTCTCAGAAAGATTAATTGCTCAAGAAAGTTTTTGTTTTAGTTCAAACCTGATATGTATGTATAGTTTTCATCAAAGGGATAATTCCAAGGATATGAAATACACTGAAGAGTGTTAAGGTGTAAAGTGAGTTGGCCTGTTCCGTTAGGATTTATTGTAGCTCTCAAGAGTGCTACATAAAAACATATATTGGAATAAAAATACTTGAATTCTTGAAACACGTGAACTCAAATATGGCCACATGAAAAAATATTGAAATCCAAAATTACAACAGGAAATTTGTAAATTTTAATCAAGTAATGCTGCAATGTATAGTAAATAAATATATTTTTTCTCAACTGCTTATTGTATCAGTATAGTTTTTTATTGGTGCATATACAATAAAATACGCAAACTTTTTTGATTCATGATGAAAATTGGCATAGGAAACTAGAGTTTTAGTAATTTTTTCGTCAGGAATGATATCATCGAATTATTTTACAAGTTAAGCTTTTTGAAATTGGCAAGTAGACGTGAACGCCTATCCAGAGTTTTTGTATGAACATAGGAGAACTGTTCGAGAGCCAATTTTTATGAAATATGTGTTTGCTTCTGATGTGAGTATACTGAAATGAAATTATTTATACAAATTGTCAAATCTATTGACGAGTACATGAATAATCACTTAATTCGTGTGAATTTGTGAGGTGGAAACCATACAATTTTCTGATGACGAGAAAGTTGATAAGCTTTTCGTATATGCGAAATGTTCGAAAAATGCTACTAGAAATCTGTTTAAGTATGGGAAATTGTATGCCTCAGCTATCCGAGAAGTATTTTCAACGCTTTGAGAGGAGTGTTCGGAATCATGGTTCAATTGAAAAACCCTCCAGTAAGAGTAGTACAGTCACTAACAGTAGTGGCGATACTTAAATTGCCCTTTTGAGTGAGTTCAGAAGACATTATCGAAAGTAATAAAGTGATATTTATTCGACTCATGATTTGTAGAATACCGAAAAATTGAGAACAAAGAAGTATTATTGATAGAGATTGCAGATCATAATTCTACAGTGACAACGTCAATTCAATAAATTTTAAGCAGAAATATATTCAGACCATACAAATTCAGAAAAATCCACTTTTTGCATTTAACGGACTTTGATAAGAGAAAAATATATTGTAGATGACTACCCAGACGACATCGTCGGGATAATGCAATTTGTAATAAAATTTAATGGTGTGATGGGAAATTACGGATGGTTTTACAGAAATATTATTTATAACGGCGAAACTGGCGAGTTACTTTTTCGTTTGGTGTTCTCAACACCGAGATTATCGGTCCCTACTTTTTTGAGACATCGTTGACGTGGGAATTATTTTTAGATTCTTGTCGGATAATCTAGTTGAGTTGTTGGAAGATTTGCTTTGGAATATTCTGAGAAAATATAATTTTTTTTTAAAATGAAGGAGCTCCGTCACATCTCAGAAATGTTTGCAGAGGTTTCCTCAATACGACCATGCAAGGACGATGGATACGAAACAATGGTCCTATCAAACGGACACCGCGTTCACTTGACCTAACCCTTTTGGACTTTTCGTTGTGGGGTTTCATTAAACACAAAGTATTCAGATTAACTTTTGACAATATTGACGAATTGAAAGAAATAATAAGGAGGGCTTGCATGGCTATAACTCCATAAATTATGCCATAAACATACTATAGCCAGAGCGGATATTTTTTTGTTTAGGAAACGATGGACAGCAATTCGAACATTTAATGGGATGTCATGTTTGTTACTTGGTATATTACATTTGCTTCTGATATTGGAGTTTACGTATAGGTATCATTGAGTTCTAGACTCGAAAAAATTGGTACTCACTTCTTTGAGGTACATCTGAAAGAGAATTGTGTGATCGTGAACAAAGCGTCAAGAAATACAAGTATTGTAATTAATAGCTTAATTTGTTGAAACAGTGGCTACTAAACTTGAAGAAAAACTAGAGGCCCATATTTAAAACAATAGAGTTGACGTTGGAATGCAATGAACGAAACGTCGCATTGAAAATTAGTTCATATAAGATTATAACAAATATGAAACAGAATTGAAAGTTCTTTTGAATTCTTTTTGAGACTACACTGACGGCAATTGTATGACCAAATATCTTTGATATTTTTTCGGAGAAAAACATCCAGAAACACATGTATTGTAATACATGGTGCTCGGTAGCAAGGCGGTTAGATGCCGGCCTTCTAAACTTCCGCTTGCGTTTGGCAAGGTTCGAATCCTAGAAAACGACAAAAATTTTCTCGATAGATAATGTAAGTTGTCTAGATGTCAATTCCGACGTCTGGTGCTTGCTGTAGGATTTCTGGTTTTTCCTACACCTGAAAAATTAATACGCCATCAAAAATCAGTCCAGAGCGCTACGGCAAATAATAATAATAGTCGTCCTCTACCCGCACAGGCTATGCCTTTGGGTACACTCTATGAGTGTTTACGGGATAGTATTATTATCATTACATAGCCTAATTCATTTTGGAAATGGCTAAAAAAATCAATGAAGAGAACTAGAGGTCCGTATTGAAAAAAATTTATTGGTGATTGAATCTAATGAATGAAACGTATAACAAATATGAAACATCACTGAAAGTTTCCCTAACTTTTTCTCATATCATTTGAAATGGAGGCGGTAGGGCAAAAAAAAAGAAACTCAACTATTTTAGTTTTTGGCGAATATCTCAAAAACATCTAAGATCTGAAAGGGGATTATTATTACTCCATAAAATAGAAAACTTTTGTCCAATTTAACCAACCTTGTAGGTCTCTCCGTTACCGAGATTGCAATAGTGGGATCAGCTAAAATAACGGCCTGTATAGTAGTAGGTCTCATATTCAGTTAGAGAGTCGTATTGACCTGTTTATTATAATATCCATATAGTTTTTTCGGTGCAAGAATGTTTGGCCTTCGTTAAACAGTAAGATGTAAAACACACTGACCGACCAGGGCCGAAAGTCCGCGACCGTCCAGCAACGACTAAAAATTATAAGGGATCAATGAGAACTTTTAAAGGCGGATTCATGCAACGTTCATTATAACTACATTTTCATTACATTATATAGAGATTTCTAATAGCTTTGGACACCCAAGTAAAAAGAGAAGAAATTTATTAATTTTTCCATCCTTGTTGCCAGGGGCGCGCTTTATTGTTGGTTACCATAATGGCGGGGAGTTTGAATAACATGACAGCTACAGTTGAAAATGACATTTATACTCCCTGACCGTATAGTAACCAATCACAGAGTACATTCCCTGGCAGAAGAACGGAAAAATTAAGAACTTTCGTCTCTTTTTATTAGGGTGTCCAAAGCCATTAGAAATCTCTATTATAATGTAATGCAAATGTAGTTATAATGAACATTGTATGAATCCGCCTTAAGCTCACACTGATCCACCATGCACGACCGACCGCTAAAATAATATTTTAAATCTGACTTTCGAAAGGATATGTTAATTGTTTGTTAACCTACCAACCCACAAACCGTGAAAGATTCGTAATGCAAATATGCATGTATTAAAACTATTTGAATCTCATTCTGTAATTTGCAGAAGCCTTCCAATCCTTCAACACATCGCAGCCCTGGCGTTGTTGGGTTGGTAGGCTTCTGAAAATTACAGAATGAGTTTTAATAAATACCTATTCATATTAACAAGGTTTCACGATCTTTGTGGGTTGGTAGGTTTCTGCATAACTACATTCAAATAATTGTGACAATGTATTTTTATAAACGAGAAATTAAAAAATTGCGTGGGTTAGAGAAATTTATTTACATTGTGAACAAGAGGGCTGATTTTATATCAACTGCTTCAAATTACTAAGCGATCAATAATAGTTTCAAAATGATTAGGGCCCCATAGGTTCACAAAAGTTGAAAGAGTACTTTCCCCTGAGAGCAGCCTCTAGTGGCATTCAGCTCCATTGCGTCCCCGGGAATAGAGACGCTTGTATCACCCTACAGCTCAGCATGACAGATATCCACTGGTTCAGGACTGGAACAACGTTTCTTTCCCTGAAATCTGTAGTGATAGACGCGTATGATGTGTTATAAAACGCCCCTCCTGAAGGAAATGTTCTGATTGCAATTAATTTATTCGAGAGCGATTTTTAAATCCAGCAGACTAGACTGTAGTGGAGTTGAAAGGCGTATTGGTACTCCGAGAAGATTATATTCCATGTATCATTATTTCGGATATTTCTATCGAATATTTTCACTATCATTTCGAGCATGAACGATGAGAGGCAAATTGGTCTAAATTCCTTGGCTTGGGCATAGGATAGATTCCCGGGTTTCGGTATGAAGACCACCTTGGAGCTTCGCCAGATATTGGTTACGTCTCTTTGAGCCAAGCTCGCCCTGAACATCCTGAGTAGGTATGAAATCAGAGAGTCTGCTTCTTGCTGTGCTAGTACAGGTTGGATTTCATCTAGCCTTGCTGATTTGAATGGACTTAATGTTCTACCTTCCTGTAGGTGATGACACTTTTGACCATGTCCCAGGTTCACCTTGTGGGCCTGACTTCTACTGTTTGTACTCTCTGGTACATGACTGACTCGTTTGTTTCCCTAGAGTCAAGAAAGTGAGTTTCAAGGGTTATCTCTAGAGGTTCATTCTTTGGTAAATGATCTGTCGGCTCGCATTAGTGTCCCGACCAGATTCTCCGGATATTTTTACAGTAATTTATTCAGTCGTGAGCATCCAGTCGTGCTCTCCACTAATACGCAGACATTTTTCCATGCCTTCCTTTTCTATCTTTATATGGCTCTTTTGTACAGAGAGAGGACTTTATTGTATTAGCCCTACTGCTTTGTTCTGTAGGCTTCATTAAAGAGAGTTTTGGCCATTTTTTCAATATTTTCAGCTCTTTGGTCTGTCTCTTTGTTCTGTCTCTTATTGGTACGAAGGCAAAGTCTCTGGAACGAAGAGAAAATCGCATCCTGCAAACAAACTGCCACCCTGTCAATTCCGTCAGCCCCTCCTTTGTAGAATTTCACTTACTCAAGGTTAGCCTTTAGGGAGCTTTTTTACGTCTACTAGTCGGTTTTTATACGATTTCTGAAGAAACTTGGACCTTCACTGCTTCCGGTAAAACGAAAGCTCATGTGAAGATGGTTCGTCGGAAACTTGCCATCCTTAGATGTATGGGCTGACCTGCGAGGTCTATGACCTCGGATCTAACGCGGTTAGCAAAAGTTGCCTCATTGCACGTATCCCTTACAACAAGGTCCCCTCTGCTGAACCCATAAATGATTCTTGAAACATGCAACCGCATTCCGATTAATAATTTCATTATGTCAGTGGCACACTTATTAATTTCATAAATTTCCAACAATTTCATTTGCTATTAGGAAAAAAAAAGACATTGAATTGAGATTTATTGAATTAAATTTGTTATTCAATTATTGGAAAATGAGGTAGTAATACGCAATACTGGAAAAAAGAAGGAATAGGAGAAGTTATTATCGAATGAATGAACTGAAAGATTCGACGACATTTCTATTTTCAATGAGTTACCAACTAAATTTCCAAATCTTTCTTAATACTAGATTGGAAGGAAGTGAATGACGATTTCTGGATTATTATTTATCTGGCAGAAAAACGGTTTTCTAATTGAAAATACCGAATTTCGCTCCAGTTTAATGAGTTGCACTACTTGAGAACATTTAAGGTTTCATCTGAAAACAATTAACATTCCCACCAAATATGTCCGTAATTCATATTCAAGTGCATATATCTAGGAATAGTTCAATAAAGTAACCTATTTAATGATAATCAACTATTGGTATGCCATGTTGAAATATTTATAGAAAAAAATATATTTATATATATATATATATTGTGTATTATTCATAACTAATCAAAAATGGACAAAATCCAATCTTTCGCAAAAATACCATACAATAGGTATTAAATATCCAAAATGAAAACTTTACAACTACTACCACCTTTTTTTCCCTCTTGGATGCTGGTCCTTTCGCCAGCTACACTTCAGCCTCTTGGGCTTTTTGTGTTTTCCAGGTTATTTTCCTACAGCACCCACTCCGTAACTCTAGTCCCCTGTACCAGTCTGTACAGGTTCTTCACCGGTTGACTGTTGTATTCTTCGGGAGTTGGTCTGGGATTCCCAAAATTTGCCTGTCTTTTGCGGTCTAACGCCTCGCATTCTGACAGTAAATGTTTGGGTGTTTCCGTCCCTTTACCGCATTGTCTGCAGGAGAGTTCTCCGTTGTACAGCCCCATTTTGTGCAGGTGTTTTCTCATTGGACTGTAACCAGTGAGAAGGCCTGTTATTATTCTAACTTGATTCCTGCTCAGCTTGACAGTTCTTCAATGAATGTTTTCTGGGCCAATATATGATATCGTCTTTATTATTTTCATAACAGATTTTACAATCAATTGATTTTACACGAAAAGATATGAAAATAAAGGGCGAAGTTCAACTCGGTCGCAAAAAATGCTACTTTGTTGTTCTTCCACTTAACCAAAAAACATCCCTTTGAACAGTACCTAGTAAATACTAAACAATCCAAATTTGTGGATTAATCTGTTCAACAATCTTATTGCCAAGTTCTGCTTATTGATAATAGTTAAATAAAAAGTTTTTCAATTGGATTTTGAATTTATGATGTCTCTCAACCTTGAAATCGGGCGGAATCATATTGTATATTAGGCAAATTTGGTAGCTGAATGATCTCCTGAAATGCTCAGTTCTGAAAGAGGGGGGGGATAGTACTCCTCGACTTCGGATATTAACATTGTGAACATCCGTGCGGAATATAATTTTTCTGTGCAAATAAGAAGGTACATGAGTTACTATAATTTTATGGAAGAGGTTACCAGCATGAAGGGTTCTTCTATTTTCCATATTCAGCCATCCAGCTTCGCGTAGTTTGTAAGAGATTCTTTCTCTTTTTCTTATTCCATAAACCAAACCTAGACAAGAATTTTGGACCTTTTGAATTTTATGTTTATACAGGGTGGTAAGATTAGGTCCATAAACACAATTCGCATAATTGAAAGTAGACAGTACCAAAGTTTCACAAAGAATCATTCTTAATTTTGTATACCATATATTATTCGTAAAGATGAGTAAGCCCTTTGTAACAATTTATTGACGTGTTTCTCGAATCTGAGGATAGAATCCAGCAAGACGCCAAGACTTTTGACTTCATCTACTAATTCAATAGTTTCATCGTTTATTTTAATATCAGTCAAGTTTCGAATGGTATTTGGTTTACTCTTTGGGCCAAAAAGAATGATTTTAGATTCAGTTGAATTTATAATTAGACAGTGATCTGTTGCGTTTTTTACAAATCTGTCAACTACTTCATTCAATGTGTCACAAGCATGAATGGTTCCATGTGAGAAAAAACTGAAATAAATTTGCGTATCATCGGCGTAGAGATGTACCTTGCATTGTTGAAGACTACCAAGGAGATTACTGGAGTACAGAGCAAAAAGCACAGGGCCCAAAATCGATCCCTGTGGAACTCCAGACTGCAACGATAGATAGTCAGATGAATCATTATCAATCACAACCTTTTGAAATCGGTTACTAAGAAAACTCCTGAATAGGTCGACAGCCGCATTAGAGAGCCCTAAGTATTTCAACATACTTAGAAGAAGTGTATGATTAATAGTGTCGAAAGCTCTATTGAAGTCCAGTAAAGTAAGGATTGTGTATTGTGCTTGGTCAGTTGCTTTGATAATATCATCGACAACGTGTAGAAGAGCAGTACTGCAACTGTATCCTTTTCTAAATCCTGATTGAATATGTGGCAACAAATTGAATTTTGTGAGATATTCTACCAGTTGTTTTTCTATAGCTCTTTCTAATATTTTAGACAGAGCCGGCAAAATACTGATTCCTCGAAGATGTTTATATACGACTGGATTTGATTTCTTGGGTAGTACTTTCACCAATCCTCTTCTCCACGCAGATGGAAAGACTCCCTCACGAAGACATGTATAAATAACATGGGTGATGTACTCGATTATATGCGGACAACAGAATTGAATTAGTCTTATATTCAAATTATCACATCCAACAGCATTCGTTTTTATTTTTGAGATAGTTTCAGCTACAATAAGGTCATTTACTTCTTTGAAATTAAATTCTGAATTGATTGAACGATTTCCAATGTAAAAGTTTAAAAGTTGGGTATTGAATTGATGAAAAAGTTGTTTATATCGTTAACACTGTGACACTGTTCATGGGGAATATATATTTATGGAGTTGATGAACCCCCTCTGGCTAGCTCATCAGCTTTTTCATTGCCCTCGATACCACAGTGTCCTGGAACCCACATCAAAGCTAATTTGTTTTGTTCTGTGAGAGTACTGAGTTCTTATCGGCGTTCCTAAACCAGTCTAGATGTCACTTTCGGGTTCATAAGAGCCTTCTGTGGCGCCTGGCTGTCTGTGTATATTTTTATCTGTGCGGTACGCATTTCCCTCATATTAATTTCTCTCGCGCATTGCAAGATGGCGTACATCTCTGTCTGGAATACGGAGGTGTTTGTTCCGAGTGAGACGCTTATTTGGGAGTTTCTTCCCTCACTGTATATTCCAGCACCAGTTCCTTCCCTGATTTTGGATCCGTCCGTTTACCAGATCTTCTCTCCAGATTTGCATCTGATGTTCTCATCTGTCCATTCCCTTCGATCTTGTAAGATAAGCTCGAAGTTGAAGAAGTACCTAGGAGTCATGTGGTCCGTTGGTTTCATTTCCAGAATGTTGCCTCCCACTATTTCCATTACCTTGTTGTGATCCGATCTGTTGCTCGTATTTTGTTGCCTCAGAAGTCCCATTCCTGTCTCTCCTATGATTGATATGTCAATCGGAGGGAGGTCCAACAGTACTTCTATGGCTAATGTTGGTGTTGATTTCATTGCTCCCGTAATACTAAGGCATGCAAGTCTTTGTACCTTGCTCAACTCAGCCGCGGCTATTTTTTGTGTTATCTTTGTCCACCATACCAAAGATGCATATGTGATCATGGGTTTCACCACTGTGTTGTATATCCAATACATCATTATGGGATTTAGCCCCCATGTTTTTCCGTGTGTCCGCCTGACTAACATCAGTGTCTTTTCATCTTTCTTCTTCACCTTTGCCAGTTGTTGGTTTCAGGTAAGTTTCGAGTCTAAGATTACCTCGAGATATTTGACTTCCCCTGACATCTGTATGAGGTTACCTTGAAGGGTCAGAGGTCCTTAGTTCTCTAACTTCCTTCTACGGGTGAACGCTACAATGGTTGATTTGGAGGGGCTGATGGTTAGGCCCTTCTTATCTATCCATGTACTAAGCAGATTTAGGGCCATTTGCATTCTTTCCCTAACCGTGGTGTTGAATTTACCTTGGACCATGATAACTATGTCATTTGCGTACCCAAATGTTTCGTGTCCACCCCTTTCCAGTGTGAGTAGCAGGTCCTCCACCACCAGGATCCACAGGAGTGGGGACAAGACACCCCCTTGTGGAAAACCCCTGGTGACCTTGGCTGCCAGTGTTTCTCCCACTGAAGAGGAGTGGATAAATCTGTCTGTAGATTTGCATGTTGTATAGGCATATATGTCCTTGTGTATGGGTTGGTTTACCAACACCGTATCCCTGATGTGCCTGTCCAGCAGTTCTTCCTGTGTCTTAAGTATAAATGACATAAGACTTACTGGTCTCAATGCCTTCGCTCCTTCCTGTGCCAATCTACCAAGTTTAGGGATGAAGACCACTGTGATTCCTCTCCATGCTTTTGGTATGTATCCCAGTGCAAGACTGGCCCTTAGTACCGTGCATAATTTGTGTGCCAGTAGGTCTATACCTTCTTGTAGCATGATGGGATAAATGCCATCCGTTCCTGATGATTTATACGGTTGATTGCCCATTTCGTTTTTTCCACATCTATCATTTTCCTGCCACTCTTCCCTGGATGCTCATGAGGGAGGTCTCAGTTCTGAGTGTTTCCAGGCCTCAGTTGATATATTTGTGTTTATTGATCCTGGAAAGTGTACCCTGTACAGTTCTTCCTGAAGAGTTTTCTGGTCAGTTTCCTTTTCCTAGCAAGTTCGTTGTTCCACCAGGGAACGCTCCTGGTATTTGCCTTGCTAATAGGTGGGCAGTTCTCGTTGTATGCTGTGGTGATTGCGTCCTGTAGTGGTCCCGCCATCAACTCAAGTTCATTTGTGTTTTGAACCTTTATTTTACTCTCCTTCAGCCCATTCTCTAGGTCAGCTCTATAGCCATCCCAGTTGGTTTTGCGGGGATTGCGATAAGATTCTGTTTCGGTCTCACTTCCCGTTCGAATCGGATGTGTCTGTGTTCTGAACAGGTTACCTCATTAGACACAAGCCAATTTTTGGCCTTTACGCTGCCTGATGATGTGCATTAGAGTCGCAGCCGATCATTGGATGAGATCCGTTCGCTCTACATTCAGCCACCAGCCTCTCTTATTCATCATATGGGAGGTAGGCTGATGAAATCACTATCTCCCTCGGCCCCTTCTTCCCTGCCATCTTCAGTTTTGCTGTCGTTACAACGAAAGTTGATTTGAAGGACCTTGACCATCGCTGTTGTCCCCATCTGTGATACCCTTCAGAACGTCACCCTGTTCATCTTGTAATAAGCCTTGAACTGCTCTTGCTCCAAGGCCCTAAAGGTCTTCTCGTCGAAGGAGTACGCTAGTATCTGTCTTCCCTTCCCCGCTTTCTTGCTCAGGAGTATCCAGCTCTCCGCTTTTGGGTTCGGGTTTTGATTCCCTAATCGTTTGCGTGCTGTCTCCTCCCAATCGCCTTCTGGTCCCGGGAAGAAAGCCAGGACCCTGGGTCTTCTTGGCAGATCTTTTGACTCCACAACAGTGATGTCAGTGCCCTCCCAGATCTGACCCATCTCTCCTACCTTTTCCCGGAGCCAGTCTTGTTTTGTCGTTCGCGCAGATTACCCTGAGTACCCCTCCGATGAACGTTGTTTTGAGGAATTAGATTTGTTCTTGGCTCCCCAAAGGTGCTTTGTCCATCTCCTCGACAATTTTCTCTTGGATCAGGTCCGTCTGCCTCTGATCCAGGGAAATCTCAGGATGGCGTTTGTCAATCACCACCATTCTGAGTGTATGTGCGACCTCACTGTAGGTACCAGAAGGTATTGTGGACTTCCTGGTCGTTTATCGGGCGTCTTGGATTCGGCCCGAGTTCTTTTTCTACCCTCGGTTCCTTTGTCGCCCTTGGGTTGCTGTTTCTCGCGTGCTTCTCTTCGTGACTTTTCCATTGTCCACGTTCCCGATGCGATTTTTTCCGCCTTCACCAATTTCCTCCACTGGGCGCCGGACATTCCAGTGGGTCTTCTCTGCAGTTTCAGATTCTTAACTCCCTCTCAAACTGTATTGTCGGTTCCTTGCGGTCCCGTTGATTTGTCACTACCATGGTCCGTCTCCATAGTAGTGTTGGTTGAGGTGCTTGCTGATGAGTCAATGTCCTCATTAGCACCATCCCTCTAAGGTTTGGTTTCTTCCATATGTATATCCATATATATCCCACGAGTATGTGGGATATACTATTTCCAGCCCTACGGTGCCCCCTGTGTAGGGCTAAGGCTGCTTACTCTGGGGTTTTGCCCGTTCTTCAGAGGCTCCGTTGAAGACCGTGTAACGCTTGGCTATTCATCCCTCAACACGGATCGCTTAACATCTTGAGTTGCGGATTTTTAGGGGAGAGTCTTGGTCTTGGTCTCGAAAGTCAAGTCTTGGTCTTGGTCTTGAGAAGATTTATTGAGTCTTGTTCTTGGTATTGGTCTTGTATCAAGACCAAGACAAGACCAAAACTAGTCTCTGGGTCTCGCGAAGCCCTGAAATAAATGATTCATAAACGCTCTAATAAACCTGCTTGCTTCAGTTTTTTTTTTGTGGCGATCTGCAAAATAATTCCAACTCAAATTCATTCAAGACAAACACTATACCAAAGAAGTTGAAAATTTTGGCATGAATTATTATATATATATCAATATATGATGGGTGAAAATTGGACCCGTTAGTACTATCGGGAAGAAGGGAGCACCATTCAACAAATTCATAGTGACCTTTTTTTTTTCTTTTTTCCATTGAATTATGGTGCTTAACTTCGAGTAATTGGGTTTTACATTTTCCATATAATCTCAGTTTTATCAAAAACTTTATTCAGTCGAGTTGTATACATAAAAGATCTGAGTGTTAAGGTCTTTTGTATGTTGTATTGAGAACAGAAAATGCAATTGTTATCCTCCCTTTCTTATGAACTGCACATCTTCAAGTAAAACATATTTTTTCTTTCGCCAGACCAACGTGATGGACCACAGTTTATTTTGTACAAAACTACCAATACATAGTCGTTTTCGATACATTTTTATGTTCAACTTCATCATTTAGTTTACTGTCTGTACATTCTTCTAAAACGGTCCTTCATTATTGTCATCGAAAATAGAAAATGTTTCACTTTCAATAGATGTTTCTTCTCTATTTACAACTTGCTTTGTATTATTTTCCTTTTCTGTTTTGAGAATGTTTCGCTTTCTTTAGATTCAACTGCATCAAAAACTTTTTTTATCCTCTCTAATATCTTGTTCCAACACTTTCTTTTTATGGGTATCTGTCAGAATTTTCGAGCTACCCCATTTTCTCCCACGAGAGTTCATACATCTGAGTGTTATTTCGGGGAAAGGGCTTACAGCATCTGGCGAAATAACTATCAACGCAGACAATACTACTCCGGCTCCGTAAGGAAAATTCAAAGAATCAAGGAAAATCAATTGGCCGGGATGACAAACCATTTTTGGATTTTTATAGCAAATATAAAGTCATTAAGAGGGTTCTCAGGGACACCAAGTGAAGAGGATGTAAGTTCCTCAGTCTGATTTTTGAACTATTTGGATGACATAGGAACATTGGGAAGCCTATCATTGACAGCAAATGCGTCGAATTCTTCATCAGTTAACGCATTCCTATCCAGAGGAAATATTTCTAAAACCAGAAACAATATTGTTTATTGTAAAATAAATCTGAAATTATGTGCCTGCCAGGTCAGTAATACGATGTGAGCAACGTGGATGGAATCTAACTGTCACTATATATTTGATTATCCCTAAAATATAAAATTGTGTTCTTTGATGTCAATGGAATTATAAACGATATACTGTTGTTGCTATTCAGATGTGCCACCAGTAATATAAATCTTTCAAGTGGGAATGAAACAAAAGGGTTATATAATACCTTTTAAAAACTACCATTCTAGTTTCTCTTGACAGATAGCTACACGATGAAATTTCATAACACTTAGAATTGCCCGTACTTTTTTTATTCATGAAATTATACGAGTCCAGTCATACAATTTATCTTCTCAAAAATAAACACCCACGTTTAAGCTAAGTGGTGTGGTGTTAGAGCATTTGCTTTCCATCCAGACAGCCCGTGGTCGATCCCCACATAAAGTGGTTCGGAATCCACTTATATATGACCTGAAGTTCCCGGATCCCCCTTGTTCGCATAAGCTCTGCTTCTGAGGGGTTTCGTCTAAAATCCTGGGTGATTCGTAAAAACAAATTTTACAAATTTTTCAACAATTTCACATATTTCACAACTTCAATCAATCATTCGATTAAGATCTAGTTGGAATTGAGTAGGATATATTTATGAACAAGGGATAACTTCAGTTGGTCAAATGTGACCCCACGAAAGGAGCCCACTCCTTCCTTATTCTTATAACTGCCTATCCTATAACAGTCACTACTAAACGTGGAATTATCTTACCAGACAGGAAATTTCTGATAATGATAGAAAGAAAATTGACGAATTACCTTCAAGGCTGGTTTGATGGTCATTTGTTCAAATATATGCAATTATTAATCTCCAATCATCTGACCCAGATATTTGATTCCATTTGAATGGAATATTATTCTAATAATTCATTAAGTCCAAAATATATTTTATGTTAAATTTTCTGTTTGTTTGATATTATTGAATGCCTATCATTAAATATCATTAAATGTTATAAAAGATAAATAAAATCAGCCCCTCTGTAAACATGCCTTTGCTGGACTCATATGCTAATTAATTCATTTACAGAGTTATTAGGTGACAGTTACACAAATAATTTTCAACTCGTTTTCGTAAGGAAGAGTTACTTTTATTGCAAACTAGGGGTTGACCCATTCGAATCCAAAACTGAGTTAATTTAAGATCTCCACAGACCATTCTCCTATTTTTGAGTATTCTGCCATTTTCCAAAGAATTGAGTTGCAACCGTATTCTTGAAGTATTAATTCTAAACCCGTCTGGATTTATGCTGAAAATATCGTATCCTTTAAATGATCAGAGAAAGATTATTTGAGAGTAATAACTTGGCGTTATTGAAATCTGACAATAATTTTTCATAACAAATCTTTTTATTAATGATAGTAATATTTCTTTTTTTCATAACACCACCTACGCGAGCAGAGGATACAAAATCGCTTACTTGAAGTAATAGGCAAATGTCTCTGCCGATGCCGACCGTATGTTTACCAGGGGTAATTTAACTCTAGAATACGATATTTGGGCCACCACAACCGACCCCTTTGGAATAAGGATGGATGGCAAGGTGGTGAGGCCCGAAACGATACATTGCCAATGAATGACGAACGTGATAGCAAAAGACTATTTGAGGAGACAGATGAATTATGAGATCTTCTGTAGTGCTACGAGAGCAGATAGTCCTTCAAAGGACACAATGCCAAAAATAATTGCAATATGGTGTGAGATACACCCAGAGCATATATCTCCTTCGGAGTCGAGGCATCATCTGAGCTCCGTTTCATCTGGTTAACGAAGCGGCAGATATGCCATGTGTTAGTCTGGCTTTAGAAAAGGCTCACATTAAACCACGAATTTGGGTCAAATCAACTCTGTCTTTATGACGCCGATTAGACTGCCTCAAACTGAAAGGGAGAATTCTAGCTCTATTTTGAGGAGGTGCCAATACACTGCGATCTGGTAGGTCTTTTGTGTCTTTTACTCCTGCCCTGCCGTTTAGGATATCTCAACGATCAGAGCAGAAAAGTTCAAGATGTCGGATGGCTTCAGATTGGGTGGATTTCATTCTTCTATTTGATGTTCTCCGAGGTATCCTACCCTAGGATTTTGTAAGGTTATACATTCTGAGACGATGTTATAACGGAATTTTTGTCTTCCTAGCAGAATCTGCATTCTTCTTCCTCTACTAATCCAAGTTTCTTGAGGTGCTTTCTCAACCGACAGTGCCCTGTTAGAATTTCCCTCTGTTTTCTGAGTTCGTTTCCCTGTAGTATCTTGGACTGCCTCATTCCTGTTTTTTCAAATTCATCGGGTATTGTGCTAGTAGATATTCCGCAGAAAGGTTCCAGGAAGTTTCAGTCCCTTTTTTGCGAGTATCACTCTAGTGTGTCCCAGAACCCATAAACAGTCGCATTCTTGCCTAGGTCATTAAGTTCTTCTAGGCTATACCAAACCATCTTGGAGTTGATTACATGGGAGTACAAAGCATCAATGGCTGTATAGCCATCTGACATGATAATAATCTCTTGTCTGTAAAAATTTCTCTCTATATTGAACAGGCACATTTTCGGATGGCATAAACTTTCACTTGGAAAAATCTCCGCGATTTGTTTAGATTTTCCGAATATTTTGTTCCAGGCTCATATACTTTCTATTTTAGTATATTTTACTAATTACTCTGTTTAGAAGGAATGAGCGGCGCGTACACATAATAGAAGGTGAGATGTTGTCGGTGAAACAACACAGTGTGGTCGGTGGATCAGCGGTCTAACGCACAGGCCGTTCGAAACTCCAGCATAGTGATAGTCGGTTCTAGCCCGATGTAGGTACAAGAGAATTTTTCTCATCTACTTTATATCGGATCGATAGGCAACCGCATGCCTTGTTGAGAAGCTAGTGAATTGTGGGTTGTTTAGATGCCAATCTCGCTAGCTTGGAGTGAACACCGACCACCCGAGGTGGTGCTGTAGGTTTTCCGGGTTATCCTACAGCTGAAAAGTGAATACGCCACCAAAAATCAGTGAGTCACCCCGGAGCGCCACGGCAAATAATAATAATGAGGGAGTATTATTATTATTATTATCTCATATACAATATTCGGTGGACTACGTGGCTGCCACATATGCATTTTATGCCCACAGTGCGATGAAATAACATTAAACTAAGACGAGCTCACCACACATTTGAGTCACGAGAAAGTTTCTGGTGTTTGATCTCTTATGATGCTGGACAAATAGGTTTTGACCTGATGTGTAACTCCTATCAGGATATCGGTGAAACGATATTTTCTATGTAACAAAATGGGATGTTTTTGGTTTTGGTATTTATTGAATACTCATACGAACTGTGAAGGGGGAATCGTCGACTAATTTCAAGATAAAGAATTGAAATATATTCCTCAAAGACTTCTGAGAAACTGCTGCGATTTCGGATCTTCTTCGACTGTCATCAAAAAAATTAAATACTTGTAATAATAGGTATAACGAAATTGTAGTTTTGACCTACTTCACAGCTTATCCAGAAAATTCGCTGAAAATTAAGAAAATTCACTTTGAATTTTTGTTTGTCAGTAAACCGGGTTTTAATCAAACATAAGTGGCGTCCCTTCAAATATCACTAAGTTCAATATCTGAAGCCTCAAGACATACATGTAGGAATGGAATTCATATAAATGATTTTTCAAGATACATGAGGACCCTGAGTTCATGAAGAACATGATATGGACAGATTGATCAAGAATTGCATGTACAACCGCCATAATAGAAATTTTCAAGCAGCAGAAAATCCAAAGCTCATTTGCTAGCACAACTTCCAGGATTAATCGAGTTTCAATGTTTTTTGTGCTATAAAGGATAACCAAATTTTATATTTATATATTCATGATAATTTGAATAGTGATAGATATTTGCATATATTCAGGAATGTGGTTGATGAATCCATAAGGCATATTCCTGAAAAATACCGTTCCAAGTAATGGAATCAGATGGATGAAGCGAGCCCTTCAATGAAGTAATGCTGTCGCTGTTAAATGGAAATGGAATTTTCAAAGATCAGTGGCTTTGTTAAAATGGGCCATTTACATTTCCTCCTCGTTTTCCAGACCTGACGCCACTGGATTTCTTCATCTGGGTATATATCAAAGAAAATTTTCATGCGGAACCTGTGAGTGATAAACGAAATATGAAACGAAGGCTTCTGAGAGCTTTCAATAATTTGATTCCTTACTCAGAATGCTACAAATGAAGGAATGTAAAAAAGAATAAATTCTCGTTCAAAACCAATGTATTCGAACTTCTATTGAAATGAACTCGAGTGGAAAGAAGGATGACTGTATTCAACATCGATAAACAAAGATATAATTCACCTCTCTGATATTATATTATCTCAATTCATTTATTTTCATTTTGAGTTAGCTTTTACCAATGACCGTGGAATTACTATTAGTTCATTTGTTTTGAAAGCTCTCTTGGTTTGGTATTGCTTCGAATGATTTACATTTCAAATATTTTCCTTATTCGGTTATATCTTGCCAGGGGTGTAGGTCAGGATTTTTTTATAAATTTGATACACTTTTTCCGTAGTGACCAAAATTCATAGAATTTGAGAAAATCATTTTCTCAGGCGGAAATTTTGACCACGCAGGAATGGACCCGGCATATTTATTTTTGGCAAATTTTTCTCAAATTTTGATATTAATAAATCCTGGAATCCTCATTACGCAGTCCAATTTGCAGATTGATCTTATGACCAGTTTTCGAGCAAGAGGGTGTCAAAAATCCAAATTTTGCATCGATTTAATCTTTGTGCTCTTGTCGGAAACTGAACTATATGAGAGATGAGCACCTCATATCCAAAATGTAGCTCATAAGTTCCTATTCGAATAAATAATAATATTTCACGGAGGGTGTGCATTACAGCATGGTAAGACAATGTTCATATAAATAGATAATCGTTTTGATTTTCACTCACTCTGTTAGAACTAGGAAACAAACGGCCAAATTTTTTAAAGAGTATGGGTCTTCATCAACTATATGAGGATCTATATGATTGCCTGTCGAACAGTATATAGTTTTCCATGCAGAGGATGAAAATTTAAATGCTTACAAATGAATAAAATTATATAATTATTACGAATTGTCCACAATTGTTACTAGAATATGAAAGTTGAACTGGAATTACTCATAGAATAATGCTCCCCAGTAGTAGTAGTGGTAGTAGAAGCGGGGTGGCCGCTACTGCAGCCAGGCAAGTAGGCCCTAATGGGCCCTTTATTCCATCCCCTTGTCTCCTCATCCATGACATGCTCTTATATTAACCAAGTGGTCTACTCAAAATAAATCCTTAAAATATGTTTGTATGTGTGTGTGGGTGCTTGTCAAGGGAGCGAGTTCTTTGAATCTGCCTATTCCTGAAAGTCCTGATACGGCTGGTTCTCATTAGGGTGGTGCGGCGGCCGCGCGTGATACCATCACCGGCTACCAAACCCGCAGTATCCGATTCGAGGCCCCTCCTCGGCTTTCATAGGAGACTAGTTCTCCAGTTCTCACCGCGAGTTCCTTCCATCCGCCTCTTCGTGAAAGTCCTGGTAGTATTCCCCAATGGGTGGTGCAGTGGCCGCGTGCGATTCATTCAACAGCTACCAGTCCTGCAGCACCTGATCCGAGACTCCCCCTTGGCTCCCACCGAAGACCAGGATTTCCAGTTCCCGCAGCGAGTTCCTTCGAACTGCCTCCTAGTGAAAACCCTAGTAGAGCTGGTTCTCAAACGGGCGGAGCGGCGGCCACGGGTGATTCATCACGGGCTACCAACCCCGCGATACCCAATCTGAGGTCCCTCCTTAGCTCCCACTGAAGGCAAATTTTAAAGTTCTCGCATCCTTCTGTATTGTGTGACTGGGTGTGTTAACTGTCGGGGAAACATGTGTGTTTTTGACGTCGGTGTACGATAAGCTAGGGCCCACGGGTCGCTACTGCCGTTAACTGCAACGCCTCAGCCACGCTTGGGGTATTCCTCCCCAGTGCCCACCTTATTTCCTGCCAGCCCCATCACCAATCCTGATTTAGAGCAACCCGTATTCAAATACTTTCAATAGAAATCTCTACTTTTGATACTTCATTAGAAATCTATTGAAAATTCTCTTTTTTCCCCCTCCTCATCAAACAAGTGATTGAATATAATTTTTTTTTACACCTTCGCATATGGGAATGAATTGAAGGAACTAGGAAGTTTCAAATTCTTAGTGGTTCGTTACGAAAAATTGACTTACAAACAATGGTTTTACAATCCATATATTTACAGTTATCAGCATTTTATTTAAAAATGGAAATGGCAAAAATGATCCAATATTGATGTTCATTATTCTTGGGGATATTATTCCTATCTCCAGCATCTTCAATTACATAAGGTAAATGTTGGAATCGTATTCCTAGATACCTCGAGTATCCCATAACCTAATAGATAAAACTAGCCTCATATGCTCAACAACCTAATGTCCGAGATTCAGATTTACAAGTAATCAGAGTTGTTCACAAAAATAATATTGAATTACCCACTTGTTTCATGAGGAAGGGAGGGGGAGCATTTCTCACCAGCTATGCAATGAGGTATTTGATTGCGGATGGCTACAAATCAGGGGGGTTGTTACGGGTCAATGTTATCTTTGAATTCATATAGAATATAAAATAATTTGGGGTTTCATTCTTTCATTCTATTTACTTATAATTACCGCTTTATTCATTCCTTGTATTAACTTATAATTACAGTATTATTCTTTCACTTTATATAACTTATGATGATAGTAACATAAACTTTATTTAATTAAAATTATATTTTGAATTAATTCAATAGTTAAAACTAGTTGAGAAGACCTGATAATTCCTTTGATGGTTATGGTACCTGAAAGATAGATAAAAGTATATCATTACTTTTCAATATCAAATAACTTGAAAGATCAATGAGGTGCGCACTTCACACCCTGTATAAAAATTGAGAAATCATTCATCAAACGTCAGTTATTTTAAAGTCCACTCTGGCATCAAAAGATAAACAAACACCAATTTCCAAGTGATTTACTCTTTCACTTTACTTTATTCTTTATTGTCCTACTAATTTATTTACTAATTGTTTCAAGTAAGTAAGATCGTGATCATTTTTTCGACCTTGGTGAGTTTGCCCAGATTCCAGATTTTGACATATAGCCTCAAAAAGTAAAACATTTTGCCTCCAGTTTTTCGGTTAACCTTGAATAAAGCACGTTTCACTAACACAAATTTGTGGACTTTAGCCCAGCATAGGAGATTTTTGTGTTTTCCAGGAATATCATTATAGTTGATAATAATCTACCCACCTGATTGGGGATTTTGGAACTTATACAAAGAAATCTATCATATTTCTTCGAGGCCACACCCCATTCAAGGTAAAGGCATCATTTCAAAGGTTCAGAATAACCTCTTGCTTCCCCTAGAGCTTGAGAAAACAACCTGAAACTAACTATAATATTTCAGGCCTTTTCTGCTTACTCTACTTGCTTCTGCTACCTCTGATCTTCCACCTACTCTACACTATCCCACCATACTAGATAGACCAGGACTATCAGGAAAAGTACCCCTTACGGGACTGAACTCATTGCTTCCACTTACTCTACTACTCTGCTTCGCATGCCGCTTGTTTCGCCTATAATAATCAGAAGCCATTGGACGTGGACTATCATAAGCCTACAAGTAATATCATTTCTTTTATTCATCTATTGAAAATAAATATACTTGGTGCACCTCATACGTTCTCCACTGGCACCACTACACAGGTTCTACCTGGACGCTATCGCATCAACAATCCTCAGTATTTGCGTCTAGAAACAGAAGAGATATTTAGTATATAACGTATAGAAATAATGCAAGACAGTACCTACCTACCTCTTTGGAACTATCCTATACACCTCAAGTATACTTCACGGTTGATGTTATCAATTGAGATCATTGTTCTTTCTCACGATTATTAAAATTGGCACAGGGATTCAATAAACTTTTCGACATTTATGAGTCTATTCTACCCACCAACCCCTCCTGTGTATAATTTGTATGACCCCTGTTAGAGTATTTCAGCACATTGCTAGGTTCTCAAATTGAACCAGAGTGTAACAAGGTGGTTAGGAATAAGGGGGGTGGGGAGGATATTTCAATTACTCATTTCATTTCAAATTTCATATCCTAGTTACAGTCATGGATGATTTGTAATAATTATTTAATTTTGTTCATGGGATATAAAATTTGTAACCATTCAAATTGTCACCCTGTATATGGAAAACTATATTCTGTTGGAAAGGCAATCATATGAATCGTCATGTAGTTGATGAAAACCTATACTTTTTTAAAAAATTGACAAATTCTACCGGTATGTTTTCTAGTTTTGAAAGATAATCAAAACGATTATGGTATTGATATTTATCTATTTCTATGAGCATTATCTTGCCACGCTGTAGTGCAACACCCTCTGTGAGAAATTGTTTTCATTCGAGTGCAGAAACTCATATGCTTCAACTTAGATATGATGAATTCATTTCTGATAAAGTTAAATTAGATCACAAAAATCAAATCGATGCATAATACACAAAACAGCTAAAATAGAATTTTTGACACCTTGTAGTTTGAAAACTGGTAAATCAATTTGTAAATTGGACTACGTAATGGAAATAACAGAATCTTCAACAAATTTTTACGTGAAAATTTGATAGATCTGTGTAAGACTTGCTGTTTTAGGTGTGATTCTGTGAACATTCACATCTCCATTGTTCCTGTCTATGAGTTATGACTTTTATGAAGTAGTTCTGCAACTGTCAAATTTCTCAGAAAATAGTAATATCTCAAAAACTAACAATGCCAATACCCGAAGTGGGCTCAAAATATTCTCAGAAATTAAACAATTTAATGAAAAACAGTGTGTTCCATTTAAAATGAGGAAGTTGAAGTTATTTTGAGAAGGCAATATTGTATAACCCATATATTCCAAAACAAGGCTCGTCTTGAAAGACTCTATATAGTCTGCCTTCCAAATGCGCAAAAATTCAAGTTAAATAGGGTAATGTAAAGCTGAAGATTATGAGAACTGAACACTTGTTTTTCTCTGTACGCACCCTTGAAAAGGTAACAAATCAGAATCTTTGAATATGTCAAAATTCGGCCGTATCCTATTTTGCATAGCAGCAGTTGAACATTTTTTTTGTTTTCACCAGGACCTGACAGCAAAGTTTCAGATGTGGACGGTCAACCGTATACTACCATCCTTTACGGAAACGGCCCGGGATTCGCAAACCCTAGAATCGTTCCGATAAATACAACGTCAGCTGCTGAGGATAGGAATCAAGTGCACGGATCTGCAGTTCCGCGTCAATGGGCCACTCATGGAGGCGAGGATGTTCCCGTTTACGCTCTTGGGCCATTAGCTACCACGCTTTTTACAGGCAAGACCATTATTGAATGTGTGTGTACTATTTTTTTTCCGTTGTAGAAAAGTTTGCTATTGGGTTCCATGTAGTCTTTTAAGACGAAATGAATCGATATGGAAAATCGCTTAGATACATTTTCTAAAAACATATGTATCTACCCACCAACAGAAGTTTTCCTATAAGCTCATTTTATCTGAATTTTTTTTTCGAACTTTCGATTATACTTGGGATAGGTAATGCAAGTTCGTTATTTTAAATAAAATGTCGCAACGTTCATTACATTTAAGGAATAAACATGAAGTTTCATAATATATTACTCGTATACAGGGTGAGTCAGATTAAGACCGACAGACCGACAAACTCCCTACACAGATTCCTTACCTCATTTCGGGGTGAATAGTTTGTATCAATGTATTTCCTAATATGAATCATCCTGAGGTTCAGGGTGCTAAAACTCCGAAAAAAATATGAATTAATTTTTTTTTCTTAAAAATTCGTTGAAGAAAAAATTTTTAAACTTGGTACACTAATCTCAGTTTAACATGGTGATGATTTGATGTAATGGGGTTTAATTTTCGAAAACAGTGGCTTAGTTACGACGGTATGTTGCCGTATCTTCCTTCATATATTCTTCAGAAAAGTGAATTGACAAATGAGTGTTTGACATCAGTTAGGCTCTTCAGTAGTTAACCCACGAGTCATATCAGTCCATGTGCGTGAATGTAGAGGTATCTGAAATATAAAAAAAAACTGAAAGTATGTCTGTCCTGTTTTAATTCTACTTGATATTTCTAAATATTAGAGAACTTGGTAAGTACACTGATACTTTCCTAACAAAAGTGCAAAGTCGAGCATTTCAGTTTTTGGTAGGCCTTTCAGTACGCCACTGGTCAACGCATAAAACATACACGAAATCTTGAACGAAAAAGGAACGTGGTCTTTTCTCATTTTACTTGGGAGATATTCCCAAGTTTTCATGGCTACACACCTTAAAAGGTAAGGGCTACGTCTTACTCATTTTTTTAACGGCAAATAATAATAATAGCCGTCCTCTACCCGCAAAGTCTATGCCTTTGGGTACACTCAACGAGTATTTATGATGGAGTAATATTATTATTATTATTATTATTATTAAATAGGGTAGCACGTGAACTATTGTATCTGTTCCTCCGACAGAAATTGATAACCCCAAATGCTGGTGTTTATGGCCTCCGTAGAATTTGTAAATGGTTTCTGAGGATGTATGAAGGAGCAAACGAACTTTATAGATATTGTAATACTCACGGTTGAGGCATGTATTAGGCCATATTTTCATCCTTTTAGGTGAATGGATAAACACGTGTTCGGCATAAGTTAGGCTAATCCATACTCAAATTAAAAGATATACTATTCCATGTGCCTGAACGTGGAGGTTTTTGCCATATTAGCGAAAAACTGCAGATATGTCCTGAATAGAGACATTGGGTAGTATGAATGAAAGCTATCAAATGCTCATTCTATAAGTTTGTCCTTCTCTTAACTGAACACAAAGAATAGGTCTGTTTCAAGAAATCAGAGTAGAAGCATTTGCTCAAAGTTTATTCATATCACCCATTATCTAGGCCACTGGGTTAGTGACAAGTGTCCGTATTGTCAAGTATAAGAAATAGCACTCAGTATAAATATTTTTCAAAATTCAGGTACCAAACCTGAAAACAAAGAATTATATTTGGATATTTTTTATGTAAAAAATCTCATAGTTCATTCATATATTAGAATCTCATCATCTAGGATAACATTTATTGAAATACAGTATTTCCTGCAATTCAATGTTCAACGCCAGTAATCAACCGGCAGAGGTATCGGGTTTCACTCCGGTACCACAATATTCAATGGCCAAGATGCTGTTGAAGCAATAATGGTCAGCAATATATCCACGGGGATGGGAAAGTCATTCATTCATTGTGACCATTAGTCGTTTGATACTACTGAGTGGTAGTACACAAAAAAAAGAGAAAAATTTCGAGTTTCAATCATGGGCGACCTGGCACGTTTCTCCTTCTGTGTGATGATTATAATGTAAGTTTAATTTTATTTTAGTTACCTTCATTGTATTTCACTGTTCCTTCATTTTTTCACTTCACTTTGTTTTGTTTTCACTTCGTTTTATTTGCTCACCTGCCTTTTGTCTACATTCAATAAATTAAATAATTTCACTTCACTCTTTCATTCCACAACATCAGGGTGGTCACAATCAAGTTGTATAATGTTTTAAACCTCTTGTAAGCCAAGCAAATTAATATTTGTGCACTCTATATAGCTAGTGGGCCAGGTAAGTCCGTTCTGGACCAAAAGTGGTAGTTCTACTCCGAGCGTGACAGTATTGATATTGGAGAATTGTGAAATTATTGATTCAAGTGCCAGTGTTATGGTGTTATTCTGAGCATTCCAGTATATAACTTGAGTTATAACCTATTGATACAATAAAATATCTACCATACTTGCATTAGTGGTGGTTGGTTATTTATATTACATCCACACTGCAGAGACCTAGATGATTTGATACCATAAACCAGCAGTCAGATATCCTTTTGACCCAATCAGCGGAGTCATTCTTCTCGTCACGAGATATCGGAGTGTAGAAAATGCAGAGCACCTCTAAGCCACACGAAATCCAAGATCCAATGTGAATCCTACCAAGATTCTTACCATATGGGTTATGCCGACACGCCTACAACCTCGTCGAAAGGTAATTAGCTCTGTATACATTGTTGAACCAGTAAGCCCATAGCCATAGACAATGCTTACTAGCTAACTTTACAGAACCGTTCTGAATCGTTAGTCACATGTTCAAATGATATCAATGATTTGAAGGAAAAACTTGTAACCTTGGAAGACATACTTTGGAAAACCAAATCGGATATCTTAGAATGCCGTCGGGCATCACTACGAGCCCTAAACCATCCGCATAAGCAATTTACTCTGAAAGGAGATCGAGAATAACCCGTGAGAAAAATATTATCGTTTTAGGCTTTATACTGAATCCAGAAATCTAGATGACTTCAATGCTATTCGAACACTCATCAGCTCAACAATTCCTGGATACGAATATCACAAAAATTCCATTAATCGAATCGGGCAGCAAGTTGATACTCGCCCTCAAAGTAGTTCATCAAAAAATTCAGTTCATTTAGTACAAGAGTGTTACAAAAAAAATAGCAAGCCAACATTTTTTCTCAGACTTAATATCTTGTCTTAAATAGGTTGAACTTCAAGACTCACCTTGGAAAACTGTTCACATATAAATAATGTGTGAAACAAAAATAAAGAGTTTGAAGGTGTAATTCAGACTTACCATCGCCATGTTCGAAATTTCCAACATCCAAAAATATTCAAGAGGATGGAAAATACCCCGATATATCATAACAAATTAGCATTCTGCAATTATGGCATACGGGAAATGATATCTTCTTCCGATAATTCCTCAGGACATACTTTCAGTATTTCGTAAATATCTCAGAAACTTCCGTATATTTGTCAAGTATTGATAAGTGATGTCAAACAATCATTTATCAATTATCTTGTCTAAAGAAAACATGGCAATATACCATCGTATTCACGCAACTGTTTTACGAAAATTAAACACTATAACATCAAATCATCACATTGATAACCTAAAATAGTTTAAAAAGTAAAAAGAAATTCTTTCAGGAGATTTGAGGAAAAAATATTTAATTCTAATTTTTTACCGGACTTTCAACACCTTGTTTCTTGAAGGGGATGCATTTAAAAATATAGATTGAAAATGACTTTTCACCTCGAAATGTGGTAAGGAATCTGTGTACGGAGTTTGTTTTTATTATGATTCACCCTATATATAAAGTTCGCCATTTGACAAGAATTTCCAAATTTTTGGCGTACGTGTATCCATCCACAAAAAACAATCTTTGGAATCCATTCTAGTCAGCTAATACAGTATACCAAATCTTCATAAAATTTTTCAAAATTATTTACCCGAACGTTGCCAAACTTAGATGCCCCAAACAAAGACAAAATTGATAAAAAAATAAAAAATCTTTTGAGGTTTGGGATACATCGAATATTATAATTCATCATTTGTATAAGGAGAACTTCTATTTCCGATATCTGGACTAACCGATGTTTTTCCTTGAAACACTGACGCGATTCATCCATTATACACAGGCAGTTTGTTGGAAAGTACTGAAAAATTTGTATCTGTTGTAGATATATGAACAAATGAACTCACACACTTGGTAAAATTCCTTCTTTAACCAATATTGACAGGATTCTAATTATTTTCATGGTGGTTTCTCTACTATTCGACTGACCGTATGTGTTAAACTGTAATGCCCTTTTCTTCATTGCCTGGATTACTTTTCTCTAAAGACAACTTGGGGACAGATTCAAATAAACAAAATAAAATTCTACTGTCAGAATTTGAAACTTATCTTACTTCAGAGTTGTGGAATAGTTTGGAATTAAGGGAATTTTAACTTCGTCGAAATTAAAAATTCCCTTTCTTCCAAACTATTCCACAACTCTGAATTACTTTTGGTACAGTGATTTTTAGGAAAAATAAAAAAACACGTCAACAATAGTATACAGGTGGACACATTTTGACATATTCTAATTTGATGTTACTTCCCCTATCGCACCCCCCCAGAGCACGTTACCATTTTTTTAATGGATCACCCTATATTGTTTTGCATTATCAGAAGTTCCATGATGAACAGATTTCAACAAAGTAGAATATATTGTGATCTGAAGTTCATAGTTTGGAAGATAAAAATTATTTTGAGTTGAAAACGAGCACCCTGAACGAACTTCTGTACAATTTGTTACCTAGGTTTCATAGGTATTTTTTTGAAGTATAAGTACTCCAAAAGAGTCTCATTTTGCCTAATTAAGTTTGAATTCGATATTCTCTTCATTCTACCATAACGATTACCTACCAGGTGAACTTACAATTGGTGTTTCTGTTCTTTTGAACTATTGAGAAGCAATGGTTTATACGAATCTAGGAAAAAAAACTGGAAAAAAACGGAAAAAATACCCCCGAAAAAAAAAAACAAAAAAAACGGGAAAAAACCCTTGGAAAAAATACCCCACGGAAAAGAAACCCCCCGGAAAAATACCGAAAAAATACTCCTATATGCGATAACAATGACTATTACATAAAAAGTAATGAAATTTCAACTGTGTGTCATGTTAAAAAACTTGACCATATTTGATTCATTTTACAATACCAATTAAAGTTTTTTTTATCTTTGATAATTTGACTAGTCAGAAATATTTGGATATGTTGGAGAATCGAATAACACCGTGCATAGATTGGGCAGTTAGGGAGGATTTGAATTTATTCGAAAACAATTTTTGAATGATAATTTTTGTGGTCGCTGGATTGGCAGAAGAGGTCCTACAGAATGGCCACCAAAGTCTCCGGATCTCACTCTTTTAGATTCCTTTCTATAGGGTCATTTGAAGTCTAAAGTGTATAAGATAAAATCAACAACATCAGAAGATTTGAGAGGAAATATCACGAGGCATTGCACATAAATAACTCTCGAGATTCTCAACCATGTGAGTGCGGCAATGGAAGCTCGTTTGTACCAATGTATGGAAGTTGGTAGAAACGTTTTTGAACATTTACTATAGAATATTTGTTTCTTCTCATTGTTATGTCATCAGATTTTGATTCAAGAATTTAATAAAAAAATTCTTTTTCTGATTTATTGCTTCCACATTTGTCTCTAGAACGAATATTTCAAAATGTGTATAATTTTTGGCTTGTTTTTTTACTTTTACTGCTAATCATTGATTCAAAAGTTATTCAGGGTGGCTCGTTTTCAACTCAAATAATTTGTAGCTCCCAAACCATTAGCTCAAAACCATATGATTGATATTTGTTAAAATTTGCTCATAATGGAGCATCTGACAATGCAAAACAATATAGGGTGATCCATTTAAAAAAATTGCTGACATGCTCTTGGGGTGCGATAGGGAAAGTTAGATCAAATGTGAATATGTCAAAATGTGTCTCCCTGTATACTATTGTTGACGTGTTTAATAATTCTTCCTGAAAATTATTGTACCAACAGTTATTTAGGGTGGCTCGTTTTACATGGAATGCACTGTATATGAAAATAATGTTGTTATATGATTTTAGGAACCTTCGATCAGAGCTACATTCCACATGCTATTGCCTACAGTGCTTGCCTGGGGGAACATCGCCTTAGATGTCAAGGATTAGATAACTACACCGTCACTCAACACATGAACTGTGCATCGGCAGAAGTGTCTAGTGTTGCGGCTGCCGGACAACCAATAGTTATCGCCAGTAGCGTTATGGCGGACGATATTCAAAGATCCAAATCAGCATCGATATTAATTTCACCCTCCGTTTTTGTTTTAACTCTAACTCTCATGTTTGCAAAATACTGAACACCCTCAAGTGGATGTGCGCGAAATATCGAACTCGCTCAAAAGGAAAACTGTCTGTGACAATGTTCAAAAGAACATTCAAGAATTTTCATTCAATGATGTTATATTATACTCACCAACAGCACTCTAGCCCATAATAAGATTTGTGAGTAATCATCAGATAATAAACCTAGAAAATTGGTTTCAACGGAGGAAAATACAGTATAGTGATACCTAAAATCGAACTGAAAATTCAAAAATTGTTTTCAAAGAAGGAGAAGGTACCTACTGTTTCTTCAAAAGTTTTCATGGAAAAAAATACGCCCTTTCTACTTTCCGAAATCAGTGAACATAAAATATGTGATATTCGTGTCCTGTTCCAGGATCAACACGAATACATTTTAATTTTGAAAATCATACACGGATCATTAGCATATCCTTGTGAAATGAAAAATAGTCCCGTAATCCAAAAAAATTAACAAATCAACAAAACAATTGATGAACGATCACTTTAAAAGCTATAATGATATGGCCTACTGTAATGCAAACGATTCTGCACACTAGTTGAAGATGAAAGCAAGATACCATGAGACAGTAAATATTAGAAAAATGAACGGTTTGATGGTTAGCTGCATTAAGTCACTAATAAATCTTACTTGTTTATAAAGTGGTTGAATTTGCATTTGGACATAAAATGCACACAGATATCCGTAAAACGCAAAACTATTCATTGGCAACATGGAAAAGAGCAGATAACTGACAACAATAGTGAAGTTATGCAATAAATTCGATTGCCAATAAAGTCCGTGATAAGTAAAAACCAGGATAAAGAAAGCTGTGTACCTCGGGGACTGGTTTATATGGACAGCCTATTTTACTGGGTTAATATGTATGTGGTTTATACTCGGGTTAATATGAGTTATTGAAAAAATTCAGTATGACAGTTAAATGATATTTCACTCATCATGTTTATGTGAATATTTTTTTGATGAGCTATTGGTGGACAGATGACCTCATCGGTATTTTTTTCGAAGGAATCAAATGGCGTGTTTTGTATCGTAAGAAAGCTTGTTTTTTTTTGTGTCCATCTGTGTAATTCAATTATGTATTGCTTGATGTATTCACAAAGTTACTAAGTTGGATATTTTAGCGATATGGCAATTTGAATCAGAGAGTGGCTCACGTGAGTTCTGATGAAAACAATTTTTTACGATGATTGGGATGATTCTATTATCAATAGCTAAAACCCATCTACTGATAATTGAAGAAATAATTGATGTATATTAAATGCTCGAACTGTGGTCCATTTGTCCAAGCCAATCTATGAATAATGCCCTGAACACTATTGATTGACTGCTCTTCAAGAATTTCCGACATTACTCGCCTATTGCTTGAAAACTTTCAACGGGCGTCGTCCCACTTGACCACTAGAAAATGCTACTTCAAAAATTTACAAGTTGTAATTCAATCAATCATATCCTATTTCATACCTTTTTAATAATTTGTTAGAGAATAGTCCGGCTGCTGGGGGCTAGCAGAATAGACTTTTATTTTTCATCAAGTGAATGAGATTCAATACCAAAATTTAAACGACTTATGAAATTATCTTTCAATACTTTGCTGGCTCTTTATATAATATTCATGGAATATTTTCAAACATTTCCTCAAAGGCTCATCCATTCGATACTTTACTTTTTCTATTTCAGTTCACGAATTCAAATGAAAAATTCAAAGAATCCCGCACCATTCTTATTAGAAATGGATCCTGGTGAAATCCGCTGGATTTTGGCTATAACAGACTCCAATTCAAGTATAAGCAATTATAGACCCTATAAGCCTTTTACCCTCTGTCTCCAAATTATTCGATGTGCCACCTTAGTGACCTTAGTCTTAATGAAAAGTAAGTTGTTCAGTATTGCTCAGCATGGGTAACAAAAAGGAAAATCAACAACAACAGCTGTACTCCAGTTTGCTCGGTATATAATAAATGGTTTAGAAAACAATCATGTATCACTAGGACTTTTCCTAGTCCGTCCAAAGGCATATGATTGCTTAGATCATGAAATCCTGTACTGTACACACTCTAGGCATATGGAATGAAGAAGTTCAATCATATCTTCTCCATAGGAAACAAAAAATCTCCACTACAAAAAAATTGAACATGCTACCTCACAAATAGGTGACATCAATGTGGGGGTGCACCAGGGCAGCATTACTGGTCCCATTCTATTTATAGTATATCTGAATGATATGTTTGATATCCTGACAGCCCACTCCTATTGTAAATTGGTTAACTATGCTGATGATACTAACATTATGATCGAGGGAAATTAATTTCCATCTTTGTTACCAAACTCTAATTTAATGAAAAAAAATAATAATTGGTTCTCAGGAATCAAACAGTTCGTAAATAAAGAAAGAACATAATTTATTTATGACTATAAATTTTGGACAGGAAGTGCCTAGTTATACTATATTGAATGAACAAAATATAGAAATTGATCCCAGTTCGAAGTTCTTAGGAATGAATATAGACTGTTACCTGAGCTGGAATATTCATGTCAGCGAATTAGCCAAAAAATTGAGTAAAGTAAGTTATACCATAAGAATAACTCTCCATATACTTGCATCTATTCGATCTCAAAGTAGTGTACCATGCAAACTTCGAATCATGTTTTGGATAATATGGTATACTGTTATGGTAGCAGTGGTTGTGTCATGTAGTAGCAGGTTTCTTCATGCTAAAATATTAACAGTTAGTGCAGTATATATCCAAGAATGTCTCTTGTTTTTTGTTAAAAATGAACAGTGTTTTTCAGAATATTTACCCTAGAACAGCTACACCTACGATAAATATGATTATCCGATGCATAGACTGACGGTGGCTGAAAAAAATGCTTCATATCATTCTTTAAAATTATTCAAGAAGTTAACAGCATGAATTGAATAATAATAATAATAATAATAATAATCCCTGATAAACACTAATTGAGTGTACCCAAAGGCATAGCCTGTGCGAGTAGAGGACGGCTATTATTCTTATTTGCCATGGCGCTCTGGGGCGACTTACTGATGTTTTAGGTGATGTATTTACTTTTCAGCTGTAGGAAAACCCGGAAAACCTATAGCACCACCTCGGGTAGTCGGTGTGCACTCCAAGCTAGCACTAGACGAGATTGGCATCTAGACTACTCACAATACACTTGATTTTTAACAAGGCATGCGGTCGCCTATCGAACCGATATAAAGTAGTTGAGAAAAATTCTCTTGTACTACATCGCGCTCGAACCGACTATCGCTATGCTGGAGTTTCGAACGGCCTGTGCATTAGACCGCTAAGCCACCGACCACCATCTCTTCTTCGAATGTCTTCGAGCAAGAAATTTGGAAATTAATTATTAATAAAAATGTGTGAGTCTACATGGAGGTTTGACTGTAAAATCTCATACCCACATAGTTACAAATTTATTAATATATACAGTGAGTCTGCTTAAGTTGGCTACATATGGGAAACTTTCTTATTATTGATTTAACGAAAAAAAGTTATTCATCATAAAAAGTTCTGCATGGTCTAAAACCCATGATGCAACCATCAGATATTTAATTTTATTAATCTTATACAAGGTATGTCAAAAGATATGAATTTTACCCAAGAGTAAAGTAACTTTATATTTCACAATATCGAAAATTGTTTTCATTAAAAGTTGTTCGGAATTGAAAACTATGTTTTACTATGCAATTACATCGTTCCAATTGAAAAAAAAAAAATTACAATTTTTTTTTAATTATTGATATTGCATTAAAATTTAGTTTTATGAAAATTTGCTTATTACTTTTCAAATAGACTGGAAAGGTTAACATGTTTGTAATAAATTATAAATGATAAATAGGTATTCGGTATTGATAATTTGAGAAAAATTTGTAAAAAAAAAATTAATTTTTCAATTAGAAGGATGCATATTAGTTTTCAATTCCAACTAACTTTTGATCATGAAAATTTTCGGTGTTGTGAAATATAGAGTTACTTTACTCATAAGAAAATTTCATATTTTTTTACATACCTCGTATAAGGTTGATGGAATTTGATATCTGACTATTGCATCTTAGGTTTCAAACTATGCAGAACTTTTTATGACGAATAACTTTTTTTCGTAAAATCAATAATAAAAATGTTCCCCATATGTAGCCAACTGCAGACTCACTGTATATGTATTGTAATGGTTTAGTTACAGTGTGTGTTGACGCCCGTTTGTTTCAAACACACTTTGCATGTTATTCATGTTTGTATTTGGTTGTTTTTTTGCAAATAAACATTGTTATTATTATCAAGTCAAGCTGATCAATAGTGTTCTTGGGCACAACCTTTAAAAATGGACAGTTTTTTTTAATACAGTTTTGAAAGTTTCCGTTTCAAACACTTTTATCTATATTACATCATTTCTACTTTTTTTACTTCCTGAAGAGAGAGACAAACAGAAGGAATAATAGAGAACCAACTTTGTGATAATACTTTTTTCAGTCTTGAAGTTCCGAGTGATTCACTTGAAATTATGACAACTATGAAAACTTCGATTTCCGAAGAAAAGTACATTTATCGAATGTATTTATCTGATATGGATATTAGTATTGATCGCTGAATGTTACTGATGCTACTTTTAACATGGTATCAACTTCATGTTATAGAAGTTTTTTCTGTTAGGTGTGAGATGTCACTAGGTCATTCATTATCATTTCAGACATAATAGAAGTGTTTCATCGAACAATATCTCTTTTATTTTTCAATTTCAATTGGAGACGAAGTTCATAAGCAAACCCATTAAAATAGCGGATATTATTTCACATGGACCGCCTTTACTTCACATTTGTCATTGAAAATTATTCACCATGTACATAATGGACATCGTTCACCAAATTCCTGAATTGAGCATTGAAAACAAAAAATAAGTCTATATTGTGGGTGGAATATATGGATAACTAAGTTAGTCTCAGCAGGAATCCTTCAACACCTTGCAGAAAAAACCTTTTTCAAGGTTGGAACCATGGATACTTTTGATCAGCTCAATTTGAACCATAATCACATCAAACTTTCAGCAAATTTCACTGGGACATAGTTACCATAAGAATGGCGTGTGGTTTTTTGTTGTCAAGACTCATAAATAAATAAGTTATAATAATAACTATTTCAGTTTACTTATTCCCTAACCTTCTATTTTTCAGGAGAAATTACAGACATGAACACAAAATTACCAAACGTACTGTATCTATCTGGAGATTTTAAATAATATTAGTACTACTGAAAAATAAGCTTTCTAGCGATAGTAAACATGATAAAAAATATCGCAGATGACGTCACTCCTCCATCAATAGAACATCAAAAAAATATTTGAATTTACGAAAAGATGCAATGCATTTTAATTTACAATTTTTTTTCAATAACTCTCATTCTTAAGAAAAATAAGCGGATCCATATATTTAACTAACTCTGTACATATATTTAAGCAATCTCCTTATTGAATACAAACATTTATTTATCCAGCATCATAAATTAACTTTTACTAAAGAGTAATAGATGTACATTCAAAAAAAAAATAATTATAATGAAAAATGGCCCTAAAATGGTAACATAATATCAACAATAATGTTCTGGAACTTATCTTCATATCTACCAACAAAAAAAATCAATAATAGACCATTCTAAAATTTTACATTAAAAATAAGTACTTGAGATTATTGATAGATGGAACTTCCACATGAATTGTTTACTGAAAAGCTTCGAAGAGTCTTCAATAACGAACAAGTCCTGCCTGTAGTAAACCTCAAATTTGTGGAGTTGCATTGTACATACTGAAAGCCATTGGAAGTATTTAAATCAAGGGTGATTTCAAAAATAATTTAACAGACTAGTGTTCAACCAGAGCACGTTACAAATTAGCGAACGTTTTCGTTTTACGAAAATCGAACTTCATTGAATTAGCATCAACGTACTAATTGGAACTCATCCATATCGCTGATAAATATGAGATATGATAAAGTATGATTCGTTCCGTAATGAACAAGTCAATCGGACAATGCAGTTTCCAATATCTGGAACAAAAGCATTCAATAATATTCCAGATAATGTCAAAATTGAACAGTTCGCCATTTCAAATATTCTGAAAAAAATTCACAGAATCTGCATACAGTGAGGTCAATAAGTAATGATTTAATAAATTTTCCACGAAATTAACGATTTATGAGTAAAATCCTGAAACCCGTTGATTTTTAATGATGAAATTAAAATTTCATAGCTTAATACTTCACCCTCCAACTCCCTTACAGTCAAAGCAACATTTTCGAGTACGAGCGTGCGTGAGTGATAACACATTTCGAAGAATATTTTTTTGCCAATCCAGCGGTATAAGGTTTTTAAATTTCGTAGGTATATTCCCTGTCCTGAAAAAAAAAATTGAAATGTACTTTATTTAATGCATATTTTCCAAATATTTGTGATATTTAATTTTTTCCCATTAATTCAGTGTCATTAGTATTCAATTTAAATATATCGATTTTTCTGATATGCATGTCGTAGAATACACAACAAAAAGAGAGATATAACTTCGATAGCACATTAACTGGCGTGCGTTACTTATAGTCACATCCATATTGAGAAGTCAGAAATGAAAGATAGGATAACAGTTTTTCCAGAGTTCATATACATAAGCAAGATACGTTAATTTGATATGTATATATCGCCAAATGTCCACCGCCCGCGCCATTTTTAGGATGTTCCCTGGACATCATCAAAGGCATTTTTTTCTTGCTCTTTTCAAAGCGTTTTCAAAGACTTACCATAACATTTTCAAAGCTATTTGCCTACATTAAATCACTGAATATAAAACATTTCCAAAGATGTCCCTGGGGCATCACAAAATGCAAGTTCTTCTCGCTTTTTTTTCAAGCCGCTTATTAACAATAGTCTGTATAATAACAAGAGTAAAAATATGCAGAAATAAACTCATTTCAAATCAAACCCAAAATATTATCTGCAAATATAAAATGTATAATATTACAAAAATATAAATATCACAAACACACCCTAGGTAAAAACACAAAAACTAAACTCAAAATATATTCCGTATACAAAAAATTATTTCATGAAAAGATCAAATTATAATTTTTGGAAATTGTATGTCTAATTAGTATTCATCAAGAATCACCTTATATCACAAAGGAAAAACTATCTGAAAACATAAATATTAAACTAAAAATATATTCTGCCTAAAGAGTTAATTATATTTCTTCTGTTCTTCATTTCCGTTTTTCTTCTCTTACTTTTCCTTGTTTCCAATAGAGGAACCATTCTCTTGTGTAACACTTGAATTACTAGTATTGTCTTATTATGCCTGATTTTCTACTCACAGCCAAAGAGTAGTACAAGCATCTACAACAAATTGAGAATCTACTATTATAACGAATCTACTCTAGAAAATAAAGACATATTGATATTCTACTCCATTTACAAAAATATCAGTGATGTATTTTCTACAAAAAGAACAATTTTCGCAGAATTTTAATAAATTTACTAAAACT